>JAGIQG010000003.1:20938375-21623375 GCA_024679065.1 Sphyrna mokarran | reverse complement strand
TGAATTTAGTTTAATTGGTAGGACTCAAAGTAATATAAATTAGATTGGAAATGCAAAGAAAATGATGATAAAACTTTGTAATTAATAGTTTCAAATTCAAATATTTGGAGTGTTGTCTTTTCAGCTTGCTACTGACAAAATGTCAATTTGGGAATAGCACAGTTCAAGTTATTTATTAGTGTCACAAATAGGTTCACATTAACACTGCAATGAAGCTACTGTGAAAATCCCCAGTCACCACACTCCAGTACCTGTTTTATACACCGATAGAGAATTTAGCATGGCAAATGTACCTAACCGGCACGTCTTTCGGATTGTAGGAGGAAACCAGACACATGGAGGAAACCCATGCAGACACAGGGAGAACATGCAGACTCTGCACAGACAGTGACCCAAACTGAAATCGAACCTGAGTCCCTGGCACTGTGCGGCAGCAGTGCTAACCATTGTGTCACCATGCTGCTGTAACATTGTAACCTAAATGTATTGAAAAAGAGAGTTAATAAGCATTATTAAGCTCCGAATCACAGCGAAAATTGCTCACAAGCCGGTTGTAAATGGGATGTATCTTTTAAGTGTTGCCTGATTTACTTGATAGTTAGATCATATCATCACCCAAGCCTTTACGTACGGGTAGTTTCTCTCAGAACTGGCAACTTTGGGATTGGGAATGTGTCAGATATCGAATCTTGCTGATTCGGGCTGGGCTGGTTTAGGCCAATTGGTCCAAGCCAGGTTTGGCAGGGGTCAAGGGTTGCTCAGGCCACCCGGAGTATGGTCTCTGTACCGGTATCCAACTGCACTTTTAAAACAAACTCTCTTGCACAGAGGTATTCATTCACTTCTGAATCTCCACAGCGAAATAGGAACATTTATCAATGGACTTGGACAGAAGTGTGGAGCTGCCATACAAAAGTCCTTAAGCTTCACCATAAAAATCCAATTTATACTCACAATATCATACAGATGTCAAAGCACTCTGAATGCAAGACCGGCACATTTGTCCTGGTACAAACCTTATTGGGTAACTAGTGCTATTCTGGAACCTCAGGGCAAACAGCTCAGGGAAAGGATACAATTTTACTAAATTTAATGATCAAAATTACTTGCCTGTCTTTGGCTATCTGTAGTCTCTATATCAAACTGAGAAGCCATTTTGAAGCTAAGGAGTTACATTATCGTTCATAAGCATGTGACGGTCCAAGCTCAGTGTATGTGCAGAATTTATAGGGTGCTTGTAAATTGTGTTCAAATGTTTGTAAAATTAACCTATCCAGTTCCATCTCTCGGGCTGGTCGACGAACCACCTAGCCAAGGTTTGGTAGTGTAGCACTGAATGTGATCACCTCGATTAATATAGTTATAATTGAGTCATTCAAACTATGAACACATTGAGGTACGTATTTTAGTATGATATAAATATCTTTGTGGTTTTTGTGTTGATAAAATGGAAGAACCAAATGATAATTCAATATTTTGGTGCCGTCCAACAATATTTAACTAAACCGTGGTCTCAACTGAGCAGCATTTGACAAGAGCGTCACTGAAAAATATGTTGCAGTGATTCATCATTAGCAGAACAACAAATAATCACAGAGTGGGATTTTCCCACAATCTTTTCCTCCACCATCGCAGCGTGATTCGCAGTGACCCACCACTGGCTGGTGATGGGATTGCCTGATCCTCCCCATGTCAAAGGGCTTCTCTATGGCTCACACTTCTGGACCCAGGGAATCCATGGCAGGGGCTTTACCATTGGCTGGACTGGAAAATCCCGCTTGATGGAAAGCCCGGAAAATTTTGGCCAAAGTCTTGAAAAGGGTTGACTTTCCTGTTCCTTTTAACGAAATGAAATCACCCTCTCTTTCTTTTTCCTTTATGTATTCTATGAGCAGTATGTTTTGCCTATATAGCGGACAAGAAACAATACTTTTCGCTGTATACCAATTCGTGTGACAATAATAACTCAAACACTACAAAGAAAGTGAAGGAAAAGAAAATAAAAATTGATTATTTGCTACAGGGAAGTGTGATATGTACGTGCCTATGAGATCACATTAATTAGCTCACAATCTTGACAAGACACTTTGAGAGGGCCAGCTACTTCCACATATTGGGGAAAATAATTTAATTGGAATATTGCAGCCAGCTAACTCCTACACATCGTAATAATTAATTCAGTGTTGCATTAGCAGAGAACTGGAGCAGAGCACTGGCCAACCAGGAAAAGGAAGGAAAATAATTAATTGATTCAACCCCTCACAACATAAAAATGAAAAGATAAAGGAGTTGACTGAAATCTGAACTCCAACCATGGTCTACTTTGGTAACCAAATGCGGTGCATGGCTTTCTTTGTTTTCTCTGACTAGGTTATCACAGAAAGCTATGATATGTACACCTATTCGTGCATTAGTTACTATGAGACAGGCTTACCATTGTCTAAGCAGATGAGCTGCCATTCATATTCCTCCGCGTAAGCTGACCAACTTTCATCTCAATTGTTCATCTCACTAAAGTCACTCAGTCTGTCATTGCTATCTGATTGTGCATTATAATCAGGAGAAGGTCTAAAAACTTGTCAGCCGCCCTGAGCTCATAAATAACACTACGGTGGTTACTTGGAGTCAAATACAAAGATGTGCGGGTTAGCTGGATTAGCGATGCTAAATTGCCTCTTAGTGTCAGAGGGCTAACAGGGTAAATATTTGGGATTATGGGGATAGGGCCTGAGTTGGATTGTTGTCGGTGCAGATTTGATGGGCCAAATGGCCTCCTTCTACACTGTAGGGATTCTATGATTCTATTCTAAGTCCATATAGAGGCATACATCAAACAAAGCAGCTTGACATTGTCTTGGAAATTAATTAGTGGCACTGATTCTTGAGATGAATGATAGCTTAAAAACATCAAGGGAAGCTGCAAGAATGCCCAGAATGGCAACAACTTAGTACCCAGATGCAAAAATCATGTGCAACTTAGAAACCATTACACCATTGGTCAGGATAGAATGGTGGCGATGGCTGAAAAGGAAATTACATAAAATTATATAAAATAACATATATCATTGCTTATCCTCATTGAAGATGTTCAAGATGGACAACGACATGGAAATGCCCTAAAGCCAGCTGAACAAGTCTCCAGCATGGATGACAGAACAGTGACCATCTACTGACCAGATATGCAAATGTCTAAGATTGGTATAAGTCTTGGAGACCAGAGAGTCAAATGTGGATGGAAACCTGTTCATGTGCAAGTCAGAGCTCCAATGTAGTTTTGATTTTAGTGCTTGGTACTGAGATGCCTGACAGGTCTGTCACGATGAGTTTTCACACTTCAGATGACAATTTCAGACTTCTGAATATTGGTGTTTTCAACAAAACAAAAAACAATAGAAGTGAAGAAAACTGTACAAAGATGAGTGTTTGAATGAGTCAATATGATCTTCACCTCAATCCTCAGTTACATAGAGTGTGAATCACAGAATGCATATTAAATGTCATTGTGGGGATGTGCATATACTGTATATATACCATGATCATATTAACATTGAACTTGTTAATGCCATTTAGGGGGTTAACAAAGGTGTTAAAGCAGGACTGTGGTCGTGTGTTGAAGCTACGCACTTTTGAACAGCCAAAAGACATGACACTGGGTGACAGTAACCAAAGCTCCTTCCCAAATAGGATTGTGGCTGTACCCAGAATAACAGAATCACTACAGTATAGAGGGAGGCCATTTGGCCCATCAAATCTGTTCTGACCATGATCCCATCCAAGCCCTATTCCCACAACCCCACAAATTTACCCTGCTAATCCCCCTGACACTAGGGTCAATGTAACATGGCCAATCAACATAACCTGCACACCTTTGGACTGTGGGAGGAAGGAACTCAGTAAGAATTTAGCAACACCAATTTTTAATCCAACCAATTTATTTGATAGTAAAATTGCGAGCTTTCAACACTCTGTGTCTTTGCCTGAGGAAGACACAGAGTGTTGAAAGCTCGCAATTTTACTATCAAATAAATCAGTTGGATTAAAAATTGGTGTTGCTAAATTCTTACTGAGTTCTTACCACCCCAATCCAATGCCGGCATCTTTACATCTGTGGGAGGAAACCAGAGCACCTGGAGGACACGGGGAGAATGTGCAAATTCTGCACAGGCAGTGACCCAAGGCTGGAATTGAACCTAGGATCCTGGCGCTGTGAGACAGCGGTGCTAACTACTGCGCCACCTCTATCAAGAATGCAACTCACCGACATCTTTTCAAGGGCACTTAGGGATGAGTAAGAAATGCTAGCCTTGTCAGTGTTGCTCAAATCTCATGAAAGAACAGAACAAAATAACATACAGCATACCTCCAATGGTCAACAATGTCTGCAGATGCTGTTGAAAGCCAATAGTCTGAAATAGTTATTAATCTTTGTTGCGGAAATGTGTCCACAGATTAAACTGCCACCTGCTTAGTCCTTTCCACAACTGAATAACAAACAAATTTTGAAGAATTATGTTGGGTCGAAGGAGAAGGAAATGCAATGCAGTAATTCCGGCACTGACATTGTTGAGATAAAGACATCCAGGGGAGTGCTGCTGACTTGTGAATGTGATGGAAATAAGGTGTGAAGGGGTTAGAATGATGGTGAGGTTGACGGTAAAATGCTTTGAACAGAAGATGAATGAGAGGAACATGACAATAACATGCGGTTGAATTAGAAATGAGGACAAAAAAAAGCAAGATAATAGGAGCTGCAGTCAGTGCTGAAATTATATGATATGGAGGCTTTAAAAGTGACTTTCTGCATCACAATGATTCCTTCCTAATGGAATAAAAATTACCATGAGATAAACCCCAATAAAAAGTATAGACAGCCAACACCAAGCAAACACATAAACGGCTGTTGAATAAGGTCAGTCATCATATTGTTTAGCCATGTCTCCTAAAATGATTTTGCATCGCTAGTCATGCATATTGGAATGATTCTTTTCCTAATAAAATGTACCTTTCTGTTCAAAACTGTTATATGAGGGTGGTGCTTAAGTGAATACAGCAGCGCTGTATTACATTCTGTCGGCAGCTGCATAGTTGGTGAATTTAACATTTGATTAATGGACCTGGCTGTTCGAACAACTGCATATTCTGGTGAAACTTTCCTACGTTACACATTTTATATACTGATCTCTACACCAACCGCATGCTTCCAGCTAAATTGTATTTTCCCCACTGAATGTTCAAAGAAAAGGTATGCTTTCTTGCTGTGTGGGTAAGTTCATGACTCAGCAGTCAGTGCTTACTATGCAAGATAACACAATCATAATGAATTTATCATTGCAAACATTCAACTCTGAATTAGTTCCACTCACTAATTGAGTGTCACACTTCATATCAAATGGCGTATTGTTTAACTGTTAAAATATCCATATTTTCCATTGCTTCCCAAATCCATTCTCTGCTTTAAAAGGCCCAGATTGTTCTGCCCAATAAATAGAGTAATATTCAAAAAAATGTAAAAAAGTCACTGCATTTATGTAGCATCTTTCATAACTTCAGGACATCTCAAAGTGCTTCAAAGCCAATGGAATATTGTTGAAGTATAGTCTTTTGTTGTCGTATAGGAAACTTGACAGGCAATCTGCACTCAGCAAGGTTCAACAAACAGCAATGAGATAAAGACAAGATAATTTGTTTGCGTGTTTTGGCTGTGAGTACCAAATAACAGAGTAGATTGGTGTGTGATAAGATTGTCTTTCAGAGTGAGCCATGCTACATGTGCCCTCACACACTCTTTAGTTGCTTAGTGTTAGATAACACTGTCACTTCTAAGTCAGAATGGTTGTGGGTTCAGGTTCGGGTTCCACCCCTGAGACTTGAGCACCAAGTCTAGACTAAGAATTCAGCACAGGACAGTCTGAGAATTGCACTGGTGAAGTTGCCATCTTTGACAGAGATATTAAATAGAGACCCTGACTGATGGACATAAAATATTCCACGGCATTGTGAAGAAAAGCAGAAGAGTTCTTCTCAGAGTCTTGGCAAAATGTATCCCCTGACCAACAAGACAAAAGAATTGATTAACTAATCATTAGTACACTGTCATTTGTGGGACCTTCCTGTGCAAAAGTTGACTTTATGTTTCCAATATTATAACAGTGATTGCACTCCAAAAATCCTTGATTGGTTATGAAAAGTTTAGGGCACGCAAGTTCCTATATAAATTCAAGATTTTTTTGAATTCATTAAATGTGCTATATCAGGGAAAACTGTTCTTTCCTTCAAGAGAACAGGCAAACATTGGCAAAGGGATAGGCACCTCTTCAATTGAGTCAGGAGATGGCGGCACAGTGGTTAGCACCAGAGACCAGTGTTCAGTTTCCTGTTTGGGTCACTACGTGTGTGAAGTCTGTACTTTCTTCCCGTGTCCTCCGGGTGCTCTGGTTTCCTCCCACAGTCCAAAGATGTGCAGGTAGTGGATTGGCTATGCTAAATTGCCCCATAGTGTCAGGGGGATTAGCTAAGGTAAATGCATGGGGTTATGGGGATAGGGCCTGGGTGGGATTATGGACAGTGCAGATTCCATGGGCCGAATGGCCTCTTTATGCATTGTAGGATTCTATAATTCTATGATGAGGTTTGGCAATATGAAAATGTACGAAGATAAAAATATAAACTAAGTTTAAAAAGATACAAACAATTTGGGTTAGATTTTAATCCCTAAACCCAACATCCAATTTCCCTCCTGGCACCATTTTATTTTCTCCAATATTAAATGTGAGCTGAATCTCCCACTTACCCTGCTAATCCCTTGACACTAAGGAGCAATTTAGCATGGCCAATCAATCAAACCCATACATGTTTGGACTGTGGGAGGAAACCAGAGCACCCAGAGGAAATTCACACAGATACGGGGAGAACATGCAAACTCCACACGACCACCCAGAATTGAACGTGGGTTCTGATGCTATGAGGCAGCTGTGCTAACCATGTGCTACCGTGCGTCTGTCAGGCAGGCCAGGGGTTCATTCAAATTTGACATGACAAAATCTATGCCAAAACGTGATTTTTATCACAATGGGAGGATTGAGCTCATTTGGGAGTTCAGGATGTAGAGGTTGGCAGGATTCCTTTCCCCTCCTCTGCTCTGGCCCCTTCTCTCCCTCTCTTTTACTATATCTGTTTGGCAATGTCCCTTCAGCACTTACCTCGAGCTGGGCTCCTGTTCCTATGGGTCCACTTCATTTCCCATTCCTGCTTTATTGATCTTGGAATCATCCCATTCTTTACAGATAAGGGATCAAATTCGAATATTAATATAGGGCCTGGCTGTTAAGAGCTGCTTGGTCTCCCTTCCTTCAGAAATTGTTTCTGCATTGCTTACACTGGGCCTATTGGGGAGCAATTCTGCCCTTCATGAAAACAGAATTACAGAATGGTTACAGCGCAGAAGGAAACCACTTATCCCATCATGCCAGCAATTCGCTGAGTACCATTCCCCGGTCTTCTCCCAGAACATTTTTCCTCTTCAGACAATGGTCGAATTCCCTGTCTAATTCTTCGATTGGACCTGAGCCCAACACACCGTGAGGCACTGCTTTCCAGATCTCAATCCCACAGCGTATGAAAATCATTTCACTTTTGCTTCGTTTGGCAATTTCTTTACATTTGTGCCCCCTCATTCTCAATCCTTTGAGAAATGGGACTAGTTTCTATTTCTACTCTCCAGTTCCCTCACGATGTGAATACTATATCAAATCTTCTTCTTCTCTCAAAGTTAAGCTGTACTAACTTCTCTACCTTCATAACTGAAGTTCCTCATTACTGGAATCATTCTCATCATTCTTTTCTGCATCCTCTCCATCTTCATATATTCCCTAAAGTGGGGCACCCAAAATTGGAGTCAATACTTCAACTGAGGCTGAACTAGAGTTGTGTACAAATTCAGCATAACCCCCTTTCTCTTGTAGTCTGTGCCCCTATTAATAAGGCCCAGGATACTTTCTGCTTTATTAACTGTGCTCTCAACCTGCACTCCAATCTTCAATGACTGATACACCTATGGACCCAGGTCTCTCTGCTCCTGTATCCCCTTCAGAATTGCACATTGTATTTACAGTCCATATTTCTTCACGTTTAATTTCATCTTTCACTTTTCCAACCATTCCACCATCTTGTCTCTATTTGAAATCCTACACTATTCTCATCACAATGCATCCAAGTTTTATGTCATCTACAAATTTTGAAATTATGCCTTCTAAACCAAGATCAAGGTTATTAATACGTCTCAGGAAAGTCAAGAATTGCAACAGCGACCCCGGGAGAACTCCACTGCAAATCTTCCTCCAGTCTGATAAACATCCAGTAGCCACTACTTTCTATCACTCAGCCTAGTTTGTATCCACATTACCACCATCATTTCATACCACAAACTACAACTTCACTCAGTTTGTTGTGCAGTATTGCATCAAATGCCTTTTGAAATCCATGTACACCATGTCAACATAAATAGGGTAGATAGGAAGGAACTTTCCCTCATTAAAGGGGTCAGTAACCAGGAGGCATTAATTTAAGATAAGTGACAGGAGATTTAGAGGGGATTTGAGGAAAAGTTTTCTCACTCAAAGGGCTGTGGGAATCTGCAAATCGCTGCCAAAAAGGATGGTAGGGGAGAGAACACTCATAATATGTCAGAAGCTTTCAGATGAACACTGGATGCACCATAGTATACAGAAGGCTACAGACCAAATGCTGGAAAATGGAAATAGAATAGATAGATGCTCGATGGTTGGCACAGACACAATGGGTCAAAGGGCCTTATTTGTGCTGTAAGGCTCTATGGGTGTGCTCGCCATCCATGCTAATGCAAGCATGGGCTCAAGATCTAGATGTCGCTGGTGAGATCGTAATTTTGGGTCTCCCAAGCCGCTTACTGACAATGTCATCAAGTTCACATCCGTAACAGGCAGGAACCTGTTTTACATAAACTTAAATAGATTTCAAAGTTATTAACTGGCCGCCTCGCTGCATACTGACACCGCCCCCTCCTCTCCGTCCCCCGCCATATATTGACACATCAACATGTTTACGAAAAATTCAAGCAGATGTGAACCTGTCATGAGGAATTCCCTAGGAACTCAAAGATGAATACAGCTCCTCAGGACACTGACACTGGCACAGGCCCTGGCACAGGTTAGGTCTGCCAGGTTGGCACCACATTCGTGCAACCATGCAGTGCCAAACCACTGTGCCAAGGGGAAGACCTCGTGGGAGCCTCATGTGAAGGCAGGAATGGATAGAGAGGTAGGGGATGCCAGTGAAGGCCATCCGGGGGGAGAACTACATGCCAGTGAAGGCCTGCTCTGATAAGTTGTGAGTATTAATTCACCAGAAGGATCTCTTCAGTTGCAAGCAAAAAAAAACAAGAATTTACTTCAACGTATAAATCAAAGAAGAAGGATTAATAAAGAAACTTCAATACTCCAACAATTAAGGCCTCACCCTGAGCCATTCGAAGCTCCCACAAACTGTAGCAGTTTCTTATTTATACTGAGTCAGCTGACCACCACATCATATTGTCATTGGTTACACAGTTTACTGGGTCAGCTGACCCTTACAACATGTTACTATTGCATCAGTTGTAGAGTTACTAATGTTATCATTGGTATTGATTATCATGGTGGGGGGGGGGGAGAAATGGCAACTCCAACAGGGGGTGAGGAGAGGATCTGAGTTCCCCTGAGATCAGAGACCCTGAGATCTGAGGGATGATTTATTCTTTTTATGATCAGAGCCCTTTACACATGGCACCCTGATCTCTGTATAGTCGGGCACGTTGAGGCCCCATCCCTTCTACATGATGACAGGAAACATGCATTTTTTTTAGGCAGAGTGCCGTAAGATTTGGAGAGCTCTGTTTATCTGGAGGGAAACACTCCAGGCTTTACCTTTACACCCTTTCTTGTACAAGGATGTAACATTTGCAATTCTCCAGCCCTCTGGCACTACCAAGTCTAAGGAAGAGTGAAAAGATTATAGCCAGCACTTCCACAATTTCCACTCACTTCCCTCAATATCCCTGGGTGCAATACCACCACCGTTAAATAAGTATAAAGCTTCAAACACCAAATTACTCTGACTTAAGATCAGAATTATTATAAGACATTTTTCAGGAGCAAAACTGCCTGGTGCACAACCTAATTCTTTAAATCATAACAGGGGTGAATAGGTGTTAGTAAGTCAAGTCCTTTTTAGTTCCTATCTGGATTAGTCATGACTGTGGGGAAGGGGGCTGTAAGCAACACATTCAAGATCAGGTTAGAACAGGAACATTCCCATGCAAAATACATTGCCGTTCTTCAGAATAATTTTGAAATACAGTTTTAGATTTCTAAATTTCTTTGAGATGTAAAGTTAACTGTTTAACAGGATCATTGCATTCCAGCCTCAAGAAGGCAGAGATTAAGGTACTTGGGGAAATCAGACTAACATTTGAAGCCAGAACTGTGAAGTGACTGATGAAACTTCAAATCGACTAAAACAATTCCAAGGAGAAACTGGCATTTGTGTTAAGAGATTGTCAAAAAGAAAACAAAAGGAAAAGTTGAGAATCAGTGATTAACCCAGTGTACAGTCAGCCCTGCTAATTGCACCTCGTCCATCAGTAATTCATTTTAACAAATGTTAATGGAAATTTATATCCAAAAACAGCTGCTCTTATCAACTGGTACTCTACTGGTGCACACATTGTTAGGCTAACAGAACAATGGTCATTTATCATCAAGGGTGGCACAGTGGCACAGTGGTTAGCACTGCTGCCTCGTAGTGCCAGGGACCCAGGTTCGATTCTGACCTTAGGTGGCTGTGTAGCGCTTGCATATTTTCCCCGTGCCTGTGTGGGTTTCTTCCCACATTCCAAAGACGTGAACGTTAGGTTGATTGGCCATGTTAAATTGCCCCTTACTGTCACAGGGATTAGCAGGGTGCGGTTATGGGGATAGGCCCTGGCTAGGATCGTTGTCTGTGCAGGCTTGATGGGTCAAATGATACTATATCATTCCCTCTGCTCCTGACACTGTTTCCAATCCTCCCCAAAGATGTACAAATCTGTCATTTAGTTGTTTAAAATAATAAAAAGCAAAAGGATGTATGAAATATGACAGTCTGCAATAACCTGGCAAAGTGAAAGGCCCCTAGACCCTCATGACTTAATTGCCCTAACTGCCAAAAGATGTCAGAAAGCGGATAGTAGAGGCATTGCTCTCAATTGTTTTATTTTTGTCCAATATTCAAATTGTACTACAAGGCTGTAGAATAGACAATACAAAGGGGCTAATTTTCCCAACTTGCCCACCACAGGAATCATAGGGGCGGAGTTGGGGGACAGATCATGCAGAGGTTGATCTGTAGAGGTTCATTGATCTCAGATGGGATTTTCTGCTTTTGGGGTGAGCACGGCTGGAAATTCAAGAGCTTTCATGGAATCATAAAATCATACAGTGCAAAAGAGACCCTTTGGCCCATCCATTCTATGATTCGACATAGTATATAATAATGAGGAAATGAGAAAGCTATTCATATGGATAAAATGATGGAAAGAGCAAAAAGAGAAATGACAGATAGAATTCAATGTCAGGAAATATGAAGTGGTACATTTCTGTAAAAAAGAAAGTAATGATTTTACTCAGAATGGAGAAAGTTGAGTGATGTGGAAGAACAGAGAGATTTAGGGGTTTGGGTTCACGAAACATTAAAAACAGCAATACATAGTGTATCAAACCATCAAAACTTAATGGAATACAGGTTTTTATGATAAAAGGTATGGAACGTAAAAGTTGAAATGTAATGGAGAATCTGTATCAAACGTTAATATGACCACGGTTGGTGCATTGCATGCAGGTTTTGGCACCACACTATAGCAATAGGGAGACTATAGCGCAGATTGATTCAAACACCTACCATAAATACAAACACAAAGAAGTTTGAAACAATGCTGATTATCAGGTTATACTTTAGTTAGAATCATAGAATTCCTGCTGTGCAGGAGGAGGCCATTCAGCCCATCAATTCTGCACCAACCACAATACCAGTCACGCCCTATTCTCATAGCCCCGCACATTTACCCTGCTAATCCCCCGTCAATAGAGGCAATTTAGCATGGCCAATCAACCTAACCAACACATCTTTGGACTGTGAGGAACCTGGAGCACCTGGAGGAAACCCATGCAGGCACAGGGAGAAAGTGCAAACTCCACTCAGACAGTGACCCAAGGTTGGAACTGAATCTGGGTCCTTAGTGCTGCTAACCACTGTGCCGCCCTCGTTACAATGTCTACTTGGGTAAAAGTCAATCTTGTGACCTTCAGATTAAAAACTAATTTTTCATATAGTTTGTGTAAAAATTTAAAGTTTCATCATTAGTGTCACAAGTAGGCTTACAATAACACTGCAATGAAGTTACTGTGACAATCCTCTAGTTGCCATACTCTGGCGCCTGTTCAGGTATACTGAGGGAGAATTTAGTATGGCCAGCATGTCTTTCAGATTGTCGGAGGAAACCAAAGCACCCGGAGGAAATTCTCGCAGACATGGGGACAATATGCATACTCTGTGCAGACAGTGACCCAAGTCGGGAATCAAACCCAGGTCCCTGGTGCTGTGAGGCAACAATGCTAACCACTGTGTCACCATGCCACCCTATTCAACCCTAGTTTTTCAAGAAGTCAAAGCCAAAAGATTTTAGAGTCAAAAGGGCCTTAACTTCCTCCGAGGGTCAATCAGTGTCCGATCTGCCATCCAGTACCCAATTTTTTTACATGATTTTTCTTTTGATCCTATCTTGTCCTTTCAACTCACTCCAGGTGAGATCCAGGCAGTATCCCAGGGTCCAGTGTCAAAGTCCAACTCTTTCAAAACAGTGAAGGAGAACACACATCCTTCTTTACAGCACGAGCTGCTATAAGCCAGGAAAGTTAAAGGAAAGGAGGTCTGATGCTGGGGAGCTCAGATGATATAGCCCACCTATAATTAAATCTCATCTTGCTAGTGTAAACCACGGTTCAATTGCAGCACCCTCACCTTTGAGCCCGTGGGTTGAAGGCACTGTGGCACAGTAGTTAGCACTGCTACCTCACAATGACAGGGACTCGGATTCAATTCACGGCTTGGGTCACAGTCTCGGCAGAGTCTGCATGTCCTGCCTGTTCCTACATGGCTTTTCTCTAGACGCTCCAATTTCCTCCCACAGTCCAAAAGATGTGCTGGTTGGTGCATTGGTCATTCTAAATTCTCTCTCTGTGTATCTGAAAATGTGGCGACTTGGAGATTTTCACAGTACCTTCATCGCAGTGTTAGTGTAGGCCTACTCATGACACTAATAAATCAACTTTAAAGTTCTGCATCAGGACTTCTGTGCAATCATCCAGGCTGCAATTCCAGTGCAGTACTGAGCGAGTGCTCCACTGTTGAAGATATTACATTTTGGGTGATATGTTAAACTGAGACCCCATTTGTCCTTTCAGGTGGATGGAAAGGATTCTAGGGCACAAATTGGAAGAGCAGGCAAATTCTCATTAGTGTCCTGACCAACATTTAGTATTTAATCGCTATCACGAAAACAGATAATCTAGTTGTCACGTTGCTATTTTGGAAATTCATTGTCATGTTTGCTATATGAGAATAATGATTACCTTTGAGAAATGACATTCTATTAGCTGCAAAAGGCTTTGGTGCATTCAATAGTTACCAAAAGCCTGATATAAATTCAATTTTTTTTAAAATCCCTCCATGGCCTCACCTCTCTATACTTCTTTCATCTTCTTCAGCCCCACAATGCTCCAAGATATCCGTGTTCTTCTAATGTTGCTCTTTTGTGCAGCCCTAAGTTTAATCATTCCATCGTCGGTAGCTATGTCTTCAGCTGCCAATGCCCTAGCCTCTGGAATTCCCTCCCAAAATTGCTCTCTCTCTCTCTATCACTTTTTCCTCCTTTGCAGCTCTTAATAACTTTCCTCCTTAAACAAGCTTACGGTCATTTATCCTTCCTGTCTCTTTATATGGCTCAGTGTTAAATTTTGTTCTACCATTCTCTTGTAAAACATCTTGGGATATTTCACTAAGTTGAAGGTGCTATATCAATAAAAGCCAAAATTTTCTAGCCATCTGCCTCCCCCACCCCCATCCCGCCACTGCTGCCACCGAGGCCGGATAATTTGGCGCTCAGCCAGGTCTTCATTCAGTGCAGTGGGACCAGAGAATCCTGCTGACATCAACAGTGGAAAATTCCAGCTAAAATATCTTCTCACCAACTTTTACAGATGCACCACAGAAAGCATTCTTTCTGGTTGTATCAAGCTGAGATACTCCTGCTCTGCCCCAAGACGCAAAAAAAATCAAAGAGTCATGAATGAAGCCCAGTCCATCATTCAAACCAACCTCCCATCCATTGACTCTATCTACACTTCCCACTGCCTCGGAAAAGCAGTCAGTATTATCAAAGACCCATGCACTCAGGACATTATCTCTTCTATTTTCCTCCGTCAGGAAAAGATACAAAAATCTGAGGTCACCTACCAAACAACTTAAGAACAGTTTCTTCCCTGCTGCCATCAAACTTTTGAATAGACCTACCTTGTATTAAGTTGATCTTTCTCTACAACCTAGCTATGACTGGAACACTACATTCTGCACTCTATCCTACTCTATGAACGGTATGCTTTGATTTGCAAAAAGCAATACTTTTCATTGTATACTGAATCAAATCAAAAAATCGAATCAAACATGAATTTCTGGTCTCCAATTGACTTTAATTGTCGCAGAAGCAGGATAAATAGGGAGGAATGGGGGGTCGGGGCATTCATTCAGCATTTCGTCCAGAATCCTTCCAACAGCGTAAAATTACCATCATTCTAAGATGCAGATTTCACCACTCGAAATTTCCATTTAAAAAAGAAAAACTCCAAAACCTACTCTTGTTTTATGAGAACAAAATGAACTCCTTGCTGCAGTAAGCAAGAGGGAGGGTTTGGAGATGGAGTGTTAGGGACAGATAATGGCATTCTTTGTTAAATGTGCTGACCATCTCATTATTCTGCTTATGCAATATTGTGATGTTTACAATAAAAATGCTGGCTGAGATTACGCTGATCATTCTGCAGCAGGAACAAATATTTGATGGATACGTTGTCCACCACAACACTGATTTAGGATCTGAGTGCTGACTGCTAAGGTATAATTTATCTGTACTAATGCTAGAATAAATTACTGAAGCTCATTCATAAAACTTGGAAAGGAACTGGCTGGCCACGTTTCCAATATACTTTCCTGTCAAAACAAAGTTTTTTGGATAGATAGGAAAGAAACTGTACATGTTGCAAATGTAAACGGAGAACAGAAAAAGTTAAAACACGCAGCAGGTTCATCTGCATCAAAAAATTGACAAGCCAATATTTTGAGTAGAACCAGCGATTTAAAAATAATTTATTTGAATTCAATTAACAAAATCTGGAATTAGTCTCAGGAATGAAACTATTTTTCAATTCTTATAAAACCCATCTGGCTCCCTAATGTCCTTTACGGAAGGAAATCTATTAATGTTACCTGAGTCTAGGGTATATGTGACTCCAGACCCACAGCATAATAATTGACTGTTAAGTGCCCTCTCAATTGGCCTAGCAAGGTACTAGGTTCAAGGGCAATTAAGGATGGGCAACAAATGCTGGCCTTGCTGGTGAAACCCACATCCCCTGTAAGATTAAATAATAGCCCACACATAGAGGAAATGATGCTCACCATTATCAGAAAGCTCACTGCTGAGCCTGTGGCCAGTGCTGGCATTGAATCCATTAAACATGTGTCCTCCTTCATACCTAATCCTCCTTCTCACATCCCACTTCCCCTACCTCACAATTTCCCCTGATTTATAAACCGCAGATTGTCTAAACATGCACCTCTTATGTTCTCTCTTTTCTCTCACCCGAACCTTGTCCAATTTGTCTTTTAGCTACTCAAGAATATAACCTGTCCGTGCAGTGGTGGAAGACAAATAATAACACAGCAGTGATTAAAACATATCGTCACTTGATCCTAAACATGCATCCTGCAGTTCAGATACTGACACGGTATGTATCTTAGAAATGTGATTTGAATGTAGTGAGACACTAGGTACAAATGCACTGCAGCCAAGATAGGGAGCTAAGGATAGTGCAGGTGCAAGATCACATATAAGCTCTACTGCAGAAAACTAAGACAAGGGCTCTGATGGGGATGACTGCAGGGGAGAGCTGACAGGTATACACAATGAAATGTTTGTTGCATTTGGAAGGCTGCCAGGAAGCCTGCAGATAATGAAAAGCAGCATGGAATAGGCCGCTCTGAAGGAGCTCTGCAGTACAAGGGTGAGTGAACCAACACCAACTTGACTCAGGATCTTCTGTGGAGCTTCGGCGGCACGGTAGCACAATGGTTAGCACTGCTGCTTCACAGTTCCAGGGTCCTGGGTTCGATTCCTGGCTCGGGTCACTGTCTGTGTGGAGTTTGCACATTCTCCTTGTGTCTGCATGGTTTTTTCTGGGTACTCCGGTTTCCTCCCACAGTCCAAAGATGTGCGGGTTAGGTTGATTGGCTATGTTAAGATATTGCCCTTTAGTGTCTAGGGATGTGTAGATTAGAGAGATTACTGGGTATAATGTGTAGGGATATGGGGGTAGGGCCTGGGTGGGATTGTGTTTGGTATGAGCTGAAGGGCCTCTTTCTGCACCATAGGGTTCTATGATTCTATGAACTCCATCAATGCAAACGTGGAATCAATCCTGATCCAGCATTTGATGGTCAAGTCTCAGATCACATTGCAGTGCCATCAAATGTCAGTGTGCTGCAAGTTCATCATGTTGCCATCGTGACTATGGATTATTGTGTTCAAGCGTTTGCAGGATGTCACAGCAGTTCAGCAATCTGTCCTCCAACAAACCGTGGGTCTGGAGACACATATATGCCAAATCCAAGTAATGTTAGTAGATTTTCTTCCCTAAAGAACATTATGGAGCCAGATGGGTTTTATAATAATTGATAAATAGCTTCATTACTAAGACTAATTCCAGATGGGCAACAGCAGGGCTGAGGAGCACGAGACACCTGTCCTCACTCAGGATTTCAGTATTTTGTGGTTGCACCCTTGCCATTCCACCAGTGTCCTTGCTGTTAGCCGTCAGCCATCCAGCCCAAACTGTCTTACCCCGACGAAGTCCCAAAGCTGGGTCTTCTAGGCCCATAGTGTTGCTTATGGTCACCCTCCAAAGTGGTAATGACCTCAATGAGCATCAGTCATCATGGAGGAGTGACCCCTAAACTGAGGCCCAGTGGCCATGGAGAGGAGTTATCATAGAATCCCTACACTGCAGAAGGAGGCCATTCGCTCCATTGAGTCTGCATCGACAACAATCCCACACAGGTCCTATCACTGTAGCCCCATGCATTTACCCCAGCTAATCTCCCTGACACCAAAGGGCAATTTATCATGGCCGATCCACCTAACCTGCATATTTTTGGACAATGGGAGGAACTGGAGCATCCAGAGGAAACCCATGCAGACACATGGAGAGCATGTAGACTTTGCACAGTGAGTGACCCAAACCAGGAATCAAATCCAGATCCCAGGCGCTGTGAGGCAGCAGTGCTAACCATTGTGTCACCATGCTGCCCTTGTTCTTGAGCTGGATGCAAGCCATCCCAATTTACCACCAGGAGGCTGTTACCACCCTTTAGTTAATTATAATTGGTGTGTGGATCTTAATAGTCCCTTTAATTCACAGGCTAGCCATGCTTGCATCAATGAAAATGGCCTGCAGATGGGACCCTGATAGGTCTCTGACACACACAAGCTGGGAAGTTTAAGGCCCATTTCATTCAGGTCCAGGCTTCATGGCCATTTAAAAAATCAGCCCTGATTTCCAATATTGCACAATCTTTGTGGAAGATCAATATTTACGTACATAGATGTCAGTCTCTGGATGCATGAAACTTGTACATGATTCAGGAGATAGGTACAGAATGGCAAGAGATGCAGGAGGAAACTGTAGATCACAATGAATGGTAATGAATGGGACTCTGTGTGCCAGGAACAACTTGAATAACACAATCCAACATTTATAAAAAGCATGACAGCATGTTGTCAAAATATAATTATCAGTCTGCTTATGGTACATATATCTAACTGACAGTCTGGAGCACAAAATCCTCAAATATTTCAAAAGCTGCCAATAAAATACATTATTATTATTAACCCCATCATTTATCTGGGATAGATTCTTCCCGTTTCCAACCTTCCTGCTGTTGTGCCTGATGTAAGAAACAATGGCCTTTCCTTGGTTTTGATTAAACTTGATTCAAGCATTCCAATTTTGAAAATTTATTATATCATAGTTCTGCATATTAACTAGAGACAACATTTCATTTTTGCATTGTTCTATCCATCAGTAGCAGTTCTCAATTATCCCAGAGGTTTTGGGTCATTCAAGAGAACTTTGTCATTCAAGAGGAACTGCATGCGACGGTGCAGAGGGACCTGAGGATCCTTGTGCACGAATCGCAAAAACACAGTCTGCAGGTGCAGCAGGTAATCAAGAAGGCGAATGCAATGTTGGCCTTTTTAGCTAGGAGGATAGAATATAAAAGTAGGGAGGTATTTTTGCAGCTGTATAGAATACTGGTGAGGCCGCAGTTGGAGTACTGTGTGCAGTTTTGGTCACTGCATTCGAGGAAGGATGTATTGGCCTTGGAGGGGGTGCAGAGAAGGTTCACTAGGGTGACACCGGAGACGAGGGCGTTCAATTATGAGGAGAGACTAAATAGGCTAGGTTTGTACTCGTTGGAGTTCAGAAGGCTGAGAGGAGATCTTACAGAGATGTATAAGATAATGAAGAGAATGGATAGAGTAGAGGTTAAGAGATTCTTCCCGCTTAACAAAAATAGCAAGACTAGAGGGCACAGCCTCAAGATTGGGGGGTGGGGGGTAGGCAGTGGTTCAGATCAGAGTTGAGGAGGAATTTCTTCACGCAAAGGGTGGTGAATCTTTGGAATTCTCTGCCTGTTAAAGTGGTGGAGGCTTCCTCGCTGAATATATTTAAGTCAAGAGTGGATAGGTTTTTGATTGACAAGGGAATTAAGGGTTACAGGGAAAAAGTGGGAAAGTGGTACTGAACCACTGCAGATCAGCCATGATCTTATTGAAAGGCGGGGCAGGCTCGAGGGGCTGGATGGCCTACTCCTGCTCCTATTTCTTATGTTCTTATGTTATGTTTAGATGATCATTTGAATAGAAACATTGCGCAGGGCAGGGGAGAAAGGCAAGGAAGTGGCACTAAGTATAATGCTTGTTTGGAGAGCCAGTACATACACAATGGGCCAAATAGCCTCCTTCTGTGCCATAACAATTCTGTAATTCAATGATTCGTTCATAAGGTTTTAAATATATAAAATATGAAGTACAAAAGCCACAGCTATTAAACTTTTATTTTACCCACTTGATTGAGCTTTGCCAGAAATGTGATGCCGGTACATATTTGACTGGGACTGTGTCTTTGGGTAACTTGGTGAGCTAGTACCATGTGACCAAAAGAGATAGGAAGTACTAGATGTGGTGTTGTACTAAGATCTTCATTACTTTAAGTAAAATTATTTATTGTGACAAATAGGCTTACGTTAACACTGCAGTGAAATTACCATGAAAATCCCCTAGTCGCCACACTCTGGTATCTGTTTGGGTATACTGAGGGAGAATATAGCATAGTTATGCACCTAACCTGCACATCTTTGGACTGTGGGAGGAAACTGGAGCACCCAGAGGAAACCCATGCAGACACGGGGAAAACATGCAGACTCCACACAGACAATGACCCAAGCCAGGATCAAACCCAGGTCTCTTGAGCTATGAGGCAGCAGTACTAACCACTGTGTCACCATGCAACATTTTTCTTTTGAGCACCAACAGTATCTTCCAGCAAGTTGGTGTTATGCTGTATTTTTAGGGTGGGTGATGGAATGTGGGCTTCAGATCATTTATATGTGGTAGCGCACCCCCCCACCCCCACAATGTTTAAGTTTATTTATTAGTGTCACAAATAGACTTATATTAACACTGCAGTGAAGTTACTGTGAAAACCCCTAGTCACCACACTTCGACAAGTGTTCGGGTACACCGAGCGAGAATTTAGCATGGATAAAGGAACCTAACTCGCACGTCTTTCAGACTGTGGGAGGAAACCAGAGCACCTGCAAGAAACCTACACAGACACTGGGAGAATGAGCAGACTCTGCACAGTGACCCAAGCTGGAATCGAACCTGGATCCCTGACACTTTGAGGCAGCAATGCTAACCACTGTATTGCCCTAGTGAACACTGTAAGAAGCCTCACGACTCCAGATTAAAGTCCAACAGGTTTATTTGGTAGCAAAAGCCACTCGCTTTCAGGGCTCTGACCCTCTGTCAGGTGAGTGGAGAGTTCCGATCACAAACATGGGACGTAAAGACACACATTCAGTTTACAGAACTCTCCACTCACCTGACGAAGAGTCAGAGGCCTGAAAAATAGTGCTGTTTGCTACCAAATAAACCCGCTGGACTTTAACCTGGTGTTGTGAGACTTCTTACTGTGTATACCCCAGTTCAATGCCAGCATCTCCACATCATGACTGCCCTAGTAAATGCGGCAATAAAGGAAACACTGAATACAATAAGAACAGCTTCCATTTATTTAACATAGAGTAAAATGTGAAAAGGAGCTAATATGCAGATGAAATGATAGCAAACAAACAGAATCAATCAGCCACCCTTACTTTACATTACTGGATGAATCACAGATGCATGATTTCCTAATAAATTCAAAATTGTCACATATTCCAGAAGAGCGAGAAAATAAAGTGAAAATGTAAGAGCAGAAAGGGGGAAAATGAAATATTAATTGAAGAGAAAACAATGCAGAATAAAAGAGAGGATTAAAGTAGAGACAAATGAAGATCAGTTATCGATATGGACAACTCGTGACAGATGGTTTCAACAAAGAATGACAAGGCAACATCATCACTTGTTAACAGTCATGGTCTATTAGCCACAATTAAACCCAAGTGCGGAGATGTATTATCAGTCAGCTCTCAAATTCATTACAGCTTCATCCTCACATGGAAAAAAATTCTGTGTTTTCCAACCCTGCTAGATTCCCATTCAAAATCACACGGAGAAAATAGATGCTGGGTAAATCTGCCTTAAACTGGCAAGAACCTCATTAAAATATCTAAATGAAGCACCAAAGATCTGATTTGTGTTTATAGGATGTTCGATTTCTTATTTAATTATGTTTATCCTCATGAATAATTGACATGGTTTGGGAATCACTTACAACTGTTACTTAAAAAAGTGAGTAAATTGATTTCACTTTTGAATAATTTCGAGGCAATTTTTCTTCATTCTTTATGTTGCCAAGCAGCTTCTTGTGAGTCGTAATACCTGTTCTTGCGTTATCTTATTTGCCACAACAACACGGTTTTCATCAATCACTTCTCCCATGGTCAACCTGGATTTGCACTTTGTTGGAGGAAAAGGGCCAATGGAGAATTCAGGCTGTGCCAGAGATGTTCTGTGCTGAACTGCCAATGCCTACATACCCACATTTAGAGATCTCAGCCCCACTTTGGCAGAGAATTAGTGAATCTAGAGTTTTCTATTGCCTAAGGAAGTTATGAAAGCAGCCCAAATAAGATCAATGGATTGTTAACTAACTGTAATGCAGGCACAGAATGCTATGTTTTGTTTTGGAATACGGTGCGACGGAGTGGGTGACAGCTACATAGCTTGAAATATCAACAACATGATGCCAGAATCCCAGTTCCCAATGATAGGTTTTGCCTGCATTGGATTGTATCAGCACAAATTGAACTACAGATCGAAATGTTATATCCCAAGCTTGCTGGCTGATACTTACAACAAACTTTCCTGCCAATCTAATTAAGTAGAACTGAGAAACTGGCTAAAGGAAATGGAAAACAGTCTAAATAATCAGGGCCAAGGGAAGCATTAAGTTCTTATTTATCTATCGGAATAAAAGTTTGAAACTATCAACCCATCATATATGCATAGAAAGCACAAGCATGCCCTGAAAAATGCAATTGCGGAGCTTTTAATTTCAATATAACAATACATTTTGCCATTAGAAAGAAGTCAAAAGATATTGAAGACAATCCAGGTTTCATAAAAATGTTTTTTTAAATGCAGCAAATAGTGACAATGCCACTCTAATCATAGAATCCCTACAGTGCAGAAGGAGGCCTTTTGGCCCATCTAGTCTGTGCTGCCCATAATCCCAAACAGGCCCTACACCTGTAACCCTGTTTATTTACCCTACTGCGCCCCTTGACACTAAGGGACAATTTAGCATGGCTAATCAACCGCATACCTTTGGACTGTAGGAAGAAACCAGAGGAAACCCATGCAGACATGGGGAGAATGTACAAACTTCACACAGTTAGTCACCCAAAGCCAGAATTGAACTTGGGTCCCTGGTGCTGTGAGGCAGCAGTGCTAACCACTGTGCCATCCATAACAATAACGGTTTTTGATATCATTTAATTGGAACTGCTTAGTTTAAATTTATATTCATCCTGTTGTGCTTAAATCCTACGCTCCTGTTTCACATCCACTGAAGAACTACCTCCTTACATTACAACAGTGACTGCACAAGAAAAGTACTTAATTAGCTGTAAAGCACTCTTGGATGCCCTCAGGTTATGAAAGGCACTACATGAATGCACGTCTCTCTTTTTAACCTACCTTAACATTTGTAAAAATCAACATTTCACTGGGACCGAACACGCACACCATACATTTCACAATCATTCACTCAGTACAACGTCCTACAGCAAATTTACCCACGGTGGCGAGTGCAATTTTGCAAAGTGAGGTGAATCAATATTAATTAAAATTACATCACGAAGACAGGCTGTGGTGCAGCGCTAAGGGAAGTCGATCTCTGAGGTAACAGACTGATCATTAAGTACATTTGGAGAAGGGGAAAAAATCCTCGAGTTATTAGCTCTATTTAAAAATGAAATCAACATTTCATTGGGGTCCCTCATGACAGGGGGGGCTGAGAGCTAGGGGTGGGGGGGAGTATAGAACTTTAGTGCCTCTTTACTTCTGTGAAGCATACATACATCAAAGCGGAACTGCATGAGGTATCAGACACTGTAATATGTCAGGCCTTTCAGGCAACTATATTAAAACATTGCTAAATTAAACTCTTAAGATTTCAATTTATTAATCAATTATTAGCAGAGTGGGTGCTGGTTTCATGGAGTGTAACAGTTTGCATATTAAGGCCTCTGTGAGTCTCACATTCATTAACATGAAGGTAGAATTTGCATTTCTTGATCGACTGTTACAGTTTTAATATCCTTTTTTCTTGTTTTACATCAATCACTGAAACCAGTGCCACCACAGGCCATCATTAACCTTCCAAATCTCCCGCTAAACAAATACTACAAGAACTCACTAATTTGTAGATCAAACAGCCACTTGCCCGTTATATAATTGAAATGAAAGGCAGAATGTTACGGTTCTGAAGAGTAAAGTAATTACTAGCTGTTAATTGCTCACTTGTGGTGGCTCCTGTTTAATTAAAAGGAGCAGCTAGTTGCATGCCGATAAGACGCAGCCAGAGACCGTCAGGTTTTAATCGACAAATCAGTGGGGGAAAGGAAACATTTCTTTCGGCTGCGGCCAGTACCTGAACCAAAATCCTCGAATGTCCCATTGAGACTGAGAGGAGCGGGGGGGGGGGAAAGAAAGAAGCGTCTGGCTGGAGCAGTCAGCTCTTGTTTTAACTAAGGAAATGGCTATTTGATGTCTTCCAAGGCGAGTGTCCCTCCACCGTCCCTGCTGGCGCTGGGGGGACTAATCACATTCTGATGGTTGTGATCATTCAAGTAAAGAAATTTAGCTACTTTCCTCTTGACTTCATCATTCCGGGTAATTGGCCTGTCTCGGATAAGCAGTCCTTTCTTAACAGCTCTTTAAAGTCTGGAAGGCCCACAGACTGTGAGTTTAATTATTTCACAACAGTAAGAAGGACTGCGAGGCATAGGGAGTTCTATCCCCCACTAGCCCCCCCCTTCATTCCCCACTAAACCCCCCCCTTCTTCCCACTACCCCCCCTTCATTCCCCCTACCCCCCCCCTTCATTCCCCACTACCCCCCCTTCATTCCCCACTACCCCCCCTTTCATTCCCCACTACCCCCCCCTTCATTCCCCACTACCCCCCCCCCTTCATTCCCCACTACCCCCCCTTCATTCCCCACTACCCCCCCCTTCATTCCCCACTACCCCCCTACCCCCCCCTTCATTCCCCACTATCCCCCACCCCCCCCTTCATTCCCCACTACCCCCCCCTTCATTCCCCACTACCCCCCCCTTCATCTACCCCCCCCTTCATTCCCACAACCCCCCCTTCATTCCCCACTAACCCCCCCTTCATTCCCCTACCCCCCCCTTCTTCCCCCACATACCCCCCCCTTCATTCCCCACTAACCCCCCCCTTCATTCCCCACTACCACCCCCCCCTTCATTCATACCCCCCCCTTCATTCCCCACTACCCCCCCCCCCCCCCCCCCCTTCATTCCCCACTACCCCCCCCCTTCATTCCCCCTACCCCCCCACCCCCCTTTCATTCCCACCCCCCCCCCCTTCAATTCTCCCCCACCCACCCCCCCATTTCCCCACTACCCCCCCCTTCATTCCCCACTACCCCCCCCACCCCTACCCCCCCCGTCATTCCCCACCCCCCCTTCATTCCCCCACTACCCCCCCTTCATTCCCCACTACCCCCCCCTTCATTCCCATACCCCCCCCTTCACCCCACTACCCCCCCTTCATTCCCCACTCTTCATTCCCCAATACCCCCCCCCCCCTTCATTCCCCACTACCCCCCCCTTCCCTTCCCACCCCACTACCCCCCCCTTCATTCCCCACTACCCCCCCCTTCATTCCCCACTACCCCCCCCTTCATTCCCACTACCCCCCCATTCCCCTCATTCCCCACTACCCCCCCCTTCATTCCCCACCCCCTCTACCCCCCCCTTCATTCCCAATACCCCCCCCTCCCCCATTCCCCACTACCCCCCCCTTCATTCCCCACTACCCCCCCCCACTCATCCCACCCCTATCCACTACTTTCACCTCAACCTTCCCACCCACCACTTCCAACTCACCCCTCCCTTCACTACTCTCACCCCCGCCTTCACCACTCACAACCCCCATCACCAATCGCCTCCCCATCAATCATCACCCAACACTTCCCACCAAATCTCTCCCCAACCACCTCCACTCCCCCCACTCACCTCCCCACCTCGTTCCTCCCACAAACACTTCCATCTCTTACCTACCTGCTTTGACCTTCTAAGCCCACCCTGGTGGCTTGCACCTTCTTCCAACCCCCTGCCACTTCCACCTTCCTGCTGTACCCCTGCCCCCACACTTCTACGTTCTCTTTTTCCTCCTTCCATGTTGTCTCTATCCCTCCCCACTTTTCACTTTCTCTGTCCCCCCCCCCCCTTGGCCTTCTCTGTCCCTGTCCTACCTGCCATGCTCCCCCCAACCTTCTCTCTCCCCCCATACCCACCTACTGCTCTTTTCCCCCCATCCCTCTCACCCCACCATTCCCCTCACCTCCTCTCCCCTCATCCCCTCTCTCCCCTTAGCTCCCTCATCCCCCTCTCCCCTTAGCCCCCCTCAGACCCTCTCTCCCCTTAGCCCCCCTAGACCCTCTCTCCCCTTAGCCCTGCCACTCCATCACCACCTCTCTCTCCCCCTTAGCCAGTTCACCCTACGCACCCCCTCACTCCACAGCACCTCCTCACCCCCACTCCCCTCACCCCACCTGCCTCTCACCTCCCCCCCCCCAGCCGCCTCTCTCACCCCCCCAGCCGCGTCTCTCACCTCCCCCAAGCTGCCTCTCTCACCCCCCCCACCCGCCTCTCTCACCCCCCCCCCCGCCTCTCTCCACCCCCCCCACCCGCCTCTCTCACCCCCCCCACCCGCCTCTCTCACCCCCCCCACCCGCCTCTCTCACCCCCCCCACCCGCCTCTCTCACCCCCCCCCCCGCCTCTCTCACCCCCCCCACCCGCCTCTCTCTCTCCCCCCCCACCCGCCTCTTCTCTCTCCCCCCCCACCCGCCTCTCTCTCTCCCCCCCACCCCCTCTCTCTCTCCCCCCCACCCGCCTCTCTCTCTCCCCCCACCCGCCTCTCTCTCTCCCCCCCCACCCCCGCCTCTCTCTCTCCCCCCCCACCCGCCTCTCTCTCTCCCCCCCACCCGCCTCTCTCACTCCCCCCCACCCGCCTCTCTCACTCCCCCCACCCACCTCTCTCACTCCCCCCCCCCACCTCTCTTTCTTCGCCCCCCGCCTCTCTCACTCCTCACCCCCCGCCTCTCTCACTCTTGCCCCTCGCCTCTCTCACTTCAGCTCCTCCTCTCCATCTCCCCCACCCCCCAACCATCCTTCCCATCTTTCTACATTGTTCCCATTGATGTGGACAGAGGCATGTTCTCCGTTACGCTTCCTGTCAATGACAATCTCCTTCGTTTTATTGACATTGAGAGAGAAATTACTGTCGTTACACCAGTTCACAGATTCTCTATCTCATTCCTGTACTCTGCCTCGTTATTGTTTGAGATACAACCCACTACGGTGGTGTCATCAGCAAACTTTAAATTTAATAATTCTCACTGCTAAAAGACTTCAATTTAAAATACACCCTGTTAACTGATTTGAATCATAGAGCAATTCTGCAACTATGCAAATTGTCAATACGCTGTTGAGATACCTGCTGCATTTTACTGGGGATAAATCCCTTGCAGCTGGGTTCACGATTATCAGTTTGCTCTCTGGATATTTTCAAATTGTTCCTCTTCACAGCAGTTCAGGTTGTGGATGACACACACTGGTTAATTCAGGCAAATACGGCTAAAGCGTTTTATCTCTTCAAAAAATAACTTGTATCTGAGCAATTAGAAATTCCATGAGAAAATAAACATTGGGAGAACTAAATTTTAGGGTCAAGTTCTGAGACCAAGGGGACGATTTTCCAACCTCACTGTACCTGGCACATATTGTGCTGATCCTGGAAAATAGCGTGTGGGCATAAAAGTCAGCTTTGTGCCCCATGGCAAACAATTTGCAATCATCTTGATTTCTTTCTAATGGCACAAATTGGATTATGCCCAGGGAAGGACGAGGATGATTAGCATGTTTAAAGTAGTATTTAAATGTCTATAGCCCCTTCGACTTCCAGCTCATGGGATTTTCCAATCTCTGGGCAGAACACAAGAATGGTGAGAATCACTATTGGCCTCCACCTGTGGTGACCAGGTGCAAAGGTCACGTCAAGGTTGGGTTGAAGCGGGTGGGTGCTCGGAGACCATTGGAGTCCTCAGGTGGTTGGGGGACACGGCCAGGCAATTCCTATTCAGTAGTATCCATCAGGCATTCCAGCAGTGCCAGATGGGCACTGCCATCTGGGTACTGCCAGTGTGGCAAGGGCAGTGCCAAGGAGATGGGGCCTGAGCGAGGATTATTTTGGACGGCTGTGATAGGGAGATTGCGACGGTGGAGCTTTGGTGAGGGGTGAAGCGTGGTGGGAGGGTAGTGGGATCATGAGGGGGATCATGATGAGATGGCATGTTGGGAGTCCATAGTGAGGTCCCCGATGCTGTGAACCATGTCAGAGAGGGGTTGGCAGAACATATCACTGATGAAAGGGAGGGTTCCAATGTCCATGATGGGAGAGAACGTATCTCCCACTGCACTAAGAAATTGGGGCGCCAGCGACTATACGGGGTCAGCTGCACTCCCAAGACCTCTCTACCATCTATTCTGTATTTATGATGCTGCGAATGTCAAGCTGTGATGTGTAGAGCAGAAGACTCTGGGATGGTGCTTGATCTGCCCAAATATTTTGCATGCTGCTTCAAGATGGCATTAACATGTTCAATAAATGAGACTGCTTGCTATAAGAGCTCCATACTTTTGTTTTATTGCTCTTTGTGGTTATCTAAGAAGTGTTAGGAACAAGATAGAAAAGAGTACTAATAGTTTCCTGAAGCTGCTCTTGTGGTTATCTTTTTCCATCAAATATTTGCGCTGAGTAGTTGAGCTTTAACATGAATGTATCATGACTGGTTGTTGGTGGTTATAGATGAACTGTACAGTGATAGAATTGTAATGATAGAATGAGGGCTTTTGCAGTTATGAAATCCACAGAGCTGTGCAAATACCCTCAAGATAGCCAGAATTTTGGGGAATCTACAATCCAAAATAAAAAAGATACAACCTGCACATTGTGTGCCTGTTGTCCATGAGGACATCAGAGGAGGTGATGACCTAGTGATATTATTGCTAGATTATTAATCTAGAAACTAAGCTAATGTTCTGGGGACCTGAGTTCGAAACCCACCACAGCAAATGGTGAAATTTGAATTCAGTTTTAAAAAAAGAACTGAGTTAAGAATCTACAGATGACCATGAAACCATTGTCGGACGTCAGAAAGACCCATCTGATTCACTAATGTCCTTACCTAGCCTGGCCTACGTGTGACTCCTGAACCACAACAATATAGTTGACTCTCAAAATGCCCTCTGGCGACAAGGGATGGGCAATAAATGCTGGCCAGCCAGCGATGCCCATGTTCCATGGATGAAGGGAAAAAAGGAAAATGTTGCATTAGGTTGGAAATGTATTGGTCACTTCTTCAGTTGATCTGTACACAGCACTTTTACTGATTTTCCTTGTGGCCATTTGGAATGAAGCAGATGCATGAAAATTCAAGGCTGAGGTAACTGTGACAAACTCTGCTGTCTCCACAGTGGAGGTTAACCCAAGGCCAGATTCTACCTCCCTTAAAGCAGAGCCCACAATGGTAAATTATCTTGGGCTATCAAAGATGGGATGTCGTCCAGCAGACAGACTGCCTTTGACCTGCCTCACATTCCCTCCTTTCATTATCAACGTCTCCCAAGTAATAGAGAGAAAAAAAACACCCAATGGACTGTCATTCTTAAAAGAATATGTTTGCAACAAATGAAAGTGTGGTAAACAAAGCTCTTTGGCAAAACATCTCTCTTTACGCACCCCCCCCCACCACTGCCCCCCAGTATCCCCTGGCCACTATCCCAGAAAAATGATATTAACATTGAAGATTAACATTGATGCTTTTTCTTCAGGATAGGGACCTGAAGGGTGACTTTTTCACACAAAGGGTGGTGCATATATGGAATGAGAAGGTAGGAGAGACAAGTACAATAGCAATATTTGAAAGATATTTGGACAGGTACATAGATAGGAAATATTTAGAGAGACATGGGCCAAATGCAGGAAATGGGATGAGTTCAGTTTCGGAAATCTGGTTGGAGTGGACAAGTTGAGCTGAAGGACCTGTTTCCATGCTTTAGACCTCTGTAGCTCTCTGACTCCAATAATACTAAGGCAAAATTGAAAATAAATTTCACTTTCTGATGTTTATACTGAAAACATAGACCCTTGTACATTTGAATGTTGACTTCTGTCAGGCCAACCAATAACTACTCCACTGCTTGTGTTCTACACTATCCACGTCTACCCTGTAAGAACATTGACTGCTTTCAGACCCAACTGAATGAGAACTAGTCTTGTTTAATTTATAGAATGTTCTCATGGGTGTTCATTCCACTCCGATGCTGTCAAAGACAATGTCCAGAAATGTGTGCTTGCATTGTTTTATTCACAAGTGATAGGGAATGATTGAGAATGGGATAGCTTGATCTTGGGTTCAGACATAGCTCGGCACAACATCGAGGGCCAAAGGGCCTGTACTGTTCTATGTTCCATGTAGGTACAAGAACTGATCAAGGGCGACAGTTTTTCAAGGAGCAGTAATGTTGGCATTTTCTGCTTCATTATTGTTGGAATTTCTCAATGAGTAATCCCATGTTTTTCTCTTGGGAGCAATCCTGCGTCATACCTACAGCAGAAATCTGGTCATTCTGATAAACCACCTGAAGATTGTGACGGTGGTATTAACAGTTAGTTAGCAGGTAAATAGAAGGGGCAATAGCGTAGTGGTATCATCCCTAGACTACTAAATTATTAATCCTGAAACTGACTCGAATTCCACCATGAGAAATTTGAATTCAATAAAAAATTTCTGAAATTAAGACTGTACTGATGACCATGAAACCATTGTTGGAAAAACTCATCTGGGTCACTAATGTCCTTTAGGGAAGGAAATCTTTACCTGGTCTGGTCTACATGTGATTCCAGAGCCACAGCAATGTGGTTGACTCTCAATTGCCCTCTCAACAAGAGCAACTACGGATGCTCAATAAATTTTGGCCAGCCAGCGACACCAATGTCCCATGAATATATAGGAAAAAAATCATAAACCAGCTATTGGGAAAAAATAGTTCTTGGGGCTTTTTGTTTTAAATATACACAACTCAACTTACTTTTTAGGTAGATGTTGGCTATTTTATGCTTATTTTCACAAATATAGCAAGGGTTAATATTCCAGTTTCACTAACTTGATGTTGCCATCAGAGTGAATGATGAAGTTAGCTCTCACATACACAAAAACACAAAGCTAAATCAACTAAACATATAATCAATGGTTCAAAGGACAAATATGGATTCTGATTCCATCAATGGTGAACTGTCTGGGGAGTGTCAGCCATGACTCAGTTGATAGTACTTTTACCCCGATTCACAAAGTTCTGAGTTCCAGTCCCATTCCAGGGTAGGAGTACAAAAGTCAAGGCTGACACTCCAGCGAAGGAGCACCACATTGTCAGATGTGCCATCTTTTGGGTGAAATCTAAATCTTTGAGGTTATTTCAGGCAGAGTTCCAGACTCCCCACCAAAAAATTCCTCCTCAATTCTCCTCTTAGCCTTCTACTTTCTTTCTTGGTACTGGTAAAAGAAAGCAGCAATGAAGTATGAGTTTCTATGGGTGTATTTCCCCACAAGTCTTCAACCTCTTCAATTCTTGCTGTGTTGTAATGGATACTCTAACCTTTTGAATATAGACTGAGATAGCAGTACTGTACAGGGCAGAGAAGAGCAAGAATTCCTCGAATGTGTTTAGGAGAATTTTCTACAGCATTTTGTTTCCAGAATGGCAGGGTGACACAGTGATTAGCACTGCTGCCTCACAGCGCCAAGAACCCTGGTTCAGTTTCCGGCTTGGGTCACCATCTGCAAGTTTTCCCCATGTCTGTGTGGGTTTCCTCCGGGTGCTCTGGTTTCCTCCAACAATTCGAAAGTCATGCCGGTTAGGTGCCATGCTAAATTCTCCGTCAGTGTACTCAAACAGGTGCTGGAGTGTGAAAACTAAGGGAGTTTCATGGTAATTTCATTGCATTGTTAATATAAGTTTGCTTGTGACACTAATAAATAAATAATGAGAAAAGAGGGATTGTCAGACCTGATTCCTGGGAATGAGGTGGCTAGGTAGGCAAACATTTATGGGACAAGAAACAATCCAGAGTAAGAATAATTAATTTGGGGAATGATAAAAAAGGTCACAATTAAGACCAAGAAGCAAAAGTGTGCTAACGGCAAATGTCAGCTGGTTAATAGGACCAAGAACTAGGCTGAATATGGAAGATGCAAAGGAGAATTTAAAAAGCAAATAAGAGAAGCAAAGAGAGAAACTGAAACTAATGTAAAAGCGAATCCAAAGTCTTCTCTCAGCATTATCAATAGTAGAAGTATGGACAAGGTGGAGTGGGGCCAATTCGGGACTATTCCATACCCACTTTGTTTAGACCATTCAAGATCTTATCTGCTTCAATCAAGTCATGCCTCACTCTTATAAACTTTAGTTGAAACAAGCCCAACCTATCCAGCCTATTTTCATTGACACCTAGAATGAGTGCTTGTCTAATCTAAGAAACCTCCTCTCAACTGTCTCGAAAATATTTACATCCTTCCTTAAATAAAGAGACCAAAACTGTACACAGCTATCAAGATGTGGTCTCACCAATGCCCTGTGTAACTGAAGTATAACATCTTTATTTTTATGTTCAGTTCCTCTCATAATAAAGGATAGCATTCCATTAGTCTTCCTGATTACGTGCTGTACATGTATATTAACTATTTGTGACTCGTTTATGAGAACATGTGGATCCCTCAGAGTTCTGCATTCATTCTCTACTTAAGTACAAAGAACAAAGAAAATTACAGCACAGGGACAGGTCCTTTGGTCCTCCAAGCCTGCACCAACCATGCTGCCTGACTTAACATATCCCTCTATTCCCATCTCATTCGTGTACTTGTCAAGAAGCCCCTTAAAAGTCACTATCGGATCTGTTTCCACTACTTCCCCCGGCAACAAGTTCCAGGTACGCACCATTCTCTGTGAAAAATCCGATAAGAAGTCTGACAACACCAGGTCTCCAGACAACACAGTAAGTGACAATACACATCTCTCTAACCTGTGCTCAGTGTTCCTTCCACTCACATTGTTAGCCACTTTAAGACTTGAATAGCAGGTTAGGTGTAAAGATTCACATTCTAATCAGTAATCTGTAAAAAGTCTATGCTGGTATGTGTGCTGTTGGAGACCAGAACACCTCATTCACCTGACGAAGACCATAGGGTCAAAAGCTTGTAAGTTTACTATCAAATAAATCGGTTGGATATAAACCTGGTGTTGTCAGACTTCTTACTGTGTTTACCCGAGTCCAACGATGGTATCTCTACATCATAAAAAATCTGACTCATACATCTCTTTTAAAACTTGCCCTTTTCATCTTAAACCTAGTAATTGACTCTTCCACCCTGGGAAAAAGCTTACGACTAGCCATTCTGTCCATGCCTCTCATAATCTTGTAGACTTCTATCAGGTCTCCCTTTAATTTCTGTCGCTCCTGTGAGAACAAACCAAGTTTCTCCAACTTCTCTTCATAGCTAATGCCCTCCATATCAGGCAACATCCTGGTAAATCTTCCCTGTACCCCTTCCAAAACCTCCACATCCTTCTGGTAGTGTGGCGACCAGAATTGAACACTATATTCCAAGTGTGGCTTCATTAAGATTCTATAAAGTGTCAACATGACTTGTCAATTTTTAAACTCAGTACCCCAGTCAGTGAAGGCAAGCATGCTGAATGCTTTCTTGATTATCTTTTCCATCTGCACTGCCATTTTTAGTACTGCTAAGGTTCTGCCATATACTGTATATTTAAGTAATATTCTGCTTTTTATTCTTATAGGATCCCTACAGTACAGAAGGAAGCCATTCAGTCCATTGGGTCTGTACCAACCACAATCCCAAACAGGCCTTATCCCCACATCCCACATATTTACCTTACTAATCCCTCTGACACTAGGGTCAATTTAGCATGGCCAATCAACCTAACCTGCACATCTTTGGCAAAGTGAACAACTCCACATTTTTCAGTGTTATACTCCACCTGCCAGATCTTTGCCTACTCACTCAACCTATTTATATCTGTCTGAAGACTTCTTCACAACATACTTTTCTACCTATCTTTATAATCATCTGCAAATTTTGCTATCATGTGTTCGCTCCCCTCATCTGGGTAATTGACATAAATTATTTAAAAAATTTTGGCCCAAGTGCAGATGTCTGTAGGACCCACATGTCCATTTTGCCAACAGGCAAAGATCCAATTATGCATACGTTCAGTTTTCTGCCAGCTAATCTTCTATCCAGGCTGATGTGTCACCCCAAACACTATGAACTTTTATTTTTCACAATAACCTTTGATGTGGGACCCTATCAAATGCCCTCTGGAATCTAAATGCAACATGTCTGCAAGCTCCCCTTTATCCATAGCACATGTTACTCTTTCAAAGAGCTCTAACAAATTGGTTCAACATGATTTCACATTCACAAAAACCATGTTGAGGCTTTTCATCACCTTGAACTTGTCTAAGTGCCCAGCTATAACCTCCTCAATGATCAATTCTAACACCTTCCCCATAACAGACATTAAGATTGTTGGCCTAAAGTTTCCTGTTTTTGCCTCCTTCCTTTCTTGAATAAAGGAGTTACATTTGCTACTTTCTGATGGAGCCTTTCCAGAATCTAGTGAATTTTGGAATATTAACACCAATACACCTACTCCCTCATCAGCTAACTTTTTAAGACCTTAGAATGTGGTCCCTCAGGACCTTAATTCTTCCATCCACATCTCCAGCAGTTTGCTCAGTACCACTGCCTTAGTGATTATAATTTCGCAAAGTTCCCCTCTCCCTTCCACCTCCTGATTTACAGCTATTATTGGAATGTTTCCTGTGTCCTCTGGTGCAAAGACAAAAGGAAAACATTTGTTCATTTTGTCCACCATTTCCCCATTATCTATTATTAACACCCCATTCTCACTCTCTCTAGAGGACCAACACTCATTTTACCTTTTTCCTTTTTAAATAAATTCAAAAATTTAAAAATGCCATCCATTTTTAGATTTCTAGCCATCTTCTCTCATACTCTAATTTTTGTCAGTTTCTGCCGTTCTTTATATTCTGACCCATTATCAGATCTGTAATGCATCTTTGTGCAAATATATGTTTTTTCCTCAAGTTCGATTCATCTCCTAACTTCTTTTATGGATGATATTGCAATAGTGTAGGTTAGATGAGTTTTACATTGGTTTCACAAGTCGGTGCAACATCGAGGGCCGAAGAGTCTTTACTGCGCTGTAATGTTCTATGTTCTTTAGTTAACCACAGATGGTGGGTCATCCCTTTAGAAATCAGGAATATACTTAATCTAATCTTCTGAACCAAGGTAATGTTTAACTACAACAAACAATGCCATCCTATCAATTGACTCTGTCTACAGTTCCCGCTGCCTCAGAAAAGCAGCCAGAATAATTAAGGGCCCCACAACACCTCAGACATTCTCTCTTCCACCTCCTTCCATCAGGAAAAAGGTAAAAAATCTAACGACAATTACCAACCAACTCAAAGAGAGCTTCTTCCCTGCCACCGTCAGACTTTTGAACAGACTTATCTTGCATTAAGTTGATTTTTTTATATACCCTAGCTATGTCTGTAACACTACATTCTGCGCTCTCTCATTTCCTTCTCTATGAATGGCATGTTTTGTCTGTATAGTGCACAAGAAACAGTACTTTTCATTGTATGTTAATACATGTAACAATAATAAATCAAACCCTCCTTCTCAACCTAGTATCCTATTCTTTTTGAATACTCCTCAAAATTCAGGGCCCATTCCCTGTCACATCTCCGAACTGGCTATCAGATCATAGCTATTTACTTCAATGTGTGCTATCAATTTGTTTACTTTGTTATGAATGCTATGCTCATTCAGATAGAGAGCCTTTAGTTTTGCTATCTTGGTAACATCTGGCCTCATGATTGTTGGTGCATTCTTAGTTTTTTATCTCTGTTGTTTCCTGCCATTCTCTGACCCTCATTTCCCATGTTACTGTTTTCCTCTCTCACAATGACTTTGGTCTTTGATATTTCACATCTTTCCACATTTTGATTCCAATCTGTGAGCCATATCGTCTTCCCTCCAATTTTATGTATCCTAAGCCAATTTCCATGTTTTTCAGGTAACAGTTAGAGATAAGAACCTTTTAATTCTACTAATGTTGTTGATACTAACTTGGGCCAAGACAACTGAATCCTTCCCCTCCCATTACAAGTTATTGAGCAGATGCCCTGAATTCTGGTACTGGGCAAACAACACAGTTGCAGGGAAGTGGCAATCTCCCTCATTATAAAAGCATCCAAAGTTATGCAGCACTAATTGCTATTACAATTTAATGAAAATATTAACTTACATTAATAATCCTTGAGCATTAAAATTAAACCAAACATTAGCACCAGTAAGTTGTGTTTTTAAAGAATGTAAAGTGCAGAATAACACTCAAATTGCTAGCTGCACATGTCAACGCTTTTCTCTTGGTTTTCTGCCCATACGAATACTGATCTACATGATTAATCATAGCCTCAAAGCAAAGCCTTGTCCATTTTTCCTTCAATATGGAGATTGTTCTCTATCTGATTAGGGCTTCCACCCATGAATCATTGAATCCTATAGTGCAGAACAAGGCCAGTTGGCCCATCGAATCTACACTGACCACAATCCCATCCAGGCCCTATCCCATTAACCCAGTGTATTTACCCTGGCTAGTCCCCTTGAGACTAAGGTGCAATTTAGCATGGCTAATCAATCTAGCTTGCACATCTTTGGACTCTGGGAGGAAACCGGAGAACCCAGAGGAAACCCACAGAGACAAGGGTGGGGAGACATGCAAACTCCACACAAACAGTGACCCGAGGCAGGAACTGAACCCGGGTTGTTGGTGCCGTGAGGTAGCAGTGCTAACCACTATACCAATAGTGCCACCCAGAGAGCAAGGCTCTCTGCCCATTAATGGATGCCTATTTTCTTGTACTAAGTATCAACTTGATTCACTAAATATGTCCAACTACAGAACAAAAATTTGTATTCAGAAAAAAAATACTCAGTACGAAATCATAAGTTCAGAAACACAAATGTTGTCAAAACATTTTAAAAGCAGACAAACAAAAACAGAAAGTTTCAATGTAGAGGAATAAGTGCTTCTTAAAGTTTTGTCATCAAGTTAGATATAAAGCTCCAAGCTCAAATGGACTGTGTTTCAGCTTTCTTCAGCTAAACAAAACCTTTCACTCAACTAATCTGTTTGAATACTCATCCTCCACTCAGTTTATAGATAAAGGATTTTTGGTCTGGAAGTCATTCTGTCTGGACTTCCTCTTCCTGATCGTCAGTCAGCACCTGTTACTTCACTCTGGACTTTCACAGTTTTCATTCAGACCACTTTGCCTTCTTTCCAACGTGTTTTTTTTAAGGTTTATCAGAGGAAACACTTGCACTCGCAAGGATGGCCTCCAAACAGTGACAGATTAATCCACACTGAGTGCACTTCCTTCAGAGAGAGGACACCAATTATTAAGAAGGCACTTAGAACACAATGTGAGCTGACATCTGACAGACTACTCTCTGCCAGCTTTGCATTGTCTTACTGTCAGACCCTGTCAGTTCCCAGGCTTAATTACATCCTGTTTACAAACATTAGGCCGAGCTTCAGATGAGGCCTTTCTGAAGGTTGTCAAAGGTCAGGGTCATGTCACAAGGATGATGTTATTGTCTGTCGCGACTTATCCAAAAAAAATGGGGTAATGGTATTTGGCCAACTTCACTCGCTTTCTTTATTGACCAATTTTGTTGACTTTCTAGCCACGATATGACATGCAGTTAATGGTCAACACCAATAAAATCAGGAGTTGATGCAAATGTACGGTGATAATTGGTTTCTACTTCTACACCTCAGTTTTTGGTCTGGAGATGCACAAACTAATTCCCTTTCAAGAATTAAAGAAAGTGAACAATTCAATATACAAACCAGTGAGGCCTAGAAATCTAAATACCTTTAATAGAAAGAGTATCTTTGTCCCTGATAAGACCAAGAAAGTTTATCGTTGCTGAGATGTTACCTATTTTCTGGCAATAGAACTTCCGGTTCTATTATTAAGTCAAATGATGAACAATTGGAAGTAGAAGTCTTTAGTTATCCAGACAGCAACATTCTTGTAAGTGCCAGGAGATGTTTCTCTTGTTAAGACACAACAGGCTAAACATTTTATTTGCAAAATGGTTGGCATGGTGGCACTGTGGTTGACAGTGCTGCCTCACAGCTCCAGGGACCTGTGCTCTGGCCTTTGGTGACTGTCTACGTGGAGTTTGCATGTTCTTCCTGCGTCCAAATGGACTTCCTCAAGGTGCTCCAGTTTCCTCCCACAGTCCAATGATGTGCAGGTTAGGTGGATTGGCTATGCTAAATTGCCCCTTATGTCCCAAGATATGTAGGTTAGATGGAGTAGCTATGGTAATATGTGAGGTGAGGGAAAAGGCTTGGGTAAGATTCTTTGTCAGAGAGTCGGTGCAGACTTGATGGGCTAAATGGCCTCTTTCACACTGTAGAGATTCTATAATTCTATGGATGTTGAAGGAGAAGTGTGGGATGGATTTTTTTTGTTTTTTTCTTCTAAATGCTGGACCAGGCAAGGAATGAAGTGTGCAACTCGCCAACTGCAAAGCAGCACTTCTCACCATATTGTCCAACACTTAGAATAAAGAAACCTTCAAGGTATGTCTCATGCTGGTGAGGCAGGGCCTTAAAGAATCAGCGGTGTCAGGTTTCCAGAGATGGGGTCCTTTTTAAAGGGAACCCTGGTCTGTGATTTTAAATAAAGGACCTCTTCCCATGGAGCTGGAGACCTTTCCTCTCCACACATACATAGGCAAGTCTCCCTGCCACAGGGAACCATGCCCCACACATATAGGGGCTGGAATTTTACTGCCTCGCCTGCCCCAGAATTGGGATGGGCAAGACTCGCACAATGGGCTTCTCCATTGGCCTTGGGTGGGATTTTATAAGCCTTGCCCGAGTGAGGTGGTAGAATCCCATCCAGGCCCCCCCTGCCCTGTGGAACTCATTGGCGGGGACACAATACCACCCAGCCCACATTCCTCTCTACCTGGGGCTGTACCTACCTTTATCCCTCAGCCTGGTCTTGTCGCTGGTTCACATTGCTCCAGAGGTGTTGTAAACATGTGTGTGGGAGAGAACTATACAGTGAGGAAGCCCACAAATAAGATGATAATACATTTAAAGGAGATTCCTGAAGTTCCTGGATGGATGTCATGTTGTAGAGATATCAAATAAATCGGTTGGATTTAAACCTGGTGTTATCAGACTTCTTACTGTGTTTCTGGATGGAAGTAGGGGTATCACACCATGAGATCAAGCTGGCAAGATGCTCGCTTTGTCTTTTCCTGAGATTTTGCATCCAAATCCGACCATGTTGTCTGATTGGATCATAGAAACTTATAGCACGGAAAGAGACAAGTTGACTCATTTTGCCTGCACCATTCAAGAATTATTCATCCAATTCCCTTTTAAAAGCAATGATGGTTGATAAATGAAACATTTGCCACGACTTTTAGAATGGCAGGCTTCCATTTCCAAAAGGAACACATCTCCAACACTGCCTGCCCCACAGCAATTACCTGCCCCAAGATGGGGTAATTGGCTGCGGGCAGGACTTCTGTCCTTCACTCAGGAGGAAATCATAGAATCCCTACAGAAAAGGAGGACACTCGGCCCATTTAGATTCACCAACCACAATCCCAACCAGGCCCTATTCCTGTAATCCTACATATTTATCCTGATGATCTCCAGATACTAGGGTCAATTTAGCATGGCCAATCAACCTAACCTGCACATCTTTGGACTGTGGGAGGAAATCAGAGCACTCGGAGGAAACCCACGCAGACATGGAAAAACTGTGTCAACATCACACAGACAGTGACCTGAGGCTGGAATTGAACCTGGATCCCTGGCACTGTGAGGTAGAAGTGCTAATCACTGGACCACCGTGCCAATCCCACTTTAGAGTGTCACCAGTAAATCATAGAATCGTACAGTGCAGAAGAAACTCTTAGGCCCATTGAGTTTGGACCAACATGTGAGAAACACCTGACCTCCCCACCTAGTCTTATTTACCCCCAACACTTGGCCCATGGTCTTACATGTTATGACGTACCAAGTGATCATTGAGATGCTTTTTAAAGCATCCCACCTCTACCACTACCCCACCCAGGCAACAGTTTCTGGACTGTCACGATCCTCTGGATTTAAAAAAATCTGACTAACTAGTTTGTGTGATACCAAAAGGCATGGCAGCCAGGACTGAGACTTCATACCACCGCCAAAGTCACAGTCCCAAGATTCCAGGAACAGCTTTATTTTCAGGTGGTGCCTCAGGCCGGGAAGGTTAGAATAGGAATGGGACCTGGTGGGCAGAGGAGAATTGGGGTGTCAGTGGAGAGGCTGGCTGGAGTGGAAAGTTCTGTGGTTATTGGACCTTAATGGGAACAGGATAGGAGGGGGAGAGTGAGGATGCGGGCTGCAGATGGAAGTGTCCCAAGGCCTGAGCTGGATTTATTTTCGGGCTTTCCCCATACCCCAGAATTTCTCCCGCCAGCCTGAGAATTGTGGTTGGGTGGGCAAGGTCCTTAAACAGGCAATATTTGCCCACGTAAGAGCCTCAACTGGGGAAAGGAGTGGATTGGCTATGCAGAGAGGTCAGGGTGGGTGGAAACCTGTCAGGAAGGCCCACTCGATTAATTTTACACTCATCTCTCCATCCATCCATCTTCCTCCTCCTTCCCCCAACCCCGTGGGGGAACATAAAATTCTGCCCACTGTTTCTGGTAGGGTTGTTCACATCCTTCCAACGTTCTGCATGAAAAAAATTCTCCTCACCATTCCCTTCATTCCTCTCATGATTACATTAAGTTACTGAATCATACCTCCTATTACCCTTTCTAATTCCTCTTATGCTTCATTTTCAATGTTCTTCTTTATTTTCTTTGGTGTGAGTTCAGGATATCATCCATCTCTTTTAAATTTGGATTTCTCCACTGCTGTAAAGAATTTCAGCTTTTGCATCACTTTTATATTTCTTGTGGGAATATGTCTAGTTCCTACTCTTGTTTGAACATTTCTCACTGTTTGTCTACTGTTGTATCTGCCAACTTTTCTTTCCAACTAATCTGGGCTAGTTTTCTTTCTATCTCCACAGTTGTGTTTCCATCCAAATACAGTTTTTAACTGTTTATTCAGTTTATTTAATACTATAAATTCAACAGTATTGAAAAAGAATATCACTAAATGAGTGCACTGAAAATTATCACAAGAAGTCTAAATTTTTGTTAAACTGCAGTATTGATGAAAAATAAATTTTACTTTACCTGAGACACTAAAAGACGTACTGGCCTGAGTACACAATGAAAAAGTGTAAGATTCTCTGGCAAATTAAATCTTACAAAGTTCCAAAATCAAATCAGACCTTAATTTCAGATATACACTTTGGTACAGTCAAGGAACCTGGAGAAGACCAGCTCCAATTGGTGTAGAACTTGGAACCTTATTTTTTTTTTTTACAAACATGGAACTCTTGGCCAATTCTTGAGAACATTTGTAGACCCAACTATGAAGTAGTGTCTGATTGCTGCTTCTTCAGTTTTCCTTATAAAGCATGCAGAAACTAAACATATTAGAGGAGGCAGTGGAGTAGTGGTATTGTCACTCAGCTAGTAATTCAGGGCCGGAATGGAGGACCCAGGTTCAAATCCCATTACAGCAAATGGTGCAATAGGAATTCAATAAAAATCTAGAATCAAAAACTGACCATAAAACTAGTCTGGTTCACTTAATGCCCTTTAGGAGAGGAAATTTGCTGTTCTTACCTGATCTGGCCTATATATGATTCCAGACCCACAGCAATGCAACTGACCCTGAAATATAGGGCAGTTAGGGATGAGCTGCTGTGCTGTCTTTTTGTTCAGATTTTTGGTGAAGTAGTGGCTGACTTGGTCTATTATAGAGTAATTGTGCATCCTCACCTGCCAACGCTCCAGACCCAACTTTTAGCCACAAATATCCTAGAATCCTACAGTGCAGAAAGATGCCCTTCAGCCCATTGAGTTGCATCGACCACAATCCCACCCAGGCCCTAACCCCATATCCCTACTTATTATTACCTACTAATCTCTTTAATCTAAGCATTTTAGGACACTAAAGGGCAATTTTAGCATGGCCCATCAACCTAATCCACACAAGTTTGAACTGTGGGAGGAAACCAGAGCACCCAGAGGAAACCCACACAGACATGAGGAGAATGTGCAAACTCCACACAGACAGTGACCTGAGCTGGGAATCAAACCCAGGTCCCTGGAGCTGTGAAACAGCAATGCTGACCACTGTGCTACCATGCCACCCAGTGCAGAAGAGTCCACACACTTACATCTTGTGTCATTGCAACAGAAAAAGAACAAGCAATAAACAGAAGCAGGGTAGCAAAGAATAGAAGGGAAGTGCTGTATAAACAGGAAGGATCAACTGCAATCTGGGATAGCAGAATGCAATTCATCAAAATTGTCCTCAGTGGAACTGTGGCAGCTTAAAGCAATTTAAATAATTGGTGAGCTGGATATTTAGATCAATTCACCTGTGGTAATTAATAAATAATGAAGTACTAAACAATTAACTAACAAGTATTTGTAAAGGTGAGATTAGAGGCAGGAAGTAGCTTAATTCTACTCAGCATGAAGGAACCTATATTGATAAACTGCTCTAAGCCTACTGGGATAGCAAGTCTATTATGACTCATTCTTTCTCACAAAGTGCATTGCAACAATTACTTTATAACAATTAGTTCTGATGAGTCTTCCATTACAATATATTCCTTCTTTGACAACTCATTTCATTTTTAACCTACACAAATGTTTAGCTCAGGGTTTTAGTCTCAGATCTCTGCTTTGGGCTGCTGGCTGAGGGTGTTACATTAGAGTCCAGAACGAGTGTCACTGGTGTTAGCGTCTTCTATAGCAAAGAGCCTAAGAATAGCTAGCCACACAATGGATTACTTAACCAACAAATGAGAGTTTATTGAGGTTAGTATTGCTTCATCAGTGCAAATTGGAAGCCAACTTTTACAGAAAGCATTCTTTCTGGTTGTATCACAGCTTGGTATGGTTCCTGCTCTGCCTGAAACCACAAGAAACTACAAAAGGTTGTGAATATAACCCAATCCATCACTCAAACCAGCCTCCCATCCATTGACTCTGTCTACACTTCCCACTGCCTTGGCAAAGCAATCAGCATAATTAAGGATCCTACGCACCCCGGTCATTTTCTCTTCCACCTTCCTCTGTCAGGAAAGAGATACAAAGGTCTGAGGTCACGTAGCAACCAACTCAAGAGCCAACTCAAGAACAGCTCTTTCCCTGCTGCCGTTAGATTTTTGAATGGACCTACCTCGCACTAAGTTGATCTTTCTCTACACCCTAGATATGACAGTAACACTACATTCTGCACTCTCGTTTCCTTCTTTATGAACGATAATGCTTTGTCTGCATAGTGTGCAAGAAACAATACTTTCCACTGTATGCTAATAATAATAATAACAAATCAAATCAAAAGATCTGATGTGGAGATGTCGGACTTGGGTGGGCACAGTAAGAAGTCTCACTACACCAGGTTAAAGTCCAACAGGTTTATTTGGAATTATCAGCTTTTGGAGTGTTGATCGTTTATTAATGTTCACCTATGAAGAAGCAGCACTCCAAAAGCTCATGACTCCATGTAAACCTGGTGTTGTGAGACTACTTCTGGTGGAAGAGTTTGTACAGACCCTGAAATGCAGGGCAGTTAGGGATGAGCTGCTGTGCTGTCTTTTTGTTCAGATTCTTGGTGAAGTGGTGGCTGACTTGGTCTATTATAGAGTAATTGTGCATCCTCACCTGCCAACGTTCCAGACCCAACTTTTAGCCACAAATATCATAGAATCCTACAGTGCGAAAAAGGCCCTTCAGCCCATTGAGTCTGCACCGACCACAATCCCACCCAGGCAGCTTGTACTGCTCAAATATCAGGTACCTGATCTTATGATGTTGTTTCATTATCAGCTTCCAGAGATGTTGGCTGTTCTATGGACAAGAACCTGAACTTGGTTCTGCAATTAAACTTGATTCAGGGATTTCATAAACTTGTACATTTAATGTAAACCTTGCTGATACTGTCTCCACTAATTGTTGTTTTGAAGCATGGGTTTGCTCCCTATCTCTGTCTTATTCTCTTGTCATCAAGTTGACCATTATTTTCTACTTAAACCATGATATAGATCCCTTCAGCGGAACTTTCTCCTCGGTATAAATTCACAGGATTACAGCTGAAGGTTTTTGTGGCATATATTCAAGCTTCTGATGGTATATTTTTTCTATGAGAAGTGATATAGTCACTCCTGTATCTACTTCAATCTTTACTTCATTTCTGTCAACTTTGGATAAACCCAGAATTTTTGAATATCCCCTTTCATGGATAACACATCTAGTTTCTGTTCTTGGATCTTTTTAGTCTGGTATCATCTTGAAAATTTTCATTCTCATCATATATTTTATAGACCCCTTTTGTAAATCTTGCCAATTTCTTACATTTGCACACTTTTGAAATTTGCAAAGTCTGTCAGGTCCAACATGCTTTCATCATATGGCCCTTCTTGCCACAGTTTTTACATTTATTTTCTCTACTCCAGCATTCATGTGGCAAGTGTACCACCTGGGCACACCTATGGCAGGCTTGTATTTTAAGAAATTTCCTTCCTTCAGTTCCCATCTTATGTATTTTGACTCTAGCTCTAATTTGAGAAACTCCTTGTGTGGCCAATTCCATGGACACAATGATCTCAACAGCAAGTTTTAGTATGCAAACACTTTTGATGATTAATCAGATTAAATTGCTTCACTTCAAAGTCCACAAACAAGCCTGTCTCGCAGACTGTCTTTAAAGGTTGAGCCAAACTCACAATTCTTCACTTGCCTTCTTAATGTTGCCATGAATTGTGATGAATTTTGCCTTCTTTTTGGCTTCACTGATGGAATCTGAATCTCTCAACAACTGTTGTGGTTTTGGTGAAAAGTGACTTCTGAGAATCTGGGTCAGTTCTTTGTAGTTTATTTCACCAGGCTTCTTGGAATGGACACAGTTCTGTAGCAACGCAAAGATTTTATACCCTACTATGCTAAGGAAAGTGACTACTTTAAGTTTATTCGATATCCTGCTTGCTTCATGAGTACATTGAAATCTCTCATTGTAAGCATTCTATGTTTTATATTTTTCTCTTAATTTGTGCTATTTCTTTTGGACTGTGACTTTAAGAAGATAAAAATAAATTCCAATCAGCCTTTAAACCAGAAGATTTAAGTGTAAATTCTGATTTATCTTTAGCTTGTGTATTAGTTGGAGCAGTTGTCTTTCCAAAAGTAGCTTTTCTGTTCCTTTGAGACACAGTCCCCAACACTGCCACATGCATCTGAAAAGACTCTCCAATTCGGTGAGTAAAATTATTGATTTTAGTTTCATTCCTTTGGTTACACAATTTGCTCACTTTCTAGGGGATTTTGAGTCCACCGATTTCTTTAATTAAGCATTACTGCCACTGTATTCACCAACGATTATTTTTCCTGCACTCCAATTCTCAGAGTCACCTCAAGGTCACGTCGATTTAATAAAAAGTGCAATGGACCAAAGTGCTTAACCCCAACTTGAATGTTAATATTCACCCACAGGAATGCCGAAAAAAATCATTTCTACATCTAAATTTACCACAGCTTTGAGCGATGGTGTGGTGATTCCCTTGAAAATCCACTTTTGACTCAAAGTCTAGATGAATTTGATTTGATTTGATTTATTATTGTCACATGCATTAACATAAGTGGAAAGTATTATACAAACAAATAATACTGTTCATAGAGAAGGAAACGTGAGAATGCAGAATGTAGTGTTACAGTCATAGCCAGAATGTAGAGAAAGATCAACTTAATGCAAGGTAGGTCCATTCAAAAATGTGATGGCAGCAGGGAAGAAGCTGTTTTTGAGTTGGTTGGTGTGTGACCTCAGATACCACCAGACACTTTCACTGGGTTATATCTCTCTTCGATCTTAAATTAAATAAGAAGTCCCACAGCACCAAAAAAAAGTCCAGCAGGATTATTTGGAATCATTAACTTTCAAAGCACTGTTTCTTCATCCTTTATCAACACTCACCTAATGAAAGAGCAGTGCCCCGAAAGCTTGTGGTATCAAATAAACAAGTTCAATTTTAACCTAATGTTGTGAGACTTCTTACTGTGCCCACCCTAATCCAATGCTGGCACCTCCATATTGTGGCCATGATGAGATTGCGATAAAGCAACACCGATCTTTTGATCTTTTTTCCAAAAGAAGAAGGTGGAAGCAAGAATGTACAAAATGCTTGGGGTCTTTGATTATGCGGTTGCTTTGCCAAGGCAGCGGGGAATGTAAACAGAGTCAATGGGGATAGGAGGCTGGTTTGTATGATGGATTAGACTACATTCATGACATATTGTAGTTCCTTGTGGTCTTGGGCAGAGCAGGAGCCATACCAAGCTGTTATACAACCAGAAAGAATGCTTTCTATGGTGCACCTGTAAAAGTTGGAGAGAGTCGTAACTACATGCCAAATTTCCTTATCCTTCTGAGAAAGTAGAGATGTTGGTGGGCTTTCATTATTATAGCATCAGCATGAGAGACCAGGACAGGTTGTTGGTGATCTGAATACCTAAAAAATTGAAGCTCTCAACCCTTTCCACTTTGTCCCCATTAATGTAGAAGGAACATATTCTCCTTTAAACTTCCTTTGCGCTTGAATTGTTTCTTCTGACTGTTTTTTCATTATTATTTAAAATTCTTCATTGCTGACAATCTTGCTGGAAGACAGTTTTGTCCCTTACTATGATGTTTTGAGGCTTTAATCTCTTCTACAGCAAATAACAAAAGGGTAGGTAGCCCCAGTGTGGATTACTTAACTAAAAGTTAGAATTTATTGAGATTGGCGTTGCTTCATCACAATCTAAGATAGCCATGATGTGAACATGCCAGCGTTGGCCTGGGGTGGGCACAGTAAGAAGTCTCACAATATTAGGTTAAAGTCCAACTGGTATGGTGAGCTTTTGGAGCGCTGCTCTTTCATCAAGTGAGTGTTGATAAAGGATGAAGAAGCAGCACTTTGAAAGCTCGTGATTCCTAATAAATGTACTGGACTTTAACTTGTGTTGTAAGACTGCTTAACCTAAGGTAGAAGAGAGATATAACCCGGTGAATAGGTCTAGTGATGTCACAGCACATCATGCGACTAATCACACAGACAGTATCATAGAATCCCACAGGGCAGAAGAAGACTATTCGGCCCATTGAGAGAACACTTTAGAATTCATAACAAAAACCAAAGCAGATTATTCCCTGATTTATGGTCATAAAAGCTTACCATGGTTTTCTAGCTCCAAAATCAGAAATGATTAAATTGACAAATTAGGCTGGATAAAGGCCACTTCCAGATGAAGTGTTAGTTAAATCAAATTAACAGGAGAGGCATTTTATCGCCAAGCATAGTTATCATTCATATTTAAAATAGGTTCATATTGGAGTGAAGGGTCATCTGTTCATTGTTTGACTGACTGCCATCTGGTTGGCACCTTGCTCGAGCACAGAGCCGAAGGATGTTAAAATTGGGAAATAAAATTAAACTCAAAGCACTAGTTGGGTTCCGTCGGTGACAACAAATTATATTCAAATTGTATGAGATAATTTGTAAATAAGATGAATGTTACAGAGGTTTGAATGAATTTTAAGACATTGGTAACTTTAATCTGATGAGGTAGTGTGAAACATATGATAGCGGATCAGCCGCTTGTTGTACATCTGTTCCTGTTCTCATTTCCCTTGAAATTACACATGGGGAGTGAAATCCATTGCGTTTCATAAAGGAACATCGCATCATGCTGCATCAAGCCTGAATAGCAACATCAATGACTCCCTGCTCTCACGCAAAGCCAGCCGACCAACATAAATGTGTCGTCCTGTCCTGTTGGTTCATTGGTGGAAAAAAAATTATTGGCCGAACATAATAAAGCAACTGTCAGTGTTATGATGGATGTGGCTGGCATTGCATGTCTCACCAGGCCCTCACTGGAACAATTCCGAGGCATAGAAACTCAGGACCGTGGTGACTTTCTCTCCGCTGGTCGAGCCTTATTGATATTTAAATAGGTCTGCAAGTCATCACTTAACAGATGCTACAATTCCATCGCAGCTTAGCAGACTACTGCTTCTTAGTCATTCCCAGGTAGCTTCACTGGAAGTGGTTCACCCAGTAGGCAGCAGGGGAAACTGACTGTTCACCACGTGTGCCACCGTCCCTCACTGGCTACCCTTTTGTGTTGTTACACTTCCTCGGGTTGGCACAGTGATTAGTGCTGCTCCCTCACAGCACACTGATTCACTTCCAGTCTTGGGCAATTGTACGGAATCTGCGCATTCTCCCCGTGTTTGCGTGGGTTTTCTTTGGGTGCTCCGGTTTGTTCCCATAGTCCAAAAATGTGCAGATTAGGTGAACTGGCCATGTTAAATTTATCCTTAGTATCAAGGGATGCGTAGGTTGGGCAGATTAGCTATGATCAGTGTGTGAAGTTACAGGGTAAGGGTGGGCGATTTGGCCTGGGCGTGATACACTTTCAAAGGGTCAGTGCAGATCCGATGGGTCAAATGGCCTCCTTCTGCACTGTAGAATTCTATAATTCTCATCAACCCAAGTGTTGCACCTCATTTGACCCAAGGTTAATGCAATGACCTTTAATATAGTCAGTATTGTAGTTTCCTTTTCTCTCCAAGTCCCCCTGAAATCAGTCTATGATCAGCAACACAGCAATAATTCCATGCATCACATATGGAATTCCACACTGATTTGAGTTGAATCTTGATAACACTATTGTCAGCATTAAAAATCTTAACAAGATTACCACACTGATTCAGTCACATAACTCTGATGAGTCATCTTGGGGAACATATCGTGTATCATTGATGCCAAGTGAAAAGTGCTCTCTGTGGCATTTTCAAAGTTGCTCGCGTTTATCTAGAGGATATCATTGGTGACTTGCAGGATTGATAAAATCAACATGAATGCTGAGGTTATCTTTTGTCTGGCATAAATTAGAACCCACCCCTTCATGTTGTCCTATACTGATGGTACATTGGTACCATGTACAACCCATCAGCAACAGGAAAGGGTGCTCCAGTCTACAACTGATAGCAGAATGACAACTAATTAGGCTCTTGCAATACCTCCATCCAAAACTAATAAAAAGCATACTTTACGAAAAAGAATGTCAAGATACTCATTTCAAAGAATAACACAAGACTGTTTGTTCAGGGATAATGATAATCATTGGTGTTTTTGTAGACAGATTAATAAAACATTCAGTTCGAACAGCTCCAATCATCGTAGCCAGAATTGTTTTCAAAAATGCACTAGTAATCTTGTCAGAATTTTTGAAATTTCTTACTCAAAAAACATTAAGGGGAGAATTGTCATCTCAGCCGAGTTACAATATCAAATCCTCAGAAATTTGTAAATACTACCGCATTTGTCTGTGTTAAGCAAAAATCCAAAGTCTTTGGAAAATTAGAATACGGTTGATTTTTCCATCAAAGATAACAAGCTAGAGCTACGAGCAATCTAATGATTTGAAACAAGAGCTGGAATTTTCCAGTCATTTGTATGCCGTTGCCATTGCAAGCGAGGATGGAGAATTTGGTGCTCGGCAGGATCAGAGAATCCCGCAGGCATGAACAGCCGGACAATTCCAATCAAGGTCGGGTATTTTACCGCCACACTCATTCTGGAATCGTGGCAGCCGCAGGTCGCAGAATGGAATTCTCTTTAGCCTCGGGTGGGATTTTATGAGCCTCGTCCAAATGGCCAAGATCTTTTACATAAAAGTATTCCCAGTTGTTTCAGGAACTGGGCTTGGAAAAGCTCTGACATGGTGTCAACAGCTAGTTAAAAAGGGTAACTGTTACAATGGAGCAGGCTGTGTCCTTGTAATGGTAGTCTAGTTATTTTGGCACATATTTAGACTGCAAGATGTCCTGTAACTAAAAGAGCAGAACGAGGATCTATGCAGTGAAAAAAGCCAGTGAGGTGAGCTACTTTATCACACCTTTCCCCCTGTATAAATATAGAAAACATAATCTTCAATTACATATGATGATTTTTTAAAAGAAATTTTCCCATTGTATGTTCCTATTAAATTTTTTCACTTTTCTTTGTTTTTATTTCTACTGCTTGTTTCTCTGGAAATTATTCACTGGATTGGAATGAACATAAGATGGTTGCCGCTATTTTGCTCTTACATTCAGCATGGGTGTAAAATAGCATGAGACTCAGACACCGAGGGCAGGATTTTCCATCAGCACTCAACCCAAGGCTGGAAAATACCACTGGAGGTCAATGGATTTTTGCACAGTCCATATCCCGCCTGCTATGATAACCATGGCAAGTAGGGTGGGAAAATTTCACCCTGAGAATCTCACTGGTGAGATTTCATTCTCTGATTCATCCTATTCCTTTGGTCCACATTGTTGTCTAACAAGGGGCATACACGCAATGGGTCGTGAGAGGGCTGCTCTTGGATTTTTTTTTGAGAGTATCCTGGTGCTTCACGTTGTTAGTGTATGCTTGACCTGGACCATTTGATGGGCAACACGACAGCTCGGTGACTATCGCTGTGCTGTGCAGATACATGGATTTGGGCCTGTGTCTGTGGGAGTTTGCGCATTCTCCCCGTGCTTGCGTGGGTTTTCTCCGGGTGCTCCGGTTTCCTCCCACATCCCAAAGATGTGCTCTTAGGCTAATTGGCAAAACAAATTCTCCCTAAATTGTCTCGAATTTGGTTTTTAATCCATAGATCTATAAACATAGACAGGGATTATGGGTAGAGATGGGAACATCAGGGTGGCGGTGCGGACTCGTTGGGCCGAAGGGCCTGTTTCCCGTGCTGTTTTGTTCTTTGTTCTTTGTACTCCTCACTGGTGACGTCATGAGGTTCCCACCCAAGTAGGTCAGGAATCTCACTTCAGTAGACCTAAATACAGTTAGTGGACTTCCCTGCAATATCATCCCCTGCCCCCCACCCCCCGACATTTGGAATTCCTCCTCATTGGCGTGATGTCACATCGGTGAGGTTTACTATAGGGGAAGTTAAACTACCAAGGGTGCATAGGTAGATTAGCACTTGGAGGAGAGGGACATGCCTGGGTAGGACAAGATTGTCGGGGCAAAGTAGCCAGTCTGGGAAGTTCCATTGGCAGGGGAGCGGGTTCCTCTTATCACTAGGGATGGTTCCACTTGCGCATATGGTGGAGGGTGGGTGTTCCTTTCATGGGTGTGGAATAGGGTTCTACATGTCCATGAATGGGGGTGCTCCCCATGTCTAGGTCTGGGGATATGTGCATGTTGAGGGGTTTGTGTGTTGCCTATTGGAGATTGGGGTTTCTTTTAAAAAGGGCTTGTGAGGGAAGAGAACTGGATTTTATAAAGGGCTTCCCAATCTGAGGATTCCCAGCTGTTGCTTTTTCTGACCCCGCCCCACTAGCAAGACATCATGGGCCACATCTCCAGATATTTCCTGCACACAGGGCTAGCTTATCTGGAGAGTAAAGTCAACCACATGCCAGGTTTCTCGCCTGAGCCTCTGTGCAAAGAACAGAAAATGCCACCCAGTCTTTACACATCTCAAGGAGAATTGAATACTTGTAGCACAGCCAAAAGCTGTGATCTGCTTCTACCCTTCCAGTGGGATTGGGGCTAAAGATTATCCACTCCATAAAACTTACAAAATTAAAATTGTCTGAAACCTTGAAATAGTGCACAGCATCAATACAGGATGGCACTAAAATGATTCAAATCAAAGACAGTTTAGCAATCAGCAACAGTTTCACACAAAAGGTGGTGAGTGTCAGAACAAACTGCCAGAGGTAGTAGTAAAGGCAGGTACAATTTTGTCTTTTACGTGGGTAAGATGGGTGTAGAGGGATTTGGACTAAATGCGGGCAATTGGGACTAGCATAGTGGTAAAAACTGAGTGGCATGGACAAGTTGGTCTGAAGGGTCTGTTTCCATGCTGTAAACCTGTATGACTCTGACTATGACCTGTTGCAGTATTTTTAACCCAAGAAAGAGTTGTTAGGCAAAAGTGCCAACGATAAACTTTTCTCAAAGTCAATCACTGAGAGTGTAGCATCAATATATTTGTTTTGCAATTGTTTTATTTAAAATAGTCTTTTATCATATAAGTATCATATAGCAAGATAACCCACAGAGATGAGTGAAACATTTGGTTAAGTTTATAAAGTTATTTGTTCATAGATTTAATATTGTTGAAATACCCAAGAATGATAAATGGTACAGATGCTACAAAGGTGTTTGGCTGCTTTTTAAACAGTGAGTTTTAGCATTGGAGGGATTGGACTTGTAGACTGAATAATAATGGCCATACATTATTGACTCACAGCTCTCCTCACTCTGCCTGCCCATTTATTTATATAACAGATAATTTACTAAAAGATCCCCAAAGTGCTTCACAGGAATTTTTCAAACAACATTTGGCAGTGAGGATAAGAATTTTGAAAATGAAGTATTGATAACCAGCTTCCATGTAATTCAGCAAGCATAGGAGTGATTAGTGAATAAGACTTGAGGCAGGATTTTCTGGCTGCACTTACCCCAAGGTGGGAAAATTCCCGCCCGAGGTCAATGGACCTTTGCATAGTCCATCTGTGCTACAATTCCTGTGGCGGGTGAAATGGAAAATTCCATCCTAGTGACAGTGAGGACAGTGGGAAGCTGAGTTTCATATGACGTCAAGCTTTTGGAGTGTGGTAAATGGAAAGCTGGTCGGGTGCATTGGAATGGTCAAGTGTCATGGTAACAAAGCAATGGGCAAGAGCTTCAGCAGCAGGTGAGCTGAGACAGAGGTAGAGCTGGGCATTGTTACGGAAGTGGAAATAGGCAGTCTTAGCAATGGCATATGTAGTTGGAAGCTCATCTCAGTCCCAAATATGATGCTATCATTGCAAACCTCAGATATTTGCCAGCGAGAGGATTGGTGTTGATAGCTAGGAACAGTGTTTATAATGGGAATTGAAGAGAATAACTTCAGTCTCACCACTACTTAGTTGGAAGAAATTTCTGCTCATTCTGCACTCTCTTCCTGATTTATTCTCTTGTTCAAAAGAGAGATTTATACTTAAGATTTTTATTTGTCAGTGGCATTTTGAAGATATGAGAAAAATTAACAGGCTTCAGCCAGAAGAATGGGGCAACATGTTCAACAAGATTGTCTGGCATAACTGGGACAGTATACATAGGAGACACATGGCAGTAAAAATATAACGATTTAGACCCTCAACGACTGCAATAACCAAGCACTAGCAATAATAGATTGTGTTGTTTAATTAGACTGGGCCACAACTGAAATTTATTTTATTTGGTTTGGGATTTGCACAGATAAGGCAGGTACCCCGCCAAAGGACAGACTTGGAGATGTGCCTAGATTTCACCAGGGGTATTGATTTTCACTCAGTCATTTTAATGATGATGTGCAACAGATTGACACCCATTCAAGTCAAAATGACCCAATCAACCAAAGAAAATCTGAAAATCTACAGCAAATTCACTTAATCATCTTCATGACACATGTTCTCATCCTTTGTCTCCATTACAGCCTATTTCTGTCGTTCTTTAATTTCCCAAAGTATTATTCAGATGAATCTAATTTGAATTAAGCAACTGCATTGTGGAAGTCTAACTTTGAAAGTAGATTTCAAATACAAATTTCCTACTGAATTAAATTAAACAAATTAAATGAATGGGAGAATGTTCAAAAAGTGCGCCAAGATATCACCTGAGAGGTTCCACCATGGTTATTAGGCAAGTTCAGGCCTGGGTCTGTTGAACCCTATGCGTCACATCTTGAAATAAAAATATTTACATCTGTCTGACCATTCAGGTGTGGAGATTAATAATAAAATGATTTGCTGCTAGCAAAGTTAAAAGGTTGTTTTTTGACTCCAAACTGAAGTTTAACATGTTCATTAGGGAGCCTTAATCAAAGATATACATTTTGCCATTGGAGGAGCTCCGTCAAACTTAGATCCATCTCTAGTTTGATTTTCCTACATGGGTTTCTATTACTCTATCTGAATAATTATCAAAATATTCATCATTTTTTGAGTAATGTTCATATTTTCTAAAAATGCTCTAAATTTGTATCCTCTGGTAATATTTTCTTGACTTACTTTGAAGAAATATTCCTTATCAACACCATTTTTCAATGTCTCATTTCCCTTCCTCCCAATATCTTTTTCCAGCCTCTAAAAAGCCAAGATCGTTTCTTCAATAAGTAAAATTCAAATGTAATAATCATTAATGCATGATTGAATGAAGGGAAAGGAAATCTCCATGGCTCAGAGAGGTGAAATAGTCTATTTCCCTACATCATTGAACAGGTTCAAGCCAATTAGTCAGGAGTATACCTAGAAAACCTGATTTTTGTCATTTCCCCTGCTCAACAATGAGAATTGAAATGGAACAGGCCATTTCAATCTCAGTGTCACAATGAGATATGCGAAACTTTAAGTTGGACACAATTTCTCTAGATCCATGGCTTTTCTTCATCTCTGGAGCATAAGCTAACATAATTTAAAGCTTCACAACATAGACTGAAGAAAATGGAAGATTCTAATCTAGTATAGTTTGCAGATGAGATGATACAGCATCAAAGGGTTAATTAAAGTTAAAAGTGGGAGCACAGACCTGTACAAGTAATAATGAATGTCAATAGTTTACTCACAAACATAAATCTTTGCCAAGAATGCTGACCCGTATGCTGTTGTGTTGTGGAGATGAATCTTTGAACATGTTTTCTCATTGTGGCAGGTGAGTGCATCGAGAAGTCATCACTGGTTGTCTGTCTTGCAGTGCATTGTGGAAAGGGTAATCTCAAACTAGCTGCCCACACCTTGTAGTGGTTCTTTATACAAGTAGACTCAAAAGATTTGACTCCAAAATGAGCACCGTGTTTGTCAGTACACCATCAATGTCTGTGGTTTTTTGAACAAATGTAGTTTGCTATGAATTCAAAGGGTTAATTAAGTAAGTGGTAGCTACATTTGTCAGTGCTCAAGGACATTGCTGAGATAATTGCCAGTCATAACATCAGGATTTTATATCCTCATTAAAAAGCTATAAAAATAATCACGCATTTCAGCAACATTCTACGTGAATTGACATGGGAACAAGATAGCACAGGGGGATGTTTTGAAGAATGAATTATTTTTCTGATATAATGTATAGAGTCTATCATTCCTTTACCAATGTATTTACGGCCAGGCAGCAATGAGTTATTTGGCTTTCCTCCCTGGAGAGGAAGTCTTGAGGTTAGACTGTACATGATAAGTTATCCTACCATTTTCAATCTGCCTGAGACCTAGCTCTATTTACTTAGTGACTTCATAGAACAAGGCACAAGGATTTGTGAATATGCTTGGGAGAATGCAAACAAAAATGTGACAGTACTATGGTTGTTTTTTCTGGAAAGTTGATGAAGATTCAGTATCAGCTAACCTACTAAAGGCTTTTAATTTGGACTAATACAGTTAAAACCAGGACCAAGTACTAAGGGAGAGACGAAAGGTATGGGCAACCACTACAAAGGCTTAATGGAGAAAAGCTCACTTGCCATAGTACACCTGGAGTTGGAACCTATGTAAAACTCCTTGGGCCATATGGAAAAAACAATATTTGACATGAAATGTAAATGTACATTGTATGCAGACTCTGTAATGCTGTAAATCTATTGAGGCAGCTGATGTACTATAACTAAATGAGTTTGATCCGTATTGTGCTTTATGTAATGTCAAATCTGAATTTCTGGAAAAAGTTCAAGCAGTTGCAGATTTTTGACTTGAACAGATGCAGAAATTTCAAAGAGAACAAACACATGAGAAAAGAGCATTGACTGATTGACAAGTGGACTTTGGGTTGGCAAGTGGGCCGGGGCAGTACGGTGACACAGCGGTTACCATTGCTGCCTCACAGTGCCAGGGACACAGGTTCAATTCCAGCTTTGAGTGACTGTGTGAAATTGGCACATTCTCCCCGTGTCTGCATGGGTTTCCTCTGCGTGCTCTGATTTCTTCCCACAGTCCAAAGACGTGCTGGTTAGGTGTATTGGCCATGCCATATTCTCTCTCAGTGTACCTGAACAGGCGAACAGTAACTTCACTACAGTGTTAATGTAAGCCTACTTGTGACACTAACAAATAAACTTACACAACACATTGCTTTAGCATGAGGTACTTCTTGCTCACATCAATCATTTTGGTTTGTTCTTTAATCTATTGCACTTTTGATATACTCTGTGTAGGAAAGCACTAAGATTGTTCCAGAGAGAGACAGCATGCCCTGGTAAGGCTGATGGTTAAAAAAAGACAAAAATGAGCTGAAGGTCAAAGCTTTGCTTCTGGTCTGTACTAAGATGGCAAAGAGTAATAACTCATGTCAGGTAAGAAGAAAATGAGCCAGGATTTGGGGATAATGCCTCCTATATTCACTATCTGGGATCATAGATCAGGAATGGTCATTTGGACAAGGTAGTGGGGAGTGCAATGCTCTCTGAATTATATCCCAGCCAGACTCATTGTCTTCAGAAGAGGCCGTGCAGTACAGCAGCCATCGGACATGGGAGAATGACTGGTAGATTGGAAAGATAGAGCACTCATTCAGTCATAAATGCCCCATGCCTATCCATCTGGCGACTAATGACTTGCTCAGTTATAAGAGTTAGGAACAAGGTAGCAGTCAAGTATGTCACGATGGACTAAGGTTGGTGGAATACTGATTATCATAATCACCTCAGCTCTGTGAAGGTGTATCATCAGATTTGCCAGCCATGGGCTGAAGCCAACCTTTCTCTTCATTGGGAGTTTCTCAGTGCAGTAAAACAGGACATGCAGGTTTTCAGCAAAAGTAGTCATACTGTACTATTATATAGAAAATACCTCGATACCTATAAGGACAACATCTGCCTATGTTCTTAGATGAGGCAGCCCATGGGGCAACCTAGAAAAGAGGGAGTAGGAGAAAATGATTTGTTTTTAAAAAGCTGGCATTTAGAAAAAACGATTTACATCCTGCTGATTAAATTTACTATTTAAACATTGTATTCTCAGTAGAATAAAACGTAATAAGTTGGCCTTTTCCACTGAAACAAAAATGTTCCGCCTTTCTAGTACTTTAATAGAAAGCTCTGGTTTTCAGGTTAGCTTGTAACCACTCCTCTATGTTACAATAACATCCTAATGGAAGAATAATTAGTGTGAAACAATACCCATGAGGCCTTGCTGGCATCATAGACAGCTTGTATAGATGAGTGGTTGATGCTTTCTTTACTTCCATCATTTTAATTTGGCTCCATGTGCATTGGGGAGCGGTTAGGTTTAAAGAGCTCAGATCATAATGAAGTCTTTAACTGGGCCTTTCCCCTCAGTGCTGGTCGATAGAAAGTGCTAAATGTTGATGCATGGGCTTAATTGTTGTGATTAATCCTTCCCAGCTTGTCACAAAGAGCCGAGATTTAATTCTTAAAGTGTAAAGATTCTTTATGACAACAAGTGCTGTCAAAACAGTTGAACAATGGACTCTTAATCCTAGCGATCTGTAGACCTAACAACTCTCTGACAGACAGAGCGCTGTAGAATGGGCCAGTTTTGACAATCTTGCACTCTCACACATCCAGTGTCTCGGGGACATGTCATCTGCTTTCATCGTTAGTGGGCTCAGATTGTGACTGGAGTGTGTTTTGGAAAACTGATTCAATGCCAATCAAAATACAGATCGTGAAATGTGCAATTGTGTAATTATATTCCTTGCTGGTTTGAGGTGAAAGATTAACGGGGTTTGCTGAAAGCAGTGCAAGTTCTGTGAGTGGCTGGAGAAAGGGAATAACTATTCTCGGTAGCTATTTATAATTTTGTTTCCTCAAGTCCGCCGTGCTCCTCATCTTGTCTGATGTTCAAAAATTTTCAATCCACGGTAAAACAAAATAAACTATTTAAAAGGAATACTCAAGTTTTGTGCAGGAAACTCTTTGTCTTATTTGAAAGTGAGCTGAACTTCAGCCCACAATTCCTCTCCATTACCAAGATCGCCCACTTCTACCTTCTTTGCATCCCCTGCTGAAATCTTCATCCATGCCTTTGTTAAATTTAGACTTATTCAAACGAATGCTGAACCACCTTCAACCTTGCATGCTCTGTAAACTTGAGTTTATCCAAATGGCTATGGATTGCATCCTAAACCACTCCAAATTCCATTTACCCCTCACCCCGGGGCTGGTTCCCGGTCCAGCATTTCATCATCCTTAAAATGTTCATCCTTGTTTGCAATTCCCTCCCAGACTTTGCCTCTCCCTATTTCTGCAACCTCACATACCTTCAAGATATCCACAGTCCACAATGCCATCAGCTGCCTCGGATTTAAGGTCTGGAATCCACCATCTCCCATTTACACATAAACCTTGCTGCCATCCTGTCCTCCATAAAAGCTAACTTTGTGACCAAGATTTTCCTAATAGATCCTTGGGTGGCTTGGTGTAAAAATTTAATTGTTAATGTACTTATGAAAAAGCTTGCGGAATATTTCATTGCATTTGTGATAAAAATGCAAGTCGCTGTCACTGTTGGAAATAAAAATCCTTGCACCTTTCTTACTATGTGGCTAGTGTCATAAATTAAAACAATTATTTTTGGCCAAGAAAATAGCCCAGGCTATTTGCTTTTTGCAATTTGATAACTATATGCTTGCAAGCAGTGAACGTGATATGTGAATGTTATTGTACAAGTGCTGAACACACTCAAACTAAAATGCTTAATGCAACAGTCAAAACACATTCATATTGAATTTTTTTCCCCTGTCAACTGTTCGTATAATTAAATTAGCAACAATCATTTTCAAGCCTACATTTTTCTGCTCTTGTTATCCAACAAAATGACATTGAGCCATCATTACCTCATAGGAAAATTAATTGATAGTTTCAAATCAATTTGTTGATTGAAATATCAGCTGCAAATATGTGTTGCCAGACTCCAGTCTGGCATAAATGTGCTTAAAAACAAATCAAAAGCATTGACTCCCTTCACTCCCATCCACTCCCTCACCATCCTTACTAAGGCAGTCACTTCTAATCTTCAGATGCATGGGATGGAACTTCATCCCGAAAATGGGAAAGGGCTTATTTGAACTGCGGAATTTGATCAGGACAAATCAGTAAAAACCTGGAGGAGCCCGAAACTGTTTTCAAAGACATGAATCTTTTCGCAATTTAATGTAAATAAAATGTCTGCTCAAGCCAATTATTAAGTTCGCAATTTTTAAAAAAAGGATAATTTTGACTATCACTGTAACAGAAGAGACTGGAGGAATGACCAGATCTGTCATTTACTTGTTCTTTGTTTCCCCTTTGGTGCACGAGCACTTTGACTGAAAGATCTCAACTATTTCCATATGTTTTCAATGTTTGTTTCCCTCGGTACCCACGGCACCTCCCCCACCCCCCACCGCCACCCCTGCCACCCACCCTCAGCTCCAAGAAAAAATAGTTTTAAGACAAAAATAGATACCTCTGCGTAGATATCTATGAAAATGCCAGAGTAAACATAGACACGTCTTAGCTGCGAGAATAATGTAAAAATTTGGCATGGTTCAAACTGGCGAACAACTTGGGCTAAGTGTCAGCGTTTCTCAGTTTTCAGCACTTCAGACGTGCCTTACGTGCGCCAACAATGACAAACCTGACCCTTGCTCTTTGAAATCCCCGTGTTGTGGCAATAGACATGCGATTCCAGCAGAACCCCCCAGACAGCAAAGTCATCAAACGGAAAAGGTGTCGCTTCCACTCTCACTTCCCATCTAATTTTATTTTTTGGCTGCTGCTTTCGTAGCAGATGACTTTATTCTCAGTGCTTTTCCTGATTTTAATTACAGTGCCCTAAAGTGGCGCAGGGTCAGCGAGTGGTCCGGAGTGGCAGCCCAAATATAAGTGTGATTGCAAGTGCCACCATTCCTGTGCTGTGTCTGATTGAAGGATTAAATATCAACGGGGGCGTTTAAGGAATGGCAGACCCAGTACCACCGCTCCTGTGATATTACCTAAGCTGTTTTTTTTACCTCAGCATCTTGAAGGGGGCAGATAGGAAGAATGGTCATGGGGAATTATTGCACCGAGTTTATACCGAAATGGCTCAATTTAGTAGAATTCATCACCTCGCAGCCTTTCTCTGACACAGATGGAAAGATTTTGCTGGGCACAGCATTCATTAAGATGTTAGCCCCGTGAAACCGCGTGGAAATTCAATGAGAAAAAAATGTGATACCTTTAGCATTGGCAGCTGCTCTGCAGAACAATCATTGAAAAAAACCTCACAGGTTACCAGCCCCTATGTCCAATACACAAACTGCTTCACAGTGATTAATTACGTGTCAAAATGCAGCTCAGATTGAAATACTCCAGCTAGTCACACTGTTCATACAATTCAAACTGTCTCTTAATAGCCTGAAACATTTAAACAAGTAATTTAAAAAGACAATTATTGCAATAATAAACTACTGGCATATGGAGTATTAGTGACTTAACTATCATTCCCTGCAAAATCAATGGCAGATGTTCGCTTTCATACTGACCATTGCAAAACATTACTAAAAGTTCTGATCTCATTTTTCAGAAGATATATTAAACAAACATTACTGTCGTAATTGTTATAGCACTAAATGGAGGCCAGATTACATTGTTTGACAGTGGAGTTTAAAACAAGAGATTTTTTTCTGAGCTTTAGCTGTTCAAATGCATCATTCACCACAATCGCAATTTTTTTTAAAAAAACTGTGAATTTTGAGTTCAAAGGAGAAGGGAATATTAGTGAGAGGTTATGGAACATTCCTCAATGCTTACAGTGTCAACACTGAGGGGCAGATTTGTGCAGCATCAATTTCCCCCTTGCTCTATAATAAATGTCCCTTGAAATCAGAAGGAAAGGCAGGATGTAAGGAAAAGAAAAACACCTCGCCTTATCCACCCATGTGAACAAAGGGATTGAACTAATTGGATAGCTCTTTCAAAGCACTGGGACTGACACAATGGGCCGAATGAACTCCTGCTGTTCCTCTATCTCATAAATATCTACATTTGCTGCCTTTGAACAAAGGAAAATACAGTACAGGAACAAGCCCTTCAGCCCTCCAAGCCTGCATTGATCTTGATTGCCTGCCTTAACTGAAACCTTATGCATTTACGGATTCATATCAAAGAACAAAGAAGAACAAAGAACAAAACAGCACGGGAAACAGGCCCTTCGGCCCAACGAGCCCATGCCGCCACCCCAACGTTCCCACCTCTACCCGCGATCCCTGTCCATGTTTATAAATCTATGGATTAAAAACCAAATTCGAGACAATTTAGGGAGAATTTGTTTTGCCAATTAGCCTAAGAGCACATCTTTGGGATGTGAGAGGAAACCGAAGCACCCGGAGAAAACCCACGCAAGCATGGGGAGAATGCGCAAACTCCCACAGACACAGGCCCAAATCCATGTATCTGCACAGCACAGCGATAGTCACTGAGCTGTCGTGTTGCCCATCAAATGGTCCATATGCTTCCATTCCCATTCTATTCATGTATTTTTCTGGTTGCCCCTGAAATGCCACCTATATCCACCACCTCCCCAGGCAGCACGTTCCACACATTCAACACCCTCTGTGTAAAAGAAACTTGCCTTGCACACCTCCTCTAAAATTTCCCCATGCACCTTAAACCTATGTCCTCTGGTACTTGACTTTTCTACCCTAGGAAAGAGCATCTGAATATCCACTTTGCCCATGCCACTCATAATCATATAAACCTCTATCAGGTCACCCCCTCAACCTCCGTCATGCCAGCCAGAGCAAACCGGGTTTATCCAAATTCTCCTCATAACTAATATCCTCCAGACCAGGCAATACCTGGTAGATCTTTTCCGTACCCTCTTCTAAGCATTCACATCCTTCTGGTAGTATGGTGACCAGAATTACACACAATATTCTAAATAAAGCCTAAGGTTTTGTATAGCTGCAACATGACCTGCCAAGTTTTATACACAATGTCCTGACCAATGAAGGCAAGCATGTCATATGCCTTCTTGACTATCTTATCCACCTGCATTGCCACTTCCAGTGATCAGTGGACATGTACGTCCGCGTGAAAAAGTAACAACTTTGATCAGAATATCTCCAGTCTCATGAAGACTGTTCCCTGACATACTGACTTACTAATCAACAGAGCAGCTTTCCCCAGGCCCTTTCCCTGTCTCCTGACATATTGATGCCACTAATCAACAGAGGACCTTTATCCAGACCCTCTCCCCTTCTCCCCTCCAGAGTTGTCTTGTTACATGGGTTACAGGAGCAACCCCTGTGCATCATGGAACACCACTGTTGACTTCAATACTTGTGTGCCATGCAGAATTAGAAGAAAATATACTCACCATGCATGGCAAGTGTCCAGGCATTAAAGTTTCTTTCTGTCTCTGGATTGAAACCAAAGAACCTCTCAAGGATCTGTGTGGGCTATTCTTATCACCCATTCTACTTAATCTTGCTTCAGAGTAGAAACCTCAAATATCAGGTTACATGGATTCCAAAATAATCAGTAAAAACAAATGCATTCTTGCTATGAAGAACATTAATACAGGAAAGCAGGATAGGGAGAGGTTACCAATGAGAATCTTAGCAGCTTTCTTTTCTTTAACTCCAACCTCAAAGGACTGGTGGTTGAACTCAAAGACCGATGACTGTGGTAGGATTTCTAGCATTTACAGTGTTCAGTTTTTTTAATGCGACTGGTGCAATGCAAATGCCATTTTTCAATCAGAATGCTTTCCTGAGGTTCGGGTCAAAGTGGATCTGCTCGAATAGATTCAGATTTTTACCTTATATTTCACTTGTGCTCTGCCAGATCTGGGATTCAGGGAAATGTGGTGGCCATTTTCAAAAATGTAATGAAACAAGTACAGGCACCTGCAGACAGAGAGTCTTACTGGGGAGGCAGTGACATAGAGGTATTATCACTGGTGCGACCTGGGTTTGAATCCAAACAGCATATTGCGAAACTTGAATTCCACAACAATCTGGAATTAAAAGCCTAGTGCTGACCTGTGTTGTAAAAACCCATCTGCTACAATAATGCTTTTTTGGGGAAGGAAATTTGCTGTCCTTTTCCCAGTCCCGCCTACATAGGACTCCACATCCACAGCAACTTAAATGCCTCTGAGTAAGACACTCAGTTCAAGAGCAACTAAGGATAGGAAATACCCACACCCATATCCCATGAATAAAATAAAACTTCAATTCTATGTAAAAAAAAATGGAATCGGTTATCAGGATTAAACTTAAGGACCTCTTGTGCAACAATAAACTAGTTAAACATAAATCAGTGTATTTTCAGAAAGATAAGCTGCTGGTTGACATATCTCTTTGACTTCTTGAGGAATTGCCATCTCAAGTGGACTTCATAAACCCCATGATATGATACACCTCTAAAAATCTAAAAATCATTTGCAAATTTCCATACAAAAGGTAATTAATTTAAATCAAAGTTTCAGGTTAATCTTGGGATTAGATAAGAACCTGGGCTGAAATATGGTCCACATAGGAAATACAAAACAGCTGCATTGAGGCTCTATTGATGTAACTTCAAACAGAGGCATTTCCAACAATGTCCTGAATTCAAAAACTGAGTAGTTGGATTTACAGTTAATATTCAGACCATGAGGAAAAGTGAAATCAAAAATTACAGAAATTACGGAATGAGTTGGATGATATTAAAATACAGGCAAAATGGTAGTACATGATATTTATGTAAGAGAGATACATGTGTAAGAGACTGTCATATAAAACAGCTTGCACTTATATAGGACCTCGACTTGGAATAAAGGCTTTGCAAAATGTTTCACAGAGGCAAAAATAATTGGACACAGAAGTGAAAAGTGAAGCTCTGAACAATGAGCTAATTCTTGAGGAGTCTTCGGAAAGGAGGGTGCGAAGGAAGCCAGAGTCAGGGAGGGTGGACCACGTTGGAAAAATGGTGAAGAAGTGTGCAATGGCCAATGAATGTCTCACAGATGGAAAAGAATGATGGTACACTGTGGATATTGTCAAAGTTATTGCTAAGTTTGATCTTGGACAGGATGGAAATCAGATTGTAGGAATTCAATGGCAGACTGACACAAAAAACGAGCAAGGAACTGGGTGGCAATGACATGTAAGAAGAAGTCGATCACTGTATCAAACTATTTCTTAAACTTTGGTCTCCACCCAGAAGTTTATGTCATATGTTGAATCCAGCTGTGTAATTAAGTGCTTTCAGCACATCAGTCTTAAATTTGACTTTTACTAAATTGAAAGTGCCCCTTAGTTTTAATATTTTTTCTTAGTTTAAAATAGTGTTCAGAAATCACCTTTCCTACATTATTTTCAAGCTTGTATATCTCCATAATCAGCTTGCAATCATTTCTTAAGGCCAAACAAAATGCATTTCTTCAGTGTTCTTTGAGTAATTCAATTCTCTAGCATTAAGATTCAACTTAGTGACCCCTTTCCACCCAAAGGCTTAAATGGGAATGGTATTGTAAGTTAGTGCACTTGTTGGATAGTGTCATTCAAATGTATCACTGACATCTGTAAAGTTTAAAGACATGACAATCATTGGAAACACGGTGCTTATTGATATTGTGATAGCTTTTTTTAAATAAAAGAAGGCAGTGCATCCAAGCACATAATTTGAGAGGACAAACAAAAAGCACTTCACCTCTATGAAACAATTTATTAACAAGCTTTGAAATATTGTTGTTGCTTCTTTCATTTAAAAATAAATTTCATAGAGCTGTCGGTGAATACGGCTCAAAGGAGAATGGGAATTATACACTGTCGTCAAATTATTTATCATACTTTCCATCTCAGCATTCAATTAATATATGACAACCTGGTTTTAATAATTTGAATAGGAGCAGCTGATCCTGGGCTGTGCCAGGCTCTAGTTTTCCATTTTCCAATCCCCGCTGACCACTGTTCATCTTGCGCTGTATATCTAACTTCCAAGCTATTGGTGCAGAAAGCCCCACCCTTTTCAATGCAACACGGCAGGGTCAAGCTCACCTCAGTAATCAGTCATGAGGCTCAATATAGCCATTTTACCTCAGTACAATGTACCTCCTCAAACTACTTCCCTCCTGCTTTTCAGAAAACTTTACCTTTGAATTCCATATGCGTTTCTCTTTTAATTTTCAACCTTTCTATCAGTTTCTTCAACCTTGATGGTGGTATTTCTTAATCACAAAATATAACCCAGCTCACAGTTTAATCTAGGATAAGGGGCATAGTTAACAGCCATTGCTATTTTCATACATGCTCCTAAACTATGTGAAAAGACACAGACTGAAAATTCCCCAGCCTACTCACTGTGGGAATCGTAATGGGTGAAACAGAAAATTCAGGGGCACATTTAAATGTCTGTTGAGCTCTCGAGGGAATATCTGGCCTTGGGGCACATGCGGCCAGAAACCACCTCCTTTCCCCTCCCCCCCCCCCCCCCCCCCCCCCCCAATAAAATTTATTGAAGTGCCTCACCATGATTTCTGTCATTTTAAGCATTCTGGAACAAATTCAGCTTTGCAGATCAAATATTCACAAAGTCAAATCAAACCGCCCTCCTTCTTCATCTACCCTGAATAGATAGAATCATAGAATCCTGCAGGGCAGAAGAAGGCCATTCAGCCCATTGAGTCTGTACCAATCATAATCTCATCCAGGCGCTATCCCCATAATCTTGTGTATTTACCCCAGCTACTTCCCCCGACATTAACACTTTTTGTGGCCAATGCACTTAACCTGCACATCTTTGGACAGTGGGAGGAAACCAGAACACCCAAAAAAAACCCACACAGACATATGGAGAACATGCATGCTCCATACTTACAGTGACCCAAGCCAGGAATCGAGCCCAGATCCCTGATGCTGTGAGGCATAATGACAAATTAAGGAACAACATCCAAGCCATGTCAATAGATGCTGCTTCATGGCTGTGGAAACATCACTCATAGCCTGTGGTGTCAAGGTGCTACAACGTGCTAATTATTCTTCATTGGTCCAGTGTATTTCAAAATAAAGATTCTGTTTTCAAGAGTGAGCAAAGCAGAAATCGGACCTCAAAAATCCTGTTAGCAGTATGGCAATCAAAATTCGTTGATTGCAAACTCTTAAATGCAGATGTCATGCTGCTATGAGCAACAACTGTGCAACTATGTGATTATTTATGCAGTTTTATCATGGGATAAATTCAAAGATGTATCAATGGGTACCTATTTGTTACCACTAATCAATCAATTCCTGAAGCCCACCACACAGTAGGATTACAGGCTCTAATTCCTACACAAGATTAAGATAAATATTCAGGATTCTAGGTCATTGATATACTGAAGATATTGCATAACCATCCAGTTACAGTCAAATAGATTGACCAAGCACTGAATTGTCTTTGTGTTCATTCCTGCCCCATAGACGGTTTTTAGTGAGGGTCAGGTGGGAAGTTCTAGAGTATATCTTGTCTTCACAAAGGCAAAATAATTGACAGTGCCAACACTGATAGGACATTACTGTTGTTGCAGTGAATGATCAGGCCAAGTATCCCGAAAGCACCATTGCATTCAACAGGCATTAGTGTAACAGGGAACATTCCCACTTGAAAGCTATGATTTTTCCCTGCTCTTATGTTATTTTGGATCAGTGACCAGTCTGCTTTCATTTGGCATCTTGCAATGACATTAGTAGAAAGGATTTTGATGTTTTCAAATTCAGAGAAGGGAAGGCACAAGTCATCAACCCAGGGAAAGAACATACCTACGAACTGTCCTTGAATCTCAGCTGGCTCATGTATACAATACTCCTCATGGTACCAAAAATGGGAGACATTCCATTTCCCAGCATTAACATCTTGGTTGAGTAGCTAAATTACCAAAAGGGTTTTAAGTCTTGTTTAAATGTCTAGAATATTGAAGCTTAAATTCTTCCCTAACTAATTGTAATAGCACAATTTTTTGTAAAATTATTTTATGTCAACTGACGCAAAAGAAAATTCATTTGTAATATTTCAGATGAGAAGTTAACCAATGTGCTTTATTGTACAGCTAGTTATGAACAACACGGGCACACGTTTCAATATAGCTAACGGATTTGTTCCTCTTGTTCTGATGGCGTTTTCAAAGGTTTTGAAAATAAACCTTCATTTTTACATATGAAACGGCCATTCCTCACTCATTTAGCGACATTATTAATAATGCAAAAAACATTTAAAAGTGTATATCGCAGCCTTATGATCTGGCACACCAGAGGTCTATACACTGAGGTAAACTGCAGGCTGTTCCTGGAAGTGGAGTCAGAAAGTTTCACTGTCAAAACTGTCATTTTGAAAAATTTGTGTTGATCAAGTGAGTGACAAATCCACCAGAGAATTTGCCACTTCAACCTCAGCCTATACAGTCCTAAACAGCCTCATAGCCTTTTATTTATCCTAAGGTTGACTAAGCAGAACTTAAACATACTTGTTTTAGCATTTTTTTCTTGCTCTATACATGCATGCAATTATTTCATTTTAAAAGCTTCAACAGCTTTCTCTCCATTTTCTTTAATTTCAGGACATTATGTCTCCCTGCACAGTGTGCCACTAATTTGCAATCCCTTCTGAGGCACTTATTCAATTAAATTTTGATAAAGATGAATTGCCTGCAATTGCAATGTTGTCCTTTCATACAGGAGAGGAGGTCTATATAAATTGGAAGAACGTTACAATTTCTTTGGATAGTGTATGCGGTGTTACTGTTCTACTTAAAAAAAAACTCTCATGGGGAGCAGCTGGCCAGAAAAATTGTCAAGAAACTACCACTGGCACTTTCGGAATGATATTGGAATCTTTCTGGACACTAATTTTCTCTGGCAACAAAATAGGAATGCGGTTCGAATCCATCAAGCAACCCTTATCCCCTCTGATTGCTTCACGCTGATTGATGATAAACTAATAGCCTTTTATGCTTCCAGACATATTATTTAATAATCTTACAGATTACATAAATATTCAGTCTGTGTAACCAGCATTTGATTAATCCATATTATTTGCTATTTTAACAGTGGTATTGTCCCATCTATAGTCTGTAGTGAAAATACAAAAGAATGTTACACTAGTACATTGAACATTCATCTGCTCACATTATCAACGTTAATTCTGGACTAAGATTTCCAAACTTATGGATGGCACCAAAGTAGAGAAGGTCAAATAATGCAGTATGTGATTTAAAAAGGCCTAGCTCTTTACAGGTGGCTAGACCAATAGGTGGCATATGCAGTTTAATGTGGCAAAATATAAAATAATTCATAGCACATCAAGGATGTAAAAGAATGAGTATGTATGCATCAGTCCTTGAACACACTGACCAGAAAGGGAATCTTAGGATTAGGAACATGGGAGCAGGTGTAGGTCATCTGGCCTATCAAGCCTGCTTTACAATTCAAACAGATCATGACTGATCCATTGACATGCACACTATCCCCTTATCCTTTGATGCCATTCATATCCAGAAATCTATAGATTTCTGTCTTGAATATGCTCACTGATAAACCTTCCAGATCTCTGTAGATTAGAGAATTCCAAACATTCACCATTCTCTGCGTGAAGAAATTTCTCCACATCTCAGTCTTAAATTTGCTGCTGCTTATCTTGAGACTGTGTCATCGGATCTAGACTTATCAGCCAGAGAAAACACCCTGTCCACATCTAGCTTGTCACTCCCTGTAAGAATTCTGTAAGTGTTGATGAAATCACCTCTCTTTCTTTAAATCTCTAGAAAATACAGACCCACTTTTTTTCAATCCCTCTTCATAACACAATTCCACCATCCCAGGGATCAGTCTGATGAACCCAGCACTTGTTCTATGGCAAAGTATATCCTTTCTTAGTTAAGGAGACCAAAATTGTACACAATACTCCAGGTGCAGTCTCACCAAGGCTCTGTACAAATGCAGCAAGACATCTCAACTCCTGTATACAAATTCCCCTTGTGATGAAGGCCAACATACCATTTGTCTCCCTAATTGTTTGTGACGCCTTCATGTTAACTTTCAGTAGCTAATGAACAAGGACACCCAGGTCCCTTTGAGTTCCCAACCTCCCACTATTTAAGAAATACTGTGCCTTGCTGGTTTTTTTTCCATCAAAGTGGATAACTTCACAGTTATTTGTGTTATATTCCATCTGAAATCTTTCTGCCCATGCTCTTAACCTGTCCAAATCCACTTGCAGCCTTTTTTGCACATTTCTCACACTTATATTCCCACCTGTAAATGGGTGAGAATGTAAATTGTGAGAAATATGTAAGAAGAGTTTTTTAACGGTGATTTACCTTTCCTGTTGGGCCTTTTCTGCCCAGGTGTGTAAACCACACTGTGAAGTCATCAAAGATCCACTCGACCTTCAGACCACCCTCTCATGTCTCCCCCTTTTCAGATTCCCCCCAACATACTTTCAGGCTCCCACAGGACAGCCCATCTTCCAGAAAACTGTACAAACAATTCCTCCCCTCTCATTCACCAGCAAAGAGCCCCCCACTCACTGACATTAGATATCTCCTCTCATGCCCTCCCACCCTCCTTCCCAAACTCCTGTTCCCCTTTGCTTTCAGGCTGTCCCTCATTCCTCACTATAGATCCTGCCTCTCGGAACTGCCAAACTAGCACTGCTCCAGCACCTTGGCAGTGCCAGGAATTGTCCAGCCCTTTCTCTGACCCTCTGGGGGCTCCAATGGTATCTGAGCTGACAAGCATAGCATCACACCTGGTCTCCGTTTCTGGAGACCAATAGAGATTCCCATTGGCTTCCCATTGTATCAGAGGGTCTATGAATACTGGGAACCAGTGAATTCGACTAAAATCCAGAAGTGCTCATTTAACTCAAGATTTTATTTTGTTTACCAACCTTCTGCATGGGACCTTATGAAAACTGTCCTGAAAATCCCAAATGCATCATATCCACACATTTGCCTTTATTTATCTACAGCCAACATCCACAACAAACTCTAGTACAACTTCTCTTTCATAAATCCATCTTGTCTTTGTCCATTCATAGCATTCTAAGTGTCCAGACATCATATCCTTTATAATTCTAACATTCTCTCCTGTGCAAAGCATGTTCAACCCCTCTCACAAGATTCTCTAGCAATAACCTATTGATGTTTGGGTACGGGAGGCTGGAGAAGTGCCCCGATTGTGTATAGTTTGGATCTGCTAACCAAGTGGAAAACTTGGAGAAGGGGAAAAGAGAGAAATAAACTTTTTTTCTATCTGTTCATGGCTTCACTGGCTGACCAGCATTTATTGCACATCCCTAATTGCCTTTGAACTGAATGGCTTGCTAGGCCATTTTGGAGGGCAATCACATTGTCTTGTAGTCACTTGTAGACCAGGCCAGATAAGGATGGCAGATTCCTTTCCCAAAGGACATTAGTAAACCAAATGGGTTTTTATGTCAATTGATGATGATTTCATGGTCATCAGTAGTTTTTTAATTCCAGATGTTTATTGAATTCAAACTTCAACATTTGTATCAAGGACCCCAGATAGTTGCTCTGGATCTCTGGATTACTAGTCCAGTTGCAATACCATTATGCCACTACTTCCTTTATGATACCAAGTGTGAAGAAATTAACTAGTGAGGACAGGTTCTGGATGTTTTGGCAGTATAGTTATGTTATTTTACATTACACATTCAAATGATCAAACTTCACCATTTCCACCAGTCCAGCACAATGCTACCACCAAAAATATCTTCTCCCTCCTCCCATCGGCATTCTGCAGGTACCGCATCCTTCATAGCACTCTAGTCCGCTCCTCCATCATGCCGAATTCCCCATCGCTTTCCCATGGCACTTTCCCTTGCAATCGTGGAAGGTACAACAACTGACCTTTCACCTGCTCCTTCCCCACCATTCAAAGCTCCAGATTCACTTGCACCTCCTTGAATTTTGTTTATTGTATTTGCTGTTCCCAATGTGGTTTCCTCTATGTTTGGGACACTAAACACAGACTGGGCGACCACTTTGTAGAACATCTTTGCTTAGTCTGTAAGTATGACCTCTAACCTTTCTGTTGGGTGTCATCTTCCTTTCATGCCACATGTCCTTCCTTGGCCTATTTCAAAGCTCCAGTGAAGCCAGCACAAGCTAGAGAAGCAGCATCTAATCTTCCAGTTGGACACATTGTATTGCTAGGGACTCAACATTGAATTTGGCAACTTTAGATTTTGATCTTTCTTCTCTTTTTTAAGATCTTCCATATAAGCATTGCCTCAATGCAAAACAACCCTCTCCTCCTCTGAAAACCATTTGTTTTTTGTTCTTAGAATTGCTGCTTTTTGCTGCAGTTTCTATGTTCTCCCTCCTTTTAAATCTAACAAAGAGTCTATGGATTTGAAACATAATTTGGTTTCTCTCTTGATTTGCTGCAAGGAATCATTTGATTTGCTGCATAATGATTGGCACTGCTAAATCACAGTGCCAGGAATCTGGATTTGATTCCAGCTTGGATCACTGTCTGTGTGGAGTTTGCAAACTCTCCCCTGTGTCTGCTCAGGTTTCTTCCAGATGCTCTGGTTTCCTCCCACAGTCCGAAAGACATGCTGATTAGATGCAATGACTGTACTAAATCCTCCCTTAGTATATCCGAGCAGGCACCAGAGTGTGGCAACTAGGGGATTTTCATAGTAACTCCACTGCAGTGTTAACGTAAGTCTACTTGTGACACTAATAAATAAACTTTAAACTTGATAGGTACTACCAGATCTGTTGAGCTTTTGACTCTGTTTCATATTCCAGTATCCGCAGTATTTTGTTTATTTTAGTTATGGTATTTGATTGGTAACCAAGAGATTATTGCTAAGGATTTCCTTGGGGGTTCTCCAGTTAGGCTTTTGGAATTCAATGAAAGATGAAGTACCAACAGTCCTCCCTCAGTAACTAGCTGCTCCACATGAGAGAGTGGGTCAGCACTGAGATCCAACCTGCTGTGTTCACAGACAGTGGGGAAATTTCTGAGCATAAGCAATCACCACTGCCTCACGAGTTAGTAAAAGCAAACACACACTTGGTCAGGTGCAGTGTGGGAAGCTCCGTACAGGTGGTGACTCCTTCCATGGACACAGACATCAGCACAAAGACAATCATGGTGCAACATGAATTCCTCCTACCAATGATTGGCTGGAAAGGCTGTGAACACCCAATACATTCTTGCTGCTGCTCCAAACATTTTCTCCTCAATTAGTAGCTCCCAAACTGAGAAGAGTTTGGAGTGTTCTATGCCATCCATTGGGCATACTTCATTTCTATCCCAATCTCACAACCTGCCCTTGCCCACTTGAGATGTGAGACACAATGTGAGAACCCATCAACCTGTAATGTTGGACTTACTGAGGTGTTTGTATCTGCATGATGCTGCTTCCTCAGAGTAAATAATCTCTGAGGAGTCTATGTTCTCCACCTTCAGGACACTTAATGGGCCTGAGAGAGAAGAAAGACAGAAAGTGTCAGACTGCTTATCCAGTATGGTAATGAGCAGAAATTTCCTCCAGTTCAACATTGGGAAGACTGAACCCATTGAATTCAGTCCCCACTCTATTCCTGAGCTACTGACAAAATCTCTGTCCCAGGCAACTGCCTTTTTTTAACCCATTCGTGGAACATAGGTGTCACTGGCTGGCCAGCATTTATTGCCCAAACTAGTCACCCAGGGGCAGTTAAGGTCAAGCACATTTCTGTGGTTCTGGAGTCACAGGAAGGCCAGACTAGATAAGGAGGCCAGATTCCCTTCTCTGAAGGACACTGGTGAACCAGATAGGTTTCTCTGACAATTGACGATGGTTTCATGATCATCAGCAGATTCCTAAGTCTAAATTCCACCATCTGCTGTGGCAGGATTCAAACCTGGGTTCCCAGAAAGTTAGCTGAGTTTCTGGATAAACAGCCTAGTGATAATACCATTAGGCCATCACCTTCCCAAGATTAAACCACATTGTTTGCAACTTTGGTGCCATGCCTGACCCCAGGATTAGTTTCTGGTCTTCACTAAAACTACCTATTTTCATTGCTTCAATTCATCTGCTGCAGAAATCCTCATTACCTCATTCTTGACTAATGCATTTCCGGCCAGTTTTCTACATTTTACATACCCTGTGAACTTGAAGTTATCCAAAGCTTTATTGCTGGTAATCTTACTCACATCATCTTGTTCATCTCTCAGCCCTGTGCTTACTGACCTACAAAGGCTCAAGTAATCTCAAATAATGTCTCAATGTTAAAATTCCTCCTGCTGGTTTTCTGATCTCTCTGTGACTTTGCCACTTTCCCACATCTACAATCTCCTCCAAGCCCACAACCGTACAGATATCTGCACTCATATAATTCTGGCCACTTAAGCATCCTGACTTTAAATGTTCCACCAGCCTTCCATTGCCTTGGACCAAGCCTCTCAAATTCCCTCAGTGTAGGAAAACCTGGTCAGCCTGGATGAGTTGGGCTGAAGGACCTGTTTCCATTCTATGTATCTCTGCGACTCTCGACCTCTCTACCTCCTTTCCTCCTTTAAGATGCCCCTTAAAAAAATCAATCCCTTTGATCAAGCTTTTTCCATCTGCCCTGTCACCTCCTAGCCTAATTTTGCTTTACGGCATCCTTGATGTTTTATGACATTAAAGATAGAAGTAGTGACACGTTTTTGAATTAAAACCATGAAGGTAAGAACCTGCTAAACTATTGTGCGTGCTATTGCATGTCAGTGACTGTAGATCTCAGGTAGAATTTTCCCAGTCAGGTCATGGTTGGTTCAGGAGCAATCTTAGACATGAGGCTGTAGACCCAAAGCATTCCCACCTCTGGGTAACTTAGCTGAAAGTGGGATCATACTAGCAATGGCTATCCATCAAGGCAGCAGCCAATTGGTGACAATTAATTAGTAACCATAAAACTATCATCAATCATCATAAAAACCTATCTGACTTACTAACATAACTTAAGATGGAAAATTGGCCATCCTTACCTGGTCTAGCCTACATATGACATAGGCACCACAGTAATGTGGATAAGTCTTCTCTGCCCTCTGAAATAGCCCTGCAGAGCCCCAGTTCAAGGGCAATTATTGTTGGGGAACAAATGCTGGCCTTGCCAACAGAGCCCACATCCCATGAAAGGATAACTAAAAGTGTCCACTTCAATAAATTGTAGACACTATCAGAACCTTCCCAATGGTGGATAGAACATTGTTGAGGCCAAATCCCAGGTGGATGAACACAACCTCCTGACAGTAGACCAACGTGTGTGGATGCCTCAGTCATTCTCACCGACAAGAAATTTTGTTGGGGAGATGGTAAGTATCCAAGCTGGTAAGCACTCCCAGCCCTCCCTAACTTGGGGTGTTGGCATTAAGCATCAGGACCCTCCCAGTGAATCCCCCATCATAACTTTGATTAGCCTCGCCCCACCATGACCTTTGATATGTTCCAGCCCTGCATGCTCCCCCCGTCATAGTCCACTGCCTACACTCCCCTTAATCCCCATGCAGACTCAAGCCCCTTGGTACTGCCTCTGGCACACTGGTAGTACCCATTTGGCAGTGCCTGTGTGCCTAACCAGTACTGCTGGGATGCCAGGTGGGCACTGCCAGGTGAGCGCTGCCTAGCCATGGGCCAGGGGCTTCTATAGCCTCCAAGCATCCCCCCCACCCCCACCACTACTCTAGCATGGCCACTGTGCCATGTCTCCAGTAGTGATTCATGCTCGTGTGACTTTCTGCCGGAGAGGTGGGAACACTCAGGGAGCTAATGATATTGAAATTCAGTCAATCTCATGCAAATTGGCTTTGCGCCCTTTCTGGGCGCAATCCAGTTTGTGTCATTGAGAAGGATCTCAAGCTGTTTGGCACTGAGCACAAAACTGATTTTTAGGCCCGTGCTGTTCACCCAGTTTGGCACAACCTTTACCGGGGTGCAATGACATTAGAGAATCACCCTGGACATTTTTTGGGAGGAGGGGAAGAGGAGTAGGGGCTCATGTGAGGGATAGGTATGGTATTGCATTAAGATGAGGATATCAGTGATGGTTGGCCATAAGAGAATATGAGGAGCTGCCCAGAGAGAGAGAAAGAGATGTAAGCCTTGTTGTTATGAGGAGTGATGTGCAGGAGAAGACTGTTTGAGAAGGATGAAATATATCATCAGGGTGTACTTGAATGTGCCATACACACCTGATCCGATTAAGACAGTGCCTCCAAGGATGTGAGACCACACTTCTCACTGCTACCCTCCTCAGCAACTTCCAACCAGGTCAGCTTGTTTTCTGTGGCAAGATTCTTCCTCCCTGAACAGGGACCAGAATTTCCCTGCCGGCACATGGTGCTGGTGCTGTCTTGCAATATTGAAAGTCTCTTTCTACAAGTTCTTGGTCTGTTTAAACCAATGGAGGGCAATCTGTGACCTGGAGTAAGGGGTGGGTGGGAGGGGTCACATATGACCTATGTAGGTTCTGAGTGTGACCCACAAGACATTTTATTGACCATTGCCCATACACAGGGTAGCACATTCTGATGATCCCTCACCACATAGGTTTTTTACCCCTCCCAGGATGACTGAAGGGATTTGCACATAAAGCAAGGGTAAGTGAAATGAGGTGTGTGCTGATTGCTCACAACATTGACTGTGAGAGCCAGGTGTCCAAAGTGTAAATATTTCTTTTGGTTTTAACATTTGTAATTGATGATAGTTCCGTGAATATATCATTGATTAAGCATTTTTTATAATTCACGATAAAATATTTGGTGTGTATTTAATCTTATTCATGGGATCATAGTTAGTGATCAAGCCTGAATTTCAATCTTTTGGACCACTGAGATGAAGGAGGGCCACTCACGTGGACCACTCACAAGTCTCGATTGTTCCTCACTTGTTTAAACACTAACAAAATGCTACAAGTTTCAGTCTCACTGGGTTCCTTTAAGTAGACTGATATGGACTGTCAGGCTTGTTCGTGCTAATTGGTTAGGCAACCCGGGTTTAAGAGGCAGCTATGTATAAAAGCCACTGACAATGTCCAAATTTTCCATTCAGTGTCAGGCTCCTACATTATAACTGAGTCAAAGTTAAAATCCAGCCCTGGGCCACTTAATGGAATAATAGCAGAGACAAAGGAAAGCAAGGTCAAAGAGAGAGGTTTGAAGGAGTATTTTAAAGGACAAAGTAAAGGTAGAGAGGCAGAGAGGTTGAGGGAGGATATTCCTGCATTTAAGACAGATTGAATGGTGAGCTTCCATCTTCATTTTCTGCCACATTCCTGCAAGTAAATTGCAACTTTCAATGAAAGAAAACAGCTTTGTATTCAAGCTCCAGAGTTTCAAAGTTTTTTTTAGTAAATAAAAGATGTGAAAAGTCCCCTGTCTTTGTTTGTCTTTATATTTAGCTGGTGATTGCTGATATTTTACTGGCAATGATTAGCTGTGATTTCAAACAAACACAATGGGGTTAAAGTATGGCTCTCCCAACCTCTTCACATGATGGCACTGTTGAGGAAGCTCACTCACTCTCACCTCTCTCTCTGTCTCTCTCTCTCTCTCACACACACACAGACACACTTTCTCATACATATATACACACACACATACACACTCACTCTCTCAAACACATACACACACACTTCCTGATTCACTCTCTCAAACACACACACACACACACACACTCTTACACAGATATATACTCATACACAAATATGCACTCCCATTCATATACACACACACACACTTACTATACACACACACACACACACACACACACAAGTGACAGTTTGATAGGTTAAGTAACTCTGAGGCTGGAATCTTTGTGGTGGCAAGTGTGCCTGGCACTGTGGTCAAAACCACTGGGCATCTGGACTATTATTTGCAAAACAGTAGGCCCGAGCAAAATCAATGTTCACCTAGGTAGTCTGTAATTGAGTCTGTGGGAGGTCTTCTGTAAGAGGCCCGCACACAGAGTCAGGTATTGGAGAATGAGAAATGGGGTTCAAAGCTGCCCTTAGATATTGCAGAAGGATTGAGCAGCAGAGAAATAAAGGAGTATTTAGAGTAAGATGGAGGAAATCAAAGTAATAAAAGGACAGGAACAGCAGGCGTCAACTTCACGGGGAGTCACGAGCCTCCATCTTATGAAAGAAAGAATTATGTTGATATTTAACTGTCATGCTCTCAGGAAAAGAGCTGAATTATGATTCTTTCTATTAATCCAAATGAGAAAATGTGTACACCCTTGCATGTTATGCCAACTGTAGAACAGACTTGCAGAGTTTAATAACCCATTTGTCAGACAAGATGTAAACTGTATGTTATCTAACTAGTCCCTTTCTAACACTCTAGATTTTGTTTAATACTGTGGTACTCTTTCAAGATGATCAACTCCTTCAAGACGAAGAAACATGAATTGAGCTTTTATTCTCCAAATGCGAGGGATAAGGCTCAGGTTACATGTAGGATGACTAAATGAATGCCCAATTCACAGAATATTTATACACTGGCATTCAAGCATTACGTATATAAATATAAAACACTTCAATATGTTTGTTTTAGAATTTTTGAAAGAAATTATGGTTGGCTAACAATATAGTAATTGTATGTGGGTGCTATGTAAAGCCAATAAAATGGCCTGGTGACCTAGACGTTGAAAGGTTCAAATAACACTACCAGCGTACGGGAGGTAGCTGGGGAAGGCTCAGAGAGGCAAGGGAGAGCCAATGACAGTTAAAAAGCAATCCCCATTTCGAGGGGAGTTCACCGATGAACACCATAGCTGTGTAAAATGCACTCCCAAGTTGCACGGTGGAGACGATTTAAATGAGTATTATTGGCCAGGACATTTTGAAGGAAACAAGCTATGAGTGATCCTTCTCGAGGCCATACCTGGAAACTCAGAACAATGCACAGATCTTTAGCTTTTGGGGTAGTGTTTAAATTAGTTCTGGAACACTGCATGCCGATGACCGTTGAGGGATAATTCACTGGAGTCGTTTATTGTTTTCCTTTTATTTTCGGTGAGTTATCACTTGTCTGGGCAGCGCAAAGAGCCTCCACGCCCTGCGCATAAATTAGGTTTGCTCCACTACATTGCATACAGTTTGACAATCCTCATCTTAAATCTTCAGTGAAAGTCACTAAGTGTTTAAAGCATGTTTTAAATTATGGCCCCTCTACCTGATTGTAGTTCAAATCAAACGAAAGAGCAACAACAATGAGAGGCAGCTGCACCACCCGTGAGCAACCTGCGCAGAACGATTGGGTCGAGATTCTAGATGGCGCCACTGGCCTTCTTGATTAGTATCGTGCCAAACCCAGCTAAGGAATGAAAGAAACTGCTCCTCAAAAGACGCATAGCCTTCAATTCCTGAAATGGCTCAATCCGGTAACTTCTGCATGCGCTCAACAAAACCAATTACTTCTGGCAAACGGAAAAGATTTGCTTTTTTTTTCTGGGGAACAGCCCCTGTTATTGAACCTGCTACATTGCATGGACAGGCAATTCCCTTGTAAAAATGCATGCTGCATTTCATCTACCCGCTAGTCACTTCATACCCAGGTTATAGTTCCATTCGTTCTCCCTAGCTACTGCCATTAGCTATCACCCACCTGAGGCCTCTACACTCTGTTATGTAAGAAGACCTCGAACTCTGAATCCGATTAAGATCAGCCCTCCTTGTAGCAGTTATATCATTCTGAAACCAGTGACAAAGAAAACAAAGGTGAATATTTTGTTCTCTGAAACATAAACTGGCTATGTCTGAATATTCAAGTGGCAGTAAGCTGGATACAAACTGTTGGCACTTTAATTTATATCGTTGAGGTACTTAGTTGTTTTGATCCGAAATCTGATGTTACTCTAAATATTATTTTTGTACATCCAATATCTTCATGCATTGCCATCTGGAAGATTTTCTTTTGAATAGTTCACAAAGTTGAAGTAGCTCCAGATTATGAATCATCAGCTCCACAGTTTTATTCAGGCACAGAAGACAAGCATTGTACCTGACTGACCTTGAGCCTCTTGACAGAAAGAAAGAAAATCACTTCCTTTTAAGGAGGCCCAATTTTTGCTGGGAGGTTGTCATATTTTGGATATTAGTGACTCCAGTTCGAGCTTTGAGGGAACGTGTTCACACACTGAGGGATGAGGGCATGACTATTTGACTATTCCCAGCCAATACTTATCTAGTGCAGATTGTCTTACATGCCTAATCCAACGAATAATCACAATTTCTTTACTGACTGCCAATAGGAAAATAACCAGGTGAGAACTATCCAGATATTGGTTGGCTTAGAGTGGGAGCAGACAAAAATAGGAATTTCATTTAATAAAAATCTCTGGGGCGAGAGAAACAGAATTAACACTTGGAGTTGATGACCTCGCACCAGGACTGGTAACTTAAAAGTCCACAAGCACAAAGCCAACTTCCATGTGTTTTTTTATTCATTCACAGGATGTGGACATCACTGGCTGGGCCTACATTTATCGCCCATACCTAATTGCCCTTGAAGTGAGTGACTTCTCAGCCATTTCAGAAGACATTCCAAAGTTAACCAGTGGATCTGTAGTCACATATAGGCCAGACCAGATAAGGATGGCAGATTTCCTTCCCTAAAGAGATATTAGTGAACCAGGTGGGTTTTTACAAAAATTGACAAAGGTTTTATGGTCATCATTAGACTTTTAATTCCAGATTTTTATTGAATTCAAATTTCATTGTCTGCTATGGTGGGATTTAAACCCCAGTCCCCAGGGCATTATCATGGATCTCTGAGTTCCTAGTCCAGTGCAATATCACTACACCATCATCTCCTCCTTGGACAATATCGTGTTGACTCTCCATTCACTCTCATTCCCAGTTATTGCTGTACTATGCAACAATTTGTAAGACACCCAATTCTTAGTTGAAATCCCATACAAGACAATATTGCAGAACCACAGCCATTCTGATGGTTCTCTCCATACCAATTTGGCTCCATCTCTTTAAAAGATTTGTACATTCATTTAGGCTAAACCTAGTCACTTGCTATACCAAAGCTGTCAACATTTCAGCCATTATGATATCTGATATCACTCTTTAAAAGTATGAGCATTAAAGTAAAGAACTGAAGCTTGCAATGATAAAATAGAAATCATCTTTTCTGCAGGTACAGAGTACTAATCACCCTTATACCATCAAAGGAACCTATACTTATTAAACCCTCACTAGAGAATTTAGCTTTTGCAATTTATAATGTCACCTGAACATAAATTTTACTGTTTTATTACTTGTAAGCTATCTTGTACAGAATATTCACATGCAGCTCTAACCAAAGAAATAAAAATTATATTCATGTCCTATAGAATTTGCAATAAAAATTTTAAAGTATGCACCTTATCATGTCTCTCTGAAACATCCCAAATAGCTTCAAATATGGATAAGTTGTAAAGCCTAGTTGCTGCTTTGTGAACAAATACAACATCAAACCAAATTCTCAGATATAGCCGCTAAGTCAATCTGTTTGGGGTGATATTCATTGAGAGGTGACACCTGGCCAAGATACCAGGAAGATTTTCTGAACTTCATTAAATCGTGCCATGGGATCTTTAATGTTTGCCTGAAGCACAAGAACAAGTAGCAGAGTTTCTACTCGCAACCCTTTGATTCCAAAGACTATTACCTACTGAATGAAGTTCTGTAATGCACTGAACAGCACGCTGGACTAGGATTACTATGGGGCTCCTTACAATATCCCACTATCATTGCCTTTAACCATTTATCCAGCACCACTGCCAATTTTCCACTGAAGATGCAAGGGGGCTCTTCACAGAATTCCTGGCACAGTGGTTAGCACTGCTGCCTCACAGCACCAGGAACCCAGGTTCAATTTCAGTCTCAGGTGATTGTCTGTGAGGAATTTGCACATTCTCCCGGTGTCTGCGCAAGTTTCCTCCATGTGCTCTGGTTTCCTCCCACAGTCTGAAAGACATGCTGGTTGGGTGCATTGCCCATACTAAATTTTCCCTCAGTGTATCCAAACAGGTGTTGGAGGATGGCGACTAGGGGATTTTCACAGTAACTTTATTGCAGTGTTAATGTAAGCCTATTTGTGACACTAATAAATAAACTTTAACAATAGATTGAAAATGGTTACCAGATTTGTCCATTTCTATGCTCTTCCATGACTTAACTGTCCATCATATTAATTAGGTGGAACAAAAACAGAGGATATATTCATCATTGAAAATCCCATCCAACAATTCCAGACAAATCAGAACATAACTCAAATTTTTATGGCACACATAGCCACATTAGCACGCAGTATCTGAATTGACTTTGTTACAAATAAAAGTCATGTTTAGATCTGTTGCTGGATCTAAGTGCAGAGCAATTCTATCCTGTTTCCTAAAAATAATACACTCTATACTTTAGCAGCAGAATAAATGATTGGAATAGATTTGTGACTTTAAAACCCAAATACTAAGAATCGCATCTGCAAATGGCAGATAGTGAAAGCTGGTAAGACCAAAAGATGTGCTGGTTAGGTGCATTGGCCATGCTAAATTCTCCCTCGGGATATCCAAGTTGGTGCTGGGGTGTGGCCATTAGGGGATATTCACTGTAACTTCATTGCAGTGTTAATTTGTCTACTTGTGACTAATAAATAAACTTACTCGAAAAAGGATCGTATACCCCTTACATTGGTGTTTTCAACCATTTTGTTTAATGAAGGTTAAAACAGGATAGTTCCTAACCCAACACACAATTACCTTGCCAGGCTTTCTTCTCTGAACTCTATCCAAGTGACAAAGATGAAACTTTCCTCAATAGCATTTTAAAATACTAGGCGGCATGGTGGCACAGTGGTTAGTACTACTACCTCACACTGCCAGGGACCTGGCTTCAATTCCCAGCTTGGGTTTGTCTGCATGTGGAGTTTTTCAGATTCTCCCTGTGTCTGTGCAGGTTTGCTCCGGGTGCTCTGATTTTCTCCCACACTCTGAAAGACATGCTGGTTAGGTGCATTGAATCGAAAAGGCGCCGGAGTGTGGCAACTCGGGAAATTTCACAATCATTTCGTTGCAATGTTAACATAAGCCTTACTTGTGATTAATAAATAAAGTTTAAAAAAACTTAATATAGTGCTGCTGTCATGCTAATCAGATGAACCACAGAATTTACAGTGAGCATCGTAATGGAAGACTCACTGGTATTTGAATAATCCTTATAAAACAAGAAAAGCCATCAAATAATTTCTACAGAAGGCTGCAAATTCATGAATGGGATAATCGACGCCTTCCTATGTGGTAGTTATATCCATGAATGACCTTGCTCCTCCTGGCTTTGTTGGTTCTCTTCTTTCCCCCCCCCTAAATATTCACAAAGAACTGGCCTCCATTAAAATACGAAATTCCTGCCACTCGCGTCAGATAAAATAACAGCTGATTTCATTTGACACCTTTGAAAAACAGGTTGTTATGACATTCAGAGGCTGCTAACTTGTGACTGCTGCTCATTAATAGTGAGTAATGGGGCAGGATATAGAAAAAGAGGGTGATAAGGTCACCTGGATCGAGGGGAGTTGGGCAGTCGGCAGTGAAATTGCGAAAAATCCAAAACGTGATTAGAAGTCAAACAGCTGGCTCCTATTACAAAGCTTGAGCTGTGGAAAGAACCGGAAGCATAATCTGCTCCCACCATTTGTTCTTGTACCACAAGCAGTGGCACGATGGCAGTGAATGCAAAGGATATTTTGTATCGGGCAACTTTAAAACACTGCTGCTGTTTTCATGCAATGGCTGTTTTTGACTCTCGGCCAATGGAGTATCAGTTATACAGATTGAATAATAGTTTGGAAAAAAAGGACATGTACCAAACTAAAACCACCTGTTTTTGACAGTCAATAGTGTGCCCAATTATGACAGATGAAATACTTTTTAAACGCCGTAATAGTATTTTAGAATAAAAAAAAGTGATATGAACCAAATATAGCAGTGGGAGAGCAGGATGGGACTCGATGATTCATGGCTTAAGATAAAGATGACCTCAGAAAGTTAGTGGAGTTTGTTTTTGGAGCATTATGGGCCCTCCGGAGCAGTGAACACAAACTGGCAATTTTTTTTTAACAAAAAACAGCCCAATTGAATCCCTATTTCCCGGATATGGTTGCAGGTTCAATCGTGTGTCCACGGCTCCCTGGAATTTTGCAAATTACATTAGTAGTTTTGTAAAACTAACTTCCTCGCTCTCAGAAATTGATCTAATGAAATTGATCGAATGACAAGTTCCTGTCTCTTCATTTGTGCTAGACAGGAATTCTGTCTCCTTCAGAGAGAAATGTGAAGCATTGAGTTTGCTATGATGTTTCAGAGGCTTTGCGGTGTTCATGTCCTTTGAACACTGGGTTCGCTGCTTTCAGGAGAACATGCAGATGGCTTTATCAAGTGCACTTAAAGGAATGCTGAAGGTCAGCCACCATTATGTATGTGTGTTTTTTAAATGTCATAGTTGAATGTGGAGCAAGGAAGTTCAAGGCTGTTCCCCCGGGGTTCACTATATGGCTGAAAACCATTTTTGGCCATTGCTCGGCTCTTTTCTATTCCGTCCCCAGCCTTCTGATCTGCCTCTCTTCCGGGAGCCATTTGAAGGTTTCTGCTTTAAATCAAAATTGCCTGCACCAAAGAGCTGCTGGGGGTGGGTGTGTGGGTGTGTGTGTGTGTGTGGGGGGGGGGGTTGGTGGGGGATGGTGGTCTCTTTTAAACAAGGCCCAATATCAGATGTACCTTGGCCTTTCCCATTGCTGGGATTATTAGCTACGTCCATTAACCGCCAGCAAGAGTCAATCCTTAGAAATTCCCGACTAGCTGAAACTTTGCTAAGAGGTAGGTAGGAAACCCCTTAGATAGATCCTCTGGATCTTTGGTTTATAAATTTGCAACATAAGTACTTATGCACTAGAAAACATTCTTTCTGGTTGTATCACAACTTGGTATGGCTCCTGATCTGTCCAAGACAGAAAGAAACTACAAAGGGTCATGAATGTAGCCCAGTCCATCATGTAAACTAGCATCCCATTCATTGACTCTGTCTACACTTCCTGCTGCCTCCGAGAAGCAGCCAGTATAGTTAAGGACTCCACGCACCCTGGACATTCTCTCTTCCACCTTCTTCCATCAGGAAAAAAGATACAAAAGTTTGAGATCACGAGCCAACCGACTCAAGAACAGCTTCTTCCCTGCTTCCATTAGACTTTTGAATGGACCTACCTTGCATTAAACTGATTTTTCTCTACACTCTATCTATGATGGCAACACTGCATTCTGCACTCTCTTGTTTCTTTCTCTATGAAAAGTATGTATAGTGTGCAAGAAACAATACTTTTCACTGAATCCCAATGCATGTGATAATAATAAATTAAATCAAATCAGAATCAAAAATAATCACTAATCAACTAAATGTTGTCACTTCATTGTGGTTTTTAGCTGACATTCAATCTAATTGTAGGTGAAAGTGTTTTTATGAGATGCCTCTCTAGCCAATTTTCGACAAAAATGTCCTCCCCGCCAATCCAGGATTGGGAGTGGGGAAAACAAAACACTTCTAATCTGGTGCATATAATCTACGTGACAATATTAGATGCAATCATTTTGAGTGCACATCTCACCTTTAGAAAGCTCTGTAGCCCCCTGGTGGAGTATAACCTTAAAAGGAGCATATGCTGGTTAAGTGCAAGTTGAAACACAAGTTAGCTATACCTGTAGTTTTTTCATATTACGGCAAGAATACTGTGATTATTATAGATATACCCATTAATTTTGCCTCTCTCTCTTATTCAACATCTCAAATCAGCTGTGTGAATGAAATGATTGGCCAGTTCATCTGGTCTGTTGAGGAAAGGACTTCTCCATCTCACCATCTGAACTCTGCACTCTCCTCTGAGTAATGCCCCTTGCATCTAACATAACTTGCAGCAGAAATGGCTGATAGGGCCTTGATTTGATGTCTCATCCAGAGCAGAGTACCCTTGACAATGCCACACTTCCTTGAATCCTGAATTGAAGCTTAAACCCACAACGTTTTGCCTCCTGGGCACAAAGGTTACCAACTGAGACAGACTGACACTTTGCGCTTCAACTGAAAAAACAGCAGTGAAAAAAAAAGTTTGTCGGCTAGTGTTTCTTTTTGACAGAAGTGGAATGCAAACCTGTTTTCACTGTTTTATGTACACATGTTAGAAGAACTGGGTCAGTTGAGGCTTCAACTGATTGTAAAATATACACATTGAAGCAGATTGCTGTCACATCATTACCAAATGACACCCCATATAATATTTATTACTTTCATTCATACCCACAACACAGAAATAGTCCCTCTTATGCATCCTGCATCAAGTACCATCTTTCTGTGTAAGCTATTATATTTCATATTTATCTTTAAGGCAGCATGTTATCACTGGCAATCATCTTTATCAAGACAGCTTGCTTAGCTAACTCTGCACAGCTTTATAAGCATTGTGGTATAATCAGATAATGTCATTGTACAGTTTTTGTAATGAGACTGTACACTGATAGTGTTTTTGCTACTGTATGTTATCTCGGATGTATGCAGGGTGAATTATTTTTGGATGTCTTCTCTTCAGTGCCTCAGCATTTTTTGAATTGTCTTGGAATGTTATCAGTGTCCACACTGTACTTTGTCCAAGTGCGTTTGCCCATCAGATGGTAATTTTCCAGAGCTAGCCAATCCCAGCCCTTCTCCTTCTTTCAAACCTTATGAGTTATCTTCCTGTTCCTCCCTTGAGAATTGGTTCTCTCTGGAAAGACTTAGTCATCAGCTGTGAATAACTGAGCATAGGAATTATTTATTATTACTTTGTACTGTACCTCAGCTGAGGGAGCTTTTTTAGAAAGACTACTTATTATGCCTTGAATTCAATTTGCTGTAAAGATGTGGATGCAAGAGAACAATGAAACTGTTATGTATTACAATATACTCATACCGTACAATATTGACATCTGTTTAGCATTAAACTACATTACATATATATTATATATATATATCTTGTGACATAATGCAAAATAACTTACCACAATTTGAGTAAGTGGATGTTACCTGCACCTCCTTCATATTGGTAAAAAAATTCAGGATCACTCTTCATTTAGCATCAGTCACTCCTGACCACGAGCAGTACCATAAGCCTTGGATTATTCTTCCACTTTTACGTATACCGTTGTACAGCAATTCAATTACTGACAGTCATCTTCTTTCATCCCTCACAATTGTTTAGTGTTTTTAAAGATGGTTGGCTAACTTGCTCATAGAAAGTAGTTGTTACATTTTGATAGGACTGTAAGTGTCTTCTCTGTCCTTTCAGTACTAGTTGGCCAATTGGATATGCTCTTATTTATTATATCTGTGAAACATGGCATTCATTCTTGTAAGTTCTAGTTTGGATGCTATTTGCCATGCTTCACCACCTGCTAGCTATGAGCTGCAGTCATTAACAAAGATCAAGTGGTTCTTTAATGATTGCTATTGTAGTAAATTGCATAAGATCATCTAACTTCTCATTTGATGCTTTAAGTTACGTTAGTGCCGTAGTTACTATCCAGGAATGTAGACAATGTCATTAAGAATTCAGTAAATATGGATTATTTGTGCACACTCACCACCAAAGCTATCTCGCAGGTTTATTTTCCCGCATAAATGTGAAAATATTAAAAATCAAACCAACCAGTTTCACAGCAGTTTATAGTCCTGTCAATTCTCGGTGCCATGATGTGGAGATGCCAGCATTGGACTGGGCTAAACACACTAAGAAGTCTCACAACAGACGGTTAAAGTCCAACAGGTTTATTTGATAGTAACCACCACAAGCGTTCGGAACGTTATTCCTTCATCAGCTGAGTGGAACAAAGGAATAGCACTCCGAAAGCTTGTGGCATTAACTATTAAATAAACTTGTTGGATTTTAACCTGGTGTTGTGAGATTTCTTACAATTCTTGGTGCATCATGCTTTTGATGACCAGTTTATTCCTTTATTTAAGAGATTTTATGAAGCAGTGATGGAGAATAACATATTTAGTATTTACTTGTATGAACAAGCTAACTACACAAACACAGGTCAAAAAATCTGTAAAACAACTTGCAAATTTAGTCATTTAGATTTGGGAATAGCAAATAGCTGCCAATGTTTACTTTCTATTGGCTGGTCATCAAAACTAATCAGCAGGGTTAGTTCGCAAAGATTTTTATGTTGCAGGTTTGGTGGCAACTTCTACCCATGGAGACTTTTGCAGTTTCTCAAAAATATTTTCTAAGAATAGTTTTTTGACAATTTTGGAACTCATTTTCTTGAATTTCTCTTACTTCTGGCAGTCAGAAGTAGCAAGTTTGCAAACACAGTTCCCCTTCATTCCGTAATAAATTCAACATAATGTAATCGAGCTCAACAATTAATTTGGGTTATTTCATTCGCCTAACACAAAGATACAGCAAGCTGCCAGTGAGACGCATGATGTTCCTAATGTGCAGAAACCATGTTACCATAAGCACAATTCTGAAGTTGTGTTGTTAGACAAGGTACATACTGTTTGGGAGCCAAAATTTTGAACACCAGCCCTTTTGTAAACCTTTGTCGAAGACAGTGACATCATTCATGTAATCATAATGGCACTAACATGTTACGATGGTATCTGCAGTAGGAGTTTAAAGTCAGTGGGAGAAAATAACAAAAAAAAACCTCCTGAAGCATATAGTGGTGGATTGATATTTGCTAAAATCAGTTAAGACTCTAATTGAAGGCATTATACAAATAGAATGGTTGGAATTATAAAAGTTGACAGATTTATTATTGATGCAAAACTTTTCAACAGGAAGTAAGCTGGACTAAAATATTAACTTATTCTAATTATAGACTCAATTCATTCTAGTTCACTACAAAACCATCAAGCGATGCAAATAGGAACAATACGATGTGAATGGAATTGAAGAGCAGCTCAGGAACCAGATCCATTATAAACCTGTAGAAGCTCATTACTAAACACAGTCCTTGTGGACTAATATTCAAATCAGTATTCGAGGTGTAAAGAACTGAGTGGAAAATCACAAATACTGGCTAAAACTGATTAAACAACTGCGCCTTTTATTTTATTTACTCTATTTTCTCCCCCTAGTGGTCTCCCACATTGTACTCCACAAAGCTGGTACAAAACAAAATAACAGATAGATCGTTCAACACTACCTCTCCTCAGCCAAAGCATAACTATGTCATTAATCAATGAGGGCAAGGAGGGTGATGATTTTTGGGAAGAGGGAGAGGCAGTGAGAAACTAGATTCATTGTCCTCCAGTTGCTAGTGTAGTGTAAGTTACGACTCAAAGTGGTTTCATTGGACTGCTCATGCTTGAGATGTGTGAACTGCAATTCAGTTGGACTCAGGACCATGGATCCCTCCTGAGGATAAGTTTCTAACCTGTGTCTTTCAGCCAAAATGCAATGCGCTGTTACATTTATGTCTGTGCTTCCTTGTTTTATGTAGAAATAACCTCCTACAATCCTAGGATTAATTGGTCCCCTAATTTCAAAACTTCTAATCACAAAACCTTGGTTTTGTTGAATGCTTCCTCGTCCCTTGAATGAATTAAATGCACTCTTACACTGGAGCCAGAAGATAGTTGGTTTCAAGCCCCCTATCTTCTGTGCTGATACTTCAGCGAATTGTCACATTGTTGATTGCAGTGTCCTTTTGATGAGGTATTAATCTGAGGAACTATTTGCTCTGCTTAATGTCAAGAGTTCTATGGCACTAATCAAAAAAAAAGCATGAAATTTACCCAATGTCCCGAGTGACATTCATCTCTGAACTTATACCAAAATAAAACAATCAACCATTCATTCTGTTGTCTATTTGATAATAGTGGTTACACTTCCAAAAAAAGTTCATTAATTCTAGACCATTTTGGGATATCCAGAGAACATGATAACTCTGATTTTCCATTGCAGTTTTAAATGATGATTGTGTTTTCTTCATCCATACCACAGTCTCAAGAGAGAAGCACAGAATAGGTCTTGGCTTTCACTTATATCAGAGGCCAATGCGATTTGGCAAGTAAGCATCACATCCCCAAAACAGGTCAGTTCCGATCGCAGTCGCAATTATGTTCCTGATTTCCATCGGTGCTCCTTATTGCATCTATGCTGTTACTTATGTACTGCAAGCACAATTGATTTTTAGCCATGTTCCTGAACAAATTGCTCTGTTCTAAGCTCTGGGACAGTGTATGCAATCCATTGTTTTATGTACACTCGTCCCCACTCATTTGGAGTAGATCAAGCCTCATACAGCAATCAATTACAAACGGAGGCCAACTAGTTGACATTAGTTCTCAGATCATTGCCAGAGAGAAATCCAGTACAAAAATGGGAGAGTTTGTGTGTGTATGTGTGTGTGTGTGTGTGTGTGTGTGTGTGTGTGCGCGTGTTATTTCCTATGTTTTCCACAAAGGTCAGAAGGTTCACGGGGCAAATATTTGTCTTGAAAGAAGCTAGAGATATTGTGATGGTCTCATTTATCTTTTTGAACTTGAGGCTGATTCAAGACGCATAATTTTGTGAGGCTAAAACTTGGACTCGTTGTGTGAGTACAATGAATGCAGTTTATTCAACAGAGTAAGAGTTAAATATGGTGTGACCACATGCTTTCCAAAAACAAACATTAGAATAGAACCCCTCCCTATAATAAATCATCTTGAATCATTGCTGTTAGATATTTCATCTAACAGTTGGACAGTAATTTTCTACTTTAAGGTTAAAGCTGAGGAATTATAGACATGATGTGAAGTTTCACTTGACATAACACTTTAAGGCCAGAATTCTCCAATGTTGGGTACTCTACCCCCACTGTCAACTGGAATGCAGAAGTTGGCGCTCAGCCAAATCACCATTCCCAGCATCAGGACCAGAGAATTCCCTCCAAGGGCAAAGTTGGAGAATTCCAGTCTAAAAGTCATTTAGGAGTAGGCCATTCAGCCTTTTGAACTCGTGCCATCAGTCAATACCTCAAAAACATAAGGTTCAATATTCCTCGGTAGCCTCATCCAAAAATCTATTAATCACAATTTTAAATTTTTTAATTAACAGCATTCTGAGAGAGAAAGTTTCAGATTAAATTTTCTTTTGTGTGAAGAGATTGCTTCTTCATCACATCCGACTGGCTGAACTCTAATCTTAAAAGGTTATGCCCCCTTCTTATCTGGACTTGTGCACAAGAAAAAATATTTTCTTTCCACTACCCTATCAAATCCCTCGACTAAATTTTACCCAACTTCCTCAATGACTCTTTTGACTTCTGCACTGATGGGGACAGAGCCATGATATCTAATGCTAACCAAAGGCACGGGTCAATGCATTCAAATTTCCTGGGTGTAGTCCAGAGGCCAAGCACTTCCTGAGAAATCTGCTGCAACTGAGTCCAAAGCTACAGTTCCCTAAAAGAGAAACTGGTATAGTCACAAAAAAGCTGTTATTTTGGTTTTGAAGTAGGGATAATTTTGCTTTCTCTGGATTATTGGCACAATGCTTTAATATTTTACGCTTACTGAAGGAAACAATGTTTAGTAATCTGTCACCCATCTTTTTAAGATGTAACTTATCTGGAGGCAAATGAGGAGAACTAATCAAGAATCCCCTTGACCAATGTGGAGATCATGTTTTGGCCATATACACCTCAAGGCACTTAGAATAAAATGTTCATTAGATTCAGGAGCAGAATTAAGCCATTCGGCCCATCAAGTCTGCTCTGCCATTCGATCATGGCTGATATGCTCCTCATTCCCATTTTCCTGCCTTCTCCCCATAACCCTTCAACCCAACATCCAATTTGCTTTCTTTATTATGTGCTGTACCTGCATGCTAGTTTTCTGTGACTCATGAACAAGGACACCCAGATCCCTCTGCACCGGAGCACCCCGAAATCTTTCCCCATTTAGCTAATAAGTCGCCTTCCCATTTTTCCCGACTAAAATGCATGACCTCACACTTATCCATGTTAAACTCCATCTGCCACATTTTGACCTACTCTCATAACCTATCTATATCCATTTGTAAGGCTCTTATTTACTTATTGCAACTTACTGTCCTGCCTATTTTTGTGTTATCTGCAAATTTGGCCACAGAGTCTTCTATCGCTGTATCCAAGTCATCAAAATAGTTGTTGATAATGCACCACCCTGGTTTATATAGATTGTATCCTCTTATCAATGTTTTAATTAATTAATATTTAATGGTCGTTCATGTTCATTCTTCTGTCCATGAGCCGGAATGATCACTCTATTCAGTGTCAGTTGCCAGCTCAAAACCACAGAGGGATGGTTGTGGCCATATTAACCTTTCTAAAGGTCACTGGTGCCACCGCTCATGCTTGAGTTGGCCACACACTCAGTAATGGCCATACGTGGCTCACTGCCTTTGTGCCAAGACACACCCCAGGGGAAAATCACAGGAAAACTGTGCTCAAAATGCTTACCAGGTATCTGACAATCTGTAAGATACAAACTTAAACATCTCCAACTGGGGTTAAGTGGAAGGGAGATGAAAAGAAAGAAAGCAATCTTGGAATGATCTCAACTAATCCAGCAACCAATTATACTGTAATAGTTAATCTTTTTACATATATCATCTACAGTGTTAGTGGGAGAGCCAAGCTGTGCTGTGACTACTCAGCATATCTGGACTAATTGTCTCACACAGCCTCCTCTCACATACTACGTCTTGGTCCTGGAAAGAAGCCTTATGCTGGGCTTTGTAGAAGTCATAGACCTTTTTCTTTAGGCTCACAAAAAAAATGGAGTCTTGAGCTTGTTTCTATGTACGCGTAGTGCTGCTGGAAACATCAACTTCATTGGGCCCAGAGAGACCCATGTCTTTCTGAGAGATGCAAACTTAAATAAAAAAAAGACTCCTTTCCAAATTTTCCACATAAAAAAGTGATACATCAATGAAGATTGGGAGGAGTGGTCTTACTTCTAACTCCAGGCCTTGTTATTCTTGGAGAAAAATATGCATTTTTCAAAATAACAGTTGCCAGTAACTAAATGCAAATCTGACCACACTCCTCACATTAAAATGTTACAGCAGTTATAGTTCCTTAAACATCTACCAGCCTCAAAAAGATGGTATCCCAGATTCCTTGGTCAGACAGCTGGCAGAGTTTAAGTCCTGCATTTCAGGCAAAAGAGAGAAACCTCCACAAGAAAGGCCTTTCAGGATCAAATGCTTCTTTGTGCAAGCAAAGCATTACACATTTTGGATCATAAGATTCTGAGACCAAATTTGCCCTGTAGTTTGGGAAATCCTCCAATTCCTTTTTAATTTGATTTTACTTTGAAATAATTTAATTTTATGCCCCATTCTCCATATTCTATTTTCTGTCTTGACATTCTGCACCCCCCCCCCCCACTCTCTGTTCAGCAGTATTTCTTGTTTGTTGGTATGGCAATGGTTGGAAATTGTTTTATTTCTTTCTCTCCCAATGCAATGTGCTTTGAGATGTTTTTCATGAGATAAATCATTAATTCATATGATGGGGCGGCATCATATAGCACTGCTGTCTCAAAGCGCCAGGGATCTGGGTTCAATCCTCGGCTTGAGTCACTGTCTGTGCAGGTTCTGCATTCACCCCGTGTCTGTGTGAGTTTCCTCCAGGTGCTCCAGTTTCCTCCCATATGCTGGTTAGATGCATTGGCCATACTAAATTCTCCCTCAGAGTACCCAAGCAGGCACCGGATTGTGGCGACTAGGGGATTTTCACAGTAACTTCATTGCAGTGTTAATGTAAGCCTACTTGTAACTAATAAATAAACTTCTTAAACACAAGTTATTGATGTGCTATAATAAAAACAAAATACTGACAATGCTGAAATCAGAAATAACAATAGAAAATACTGGAAAATCTCAGCAGGTCTGATGGCATCTGTGGGGAAAGAATAGAGCCAATATTTCAAGTCTACATGATGCTTCAATATGGCTCTGCTGAAGGATCATGTAGACTCGAAATATTGGCCCTATTCTCTTCTCACAGATACTGTCTGATTTGCTGAGATTTTCCAGTGTTTTCTGTTTCTGTGTTGATGTGCTATTATTGTTTTTGTTATTGGTGTTGTTCCCAGACTCTATCACTTAAGCTTTAGAATGGGCCCCCAGGCATTGTGTGAAAGTGGCTTTGGCTGGAGAATGATTGGTTTCTGACACCTTGCCATCTAAAATTCCGTTCCATCTTGAGAAAATGTGCTTTGCCCCAGATCAGCTCCCTTTGCTCCCCTGTTGTGTCTCATCGATCTGTGGCCTTGAATCACATTAGGCAGAAACAGGTTCCCAGTCATTGTACTACCTTATTGTACCCAATGTGTAAAAAAGTAAAGTTTATTTATTAGTCACTAGTAAGGCTTACATTAACACAGCAATGAAGTTACTGTGAAATTCCCCTAGTCACTGCACTCCAGAGTCTGTCCGGGTCAATGCATCTAACCAGCGCATCTTTCAGAATGTGGGAGAAAACTGGAGCACCCAGAGAAAACCCATGCTGACACGGGGAAAATGTGCAGACTCCGCACAGACAGTGACCTAAGCCGGGAATCGAACCTGAGTCCGTGGTGCTGTGAGGGAGCAGTACTAACCACTGTGCCACCGTGCTGCTCACAATGTGTACTGTAGGGATGGACAATTATTTAAAAATAACTCTGCTTGAACCAATTAACTAATTAAAGTAAGTGCAATGTCCTTCAGTGAAAATACTGCAACATGTGTTCCTGTGTCTGAGGCAGACATTCCATTATTGGAGTCTGATGGTTGTTCTGTTTGATTCCACAACCTTATAGATGTACAAGGTTATGAAAAGGTGTGGACAAGCGAGCTGACACAAAAATCAGACTTCATAGTTGTAGCAGGAAATGTCATCCTCCAGTGAGTTCTGAGCACGGAAGGACCCTGACAGACTGAGCCTGTCTGCATCTTTAATACAGCATCAACTCTGATAAACTGAATCATTTCTCATCTTGATTTTTTGCAGCAAGTAACTTCTGCAGCATTTGAAATTTGGAAATTTGAGATTTGAAATGGGGTGGCACAATGGTCAGCACTGTTGTCTCAGAGTTCCAGAGATCAGAGTTCATTTCAGCCTCGGGTGACTATCTGCCTGGAGTTTGCATATTCTCCCCATGTCAGTGTGGGTTTCCTCCAGGTGCTGCAGTTTCCTCCCACAGTCGAAAGATGTGCCGGTTAGGTGCATTGACCAGGCTAAATTCTCCCTCAGTGTACCCAAACAGGCAATAAAGTGTGATGACTGGGGGATTTTCACAGTAACTTCATTACAGTCTTGGTGTAAGCTGACTTGTGACTAATAAATAAACTTTACTTTGCCTTACTTTTAAATGCCATTGCAGCATTAAATATTAACCTCCCTCTGACACAGATGTCTACTTAATTATAATATATAACACATTCAAAATTTTACTTTGAATATTGTCATCAGCTTCATAATCAAATTATGGGTTACCATCACTTAGCAAAGTACCAAATCACATCAGTATAGCACCATGTCACATTATTGCAGACTTGCCAAGGAGATTGATAATTTGTTTCAAAGTTAAAGTTTATGTATTAGTGTCACAAGTAAAAATCCTCTGGCGCCTGCTCGGGTACACTGAGAGAGAATTTGACATGGCCAATACACCTAACCAGCATGCTGGGGTATTCTCACAGTAACTTCATTTGCAGTGTTAATGTAAGCCTGCTTGTGACTCTAATTAAAACAAATAAACTGAAGTCTTTCTGACAGCAGGAGCAGACCGGAGCACCTACAGGAGACCCATCCAGACACAGAGGAAGAATGTGCAGACAGTGACCCAAGGCCAGAATCAAACCCGAGTCCTTGGCACTGTGAGGCAACAGTGCCAACCACCATCCCCAAATAATGTTTGGTCTGTAGGCATGTACAATCAGGCACACTGGTATTGAGAAAAGTTTAGCTTCCACTGGGCTGCATCTTTATGTGCTCCAAATAATAAAAATAGACTTTTTTTTTACAAATGTTATAATGAAAACAGAAACCAGTACAAGTTGAATGAAATGTCATCTAGTTGCCAGTCTTGTTCAGTCTCAGTTTCTTTTTTTGCAGCTGAGCAATTGCTTTATTAAATTTACGAATTCCATTGGCCTAATTCCCTCAGCCGAAGTATAATAAAGTGCGAAACCTATTGTAGGTACGAATACATTCAATTCTTTTAGCAAAAGATTTATCTTATTTTCAAAATAAATCAGTATATAAAAAAACACACAAGACTGAGTGAAGCTTCTTCGGCCTCAAGTCTTCCCTGCATTTCACATTCTATTGAGAAATGAGACAAGTGAGATGTGTTATCGTATCACCCATCCTCCTGGATTTGGGAAATTTAGCTGATGCAAAACAAGGCATTAATTTGGAGAGGCCTGAGCTACTTACAATGCTTAGTATTCTGACAATGATGAATGGCATCATTCGAAGCAAATGGTAATTTCACTTTTTTGTGACAGTACTTTAGAGTAAAACCGACTCTCGCTGCACAAAGCATTTGCAATCCCATTGAAATAAAGCTGTACCTGAATATCAGAAATCCTTCATTGTTAAGTATCATCTGATATTCTTGATTGGCTTTGCACTAAAGTTTTGGAGATGAATTAAGAGGAACGGAGGTTAAGTCCTAACCTTGAAAGATTTAACGTCTATTGAAATACTGTCTTAAGTCCCTCCTTGTTTTGCATTAGCCAAACTTTCAAATTCAATGAGGGAGGACTAAACACAAAACATGTCACATTCATCAAGTGAATCTGCTGAGAAGACAGCGAAAGGAAAACGTATTAAAAAAAAGGGAGGTGGTGGTGGGGTTGGTGGAGAGGGGGGGAATAGAAGCGTAATCTATTGCTGTGACTATGGGGGTGGCTGAGCAGTGGGTGAGGTTGGGGTAATGTTAGCACCAAAGATTTCAAGAAGGAATAAGAACACCCGTAGAACAAACTGAGGGACGAAGAGAATGTTATGCTTTGAGGAGGTCTTGACTATCGGCTGAGTGGCGAGATGAAACGTCCCTTTATGTTCCACTCACACAAAGATGTTTGCAAATCTTTATAAACTTAATCAGAAGCAAGGATTTCTTCCACTGTTCAAAAGAAAGTGTACGGTCTTAGTGTTTGGCCCCATTATATTCTAGAAGGACTTCAAATTATAAAATGGTTTTCGTACAGAAGGTGGTGGTTTGGTCCATCGTATCTGTGCTGGCTCTCTGATAGTTGCACTCCCCTACTTTTTCCTTCAAGAACTAATGCTCTGACTAGCCGTACTATTAACCCATCCCCCAACCATGTCTCTCTGTAATAGAAAGCATGGCTGCCCCAAGATGTATAGCTGAACAGCTCTGATTCCTGCCTAAATGGCAAATAAAATAGTGCCACCACCAGCACACAGTTCTGCGGTTTCCCAACATTTGAGAAATGCTGATACTTAAAGGGAAAAAATTGTTCCAGATAGGTTGTGCTTTTGCTTGGGGTATGCTTTTAAAAAAACTCTTTGGCTTTGACATTAACTTTCTATAGCTAAAGTGTTACTCAATCTATTTAGCCACCAAGTTAAGAAGTCTCCACTAAGATGACAAGCAGACAAAGCAATTTTAGGTGACCATACTAAGTGTTGTCAGAATGAAACGTCAAAGCCTCTTTCTCCTAGTCCTCCCAAAGCAAAAACAGCCTTTCTGTCAAATCTGCGCGTGGAAATCACCAGCTTTGTTGTTGCTCGCTGCTCTTGCTTTCTAGTACACCAGGAATTTTACATTACCTGTCAACTGCCAATTTCAGCATTGCTCTGAACCGCAAACATTTATAAAATGCATTTATAGGATGTGGGGATCACTGAAAGAGCCAGCATTTATTGCCCAACCCCAACTGCCCTCAAGAGGTTCACAATGAACTGCCTTCTTGAACCATAGCTATTCTTGTGGTGTGGGTATACCCATGGAGCTGTAAGGGAGTGACTTCCAGCATTTTGCCTTTGTAGCAATGAAGGAAGAACAGTATATAGTTCCAAGTCGGTGTGGTATGTGGTTTGGAGGAAGACTCGTAAGTAGTGATTTTTCAATGTATCTGCTGCCCTTGTCCTTCTAGGTGGAAAAGGTTGCAAGCTTGGAAAGTCCTTTCAAAAAAGTCTGGGCACGTTGCTGTAGTGTTTTTGGTAAATGGGCACGATGTGAAGATGCTGGCGTTGGACTGGGGTAGACACAGCAAGAAGTCTCACAACACCAGGTCCAACAGGTTTATTTGGAATCACGAGTTTTCAGAGTGCTGCTCCTTCATCAGATGTGTAGAGAGATCGATTTCATAAACGCAACATATATAGATAAACACACAATTGCAAGATAATGGTTGGAATGCGAGTCTTTTCAGGTAATCAGGTCTTTACATGTACAGACAATGTGAGTGGAGAGAGAGATAATCATAGGTTAAAGAGGTTTGAATTGGTAAGTGGAATACACTGCTGCTATAATGCCCCAATTGTGGAGGGATTGAATTTTAAAGATGATGGATGGGTTGTCTTGTTTTGTGTGAAGTTGAAGTTCTTGAACTGTTGTTGGGGATGCACTCATACAGACACTCATCATTACTTTATGCCTTGTGAATGGTAGAAAGTGTTTTGAGAGTCAAAGGATGAGTTCCTCACTGCAGGATACCCAGCTTTTAACCGCCCCTGTAACCACAGGTTTTATGTGGCTAGTCCAGTTAAATTTGATAAGTTAATAATGGTGGACAATGACAATCAAGTTAACGAGTGCCAAAAGAATATGATTAGATTATTTTGTGTAGGGATGATCATTGTTTGCACTTGTGTGGCATGAATGTTACATCTCATACATCAATCCAAGTCTAATTGCTTTGGTGTTGTTGCACATATGCTTAGGATGTTTGCATTAACTAACAAGTTGCAAATTGAACTAAACATCCACTGTTATGACCTTATGTGAAAGGAAGGTTATTGGTTACTGGTGAAGCAGCTGAAGATGTTTAGGCAAGAATACTGCCCTGAGGAACTCCATGTTGATCATCTGATATGATTCGAATCCAACATCTTTTGTGCTTTGGATGACACTAACCACGTGTTTCCCTGATTCCTATTCCCTGAAACACGTGTTTCCCTGATTCCTATTGATTCAACTTCAGAGTTCCTTCGGCCAAATGCTGCATTGATATCAAGGACATTCAGTCTTACCTCACTCTGGACTTTAGTTCTTTTGTCCACCTTGCAGCAATATAATGAGGTCTGGAGCTGAGTTTTCAAGCTGCATGGCTATGTACCAACCTGTAAGGCCTTGTGCACACACAAATTGCAGCCATGCACAGTTAGTATCTTAAGGAGGTCAAAGAAAATTAAAACGACTATATACATCAATTAACATTTGGCCATCCCAAAAGATAAGCTTGGGAAATAGATTTTTCCACATGGAAGGGACATGTTTGATGCAACTTGTGGGCTAAAGAGCCTGTTTGTGCTATAGTTTTTCTATGTTTCTATGTTTCTACATAAATAATCTTTGTACTCCAAAAAAAAGAGAGAAGATTGGTCCTGACAATACACGTGCTGAGCATTGATGACTATTTTATTGGTAATTAATTAATAGTACTATCAATGACACTCTCCATCAATTTGCAATGATTGAGATTAAACTGATTGGGAACTAACTGGCAGAATCACTTGAAGTCACAGAGCCCGTTTTTACCATCAAGCGCACCGATTTTTGGGTGCGTAAACATGGTAAAATTGGGCCTGTGGCACATAACGCAATCTGCAGCCATTCCCCTCTTTAGCAATGATTGAAAATGGTCGTGATCGGGATTGTGCCCAAAACAGGTGCGATGACAATTTAAATGCACTTCAGTGCATTTAAATTGACTTAATGGCTACGCACCCAACTTTTACCAGCACTTTCCCCTTTACTACTGCGTTTACCTGTCCAGATTCGGTGAGAAACAGATGTGGTCCGCAAAGATCCGATTTGGGCGCTTCAGCTTCTGAGGAGGTAAGTTCAGAGCTTCTGGCAACTCTCTGACTCAGATCGATTGCGGGGGGGGAGGAGAGAGGAGAGAGGTGGGTCAGATGGCTCTCTGGAAGGGAGGGAGGGAGGGAGGTGGGTCAGATGCTCTTGGGGGCGTGGGGGGGGCGTGTTGGGGAGCGGGAGGTGGGTCAGATGGCTGTCTGGAGGGAGAGAGGGAGGTGGGTCAGATTGCCCTTGGTGGGGGGGGGGGGGGGGGGGGGATGTGGGGAGCAGGGAGGTGGGTCAGATGGCTGTCAAAGGGAGGGAGGGAGGTGGGTCAGATTGCTCTTGGCGGGGGGCATGTGGGGAGCAGGGAGGTGGGTCAGATGGCTGTCTGGTGGGTGGACAGGAGTGCTCATTGTCAACCTGCGCAAGATCAGTGAGGGGGAAAAGAGGAGCAGGGACTGCTATTGGTTTGGTTGGTGAGGATGTGGGGATACAAGGGGGTCAGTTATGTTTTTGCTGTGGGGCAATGTCTGTGAGGTTGGGGGATGGAGGCATTATCCTTTCTGGGGCAATGTGGCAGGGAAGTGTCTTCTGTTTTTTTCTAACTGCGCACGCAGTTGAAGGCTCCGATCAGAGCTGCAGTGTTTCGGGTTTGATAAGCCCTACCCACAGACTTCTGCAGCATGATCTGGAATCACTGATGTTTTTGCCAACAGAATGAGTGAAGGCGAGCCCATAGAGTCATGGAGCAATACAACTCAGAAACAGGCCCAACTGGTCCATGCCGACCATACTAGTACCAACAGCCTTTAATTTGCCCCTTTTACCTCTAAAGTTTATTTATTAGTGAAAAGTAGGGCTTATATTAACCTTGCAATGAAGTTACTGTGAAACTCCCCTAGTTGCCACATTTTGGCACTTGTTTGGGCCAATGCATCTAAAGCAGCACATCTTTCTGACTGTGGAGGAAACCAGAATAGCTGGAGGAAACCCACACAGACTCGGGGAGAATGTGCAAACTCTGCAACAGGTGGTGACCCAAGCCAGGAATCAAACCTGGGACCCTGACACTGTGAGGCTATCCATTGTGCCACCATGCCTCCACCTAATCCTTTGTATCCTCTAATCTTTTCCTATCCATGTATTTACCCAAGTTATTTTTACATTTGTCCTGTTTTGCATGGAAAGTACACACCTAATGTCAGTGCTGTAGCTGTATGGTAATAACTTGGCCAGGGGCATGGTTAGTTCGGCAACATGAATCTTCAATACTGCAAGCAGAGTGATGTCAAGCCCATAACTTTTGTTGTACCTTGTGCATTCAATCATTTTTTTTATATCACATGGATCGAAGCAAATTGACTGAGATTTGGGATCTGTGATGTTGGATCCTCAGGAAGACTACAAAATGGATGATCCACTTGACACTTCTTACTGAAGGTACTTGCAAATGCTTCAGTATTTTCTTTATCACTGACATGCTGGGGTCTGCATCAACGAAGAAATAGATGCCCATGGAATATTCCCCTCCCATTTGTTGTTTAATTGTTCACCACCATTCAATCTGGCAGCACTGCAGTTCTTTCATTTAATCCAATGTTCATAGGGTGGCTAACCTCAGCCTATAACCTGCTGTTTCTGCTGATATGCATGGCAGTCCTGTGATATGGCTTCACCAGGTTATCACTTCATTTTTAGTTATGCCTGGTCTGGTCCTGATATGGTCATTTACACTTCTCAGTGAACCAGCGATGGTCAGTGAGTTCAATGGCAATAATAGCATGGGAAACATGCCTTGCCATGGGATGGTGATGGAATACAATTCCACTCAGCTTTGCCCTGCTGGATTCATTCTAAATCAATCCCATTTAGGATTGTGCAATGCCACACAACACAATGGAATGTGCACTCAATATGAATGTGAGATTTTTGTCCCTACAAGGACTATGCAGTTGTCACTTTACCAAGGCTTTCATTGAAAGAAAGAGCAATGACAGATGGACTGGTGAGGATGAGGTTGTTGGTTTTTGACTCATGTTGGTGTATCGATGTAGACTCACTCTGTCAGATATGCCCTTCAGAACTTGCTCATCTCAGTCATGGATAGTGTTCCCAAGGAAACTTTGGTGATAGACATTGAAATTGGACCTAACATGCATTATGTGTCCTTGGGACCCCCTAAATGTTCCTTCAAAGTTTCCACGTATCTTCAAACATGGAGGAGCGCTGATTCTTTAACTGAGCGAGTTGGTCATCAGAAAGAAAACTTTCCTTCCCTGTATTTGATCTGATACAGCAAAGTTCCCATGGTTAGGATTCAGTGTGCCATCTATTCTGGTAGGACAAGCTATATCCAGAGATGGCAATGATGGCATCTGAATCACTGGTTGAAAAATATAAGTTTGGGTATGTCAGACTTGGCACAAGTTCTCAGATATTTCTGAGAAGGACCTTGTTGGGTCATCTGGGCTGTGTGTGCATGTGTTTTTTTCTGACTCTGGCCAAGGTTGATAATGTATGGTCCATCGGATTTTATCCTTATGTTATTAAACTAGAAAGAGTACAGAAAAGATTTACTGGATGCTACTGGGACTTGATGGTTTGTATTATAAGAAGAGGCTAGATAGACTGGGATTTTTTAGATAGACTCTAAGAGAGACTAGATAGACTTTTTCTCTCTAGAGCATAGAAGGCTGAGGGATAATCTTATAGAGGTCTATAAAATAATGAGGTGCACATATCAGCTAGATAGGCAATATCTTTTCCCAAATGTAGTGAGTCTAAAACTAGAGGACATAGGTTTAAGATGAGAGGGGAGAGATACAAAAGTGTCCAGAGGGGCAATTTTTTCACACAGAGGGTGGTGAGTGTCTGGAACAAGCTGCCAGAGGTAGTAGTAGAGACAGGTACAATTTTGTCTTTTAAAAAGCATTGAGACAGTTACATGGGTAAGATGGGTATAGAGAGATATAGGTCAAATGGGGGCAATTGGGATTAGCTTAGGGGTTTAAAAAAAGGGCAGCATGAACAAGTTGGGCCGAAAAGCCTAATTCTTTGTCATGGCATCTTGGTTTTCTGGGGCAGCTGAGAGTCAACCACATGGGTCTGGGTCTGGAGTCACATCCGGGATAGCATATTTTCTCCCTGAAAGGACATTCGTCAGTCATATGGTTGTTTGTGAAATCAGACCAGTTCATGGTCAATGTTGCTGATAGTGGTCTTTTAATTCCAGATTTTTTAAATGAACTAAATTTAAACTCCCCAGATGCTGTGGTGGGCTTTGAATCCCTGTCCCTGGATCATTAGTCCAGAACCCTGAATTAGTAGTTTCGCGGTCTCACCACCAAACTACCACCCCTGACTGTTAAATTAAGCGGCAGTAATTGAATATCACGATTTTCACTTTGTGCTTTTTCTTCTTCCTGAGATGACACGCCACCAATGGTTTTAAACCACTGTTGGTGGGATAGCAAAACCACACCACATGAAATAAAAAATTTCAACTAACTGAGCTTGTACAATTTGCTATAAAACTTGTACAAGTTATGGAGATTTAGTGCAGTTACATTTTACTTCTCAGATGTCTGAACTAGAAGTTTTGTGTGACAAATAATGGATCAAAATTAGTCAATTTTGGAATATCCAGATTTATGTCGATTTCACTTGTCTTACAAAGTCATGCTTTGTATAAAAAAACTCTCTGAATTTATTGGCTGAAAATCACTGGCAGAGTTTTAAAAGGACCAAAACAGCAAGCTGTTGAAGTGGCTGAGACAAGTCGTTAAGATGGCTGAGAGTCAGATGACTTTTGTCATTTCTGCCCCTGTTGAAGAACCGACATCCTGAGACAAAATCATTTGTGGAATTCACACTTCTTATTGTCTGTGCACTTACCAAAACTCAAAGTCTAGACCCCATGTAGCCAAACTTGACACTTAACAGAAAGAGCTGCAGGAAAACCAGTTCATCAGAGGTAAGTATGAATAGCTACCTTGCATTTCTCTATTATGCAGCAATGGCTACTAACTTCAAATCATTTATGTTGCCAATGGATTGATCACATGATTGAAACTGACTTCAGATGACAAATCATACTTGCTTCAAAACCAAGTAATTGAAAATCAAAAGCAAAGAAGAGACCCGCTGTAGAAGGTCCACATTGGACACCCTCTGTTCTCTCTCTCTCTCTCTCTCCACCCATTTTGCAACCTTGAACCCTGTCTGCTGTTTGATACACAAATGCCACAAGCAAAGACCCTTAAAAGAAAATCAACACCACAGTTACCATCTCCAGAAGACAAGATACATCAACCGACAACATCTATAGACCACCTTGATGCTGAATCGAATGGAGCCACCAAGCTAACCAAGAACTAACCAAGCCATCAATCTTCAAGACCCATGCATCTTTAACTTTACTGGACCCTAAAACAAAAAGCCTGTATGCCTATCCTCTTAGTTTGTAACTCTGGAGTGTTTTAAAAATTATTTTACATAAACAACATAAATACAATGAATGCAAATTTCTATTCTATTTACAAAATCAAGGAGACATGTCCTGTGTGTGTGTCTTTTACAATCACAGCACTTAAACAGTTAAATGCACAGCAAATTGGCAAACGTATCTTATTTTAAAAATCGGTTGTGGTCAAGTAAGTGAAAGAGAAGATCCATCCTACCTCCCTTCACCTGATTGCAAATATTTCTACAACATCCACAACCCAAAATATTTATGAGGAAATGTCTCTTGTCTGCTTGACCAAAGGCAGACTGGAAAGTGAAAGCAGAAGCTTTATTCAGCAAATTAAATGACATACTAAGAAATCTAATAAACCAGTGGTTCTAGTGGTATTAGTTACGCTAGAGTGAATGATCTGGACTGATGTGGTATAGTAACGTACTGTCCTCTAGTTAATACACATCTGCATCTCCTCAAGGCCACCAGAAAAAAAAATCTTGCATTTTTCTGGCACATCCAGAATATCTTTCAGAATGTCCTGAAGTGCTTTAAAGACAATTAAGTACTTTGGTGTGCATGGGATGCCTCTTGTATCAATGTTAAAATTAAAATTAATCTTTTTTTCTGTTATTTTCATAGAATTCCAACCGTACAGAAAGAAGCCATTCAGCCCATCAATAACAACAATCCCACCCAGGCCTTATTACTGTAACCCCACATTTTCACCTGGCTAATTCCCTTGACACTAAGAGTCAATTTGGCATGGTCAATTCATCCAACGTGCACATTTTTGGAGGAAACTGGAGCATCCAGAGGAAACCCATGCAGACAGAGGGAGAATGTGCAAACTCCACACAGACAGTCACCCCCAGGTCCCTGGCACTGATGGACAGCAGTGTTAACCATGTGAAACCATGCCGCCCAATATCTTGCTTGAGAGCTAAGCATTGCTGTCAGAGCCAGAGAGAACTCCATGCTCTTTTTCACATTGCATTCACCTGAGAAGGCTGATCGGGAGTCTTAGTTTAACATCTCCTCCAACAGAGAGTACCGCCAGCAATGCAGCACTCCCTTAGTCACATGTTGAAGTATCAGCCTGAATTTTGTGCTCAGTTTTCTGGAATGGGACTTGAAATCAGGACCCTTCGACTCAAGAGGTTAAAGTGCTACTGGTGAACCATAACTGACACCTATGAAAAGAAATCCTGAAAGTTGACTGGAGTTTGATTTGTTATCTAATCAATGAATTACAGACTGGTAAATGCTTAGCGCATTGTCAGGAATACCTCATATTGAATCTGCAGTCTTTCTCTTTGTTATTTAAAATAATATTGTTATACATCTGTAATAAGCAGTGTGACAGACAAAGGTCAAAGTAGATGCAAAAATATGGGGTGTTTATGTGATTGTGTCTTTATTCTCAACAAATGGCAATGCTCTACTATCAAATATTTATCCATTTACCATCTAGATGCTGCAATGAGCTAAGGTGAGCGAAGTGGATATTCTGGATGCTCACTTTGTTCTGGAGCCCATGCTTTGTTTGAAATTGCCTGCTCTACTGCATTGCTGTGACTTTTTCATATTTCACGTTCTATATCTATCAATCCTCTTGGTGAAACTCCCAGAAATAGTATTGTTCATCACCAGATTGAAAAAGACAGATCACGCTGCATTGTCGAGGCTTGACTCCACTGGGAACCAAACTTAAATTGTCTTCACGCTTTTTGCTTGCAACCCTTGGTTTTCAGCTGATGGAGCCTTTATAACTTTTGACTTGGTTAGCTCCAACTCTATATTCCACATGACAAGGAGACATACCGAAATTATGGAAGTTCAAGCAAAATCAAAATAACTATCAGAAAATACTCATTTGGGGTGGCACAGAACTTGAGTATTGATGAAAAAGGACACATGATAAGATTTGTCCTCATGGCTCACTGCATCCGTGAACGTGTGGGCTGCCCAAGACACACAAAGGCGATGTCCCTTTATGTCCTCTTATGAATAGTTCTGCACCAGATGAATTGGCCAAATGGCTTGCGAGTTGCTACACCGAGTTTTGAGCAAGTTTTCCACATACAAACAATGTGAAGGATTCCTTCACATTGGTGAAGGTCAAACAGGGGTTACGTATCGATAGTGGTGCCTTGTCCACGTACTCATTCGGCATTGCTAATTCATTCATCAGTGTACTGCTCAAGGAAGCCATGAACATTTGCACACAGTATCATATTATGGTGTTCAAGACCTGCCACCATTGTCTGAATCGGTATTCAATGGACTCAGCAACTGATGAAGCTTAAGTTCAATTTTACCGACAACATCTTTGCCCAAATAAATGGCCTCGCCATGGAATCCACTCTAAGCCCATCTCTCTTAAACATCTTTGTTGGGTTCCATGTGAAATGTGCCTTCAATGGAATGAGCCCCAACCTCTTATCTCGGCCATATTTCCGATATGTAGCTGATACGTTTGCTATATTTGAATCTGCAGATGCTTGTCAGGATTTCTTTGTGCTCCTTGCTCAAATTTGAAACGGAGCAGTTAAATGAGCTTATATCAAACAACATATCCCTTCAGATCTATGCAACATACAAAGTACTAGCCATACCCAACAAAGGCGGAATTTTCCAGCCCTGCAAATGGCAGACATTGTAATGGGCTGGATGGGAAAATTTAAGGGTTGCTCTCTGGAATTTCCCCTCCCACTCAGGATGATGCATACCACTGGTGGGGCTGGAAAATCCAGGTCATAGTGGCCAACATTTGGGTGTGATTCCACAATCGGACATTTGTTAAACAATCCTGAGTGTGCTAAGATTTATTCTGAGAACCGATTGAGTTAGGCTCACAGTGTAGCTCACTCACAGACATTAAATAACATATATGTTAAGACACAAGACTAGCAGACAAAAGCAACATGTACATACTGCACCTTTTCCAACTTAACAGAATAGAAACAACCATTCTACCGTTCATTCTTCATGGCAGTGCTTTGCGACCAGAGTCAACCTGCTTGGTTTGATTTTAAACAAAGCTTGGCTATTAACTGTCAGTTAACAATTAACTGGTGCATTCTCTTTGTAATGTCACTCAGAGTCCACTTGACAACCAATCATTCCTCTCTTCTCATGTAATACATAAATTGTTGTTCTCTTTACTCTTCAGTATTTTTGATTTGATTTATTATTGTCACATGTATTAACATACAGTGAAAAGTATTGTTCTTTGTGTGCTATAGAGACGAAACATTCCATTCATAGAGAAGCAAATGAGAGAGTGCAGAATGTAGTGTTTACAGTCACAGCTAGGGTGAAGAGAAAGATCACCTTAATGCAAGATAAATCAATTCAAAAGTCAGGAAAAGCAGCAGGAAAGAAGCTGTTCTTGAGTCAGTTGGTACGTGACTTCAGACTTTTGTATCTTTTTCCCGAAGGAAGAAGGTAGAAGAAAGAATGTATGGGGTCCTTAATAATGCATGCTGCTTTGCTGAGGCAGTGGGAAGTATAGACAGAATCAATGAATGGGAGGCTGGTATGCATGATAAATTGGACTACATTCAAGACCTTTTGTCATTCTTTGCAGCTTTGGGCAGAGCAGGAGCCATACCAAACTGTGATACAACCAGAAAGAATGCTTTCTATGGTGCATCTGTAAACGTTGGTGAGAGTTGTAGCTGACATGCCAAATTTCCTGAGTCTTCTGAAAAAGTAGAGGTGTTGGTGGGCTTTCTTAACAATAGTGTTGGCATGGGGGTTGCATACTCTTGCAAATTATCCTGATGAGTGCAGGACTAAAAGCTTCCACAGCGATTTTTCAACAATTTATCAGAAAAGCTTTGGAATCCCATTTGGAGAAGTTGGCACCACTCATGCTGGGATCCTAATAATTCATCAGCTGAATTGACAGGTCCTATGATAGCATTCTGGGCATCCATTGAGTGGATTGTCATACATCTGATGAAAGAGCACTAGGTTCTTTAGATTCTCAGTGTTCTGGATTCCTAATAAGAGGCAGCAATAGCTCTAACAGTGAAATACTGGATTCTTGAAGGAAGATGTTGTCAGGGTGCTGGAAAACCTTTAAGCTTTAGTGGAAGCATTTGGTGACTCTTGCAGAGAGAGACTGAAGTTCCAGGAAGTAGGATGAGTATCTCTAGTTTGATACCCATTTGTAACTTAACTTCTGAACCACATCTGCATGCCATTTACTCACTCCTGCTCCTCCTGACACCAGAATACAATGTTCTCCACTTCAATCTACAAGTCCTCAGGACAGCTGGCAACAAGCTTTCACCTTGCAATACTATAGCTGCTTCTCTGGTTTTGAGTGGGCTAAATTGTAAGTGGCATTCTTGATGCAACAGGTTGGTAATTTGCATAAATTTGAGACCTCTGTCTGCAGTTACCGGGCACCTCAACTCCCCACAGAATCCTGCGGATTAAATCCACAGGCAGTGGGCAAAGGTCAAATCCAAGTGGCTAATTAACTGCTGGGATTTAATTAGCAACCTTGCTGAGTTGCACTGGACGGACAGTGTTAAAATCAACACTACAAATCAGTCTGTATCAGTTTAGATGAGTGTGTTACACAATTCTTTCTTTGATTGACTAGTTAGAAACAGACATTCCCAAACGTGGAAATATCCAAGGTGAAACTGCTAGCTGAGGGTGAAAACTGCTGAGTGTTTCTGTGTGCAACCGTTGTGTTCAAACCAAAATAACGTTGCTTACATTCATTAAGCTTGGATGGCAAAAAACCCGAAACAAATTCAAAACAGAACATTAGCACAGATGTTCACCAGACCCATTCCCCACTTCCTCGCTAGGATGCTCCATCAAGTGACAGAGTGAACTTGAGAATGGCTCCACTCAAAGTGGAGGTCTGAAGTTTGAAATAGTCTGAAAACAGAGTATAGCATGCCCAGATAGTAGTGAGCTTTCCCTAGGATCCTGCAGTGTCCGCCTCTCTCTCCTCAGCCAATTCAATTCATAAGATGCCATGGTGGCACAGCAGTTAGCATTGCTGGTTCACAGCGCCAAGGACCCAGGTTCAATTCCTGGCTTGCGTTGCCGTCTGTGGGGAGTCTGCACATTCTCCCCATGTCTATGTGGGTTTCCTCCAGCTGCTCTGGTTTCCTACTCCAGTCCAGAGCATATGCTGGTAGGGTGCATTGGCCGTGCTAAATTTTCCCTCAGTGTACCCGGATAGATGCCAGACTGTGATGACAAGGGAATTTTCACAATAGCTTCATTGCAGTGTTAATGTAAGCCTACTTGTGACACATAATAAACAGTTTTTTTTTCTTTCAATCTGGCCATGAAATGCCCATTATTTTTGATGACACAAAATGACAAAACAGCAAAGGGAGAACCTGACTTGCTGTTTCTCCACTGCTGGCAAATACTTGTCATTATAATTTCCCGGAGTAGCATTAGGATTTTGGCATGAAGATCAGGTGTGGTGAGGAATTTCTGTCTGCTCCATGGTATCCTCTCCATCCTGTCGTAAATGTAAAGATCAGAGTTGGAGAGAGTTTTCCAGAAATTGGGCAATTGATAAGAAAAGAGTGCCAATGGTGGGAAAGGTGAGATGTGCAGTTGTGACAAGATTGTGAGACTCTCTGGGCCAGAAATGTTAAAGATAGGAGGATATGTAACATAACAAGATGCTTAAGACAGTGCAAGATCAGAATGGAAGACTCTTAAGGTCAGGCAAAGAAAATGAGAGAGAATACACAGTGAACTAGCTATAACTGTAATACTATATTCTGTACTGTCTCATTTCCTACTCTATGAATGGTATGCTTTGACTGTATACCGTACGAGAAACAATACTTTTCACTGTATCCCAATACATGTCGCAGTAATAAATCAAATCAAATCAAAGGAAGTGGAACTGGAGGAGATAAATATTTATTAGTAGTATCACAAGTAGGCTTACATTAACACTGCAATGAAGTTACTGTAAAAATCCCCTAGTTGCCACACTCTGATGCCTGTTCGGGTATACTGATGGAAAATTTAACATGGCCAATGCACCTAACCAGCACGTCTTTCAGACTGTGAGAGGAAACCGGAGCACCTGGAGCAAACGCACGCAGAATGTGCACAGACACTGACCCAAGCTGGGAATCAAACCTGAGTTCCTGGCGCTGTGAGGAGTAGTGTTATCTATTATACCACCGTGGCGCTAGCTAGTGGGGAGACCTGAAGAAATTTGATATAAATGCATTCTGAGAATCATTGTAAGCTGAAGAGAAAGCAAAGTGGGGGTTTCCTGGAGGATGAGGAGCAGATTCTAGACAAATTAACATTTTTGCAGAGTTGATTTCTAAAGGGCAGATGATGTTAAAATCAAGTCTGGAGTGACAAAAGCAATGATTGCTCTATTAGGCTTCCAAAACTGATCTTTTTTGCATGGATATGGATAGCTCCAATGTTAGAAAAGTGGGATGAAATACGTTTCTGTAAAGCTACTGATCTCTCCCAAAAAAAAACCCACATCCTATTACTTCAGCTATTAGATTCTTGAACAGAAAGGGGCAGCAGACTGAATATTCACTCAGAGGTCTCGGGGCAGAGCCTCAGAGTAAAGGGCCAACCCTTTAGAACTAAGATGAGGAGGAATTTCTTCAGCCAGAGAGTGGTGAATATATGGAATTCATTGCCTGTGGAGGTCAGGCCACTGAGTGTATTTATGACAGAGATAGATATGTTTTTGATTGGTAAGGGAATCAAATGTTATGGGGAAAAGGTGGAAAAATCATGTTAAGAAACCTATCAGCCATGTTTGCTGGAGTGGACTTGATGGGCTGAATAGCCTAATTCTGATCCTATATCTTCTAGTCTTATGGTCTCAGCAGTAATCATGGTAAAGCAATGAATTCCTTGTTGAAACAGTAGCCTTGCTGATTGTTTCCCATTGTGATGAAACAGTTCCAGCAATGGAGCATTAAACCTCCAAAAGGCTTGGCTGCTCGAGAGATACAGCACTAGTCTTATATTTGGGTCCTTGTTAAATCCAATGGTAAAGCATGAGATATCTCGGAGGATCCGGGTTCAAAATGCACTGATGAATTCAAACACAATCCCCTTTTCAAAAAGTAATTGGATAATCATCTGAAGAGGAAAAGAAATTGCAGTTCCCCAGGGAAAAGGTGGGTCAATAGGGCTAGCTAAACTGTGCTTGTGAACATCTAGTACTGATGAGACAGGTCAAATGGCCTCCTTCTGGGTGGTACACATTCAACCATTCCATGGCAAATGTGAAGGCATTTGGAGAAAAAGGAGGGGAAAAAATTATGAGCAACATCTTCATCTTACAGAAACCTATCAATCAGCTAGAGCAAGCTTACAAACAAGCAGAAGACTAATTTACAGATTATTTGTCTAAGATAAAGGAGAAAGCTTAGAATAGAAAGAAGCATAAAAAAATTTAATCCCTACAGTGTAGAAGGAGGCTATTCAGTCCATTGAGCCTGCATCGACAATAATCTCACCGAGGCCCTATCCCCATAACCCTTTGCATTTACGCTGTTAGCCCCCCAACACAATATGGAAATTCAGCATGGCCAATCAGCCTAACCTGTATATCCTTGAGCATGAGAGGAAACCAGGCACCTGGAGGACGCCCTCACAAACACAGGGAGAACGTGCAAATTCCACACAGAGACCAGAATGGAACCTGGATCCCGAGCGCTTTGAGGCAGCAGTGCTAACCATTGTGCCGCCATGCCACCCCAAGAAATGGAATAGAATCACAAAGGAAAATAATAAGTATGCGTATCAATTCATCTAGATGCCAACTTTTACAGGCTTGCTCAAAATAATTTCTCTTAAATGAGTATTGAGTGTCCTTCTATGGTGCATTTTGGAAGTATACCCCAATCTGGAATAAATTCACATCTTCTGCATGAGATTCTAGGGGTGAAATAATTCCTGAGTAACAAATGTTTCACTATTAATAGTGAATCTGTGGCCCTTTGATTACTCTGCTCTTGATGAGAAGGGAAACTTGGGAGGATGTAAAATGAGTGTTGATTTGTTATCATTGACATTGCACATTCATTTAAGACTAGCTTCACAGAATTATTGAATCCTTACTGTACAGGAGGAGGCCATTCGATCCATCAAACCTGCACTGACAACAATCCCACCCAGGCCCCATCCCTTAAAACTCATATATTTGCCTTGCTAATTTCACCTTATGTATTTCTTACATGCTAAACAGAGTGATTGAAATTGTTATATTAATAATGTAGAGTGGGCTATTCCTATAAATGTTATTTAAAAGACTGAAAAGATATCCTGCTAATTAGTACATTATACCAGGAGTTTCCAAGATATTCCGCAAAAAAAAATCCCTTTAACTATAATGGATGTGTGTGATCCATAGCTCTCAGCTTTGTCTCATGCAAGTTATGAGGTCATTGGCACTATCTCCTAGTTTAATGCATTTGACCCTTGCCTTCACAGTGTTACTATTACATCTATAACAATCTTCTTCTGTTTGGGAGTCTCTGAAGACTGCGAGTCACGTCATTAGCTTCCCTTAGGCCTGCCATGAAACAAATCAGTGAGTAACTAATGCCAATCCCAATGCTACGAGTGTACAATAGAAACACTTATTGATGAAACTTGGAAAACTTGGTAGTCATGATTCAAAATCACAGACAATATAAAGCAAGAAAAGGTGAAAATAAAGAGCCGGGTGAATTTCCCTTCATTCAGTGGAAGTGCACAACACGGATGTCTTATTACCAACAGGGATTCAGGGATGGGGTTGGTGAGGTGGGGGTTGGTGAGGTGGGGGTGGGGGTGGGGGTGAAGAAATAACAATGTTCAGAATTTTACTTGATAAGCAAAGCACCCCAACGTAGAGCATTTGTGGGCAGTACAGAACAATACTTGTGGGAAGTACAGTACTGTACTTATGAGCAGTACACATAGGCGGCACGGTGGCATAGTGATTAACATTGCTACCTCACAGTATCAGAGACCTGGGTTTGATTCCCTGCTTGGGTCACTATCTGTGCAGAATCTGTATGTTCTCCTCGTGTCTGCTTGGATTTCCTCCCACTGTCCAAAAGACATGCTGGTTAGATGCATTTGGCGATGCTAAATTCTCCCTCAGTGTAAGCAAACAAGTGCCAAAGCGTGGTGGATTAAGGGATTTTTACAGTAACATCATTGCAGTGTTAATGTAAGCCTACCTGTGACACTAATAAATTAACATTAAAAACTTCATGTTCGCTATTAGCGTATACCTATGAAGACATACTTATCCTGTGATTTCACCACCCCCGCCAGTTTCGCCAGCACACAAGTTTCTTTCCTATACACACACATGCATCTACAAATGAAATGATTCCCTTTCCCTTCCCATATACACATGTGCACTTGACACAATTTTTCTTCCCTCCTTGTACACATGCACACACACTCATACACAGGGACTTTGCTTCACATCCAATATGCACACTCACTAGCGTACAAGTGGATGTGCACACATATGTATAAACCGATGGAGATGGGTTGATATGAACTTGAGCTCCTTTTGTTGAATTTTCTTTCTCTATTTTTCCAGATAGATGATGATTCTTTCAAGAGTCTGCAAAGATTCCCCTATAACAGCTGCATGGGTCTTTTTCAACCCCCCACCCCCCCTTTCAGCAGGTCTCTCACTTTAGAAAACACGCTTCATTACATCGCCTCTTACTTGAGCTGCAAGAGCCCATTCAAGGAAGATAAGCCTCTTAGAAATGAAGTAGCGTTGAGTTTAGGTTCTGACTGACAGCAGGAAGGTTTATCCATTCACTGGACAATACTGCTTTCTCTGCATTAATCTAGGAGGCGGACAATGATCTGTTTTTAGGCCACATCGCATCTCTTTCCCACAGCAGAAGGTGATTAGAGTTAGGAAACGGGGACTGAGAAAGAAAACTGAGCACTATCTCTTCAGCCCTCCTGCTTCCTCCTTGTGTCTGAGGGAAGTTCGAGGCCGAATGCATCAATCACAGATTCACAATCAGGATATGATGGTTCAGCAGTTATTGACTGACAGGCAGGCAGGTGAGTGGGGGATTAAGTGACGAGGTTTCATCCGATCATTGTATATCTGGAGAGCTAATAATCATGGACTGACTTGTAATTGCTTGGAAATATTAGCCGGTTCTGAGTTATGAAGCAAACGTATGTAAATTTACACATTATTCTTACAATAGCTGGAAAATAAAAGATTTTTAAAAATTGAAATTATTAATTGAACCACACTGCCTGTCACTACACATACCATCTAATTCAGATTCCACAACTAAATGTACCCACTTTTGTTTCACAATAAATTGGGTAAAAAAAAATCAGTGTGTGATTTTAGATTCAGTTTAAAAGTTTATTTATTAGTGTCACAAGTAAACTTACATCAACACTGCAAAGAGGTTGGCACAGTGGTTAGCATTGCTATCTCACAGTGCCAGGGACCGAGTTCAATTCCTGGCTTGGGTCACTGTCTGTGCAGAGTCTGCACATTCTCCCAGTGACTGTATGGATTTCCTCCAGCTTCCTCCCACAATCTGAAAGATGTGCTGGTTAGGTGCACTGGCCATACTAAATTCTCCTTCAGTGTATCTAAACAGATGCAGAGTGATAACTGGGGGATTTTCACAGCAACTTCATAGAATGATAGAATTCCCATAGTGCGGAAGGAGGCCACCCAGCTCATCGAGTCCACACTGACAACAATCCCACCCAAGCCCTCTCCCTGCAACCCATGCATCCACCGAGCTAATCCCCTGATGCCAAGGGGCGATTTAGCATGGCCAATCAACCTAACCCTTTGGAGTATGGGAGGAAACTGGAACACCAAGAGGAAATCAATGTAGACACAGGGAGAATGTGTAAATTCCACCCAGACCATGACCCGAATTGGACTGGCATATAGATAGCATTGGAATAGTTTAGGATAGAGGGTCATAAAATTGGTTCCATTAGTTGGCGCAACATTGAGGGCCGAAGGGCCTGTACTGCACTGTAATGTTCTATGTTCTAACCACTGTGCCAGTATGCTCCCCTTTATTCCACCATACTACCCCAATTCATTCATTTAAAGTGGTAAATGAAGTAATTAGATCCCAAGTAAATGCACAACTATAAGATCAGTGAAGTGTAAGTGTTTCAACAACTTGAACTAAGCCATGACTGGAATTATGGTAGAATTCTTTTTCAGCATGGATAATGATGTAGTTGATTCTGAGGCCAGGGTCCTGAATCTCAATAAAGCTAACAATGATGGTACAAGGCATGAACTGGCTGTGATGGACTGGGGCACATTAAGATGAAAGACAATGGACAGGCAATGGCAAGCATTTAAAGGATGAAGAGGTGAACTAGAGAAGTTGTTTATTTCTGTTTGGCACAGGAGTGGTAAGGGAATTGTAGCCAAACCATGGCTTACAAGAGAAATTAGAGACAGTATCAGATTCAAGAAAGAAGCATACAAATTAGCAAAAAAAAAGTTGGCCTGAGGATTGGGAGCATTTTAAAATTCAGCAAAGAATGGCCAAGGGATTGATTAAGAAGGAAAAAATAGAGTATGGAAGTATTAATAGGCAGGGAACATGAAAACTGACTGTAAAAGTTTCTGTAGATATATAAAGAGAAAAAGATTGACAAAAATGAATGTAGGCTCCTTATAGTCAGAAACGGAACAATCCATAACAGGGAATAAAAAAATGGCTGAGGAATTAAATTTGTATTTTGCTTCAGTCATCACAAAGGAAGACGTGAATAATGTACCAGAAGTGCTGAGAGAAACATGTTTTAGTGAGGAGCTGAAGGGAATCAACATTAATAGAGAAATGGTTTTGGGGAAATTGATCAGATTGAAGGTGGATAAATCCTGATAATCTTCATCCAAGAGCATTTAAGGAAGTGACACTGGAAGTAGTAGATTAATTGGTGGTTATTTTCCAAAATTCTTTGGACTCTAGAAGAGTAGCTAATGTAAGCCCACTATTCAAAAAGGGAGATAGAGAGACAACTGGGAATTCTGGACCAGTGAGCCTAATGTAGGTACTGGGAAGTTGCTGGAGTTCATTGGTATAATCAAACAAAGTCAGCATGGATTTATAAAAGGGAAATCATGCTTGATGAATCTATTGGAAGTTTTTGAGGATGTAACTAGTAGAGTTGGCCATGAAGAACAAGTGGATGTGGTTTATTTAGACTTTCAGAAGGCTTTCAACAAGGTCTCACATAACAGCTTACTATGTTAAGTTAAAGCACATGGTCTACTGTGTGCGGTTTTGGTATCCTTATCTGAGGAAGGATGTCCTTGCTATAGAGAGACAGCAGCAAATATTTACCAGGCTGATTCCTGGGATGGCAGTTCTCTGCCATCCCAGAAGAGAGGTTAAGTCATCTAGGATTATATTCATTGCTGTTTAGAAGAGTGCGAGGGAATCTCCTGGAAACGTATAAAATTCTAACAGGGTTAGATAGCATGGATTGAGAAAGAATGTTTCCTATGGCGAGGGAGTCCAGAGTTAAGGATGATAGTTTGAGGATAAGGGGTAAAACTTTTCAATCTGAGGTGAAGAGAAATTTCTTCACCCAGAGAGTGATGAATATTTGGAACTCACTACCACAGAATGTAGCTGAGGCCAAAAATATTGTGTGATTTCAAGAAGAGATTAGATATAGCTATTGGGACTAAAGGAATCAAGGAATATGGGGAAAAGGAGAGAATCAGACAATTGAATTTGATGATCAAAATGAATAGTGGAGCAGGCTGGAAGGGTTAAATTGCCTATTCCTACTTAGTTTCTAAATTTCTATGACTCTATGACGTTAGAAGGGATGCACACCTTTGCTGGATACTTCCATGGGATGCAGTTAAATCCTATTTCGTTAAAGATGTGCATTTTTTGCCTGGAACTTTATCCCTTTCATGCAGATCTTTAATTGCAACAATATACTCTCTATTTCCACAGCCATCATCTACTTTGCAACAGCATGGCTATTATCTCACACAGGGAAATACCACAGGAAGGCTTGCAATCAGTATACTTTGTTGACAAATGTAACACAATCACAGAAAAATGTAAATGATTCATTGTCCTTAAGCCTATAATGTTTATAAGTAGCTACAATGACCCTCTAATTGCTCTCATAAGGTTGTAAATAGCTAAAATGACTTGGATTTTCCTGTTTAGAGCAATGCCCTTTAAAGGTTAGTAGTTAAGCATCGTGAGTGCTTCCCACATGCTAATACTCATGAGCGACAACATAAGGGGTGTATTACCATTTATCAGATAATTGTCTTCAACTTTGACAGATTCATTTTGTAACATCACAGATGACAGATTTAATTTGCATGCTCAATAAAATAATTAATAAGCAGCAATGAAATTATCAAAAGACCTGATTAGTGCAGACCATTGAGACGTGAGTAGCACAGCAGAGCCTATCCTACATGCCACTCCACCGCCCCCCCCCCCCCCCCCCCCCTCCACTCCTTGGTATATTCAATAATATAAGCGCACAGTCAGATGCCACCATACTGAAACAGATCTCTTACAAAATTTATGCTGGTGGTCTCTTTAGGAAATTATGCATGAGATCATTCAAAACTTGTCCCTCCGTAATTCAAACCAATCCCATTTACCCATAATGCCTGTGCTCATGGCTGTCATTGATAATGTTTCAATCTCAAATTTATCATCCTTGTCAACCATGCCTTCAGTTTCATAGGTCTTAACCTCTGGAATTCTCTTTCTGCCATCTCTTCACTTTTCATGGTGTCACAGTGGTTACCATTGCTGCCTCACGGTACCAGGGATTCAGGTTCAATCTGCATGGAGTTTGCACATACTTTCTGTGTCTGTATGAGTTTCCTCCGCGTGCTCCGGTTTCCTCCCACATTTTATAAGATGTGAGGATTAAGTTGATTGGCCATGCAAAATTACCCCTTAGTATTATGGAGATTGGCAGGATAAATAAGGGGTTATTGGGATAGGCCTTTTTCTTCATTCATTCCTGAGACATGAGCATCACTTGCTGGCCAGCATTTTTTGCCCATCCCTAGTTGCTAAAGAGAGTTGAGAGACAATCACATTGTTAGGGGTCTGAAGTCACGTGTAGGCCAGAGTAAGGATGGCAGATTTCCTTCCCTAAAGACAGTAGTGAAACAGATTGGCTTTTTTCTGACAATTGACAATGGTTTCATGATCACCAGCAGATTCTTAATTCCAGATTTTTTATATTGAATTCAAATTCCACCATCTGCCATGGCGGGATTAGAACCCGGGTCCCCAGAGCGTTAGCTGAGTTTCTGGATTAATAATCTAGGCAATAATACCACCAGACCATCACCTTATCTGGACGGGATTGTTGTCAGTACAGGCTCGATGGGCCAAATGGCCTCTTTCTGCGCTGTAGGGATTCTATAATTCTCTAGTTTTCTTTCCATCTTAAAGATAAATTTACTTCCTTACAATCACTCAGTGTCAAATATTGTTTAGTAACATGTTGAATGAAAATGTGAAACATATTGAGACATTTATAACATTATAAGGGGCTATGTTATACAAACACAAACTGTCAGAGGACAAAAAGGTGAAACAGAAAGTCCATTTATGCTTCAGCAAACCTGGACCAAAAAGTAATGGTTAATGCTGCATTTAAGAATCTGCACGTAGAGAATGAAGTTTGAGGCATACTGCAGCATAGCATACTGTAATGTTCACCTATATTCCAGATTAAGCTTGAGGAAACTTCTGCAATTTAACACAGAAACTCCTTTGGAATACACCCTGTTTATATTACAGGTCAGATTCCACTGCACTGGAGCAACAATCAATCTGTACAATTGGAGAACTTGGATTGTCAGTTTTATTTTCCAACCACCAAGTCTAAGTAATAACTGGGTAAGGTCAGCCAGTGGAAAGCTGAGCAGAAAAAAAATGTTAGTGAGCAATGCCTCCTAAAGGCACGCTTATTATTTCAGCTGAGGTACTGCTGCCTCTGGAGACACTAGTGAAAACCCTTCTCTTGGTATCTCTGCAGAAAATAGCACCATTTAGTTTACCTTAGAGCAACACTGCCAAAGCCAGGTTCCATTCAGCAGCATTACTTGTAAAGTAATACTGTCTGCTAGTCAATTGGAGAAGTCATGTGTGAAGCTTCACCCCTGGCATTGCTACAAATGTAGAGTGTTACAGCTCTTGGGCTCCTGGCATTCACATGGAGGTCTGGCTTAAGCACCAGCAACTCTTAGAGTGCCACTCCAATCATAACCTTGTGGACGGCCAACAGCCCAGTCGTGCCTGTTCAGCGGACTTTGACAAGAAGCTGGCCATGCTCAATGAGTCCAGTGGTCTGCATGGTTTTGGACCAGATTCTGGTGGCTTTCCTCTTCAGCTTGTTAAACAGAATTATTAAACCTAAAACCTGGCCAGGTAGATGTCCTTCAAAATAGCAAAAGTGGCGAAAGTGACAAATACCGAACCATTTCCTCGAGTTTAGCACCAGCTTTTCGAGTTTCACATCAGCCTCTGGCACGTTTCCTGATCAACCTCTAGAGTGTTCCTGGGAATCTATCCTCTTTTTCAAAGGGTCTATCTTCTTTCTTCAAAAGTAGTTCAGTGACGTTGGATTCCTTTTCAATATGGAACCCAGATTTGATAGCCAAGGTATACGACCATAAACCCTTGGGTGCATAATTAATGAATTTGGGGCTGGAAAATGTGGTGTGGTTTCCTGCCAACCTCTGCAGTGCAAAACCATTCCAGCCTACACCACTGGACTTGTCTCAGAATTGAGTATGCTGCTCTCAAGTTATTGCAAGTATAGGCATGGTAGAATAGGATACAGAAAGGAAGTGGTAAATTGTCAAAATTAAAAAATATTGTTTTGACCAACTGGTCAAAAATGTTTAAGAACGTATCGAGACAATTGATCATGTCTTCAATATATCTTATGGTGAGGAAAAGGAAAACATTTTAATAGTTGAAGGTTTCAAACAGGATACAGAAAGGAACAGTCGTTTGTCAGACATTACAGCCAACCATCCACACAATATACTTGCAATTCCAGTATAACTGAGATTACAAGGAGCAGCTAAATAATGACAGTTCACTCACAGCCCTGCTCAATGTATCAATACTGAGCTTGATGTATATTCAACCCACATTTCAATGGCTGCTCTGAAATGCTTATCTCAGCACGTTTCAAATTCCCCCAAACATGCCTGTCAGAGTTGAGCTTATGTGTGATTCCCTGACAAGCACTGTTGTGTAGTAACTTCCCTCTCTCTTGCGACAGTTAAACACTGACCTCCCAGGTGGGCAGGAAGTGGCTGGGTGAGCCAAGACACAACATTTGTCCAACTGGACAAGTGCTTAAAACAACCTGAATCAAATTTTTGTTAAAACAGTCCTTATACTTATTGCTAATACCAATTAATTTCCCTCTGTTGTCTCGCATGTGGGACAGCTTTAGAATTTGGTTTTGTTTCTTTGCGCTGCTTTTATTGTAATGCAGAAAGAGCAGACATGTCAGTACCTTCGCCTCTTGATCTTGTTTATACGTCTGGGAGGTGGCCTGGTTAATTGACTATTCAAGTGTGAAGGATGAGGGATGGGGGCTGGGGACAGCGTACAGGGCAGCAGGCAGCTTAGCCTTTGTGCTGTACGATAGACACTACAGGTTTTCATTTCAGCTCTTTAATGAGGCTGAACTTTGCCCCAGACTGATGAGTTCCATACCTGTACTGGTTCGCCTTTGCCTAAAAAACATCTGACACCAGTTCCACTTCTGACATGGATGTGACTAATGAATCCTTCATCTAAAATAATGACTTACAAGTACAATTAGGTGCTGGTATGAATCCAAACTCCTTAATAGATCTAAAATACACAACTCAGATGACTCTAAAAATAACAAAATAACTGTTAAGAATTTCCCCAAATGATTTTACTGCATTTGTGTCGTTCAATGTTCCTTGGAAGAGGTGAGTTTTAATGTGGCTACACCTCTGGTATGGAATGATTAAGTTCAAAATGTCAATGATAGGAGCAGCTAAAGCTGGAAATCCAAAATAAGAATATAGAATACACAGAAAGACCATCAACAGCTGTAAAGAAATGAGAACCTCTCAGGTATTCATCAGTTCAAACTCAAAACTATCTTTTCTGTTTTAAATGCAGGAAAACAGATGAGAACCTGCAGTTTGTGGCAGTTAGTCTTTTTACACAATGCCTTATCCAATACCAACCTCTGAAAGAAGATTCTATGAGGATCTTATTTCCCATTTTCTGCTCAATGTTATGGAAGGATATAATATCCAATCAGCAACCTATATGTGCAACCACACACTCCTGGATTTTATGGAGGTTTTGATGGTGGACTATCAGTATTCAGTGTCATTACCCTTCCGCAATATCAGGATTTAACGTGTGTAAATTAACGCTGGAATCTTAAAGGTGCACAAGTCATCCGTGGGCTGCACCTTGGACTCGCATCTGCATCTTGCCTGCATTTCCAGAGCCAGCAACCATCGGAAACTAGCGACGTGATGAAAATTTCCCCTTTCTCTACTCTGACATCACCATTAGAAATCCTTTAAAAATGTTCCTTTTTTTTCAATCAATAGTTGAATTCTCAGCAGTGATCTGAGTAATAGCTAAAGTTACCATGGTCCTGGATGACCATTCTTCCCTTTGAGAGCGGGAGAGTTGACTGATGTTGATTTAAGCTGAGGATCGCCACACACCTCAGGGCAAGGTTGAGAAGGCAGGGCCATTGTGTATAACCTCAGCTGGTGCAGGAATTGAACCCTGTACTATTGGTGCCACTCTGTCCAGCCAACCCAGGGGTTTGGTAGGGAGGAGGCGGGGGGGCTCTTCTGCACACCAGCAAACACAGTTGCACTCAGATCTGGGGACCATCTTTAAAGTGCGTCTCAATCATACCTTCCATAAAATTCCTCCCAACCCCCTGTGGAAGTCTCAGGGCCGCCCCTCTTGACCCCTGATTGAAGTCAGTATTTCTCTGTTCCCCCTGCCTTACTTGATCATTGGCCGGCCTCTTATCCAATCGCTGTCTCCTTCTCCCTGATCATTTCTTCCGATCATTAGCCTCTTCCCCCTACCCTTGAATCATTCAGTCCCTTCCCCCTCCTTGTCATTAGCTCATAGAAATAATAGAAACCCTATAGTGTAGAAAGAGGCCATTTGGCCCATCGAGTCTGCACCAACCACAATTCCACTCATTCCCTACCCCCATATCCCTCCATAATTATAAAACCTACACATCTCAAAACACTAAAGGGCAATTTTGGCATAGTCAATCAACCTAACTTGCACATCTTTGTATTGTGGGAGGAAACTGGAGCAGCCGGAGGAAACCCACATAGACACGAAGAGAATGTGCAAACTCCACACAGATAGTAATCCAAGCCAATCGAATCAAAGTCCACAGAGCTGTGAAGCAGCATTGCTAACCACCATGCTACCATGCTGCCTTATCTCACTCCACCCCCCCCACCTAAAATCAGTGGCTCCTTTGCCCCCTCCCAATTATCAGCCCTCTTACTCTCTCCCCATCATTGGTCCCTTCTTGGTTGCGACTTGATGGAACTGTAACAAACATTGCCAACATGACTTCAAAGCTTCAATATATGGTGGGGAAGGGTCAATATCTGGTGAGGGTGCTAGTTAATGATATTATAATGGATTGAAATTCATGTAAATCAGGGTCATGCCCGTACGATATTGTCAGCGAGGGGAGGAAAGATTCAAGATCATAATCTCGCCAGCGAGATCTACCATTCTGGATCTTCAGCCATCACTGACATTCACACAGATGGCAAACATGGGTTCAAGATCACTGCCCTTGTGCGATTCAGGGTTTTATATGATCTTTCCAGTCTTCTGATTCACACCAACGAGACATGGCTGAACATGAAACAACAAATGATAAATGAATGCACATCTATGTTTACAATAAATTTCACTTCATCTCGTTCCAGTCAGCCTTCTTGAAAGGTATCCGACCATGATGCTCAAAACTAAAAGAAGTTCTCCAGATGGTCTGCTTGGGTAGATATGGGAAGAGTCCAAAACAAGGGACATAAATGTAATTTCAGAAATAGCTTTAAAAAAATGAATATAGAGAGTAGTGAGAATGTAAAACTCACTGCAACTCAAGTGCTTCAGGTGCTAGCAAGTGTAGATATCTAACCAATTATGGGTCAGGGGCTTCAAGAGGAAGGTGGAGGTTATTGAAATGCAAAAGAAAATCTCTCTGGGAGGAAATTATAACTTTAATGTCTTCACAGTGCAGAATATTTAAAAGTTTAAGGTTGAGGAATAATCTTCTAACTTGTCATTCAGGCCATCAATATAGGCGGCATGATGGTACAGTGATTAGCACTGTTGTCTCATAGCGCCAGGGACCCAGGTTCCCTGTCTGCGTGGAGTCTGCATGTTCTCCCCATGTCTGCGTGGGTTTCCTCAAGGTGCTCTGGTTTCCTCCAGCAGTCCAAAAGACATGCTGGTTAGATGCATTGGCCAAGCTAAATTTTCCCTCAGTGTAACCGAACAGGCACCAGAGTGTGGTGACTGGGGGATTTTCACAGTAATTTCATTGCAGTGTTAAGGTAAGATTACTTGTGACACTACTAAACTAAAGTATACAGGAAATAACATTTAATGTAGATTGCAGAGTATGCCGTGTATATCTTATAATATGTAGCTTGTGGGTTATTCCAACAGCCAACGTGTATTAGACTAGCCTGGCATATTTTATAATGTCCAAGTCTATGACTTTCATAGTAATTTTGTTGCAATATTAATGTAAGCCTACTTGTGACACTAATAAATAAATTTTAAGCTAGCATTGCAAAGAAGTCACCTTAGAGAAATGGACTGATTTTCATTTCTGTGAAAAACTAAATTGTTTCTACAATTGGAACTGATTTGCAATGCCAGGCTGCAACCTGCAAAGCTACCCCAGTTCATTGAAAAGTCTTTAAGCTATATCTTTGACTGTATAGAGAGTGTGGTACTTTGACTGTCCTAAAGTTTTTCAGCTACAGTCAAAAACATGACAGAACCACCAAGGCAAACAAAAAATTCAGATTGCAATTTCACTCAAAAGCACAAGACAACATCAACATGTGAGCTGGCATAAACTAAAGAGACTCATGAAAAGAGTTCAAGCATTCATGTATTATTGAAACAGATTCCCACATAATGCTACACCAGCATCCTTGGAATTTAACTGCCAGACAATGGTTTCAATATCATGCCAAGTGCTGAGAATCAGACAAAATATTCACCTCAAGAATAATATTCCTATCTAAATCGATGACTGACAACAAAAAAAGGTTCTTTTTTTATTGATTCATATCCCAATGTTATTTTATGTATTCAAGAAGGTCTTGGGGCTGCTAATGGGCAGCTAATTTACCATGATGCATTAAGTCTATGCTTCATCAATCATAATTAAAGCCGTTTGTTATTTCGTTACACCATCGAGAAATGCCCTTTCAAAGTTAAATGACACCCCTCCTCGTACACACACACACACACATAAATAATTACATAAAGCTTTGGTTTCTTTAAATCTCCCAATAGTATTGTTTACAGCATCACAAGACTGCAATCTTATTATTGGAGCAATGTTTACTTCGGAAAGTGAAGGATGCCCCAGTGGAATAAAAGCAGTTGTGTTTTAGTTCTTACAATAAAATTTAACACTCCCAATGAAGGCTAAATTGTTTAAACATTTACAGCGGTTGTCATAAATGTTTACTTCTTTTAGCTCCATCTGATGGATCAGTTTCGAGATGTTTGTGCACAGTTATTTAATTATGAATTTATAAGAAAGCCCAAACCTAAAAAAAAAGAAATAATTACAAACTGTAGTAGTTTGATACAGGTTATGTGGCCTGCAGTACAATTATGTTACTGAATGGGCAGGAACAACTGTGACTAGAAGTCTGTTGTGATCTACTTCCTAAAAATTGTAACGGTAGGAATGTATGGGTCGGCTCCAAAGCATCAGTTTGCATTTTAATCACTTTCACAAAATGTTACGTTCTCTGAAGCATCTCGCTCTGACTAAAATAAAATAGTACAAATAAAGACAGAATGGGAAAATGTAAGATATGGGGGAGACTGCGATGGTGGAAGAGCTGTCAAATGGTACAATTTATGAAGGATTGCTATAATAACGTCTTAAGCAATGACAAGACCAACGCTCAACTGGTCTCAGTTTAATAGGAGATCCATCTGTGTAACACCTTTTACACAATTTTCTGTCCCTCTTTTGGGTTAAGATCTATACCAAGGTCTATCTGAAATTTCAGCTACGACTCTCACTAACTTCTATAGATGCACCATAGAAAGCATTCTTTCTAGTTGTATCACAGCTTGGAATGGCTCCTGCTCTGCCCAAAACCGCAAGGAAGAAAAGGATTGTGAATGTTGCCCAATCCATCATGCAACTCAACCTCCCATCCATTGACTTTGTCTACACTTCCCACTCCCTTGTCAAAGCAGCCAGCATAATTAAGGATCCTACGCACCCTAGACATTCTCTCTTCCATCTTCTTCCGTTGGGAAAAAGATGCAAAAATCTGGGGCCATGTGCTAATCGACTCAAAAACAGTTTCTTCGCAGCTGCCGTTAGCCTTTTGAATGGGCCTTCATTGCATTCAGTTGATCTTTCTCTACACCATAGCTATGACTGCAATAGTACATTCTGCACTGTCTCATTTCCTTCTCTATGAACAGTATGCTCTGACTACATAGCGCACGAGAAACAATATTTTTCACTATATGCTAATACGTGACAAAAATAAATCAAATCAAATTAAATCAAAATCTCTCTTGAAGCACCATCTATAGTTGCTCTCTCTGATAAACAAGCTAGACCAGTTCCCACCTACAGCAAAGCCCCATTCTCTCTCTGCAAAGTAAATATTAAAGACCAGAATAGAGAGGCTTCCCTTCTGTATGTCCTATTTGTACATTCTGTTTTCCTCATGCTAAACTATCACTCCATTATTCCACATCATTAATATTCTTTCCATTTGTATCCTTGTATATTGGAATTCAGTTTTATGCCTTTCTCTACTGTTTAAGTAATGTACTGCATTCTGAAAACAAACCATGTATCCTGCATAAAGCCTACAAACTAACTGAATCCTGAACAATTTGATTGTTGCTGCTATCGTGAAAGCAATGGAAACTCTTCCACTAATTTTGAATTTGGGGGTCAATTTTAACTCTCTCTGCTTGCACGACAGAAAGCAGGTGATTTGGAAGGTTAGTGCTCCATTCAAGTGAGCCCCTTCCTGCCTGAAGCAGTTAGGAACTTCATGTATTAAAGCAAACAATGAAACCATCGATCGATTTAACTGAATTAGCTACATATATACTGAGGCTACAGAGCAAGTAGGTGACTGGGTATTCCACAGTGAGGGTTTCTGACTCTCTAAAGCCTTCCAACCATCTAAAAAGCACAAGTCAAGAGTGCGATGGAATATTCCCCACTTCGGTGGATGAGTGCAGCTCCAACGTTCAAGAAGCTTACCACCATCCAGAACAAAGTAGCTCCCACTGGATTAGCAACCCAGCCACCAACCATAGATATTCAATACCTCCATCACTGTGGTCACAGTGTGGACCAACTATAAGATGCACCTCTTCAATTCATCAAACTTCCTTCAACCATATACCCACAAGCTGTACCAACTAAAAGAACGAGCCATAAGGAGTTGATAACTTTAGACTGGGTGGGTAGGAAATCTCAGATTAAAGTCCAACGGGTTTATTTGGTAACTCGAGCTTTTGGAACGCTGCTCCTTCATCAGGTGAGAACACTTAAAACACCTAGAAGAACAAGGGTAGCAGATATATAGGAACACCTGCAAGTTTATCTCTGAAAACACACCATCCTAACATAGTAATTTATCACCATTCCTTCATCATTGCTGGGTCAAAATGCTAGAATGTACTCCCTGACAGCACTGTGGGTCTAACTTCATCACACTGAACTCATGTTCTCATGAGTGAACATGAGAACAATTCACTCTCATGTTCTCAGGAGTAATTAGGGATGGGAAATAAATGCTGGCGTTGCCAATGGGTTAAAATCGTATGAAGGAGTTAAAAGAAAAGACCCAACTTTAACCCATGGCTGAGTTGGAAGGTACAGTGGCTTTGCTGCCATGTCAAAGCAAGTTTGAAACTGCTCTGAGGAATGAAGAGACCTGAAGAGTAAGTCAGAAACTTTCCTTTGTGCTTCTCTGTGTAGGAGGTGCACCAATGGGATTTAAATGAAGCCTAGTGATTAAAATCACACTGAAGGCCTCCTACTGCCATCAGCAGCCAGGAAGTGAACTTGCTGGAGTCATTGGTATATGCTAAAAAATTAAAATTTCTAAACCAAATCTGATTTTTTGTGTTTTGCACTTTCCATATCAAGTTAATTCTTTACACAATACGAAAGTTTTTCGAAGCAAGGAAAAACAAACAGAGACATGCATTATTGGAAAGTCTACTCTATATATATTTTTGGAGGGGGTCCATTCATTATATATTTTTGGAGAGTCCATTGAAAATGCTATTTTAAAAATTACAATGCTGAATAAAAGGGTAAGCTGAAAAGGAAACTTGTGTTTTGATATGCGTAAGAACTCACAAATATCTTTGCGTACAAGTGATTACGCAGATTACCCCCGTGAAAAATTGCCGTTCAGGAACATTTAGAATATCAAAGCTTAGAATTCAAAGTTACTCATTTTCCTCTCTGTACAAATTTACACAACAGCTGTTTCTGGCAAAGGGATCCGAAGATTAAAATAATGAAAATGTTGCCAAATGGAAAGGAATTTTCATGACAAGGATTAGATTTATTTTAAGGCATAATGCCAGTGTGAAAGAGATGTGTTTGTAGAGGTGTTAGACTATATTTTTTATACTGTTAAAAAAAAGTGTTTATTTTAATCTTTCAATTGGGTGATGCATAGGAAGGGAAGAGGGGGACGCTTTAAAATCTTGAGAAAAAGGGAACTGAGAACAGATATACAATTATCAAACAATAAGTTGGCGTGCAAGGCACAGACTGAAAAGATAGATTTCCAAGACCCTTCCTCAGAACACTTGGATTTTGGGGCAACTCCAGAATGTCTTGACAACAGTGTCTTTGTGCAGAGTGACACCAGGGAAAATGAGGGAGAGTCCAGGAAACCCACTGAAAACAAGCCAACCCTTGTAAGTCAAGCCTATGGAGAACTTTGAATCATATGAGCTGGAGACAAGTACTGGGAAAGGGTTGCTCAATTAAAGACCACCAGATATATATAAAAAAAATCAGAAAATTGCAGGCATGGCTAAGTAACTTTGGTTTTTAATTCAAACTTTTTTGCTGTCTGGTATTATGAATCTGCTCTGAATCTATTTATGAAAATTGCACAACCTTACATTTAAGTCATGTAAGCAAAGTTCTGTGAATCTTACATGTAACATTCGCTGGATGATTTATCAGAGAGGTTTCACCAAATGACACGAAGCAAGGCAGGAAATGGTTGTAAACCTAACTTCCTGTTCAAAGCGCACCGTTTTTTTTTAATGGCTTACTCTGGCATAAAGGACTTCTCTCTTCCAAAATGTAAAGATCTGCTCAAAACGGAGAGGCAACAAATGAACTGATTTATCAAACAAATAACACAATACCACCAACCGCATTTGAAATTAGAGTGGCATAGTGGCACAGTAGTTAGCATTACTGCCTCACAGCGCTAGGGACCCTGGTTCAATTCCCAGCTTGGGTCGCTGTCTGTATGGAGTTTGCACATTCTCCCTGTGTCTGCACAACACAGTCCGGTTTCCTCCCACAGTCTGAAAGACATGCAGGTTAGGTGGATTGACCTGAACAGGCTCTAAAGTGTGGTGACTAGGGGAATTTCACAGTAACTTCATTGCAGTGTTAATGTTAGCTTTACTTGTGATGAATAAATAAATTTTACTTTACTTTATTAGATCATATCATTGATGTCGGACTAAAAGACTAAATTCTCCTTTCTCCTTCTTCACACTTTGCATCATTATCTGTAAGAAATTGCCAAGTGTTAAACCTGAACACACAGACAGGAGGATAGGGTTTGTTACTGTGGCTATTCAGTCCCGAATAAATGAATTGCATGGATGATGGAGTGGGTGGGAAGAATAGAACAGCAGAACATTATTTTATTGAAAAGGGATTGCAGATTTTATGACAGAGGGATAAAATGTTACTTTGTAGGTTCAGCAAGTGATTAGGAAGGCAAAAGGAATGTCAGCTTTTATTGCAAGGAGGCTGGAGTGTAAAAAATAGGGAGGTCCTGTTACAATTGTACAGAGAACATTCTGAGTATTGCGGTATTGCATATGCTTTTGGTCTCCTTATTTGGAGTACTATGTGCAGTTCTGGTCGCCACATTATCAGAAGGATGTGGAAGCTTTGGTGAGAGTGCAAAGAAGGTTCACCAGGATGTTGCCTGGTCTCAACGGCATTGGCTACGAGGAGAGGTTGAATAAAGTAGGATTGTTTTCACTGGAAAGATGGAGGCTGAGGGGAGACCTGATAGAAGTCTACTAAATTATGAGAGGCATTGACAGGGTAGATAGTCAGAAGCTTTGTCCCAGGCTGGAATTGTCAATTACAAGGAGGCACAGGTCCGCAGTGAGAGGGGAAATTTTAAGGGAAATGTGTGGGGGACATTTTTCATGCAGAAAATGGTGGGGATTGGAATGCGCTGCCAGAGGAAGTGGTGGAAACAGTCACATTAGTAACATTTAAGAAGCATTTGGATGCTTACATAAATAGGGAGGCAATAGAGGGATACAATTCACGTAAGGGCAGAAGATTTTTTTTTAGTTTAGTTTGAGTACCAGGAGGGCCAAAGGGCCTGTTCCTGTACTGTATTTTTCTTTGTTCTTATTTATGGAATTAATACTTACTTGGAGGTAGTTCAGAGAAGTTTTATTCAATTGATACCTAGAATAAAAGGGTTGTTTTATGAGGAAAATATTGAGCAGGCTAGGCTATATTCTTTGGAGTTTAGAAGAATGAGAAGTGCATGAACAGCGAGAGAATTCTGACCAAGATTCTGAGGGAGTTTGACAGAATAATGCCAAGCGGGTAATTCCTCTCATGGGGGAATCTAAAACTAAGAAGCACATTTTCAGAATAAAATGTCTCCCAATTTAAGATGGAGACTGAGAGGAATTTCTTGCTCTCAAGTGGATTGTGGTCTTGGGAATTCTTCTCCACCTTGTTTCCATATCCCTCCTACAATCATCACAGGAAACTCAGAGACTACCTTCTTCTTACATCTGCTCCTTCCCTCACAACTACTTCCCTTTCTTCCTGCATCTTTATCTCAGCACAGGAATTATGCTCAGCTAAACTATCTCACACAGCTTGTCGACCAATGGGAAGAACAGGAACCCAATGCCACTCTTCTTGTAATATGAGTTAACAAACAGGAGAGACAGTAAGATCAAGAGAAACAGGATTAGAATCAATTTAGGCACCAATGGAATGGAGGAGGCCACCGTTGATATCATTGGCTGGATGAAGGATAAATATCTTTGTCAATTTCAAAGCTGGGCATGAAGCCGGGCAACTAGTCATCTTCCTTTTCTATTCTCCTTGTTCAGAATTCTCCTTCACGTGCTCAGCATGAGGACCTGGTGCTGCACAGCACTGCCACTCATCTTCTACTCCTTATCCATGCTCCTATTTGCCAGCCCTCTTTAGTCTCCTCTCTTTTCAAATCACAAAATGTATTTTACATATAAAATATGAATGACACCCCTACATGTAAGAACTATAGACCAAGTTGTGTAAAATACGTACAGGACCTTAAATCCTATCCATTGACTCTGTCTACAATTCTAGCTGCTTCAGAAAAGCAGCCAGCATAATTAAGGACCCGATGCAACCCACCTTCTTCTGTTGGGAAAAAGGTACAAGGGTCTGAGGTTATGTACCAACCAACTCAAGAACAGCTTCTTCCCTGCTGCTGTCACCCTTTGAATGGACCTACCTCGCATTAAGTTGATCTTTCTCTATACCCCAGCTATGATTGTAATACAACATTCTGCACTCTCTCCTTTCCTTCTGTATGAATGGTAATGCTTTGTCTGTATAGTGCGCAAGAAACAATACTTTTCACTGTATACTAATACATATGACAATAATAAATCAAATCAAAAAAACTAGAGATGTAAATAATACATTTCTTGCCAAATATATGAAGATCTACTCGCAGATGGATTTGACAAAAAGTCAATTGTAAAGTAGGATTTTAATTTTTTTTGTGATGTAGTCAAATAATAAAGGCAAATATAAAATATGGATGAACAATAATTGTTTTTGAGTAAAACCAACTACTGTCATTGCCACATTCACCATGAATGCAAATGGTGACTTAGGCACAAAATCTTGCGAGTCTCAGAAAACAAGAGTCTTGCCGGCAATGCTCCCCACCACCCCCACCAATGACATATTGAAGTTCCTTCCCAAAAGGTCAGAAACCTCATTTCAACAAATTGTGATATAATTAATGGGCTCCCCCGCCCTATAATCCCCCATTTTTGGGAATCCCCCTCGCCGATGTATTGGATATTGGTGAGTTTTATGACTACTTTACAAAAATGGGAACCAAATGAAGGTAACCCGTTGGGGCACAGAGGTAAGTACAGACCCTGGGAGAAGAAGGACGTGCCCGGACAGTACTCTGGCAAAGCCTCCTGCTTCCCCTTATAGGTGTGGGTGGAATCCCTCATGTCAGTTACCTTCCATTATCCACGGGGAAGTGGTTTCTGTATGCATATGCGGAGGGAGGGTTCCTGTGTTTTGTTTAGATACCCCGATCTCGGTCATTCCCAGCTGCTAGTTTTTTCTGGCAGCACCCCACCACCGTGACGATGTATACCACACCTCCAGACATTTTTCTGCACAGAGTGGTTTTATCACCTCAGCCAACACTCTGTGCAAAGAATGGAAAATTCCACCCACTGTTCCAATTATAAAGTCATTCTGTCCTGTCCAGAGCAAAATACAAAAGATCTAATTAGTTGAAGCCTGGTAACAATATGAAGCCTTTGACAGCTTCTGTGTGAAATATGAACAAGTCATTAGCAGAAACCATCTGCTTTCCTGGCTGATGGAGACGCTATAATGCGGTATGGAATGAGAGTCCAGATAACTTTTTTTTTATTCATTTGTGGGACATAGGTGGTGCTGGCTGGCCAGCATGAATGGTCTTGCAAATTCTTTGCAACTTACAAATTCACCCCATTGCCCAACTGTGATTCCTAGTTGCTCTTGGAGGGCAGTTGAAAGTTAACCACATTGCTATCGCTCTGGAGTTGCATGTAGGTCAGACTGGGTAAGGACGGCAGATTCCCCTCCCTAAAGGACATTAGTGAACTGGATGGGTTTTTCCTGAGAATTGACATTTGTTTCACAGTAGGTTCTTAATTCCAGTATGTTCTTAATATCAGTAGGTTCTTAATTCCAGATTTTTTTTTTATTGAATTCAAATTCCACCATCTGCCATGGCAGGATTTGAACCTGGGTCCCCCTGAATATCAGATAAATTTCTGGATTAATAGTCTAGCAATAATACCAGTAGGCCATTACTTCTCCTACAACCAAAATTACAATAGAAATAAAAAAGAGTAACAAATGTACAGAAGGTGCAATGATTTAGGACACATTTAAATGGAGCAAAGTGCGGATTGTGCCATATAGAACAAGAGATGGAGAGGAGTAAGGAGCTGTGGAGTGACTGAAGAGATCAAGAAGGGAGAAAACATGATCCTCCTAAATGCAGGGTCTCATATATTAGAAGAATCATTCTGTGACTTTTGCAATAAGGAAATGATAGACATAAGAGGAGTTTTAACACTTCAAATCTCTTGAATGTACACAAGATCATTAACTAAAAGTCCCAACATTTCCTCACTCCTCTCATATAAATTCAAGTTAACATGATGGAAAAATTCAGATATAACAGTATAAGAGGCAAATTTGCTCATGACACAAAAGGAAGAGGAATGGAAAACAGTAAAAAAAAGCCTGTGAAAATACAGAGAGATGGGAAAGTTAGTGAAGTGCATGTCTTGCAATATAATGTGAATAAGTATGAGGCAATAAGGAAAATCCAGGAATGTGACTCTATAGTCAATTAGGAAAGGTGGTGAAAGATGTCAATGAACAGAGAGGGTGAAATATGAGCTGAATAGTTTCTTAAATAGGCAGTCAATTTTATACTCCGCTGGCAATTGAAAATGGTCAGATTTATACTCAGATGGCCAGTTGAAAATTCACCTCATGGTCAACACTTGAATATATTTCCCTCATTTTAAACAGAATCAGTTCAACTTTAACAAAGAAACAACTAGGGACTAAGAATTATTACCAGTCCTTATTTTCTTATTAGTTTTGAATGTTTTATTGAAGTATTGAATGTTTACATCACATCACAGAGCTAATCTCCAACGAGAAAAAGTACTCAAAGCCAGTCCATGTTAAGGAAATGGATTAACATGACTAGTTTTAACGACATCTGCTGGGATCCTTTTGCTCCCAATGTTAATTCAGCTGTCTTACATCGCTGAACTCAAGTACAGCTTCTTCCCTGCAGCCAAGAGGTTTTTGAATGGATCTACCTTATTTTTTTAAAACTGATCTTCCTCTACACCCCAGCTATGATTGTAACACTACACTCTGCATCCTCCCCTTTCCTTCTCCCATATGTACTCTATAAACAGCATGTTTATGTCTGTATAGCACGCAAGAAACATTGTACCTGTGACAATAATAAATCAAACCAAATCAAATATCACCAGTGTTCTCAAGTCAAGTTTCCTTAATGACAATGTAGGCTTGTAGAAAATTACTCAGATAAATGAATGAAATATCCTGGGTAAGAGAGGGAGCTGGTCAGTGGAGTTGTGACAAGCTGCTACAGGACGCAAAGAACCAACAACTGCAAAACATCATTGCATATGGAACAGAAAAAGCCTGTTGACAGCACTGCTGATCTAGCGAAGCATTTTGTCTTTCATCTTGGCTAAAACTGGACAAGATACTACAGCAGTGCTATATTCTGGTAATATATCAGTCAGGATGTTCCCTGTCAGTTGCTGTAGAAACCTAGAACCCCTGCACTGCAGAAGGAGATCATTTGACTCATCAAGTCTGCCCTGACCCATCTTTCTATTTATCCAGGCCCTATTCCTATAATCCCAGTTACTTACCCCACTAATTCCAATAACCTATATATTTTGGGACACCTAGGGCAATTTAGCTTGGCCAGTCCACCTAACCTGCACATTGTTGGCTGTGGGAGGCAACCAGAGCTCCTGGGGAGAAAGTGCAGACTCCACACATATAGTCACCTAAGGCCAGAATCGAACCCAGGTCCCCTGGCACTGTGAGGCAGCAGTGCTTGCCACTGTACCACTGTGCCAATGAAAATTTGCATTCTATTTTTAATCAGTGCACAAAATGAGAGAAGAAACACAGCAAACCCACTGCTATCTAGCTACAAAGCAACAACTAAGTAAGGTTGTGAAAAACAACACCACTCATTCATCTCTTACCTGTTACATGGATTGAACCACAGTGTGGTGGTGGTGGTGGTGGTGGGGGGGGGGGCAGGGGAGGATGTTGGGGGAGAGAGATTGGTTGGGGGAGAGTGGGAGTCAGAAATTGTAAATGGGCTGGGGAGGGAGCTGTATATCAAAAGCAACTTCCATTTCAATAGCATCTTAAATGTTGTAAAACATTCCATGACATTTTGCACAAATATTAACAAACAATATTATAAATCAACCTATATATGAGATATTAGGAGAGATAAATAAAAGTTTGACCCGGGGACCTGAGTTCAATTCTCGGCTTGGGTCACTGTCTGCGTGGAGTTTGCACATTCTCCTCATGTCTGCATGGATTTCCTCCGGATGCTCCGGTTTCCTCCCACAGTCCACAGATGAGTGGTTTAGGTTCATTGGCCATGTTAAAAATTGCCCTTAGTGTCCTGAGATGCGTAGGTTAGAGGGATTAGTAGGTAAATATGTAGGGATATGGGGGTAGGGCCTGGATGGGATTGTGTCAGTGCAGACTCGATGGGCTGAATGGCCTTTTTCTTTGATTTCTATGTAGGATTTCTATGATTTCTATGATCTCTAGGTGACTTTAAAAGAAAGTCTAAAGGGAAAAAAAGTAGAGAGGCAGAAAAATGTAGAGAGGAAATTTTAGAGTTACAATTCTAGACAGCTGTTGGCATGGACAGCAAATGTGGAGTCCTGAAAACTGGGAATCCTCAAGAGACCAGGATTAGGGTATGGATATCTTGCTGGGATGGAGGAAATTAGAGATAAGGAGCAATGTTTTCTTGGAAATATGAATGTTAAAACTGAATCATTTCTGTATTGGGACCTGATGTAAATCAGTGAGCATGTGAGTGATAGGCTTATTGGGAAGTTCAACCTTCTAGATAATTACCAATGTTCCTTATAAAATGCACCCAGAATACACAAAAAGAACTCCAGGTAACTATTTCTCTTGACTTCCTTCTAATCCAAGATATTATGAATGAGATCAGAAACCAACATGTTTTAACTTTGAGTTTATTTATTAGTGTCACAAGCAGGCTTGTTACATTAACACTGCAATGAAGTTACTGTGAAAATCCCCTAGTCACCACACTCTAGCACTTGTTTGGGTACACTGAGGGAGAATTTAGCATGGCCAATTCATATCTTTCAGATTATGGGAGGAAACCTGAGCTCCTGGAGGAGAGGTTAGTGTTCGATTTCTCAGGGAGAACATGCAGACTCTGCAGTGACCCAAGCTGGGAATTGAACCTAGGTCCCTGGTGTTGTGAGGCAGCAGTGTTAACCATTGTGCTAGCATGGGGAATTATCAGCACACCCTGATCGAATGTTACCTTGTAGTAATGTGTCCAGGTGTGTCAGGCAACCCTTGTCACCAAACTCAAACTGAAGTTTTTTAAAAAATTATTTCAGTATAGTATAATATTTTCAAACTTATGCATTTCATCCTTTGAAAATCCCAAATGAATTATTCTAAAAATCTAACATACAAAATGTAGACCAATGAACTCTCACGGTTATCTGATCTTAATTACAGATGGAGAGATGCTGGCATTGGATTGGGTAAACACAGTAAGAAGTCTCACAACATCAGTTTAAAGTCCAACTCCACACTCATTTGACAAAGGAGCAGCGCTTCAAAAGATAGTGATGTTTGTTACCAAATAAACCCGTTGGACTTTAACTTGGTCTTACGAGACTTCTTGCTTAATTACAGACACAGCATTCACAAATAGAAAGGAACCACTTCGCACAGTAATTGCAAAAATCAAAGTTTGTGCACATTTCCCACCTCCACTCCCTATCCCCATCAAATTCCCCTCCCCATTGCTAGAGGCACAGACTTGTGCTGGGGCATTATCCCAAAAGCATTGGAATCTCTTGGGTGATGCATTCAAAGTGGCCACTTTTTAGAGTCAAAGAATAACATAGCCCTGAAAGAGGCTATACAGCCCAGTAAGTCTGTGCCAGCTCTTCATAGAACAACAGTTAGTCCCAATTCCATTCTGCCCCTAAAACCCCCCCATTTCCATATCGTGACAGTTCATTTTTCTCAAAGTGGTTATCCAATTTCTGCTGAAGGCTACCATTGAATTTGCTACCATCATCCTATCAGGTAACACATCCCAAATCCTAACAATTCATTGCATGAAATAAAATTCTCACTCACCTCTAGACCTTTTGCCTATCATCTTAGATTGGTGCCTTTATGCGTAAGACTCAACACAACCAAGAGTACATTTCAATGGAATTAAAATAAGATGGTTTTACAATGGGCAAGAAACTTGCTCTGCCACATTACTGCCCAGGCAGTGGAGCTGAACGTTTATCTCTGTGTTTCCAGGTTATTTAGTCAAGGAGACACGATCATCAAAGCACATCAAGCTAAATCTTATCCTCGAGCAGTGACCGCGCAAATGTACTTTCCTGCACTGCCATACACAACAAGAACCCTCACTAAGCTTTCTCCTTGCCTATCCCAGGACCCTCTCGTCAACTATTCTGCACTTTTTGCCATTCCAATTGCAATCGTCCAAATGATAAAATCAGAAATTTTAAGATTGGACCTTCGCTGGTTAGTGTAGCTCATTGCCTGGCAAGCAAGCACTTATATACCAGTTCATTAATACTTACAACCAGAAATGTGTTAATTTGCATTGCCCGAGCAACACATTGGAAACTTTTTCCCAATAAAAATCTGGAAAGGAGTTTCTACCATGGCCAATCCACATTTCCAATGTCATGCCTAGGGTTGTGGCTTGAATATTTACTCCAGTGTATCAAATTTGCCTCCTGGTCAACCAAGTGCTTATTCCATATAGTCCAACTCCAATTCTTTGCTTTGGTATTCTTAGGCATTTGAAGTGAACACTGAAATTCTCTCAAACGGGCCTGTTGTTACACACACACTGTCATACCCCCATGGCTTTATGGAAAAAATGGGCACTACTTTTTCAAGACAGAATGGAAAATAGACAATTTACTTTTGAAACAAGATGGCACTGGGAAGTCGAGTGACCTTTCTCCTCTTACGTCTTCCCAATATACATGAAACTGCCCAAGGCTGGAAGTTAGCTTACTTGTCTGGTCAAGACATTAAAATGCATACAACCCTTTGTAACATTCAATTGACAAGACATTAAAAATGCAGTAGATCTCTCCTGTGAATTTAAAACCTAATATTGTCCAGATACCTACAGCAACTAATGCATAATGACTTCACAGAATCTACACCAAAAAATCTTCATTATTTATGGCTAGGATTCTCCAGTGCTGCTGAAAGTGAATGGCGTTTTGGCTGGAACATTAAATTCTCTGTTCTCACTTGCAGTGGTCTCACTTGAGACTGGAAAATTCCACCCTGGTGTCTGAGTGAAATTTCACAGAAGGGGTGACAAAGATGATTGATGAGGGTAGGACAGTGGATGTTGTGTACATGGGCTTCAGTAAGACCTTTGACAAGGTCCCTCATGGCAGACTGATGCAGAGGTGAAGTCGCATGGGATCAAAGGTGAGTTGGAAGGTGAATACAGAACTGGCTCGATCACGGTAGTAGTGGAAGTGTGCATTTCAGGATGGAGGGCTGTGACATGGGAACAGGGAACAGTGCTGTTTGTAATTTATACAAATGATTTGAAGGAAAATGTAACTGGTTTGATTAGTAAGTTTGTGGGTACCGCAAACGTTGATGGATTTGCGGATAGCAACGCGGACCACCAGAGGATACAGCAGGATGTAGACTGATGGGAGGCTTGACAGAGACATGGTAGATGGATTTAATCTGGACAATTGTGAGGTAATGCATGTTGAAGGTCTAATACAGAAATGAAATACACTATAAATGGCAGAATCTTTAAGAGTGTTAATAGGCAGAGGGATCTGGATGTACAAGTACACAGGTTAATGAAAGTGGCAATGCAGGTGGAGAAGATAGTCAAGAAGGCATACGGTATCCTTGCCTTCATTGGCCGGGGCATTGAATTTAAAAATTAGCAAGTCATGTTGCAGCTTTAAAAAACCTTAGTTAGGCCACACTTGGAATATAGTGTTCAATTCTGGTTGCCACACTACCAGAAGGACATGGAGGCTTTGGGGAGGGTACAGAAAAGATTTACCAAGATTTTGCCTGGTATGGAGTGCATTAGCTGTCAGGAGAAATTGGAGAAACTTGGTTTCTTCTCACTGGAATGATAGAGGTTGAGGAGAGACCTGATAGAAAATAGAAGATTATGAGGGACATAGACAGAATGGATAGTCAGAAGCTTTTTTCTAGAATGGAAGAATTAATTACTAGGGGGCCATAGATTTAAAGTGCAAGGGATAAGGTTTAAAGGAGATGTATGAATTCTTTAGAGATGGTAGTGGGTGCCTGGAACTTGCTGCTGGGGGAGATAGTGGAAGCAAATATGATGATGACTTTTAAGGTGCGTTTTGACAAATATATGAATAGGATAGGAATGGAAGGATGTGGAAGGGTAGGGGGCTTTAGTTCAAATGGGTGGCATGGTCAGTGCAGGCTTGGAGGACCAAAGGGCCTGTTCCTGTATCATGGATCTGGATAGCTTGAGTGAGTGAGCAAGGACCTGGCAGATGGAGTATAGTGTTAGCAAGTGTGAGGTTATCCAGTTTGGTAGGAATAACGGTAGGAAGGATTATTATTTAAATGGCGAAAAGCGGCAGCATGCGACAGTGCGGAGGGACCTGGGAGTCCTTGTGCATGAATCGCAAAAGCACAGTCTGCAGGTGCAGCAGGTGATTAAGAAGTCGAATGCAATGTTGGCCTTTATAGCTAGGGGATAGAATATAAAAGTAAGGAGGTACTTTTCCAGCTGTACAGGGCACTGGTGAGGCTGCAGTTGGAGTACTGTGTGCAGTTTTGGTCGCATTTGAGGAAGGATATATTGGCCTTGGAGGGGGTGCAGAGAAGGTTCACTAGGCTGACACCGGAGATGAGGGCGTTGGATTATGAAAAGAGACTGAATAGACTAGGTTTGTACTCCGTGGAGTTTAGAAGGCTGAGACAGGATCTTATAGAGACGTATAAGATAATGAAGAGGATGGATAGGGTAGAGATTGAGAGACTCTCCCCCTTTAGCAAAGATAGCAGGACTAGAGGGCACAGCCTCAAAATTAGGGAGGGGGGGTGGTTCAGATCAGAGTTGCAGAGGACTTTCTTCACGCAAAGGACAGTGAATCTTTGGAATTCTCTGCCTGTTGAAGTGGTGGAAGCTTCCTCGCTGAATATATTTAAGTCAAGAGTGGATAGGTTTTTGATTGACAAGGGAATTAAGGGTTATGGGGAGAAAGCGGGAAAGTGGTACTGAACCACTGCAGATCAGCCATGATCTTATTGAATGGCAGGGCAGGCTCGAGGGGCTGGATGGCCTACTCCTGCTCCTATTTCTTATGTTCTTATGTAATTTTCTTTGTTCTTTTGTGTGAGGAAAATCCATTCTATCACAAGGAGATGCAAATGGAAAAGATTCAAATCCCATGGCGAGCCGATGCTCATATCATCAGGGACTCTTTGTACAGACAAGAAAAACATTGATTTGTCATCTGAAAGAAATCTGATTATGATAAGAAACATTTGAGACCATTTTGGAGAGTAACCTCAAGTCATGTCCGGGAGATACGGAAGCAGCAGAGGGAAGAGATCCTGGCCAGCAAAGGAAGAACCTGGTCTGGAATCCACTAATGGACTGGGAGGTGGAGCTAGCTATTTACCTACCAATTGGAAGAACCTAGCCAGATCTTCACTTCATGATCTCAACTCTACCTCCGCTGAAGCAAAGTCAGAAACTCATTGTTACAAGGGTTAAGCCACTCTGAAACCATCATCAGAAACCTCTGGCTTTCAGTTTCTCAGTGGAACAAAAGAGAATCAATAGGTCTCCAAAGTTTACAGCTTTCATCTTGTAAAACTCAAGATCAATAGTGACTTTGGGGACTTTTTAAAAACATAAATACATGCTGCTTCTTTTGTAATCACCTTTACTTCTGTGTGTGTGTGTGTGTGTGTGTGTGTGTGTGTGTGTGCGTTATATGCATCTGCGAGTGAGTGCTATTGCAAATACATCTGGGATTTTGAAATGAAATATTTCTTCTATAGAAAACTGCCTTTTGTCTATTCTTGAGGGTCACAGCACTCAAGGAGTTAAAACACTGAAAGCACACCTTGTGGCAGTCAGTCAAGAGGTGGAAAAAAAGGCAGAGAAACCATCTCTCCCCTGTCCATAACATGGTAAACACGGCCTTGGTAAATAAATAAGTTCATACAATAAGTAGTCAGTCCTTTTATGCCTCATTAACAACAAAGTCACCTCTAAGTGTACTTCAAAGCTACTTTGATGATTAAACTATAAATTAAGTTGATAACATATCTATTTGACAACTGGACCAGCGACCAAAAAGGCTATTATAAGGTATACTGCACCATACTGGAGAATTGTAGGGTACAGATCATACTCTTGATTGCTAACATGGTGATTTTCGAATTGCAAGCAACAATCTCACAGTTACTCATGCAGTAAGGAAATCAATTCATGTGACTCTATATCAATACACACACACTATTGATCATGTGCTGTGGGTGGTGAGTAAACATTATTTCTGTGACAGTTAAGTCATTGATATCTTTGTTGGATAATTCAGCAGGCACGTGTAGTGATGAGGAATAGGAGTTCTGATAGTTTACGGGTCATGCTACTTTAACAAACTTAATTGATTTGTTTTAAAACAGTAATGGTAATTAGGGTTACATGTGCATTGTTACCCAATTGTTGCAAGTATTTTTTGAAAAACAATAAATAACAGCATAAATTATTAAATATGATCTGCAAAATTCTGTGTATTATTAGTTCGCAGAAGAATATTCCTGAAGAAACCTAACTTGAACTGTTTTTATTATGATATAAAGGCATCAATCACTCATTAGGGATTGTGTAAACATGTCCTGGGTTCATTTATTAAGAGAAGGCACGCAAGAAGAGATATATATGGATCGACAGCTTGAAGACATCAGAGTTGCAGAGCTGTGGGTATGTGCTCTGCTGAAAACAAAAGTGAAACAAGAACTGCATTGAATGAAACTTTCCTTCTAATGATCTAAAGCAACAATCCCTTAAAGGCATAATATAACATGAACACTGCTAAAGAAGTTGGTTATTGGTAAGAATTTGCCATTTGATGCACTGTCTTGCTACAGAGGGAGTACAGCAAAGGTTTATCAGGCTGATTCCTGGGATGGCATGTCATATGAGGAGAGACTAAGTCAGTTAGGATTATGTTTATTGGAGTTTAGAAGAGTGAGAGGGAATCTCTCATCTTAACTTAGAAAATTAGAAAATAGGGTTAGACAGGGTAGATTCAGAAAGAATGTTTCCTGTGGTGGGGGAGTCAAAAACTAGAGGTTATAGTTTGAGGAAAAGTGATAACCTTTTGCAACTGAGATGAGGAGAAATTTCTTCACTCAGAGGTTGGTGAATGTATGGAATTCATTACTACAGAAAGTAGCTGTGGCTAAAATGTTGTCTGTTTTCAAGAAAAAATTAAATATAGCTCTTGGGACTAAAAGAACCAAGGGATAGGCAGGATCAGGATGCTGAATTTGATGATTAGCCATGATTATAATGAATGGTGGAGCAGGTTCGAAGGGCTGAATGGCCTGCTCCTAGTTTTTATATGTCTGTGTCAACAATTCCTTTCTTTGATGATTGAGTGTGGGTTGATTGGGTATAATTTGGCTGGTTTGGATTCACTTTCAGAGCTTTTGAAATGGTGAGTTAGTGTTGTTGCTCTAACAGGGCAGCTTGGTTAATTGTCTTTTCATTGTGCATAAGCCCAGCAGTGAGCAGCAGCTGGCTATTCAACTATGGGAGGGGATTCTATCCAGGTTTAATCTCCCTGCCTGAAGCTCATGTGGATTCATTTCCAACAGTTGTGGGAACACTGCAATGAGCGACAAGAATTCTATAACTTATTTCCTCCCCCCAGAGGCCAACTGTATTTTTTTTTATCGAGATCAACAAAGTCTTCGCTGACAAATTGAACTTGGTTCAGCGACTCACTGCCTAAACAAGTTCAGCCATGGTGGGAACCCCACTCTTTATTTACAATGAGATTATTTTGAGGAACGTGTTCACCAATAAATTTTTATCTGCTTTTTTTAAAATAACCTATCGAGCATTATTTGTTTTGTTTTTTTGCAGTAGAGACATATCCACGTTTGTTTCTGTAAGTGCATGATGTAGTTTTATATCAGCAGACTCAATCGTAAAACACTATTCCTTCAGAAGTGGCAGACTGTTTGTCAGCTAAACTCCCCTGTCATGTATCCCTACCATTGCCAACTCATGCATGGAGACCTTCACTTTTAGTGCTACCACTTGTACCCTTATGCAACCTTCCTCATTGATCGTTGATCCAATCCAGTGCCCACATGTTCTCCAAGTGTCTGCACAAGTAATGAGGTGCTTGTGCTGTAAAATTAAACTGTCAACTGTCAGCGATTGATAACCACAAGGAGAGCTGACCTAGAACACCTGTACCAGTGGCCAAGACAGGTGGGATATGTTTGATCGCTGAGGCCTACTAGTCAGGTTGACCTCATAGTGTCCCTCTGTGTATTCTGTTTATGGCAAGAGACATCACAGCCCTCACACAACATGTCTTGGCTTTAAGTTAAGATTTGTAATAAATCCTGGCCATATGTTTGTAAATCAATAGCAAGAATTTATTTGTAGTTAGAGTTATCTACTTTTTGTTAACCTTTATCCATTCAATTTGATTTGGACGTTAACCATAATTTTTTTTTGGCCTTACAATCAATTGAGCTATTCATGTGACGTTTATTGAATGTTTGTGTTCTGTGACAAACCAAGGAGAGAATTTTATGTGTATTGAAGAAAAAAAGTGGAAAAATATTTTTTTTGATGTTAACTCAAGTGGTTATTTATGAATAACATCAGCAGTAAATTAGCCTCGACTGAAAGTAACTGCCAGGCATGTTCTCTCTTCCGTGTGTCTCCTTTGCATGTTATTTCTGTTTTTAATATTTCTTCTTATAAAAGAATGAGTTGAGGAAGAAAAATCAAAAAGCAGTATCCGCATGTTGCACTTGTAACAGCAGAATATTCGTGTTGAATAGCAGAGCACCCATCTCTTCACTGGGCTAGCAAAGCAAAAAGTCTCACAACACCAGGTTAAACTCCCACTGGTTTATTTTGTATCACGAGCTTTTGGAACACTGCTCCTCCATCACTGAGTCTTCATCATTCACCTGAAGAAGGAGCACTTCTCCAAAAAGTCATGATACCAAATAAACCTGTTGGGACTTTAACCTGGTGTTGTGAGACTTCTGATTGTGTCCACCTCAATCCAACACCGGCATCTCTGCATCTTCACTGACTGAAGTAATTGTGTTGGGGAAGGGGAAAATAACCATATCCATTGTGTTGGGGAAGGGGAAAATAAAATATCAGTAAAAAGAAGCTGGTAGAATGAAAAATAAAGCAATTTAAATGGAAGTCCTTCAGTTCTTCAAAATATGTATGTTAATGGGCAAGTGCCTCATTTTTGCATACCAAAGAATTAAGACAACTCTCTTTCTGCAGGGTAGGGATACTATTCTATTCACTGCATTGCCAAACAACCTGGTTGAATTTGTACTTTATAGAAATAGCAGTTTTTAGTACCTCTAATCTGCGCAACTGTTATAAAACTGTTATAGAATTATGATGTACAACGCAAACTCAGAGACAGATATTTAACTTTAAAAGGGGTAAATTCAAAGAAAAGAGGAACAACTATGTAAACACTTTGTGGCCAATTGCTCAACTGTACATTAATAGCAGGAAAGGTGTAACGTGAAGCACACAACTAAGGCAGAATTTCAGATTACAGCTTTGCGACCATAACTGGATTCAAAAACAAATTATGTGAAATAAAAACAAAAAAAAATTCTACCTACATATTCAAAATGGAGCATATAAAAATGGTTCACTGGTAAAAGTAATTAAGAAAATGTAGAAGCACGCTAAATGGAAATAATGGGGTGATATGGTGGCACGGTGGTTAGCACTGCTGTCTCACAGCACCAGGCAGCTGGGTTCAGTTCGGGCCTTGAGTGACTGTGTGTGTGTGTGTGTGTGTGTGTGTGTGTGTGTGTGTGTGTGTGTGTGTGTGTGTGTGTGTGTGTGGGTGTGTGTGTGTGTGTGTGTGTGTGTGTGTGTGTGTGTGTGTGTGGAGTTTGCACGTTCTCCTCGTGTCTGCATAGGCTTCCTCCAGCTGCCCCGGTTTTCTCCCATATTTCAAAGATGCACAGGTTAGTGGATTGGCCGTGCTAAATTTTCCCTTAGAATCTCCCAAGATGTGTCAGTTTGTAGGATTAGCGGGATGAGGGATGCATGCGGTTACAGAGACAAGGCAGAGGGTGGGATGCTCTGTCAGAGAATTGGTATAAACTTGATGGTTGAATGGCCTCCTTCTGCGTTGTAAGATTCTATGATAAGAAGAATGGCAAATAGAACAAAGCATTGCAGCAAAACAGTAACATATTCAATGGCAGTGAGAGGTGAAAACCCTGAAATATGCCAATGCATGAAGATCCTGAAGTAATAAATACAAGAAAAAGCATCTGTCATCCTCAAGGAAAAATTTGGATATTAGTAAGATGGAAGTCTTTTATTAAAGCATTTAATCTCCAGGAGTTGATGGTATCTATCCCAATTGCAGTGAGGAAAAAGAGTGGAGATTTGCAAGGCACTGCCAATCATTATATCCTCTCACACAATGCCTGGGATTCTCTGTCCCCCTTTTTGTAAGTTGGCAAAGCCAACAAGGGAGGAGAATTGAGTGGGAGTCCCCAAAGCCCCTGGCTTTTACACCAACAGGACTTCCCGCTCCATTGTTCCCCTATCAGTGACATAATGGGGTTCCTTCCACGAAAGATCAGGAACCCTATTACCATACATTTACATTTCATTAGCGGGCTATATCATCCTCCCATGTTAGGTTTCATCCCTCCCACTGCACCTCCACCAATGTGATATCATATCAGTGGTGCTTATAACAGCTTTTGCCAAACAAGGACCTGCCAGAATGGTCCCTGCTAGGATAGGTGCACTGGGAGATGATCATGCCTGGGAAGGAAGTATCACCAAGGAGGGGGTAATTCCATTTGAGAGATCTATGTGAGGAGCGGAGGGGTGTCCTCTGTGCGCATGGCAGAAGATTTTCCTATGTCTAGAATGGGGGGGGGGGGGGGTGGATGTCCAGTATGCATTGGGGGAATGATGTGATACTTTCTTTTTTTAAATCAGGGTCCTTCTATGGCATTCTTTGTGCAACTCTTTACCACAAAGACTGTGGAGGCCAGATCATTGAGTGTCGTTTAAGACAGAGATAGATATGTTCTTGATTAATAAGGGGATCAGGGGTTATGAGGAAAAGGCAGGAGAATGGGGATGAGAAAAATAACAGCCATGGTTGAATGCCAGAGCAGACTTGATGGGTTGAATGGTCTAATTCTGCTTCTATGTCTTATGGTCTTTGATGTTGCTGGTGGGGTGGGCTCATTCAGACCATGTAACTTTGCAGGCCCCGCCTCCTTGATTTTCATTTGCCAAAGTGTCAAAAAAATGTGGCAGGAAAAGTTGGAAGTGGAGCCTGCAGGCTACACACTGCCTTTTCCAATGGAGTTACCACTTGATAAAAGTTTCTATAACATGTTTACCTGAAATTCTTTGTCTACTGTTTTACTCTGTTGAATGAATACACAGGATTAAGAATAGATTATTTAGCCCCTTAAACCTGTTCCACTATTCAGTCAAGTTATGGCTGATTTGTATCCCAACTCGATCTATTCTTAAACCTTCATATCACTCGTCTAACAAAACTTTGTTGAAAACATCACCATCCAAACAGTGGAAGTGTGCAATTTCAGGCAAACACATGAAGCACCTGGATACTACTCTCTCTGTACAGTTTCATGACTCCCTTGTTTATTACAAACTTTGGTAATGGGAAATGCTTTCTACACAAGCAGTTAATCTTGCTCCAGTTTGAGCTCATCCACTGATTGAAATAAAAAGTCCACTGGCATTAAAGTGAGAGCCCACTATAATGATAGTCTGGTAATAGCAAGAGAGGGTGGGGAATACTGTGGGGGAAGGAGGGGTAGTTGGTCCTTGGGTGGATAGTTTAAAGTTTATTTATTAGTCATAAGTAAGGCTTATATTAACACTGCAATGAAGTTACTATGAACTTCCCCTAGTTGCCAAACTCCAACATATCTTTGGGTCAATGCACTAACCAGCACGTCTTTCGGACTGTGGGAGGGAAAAGGAGCACCTGGAGAAAGCCACACAGATACGGGAGAACGTGCGAACTCCACACAGATAGTGACCCAAGGCGGGAATCAAACCCAGATCCCTGCTGCTGTGAGGCAGCACTGCTAACCACTGTGCCACCGTGCCACCCTCAGAATCCCAATCAGATGGGGAGAATCCCATAGGGGGAGGAGGATTGGGAATACCATGGGTAGTCGTAGGGATGGGGAGTACTATGCAAGTGGTGATTATTTAAGGGGTGGTTGGAGGTGTCGGTCTGTGTTCTAATCTGTTGTCCAGATATTAGATAAGGTTTTAATTCTTCTAACCTTCTAACCTGAGTAAATATTGGCGTAACTCTGCCAGAACCATCTGAAGATTAAGATTTAAGGGGATGGTGATGGCCTAGTGGTATTATTGCTCAACTATTAATTCTGAAACTCAACTAATGTTCTGGGTACTTGGGTTCAAATCCTGCCATGGCAAATGCTGGAATTTGAATTCAATAAAAAATATTGGGAATGAAGAATCTACTGATGACCTTGAAATCATTGTTGGAAAAACCCATCTGATTCACTAATGCCTCTGAAGGAAGAAACTCTGCTGTCCTTACCTGGTCTGGCCCATACTTGACTCCAGAGCCATAGCAATATGCTTGACTCTCAACTGCCCTCTGGAATGACCTTACAAGCTACTCAGTTAAAGAACAATTAAGGATGAGTAATAAATGCTGGCTCACGTTCTGTAAGTGTATCATATTTTCAGATAGTTCCCTGCATAGCGCAATTGTCCAGAGAACTTGCTAGAATGTCACTGACTGCAACTGATGCATTCTGAGAAATAAAATATACTGCAACTGTCCCAGCAGCACAATTCAAATTCAGAAGAGACTGATACTTCCAAGTGAAATTTTTAATGAGGGAAATAAAACAACTTGTATTCTTGTGGTACCCGTAATGTAGAAAAGAAAATCCTAGGACTGTGCATGCGAATGGAGTGTGAAATAGCAATTGTGTCAATGAAGGAGATATTATAATGAGTGACTAAAATATTGGTCAGTGCAATAAAACTCAAAGAGAACCCAAAGGAGGAAAGTGGAGAGGCAGTTTGTTTTAGGAAGGGAATTCCAAAGGGGAGATGATGGCATAGAGGTAATGTCACTGGATTAATAACCTAGAAGCCCAGAATAATGTTCTGCAGACATAGGTTTGAGTCCCATCATTGGCAGGTAGTGAAACTTAAATGCCATGGGTAGAATTTTTCTCCCTCTCCATGGCATGTTTCATAAGAAGCCTCACATCATCAGGTTAAAGCCCAACAGATTTATTTGGTAACAAATGCCATTTGCTTTCAGAGCGCTGCTCCACAGGTGAGTGGGGAGTTCTGCTCACAAAGCGAGCATATAAAGACTCACACTCAGTTCACAGAATACTGATTAGAGTGTGAGTTTTTACAGCTAGTCAAGTCTTAAAGATGCAGACAATGTGAATGGAGATAGCATTGTTTCATAGTGGCAGGAGGCGGCGCACCACTTGCTGGCATCAGGATCTTATGATCCCACCATTGTCAACACAGTTCATTAAAATTGATAATATAAAAATATGCCGTCCTGCCACCCAATCCTTTCTACCAGTGTGCACCATTGAAATTATTTCTTTAGAAGGCAAATTGTTCCTTTTCCTGAAAAATGGCACTTCTACTTCCAAAATCTTTTGATTTCCATAGTGGTCTCATAATTATTTGTTGCTTTTCATGTGGCTTTGAGAAGCTTGCCTTTTTATTATTCATGGGCAACCAACATGTTTGCTCAAACTTCATTGTAGAGATGGGAAGACTTTGGTGCCAAACTCCAAGATCAATGTGAGTATGAATGATCCTGATTGTTGATCAATGCCATGACAGCAATTGAAACACTCGCTATATTTTGTCATGAACCCCACAGATAAGGAATATTGTGTTGTCACATCATAACACGAGATACTGTTGTCATAAAAATTATGCAGGACTGCCCGAGACTTGTAAAGGCCCTCAAAAAACTGAAGAAAATAATTACATATGCGAAAGGTCAAAAATATGCATATGTATTATCTAAATAATAGATTTCAGACATTGTCCTGAGCTGTAGCGTAATCTTGGATTTGCATTATATTTACAAGAACTCAACATTTATTTTCACAGCTTAATGTGATCTCTAAGCCTATTGGCTTAACAAAACTTTGAAGTTCACTCCCCAGTATTTGTTGCTTAGGGAACGGAGAATAAGAACGTATACATGCGTATCAGGAATTTTTTCCACTTTAGTGGCTGATTTTGACGAGAGGCAAAAATGAGCATTAAGCAATCACTTGAATAAAATCTCTGATACTTGATTCCCAAACATGGTGGCACAATGGTTAGCACTGCTGCCTCACAGCTCCAGGGACCCAGGTTCAATTCCTGGCTTGGATCACTGTCTGTGTGAAGTTTGAACATTGTCTGCATGAGTTTTCTGCAGGTGCTCTGTTTCCTCTGCAAGATGTGCTGGTTAAGTGCATTGGCCATGCTAACTTCTCCCACAGTGTACTCAAACAGGCACCGGAGTGTGGCGACTAGGAGATTTTCACAGTAACTTCATTGCAGTGTTAATGTGAGCCTACTTGTGACACTGATAAATAAACTTTAAACTGTTGCCAATTATTGATATTCAATGGTAAGAAATTGAGTTGTGCCTATAACTGAATGTGATTTGAGGGCAATGCACTCAGCGATTGCTTAATGAGGCTGCTGGCAGAGCTGGCAGGGTAAATTAGTCCACTGGCTTTGTTAAATATTGCATGAAGGTTTGAATCTGCAGTGACCATCTGTGACAATACTTTTGCTTATGCGAGGGATATAAAGAAGATATGTTACATGATTAAATCATTTAACTGTGATGGTCTGAGTTTGTACCCACCCCTCCTCACATCTAGAGAGAATTGGTGACCCCAAGAGGTTGCTGAAGAGTTCATGTATTCAATCCCTGAAGGATTGCTTCCTGTCATGTTTTTCCCTTTGCCCTGCTCACCCCAGAGTGGCAGAATAACACTGACAATTGTGAAGGATTCCTCTGGTGGCTCTTTCCCAGTGCTCGTTGCTCACCCTGAATATTAAAACATTCCCATCCTTGGAATTTGGGATGAGCGCAAATGCCTTTTAATCAATACGTAGTCTATCTACATTCCCGTTCTGATTTAATTCATAATTTATAATATTTTGTGTTAGTCAAGTTGGTACCTATATTTTTCTCTTTTCAAGATAGGGGTAAAGTGTGAGGAGAGAGCTATTTCCCAGCAGAGAGGGCAATGCGAATATCAATTGATACAAAAGAGATTCCATCAGAAAGTGACTTGCAGGATATTTTAAGGAAATTTGTTGCACTTACCTAATCCTAGTATTAGAATGTTATTAAGGTATTCAGGAACACTGGGGAACTGAAATGTGATTTTATTTCCAATTGAAAACTGAAACAGAATGGCAAAAAGCAGTTCAAATTGCTTTTGTCACTTCTTCTCAGAATAAAGCTCTCAATGGAAAGAAAATTGAGGAAAAATTCTTAATGAGTGTCCAATGCAAAACCACTGGACTTGCCCATCACCAACAGTTAAATTATTCCCAATCCGAATGCACCTTTCCTCCGCAAACTGTAAATGTGGCTTTTCATTTCTCTTTGTTTTCCAATCCCCATTATAACAGGTTTTCCAACGGCAGGGTTGGTTCACCATTGGCAGACTGTGAGATCTTCCAGTCTCGCCGATGTCTACAGCACTTTGTATGGCTTTCCTGCCCCACTGCCAGGAAACACACCACATGGGGCTACCTTCCACTTGCTTTCCCACTTGTTCTTAAACAATTTCCTATATGTAGTATTCCACATGCAGCACAGTGGCACAATGGTTAGCACTGTTGCCTCACAGCACCAGGAACCCAGATTCAATTCCTGGTTTAAGTCATTGTCCGTGTGGAATTTGCACATTCACCATTTGCCTGTGTAGGTTTCTTCCAGGTGCTGCAGTTTCCTCCCACAGTCCAAAGATGTGCAGGTTAGTTGGATTGGCGCTAAATTGAGTCTTAGTCAGGGGGACTAGCTGGGTAAATGCACGGCTTTATGGAGATAGGGTCTGGGTGGAATTGTTGTCAGTGCAGACTCGATGGGCCAAATGGCCTCCTTCTGCACTTCTTGTGTGATAGTTGTCTTTGAAATACCAATGGGGCCAGCTAACTCCAAAAATAACTACGCGTACCCGAGGTCGCAAAATGAATATTATGGGATGGTCTATGGTGACATTTGTATCAAAGTCAATTTGAAACAAGAATCTTTTCCAAAATAACCCACATAGCCAGGAGACTAAGTGCCTTGGTTTGAATTTTGGTTGGGAAGATGAGGAGGACATTCAAGATCCAAACAAGGATCTTGGCTTTTTGACTTCGTGACATTCTCTCGCAATTCCTGAGTTCTTTCCTGAAATCTTTCTGAAGTACTAAACAAACCTGGAAGATAAAGCATCCACATACAATGCAGTATAATGACGATCTCATCTGATGCCATGGCTTGCTTGGTCATTCCACTACAAATCTTTTTGTGTTTTTCCCCAGTCACAGGGTCAGAAGACTCTGCCTACTCCAATCTTTGAATTTAAATGATTACAGTCAAAACAAAAGTTTTAATTCACGACTTAATTTTGAGCAAGACATGTGAGCAACAGAAACTGGAGACAAGCTCAGAAAATAATTCACAGTTCGTTTCATGTGTTGGCAATTGACTGATGTATGTATGTATGTACCCATTTCAAAGCACATATCCACTTTTGTCTCATGGTGTTGTCAAGCAACCTATAGACACCTTTTGTTGGTGTGAGCCCAATTCATTAAAAACCTTTCATTCTTCCTCCTGTATTTTAACTGAAAACTTAGTTCCAAAGTCATAAACTTGCCACTAACTCAAAGTGAACCTACAAATTTATTTATTCTCATTCAAGGCTTGGACTGTGTTCACAAGACACCTACTTGAACTGGTAACTCAGGTTAGGTTAGCGCCATTCCGTTGCTCATTATATGAGGAATATAGGAAAGAACAGGGCAATTTTGATCTAACAAGATGTTTCATTATACAAGCTTGACAAAAAATAGGATCAGTTCTGCACAGAATGAGTAATCCTTTTGGGCTGATCATGAATGCCCTCACCTCTTATTAATGGGGCACTAGCAGCATTAAAATTGGGCTTTACCAGTCCGTTATCATTGATGGTGGGGGCAGTTCTGGTGTCACTTTACCAGGCACTAACCATCTAGTTTCTAAATCACACCCTTTTTTTTATTCATTCATGTGACATGGACATCACTGGCTGGCCAGTATTTGTTGCCCATTCCTAGTTGCAGTAAGAGTGGTCTCACAATGCCAGGTTAAAGTCCAACAGATTTATTCAATAACACGAGCTTTCAGAGCACTCTTCCTTCATCAGCTAAGTGCAGGATTTGTTTCACAAACAGGGCATATATAGAAATCATAGAACGTTACAGTGCAGAAAGAGGTCCTTTGGCCTGTCGAGTCTGCATCAACCACAATCCCACCCAGGCCCTACCCCTACATCCCTACATATTTTACCCGCTAATCTCTTTAACCTACACATCCCAGGACACAAACTCATTGCAAGATAATGGTTGGATTGCGACTCTTAACTGGTAATTAAGTCGGGGTAGTGCTCCGAAAGCTCATGCTACCAAATAAACCCGTTGAACTTTAACCTTATGTTGTGAGATTACTTACCGTGCTTACCCCTGTCCAACACCGACAACTCCATATCATTCTTAGTTTCCAGAGGGTCTGGATACACATAGACCAGATCAGATAAAGATGGCAGATTTCATTCCCGAAAAGACATTAGTTTTTCCGACAATCAACAATGGTTTAACAGTTATCAGAGGATTCTTAATTCCAGATCTTTTTATTGAAATCAAATTCAACCAGCTGCTGTGGTGGGATTCAAACCCCGTTCCCCAGACCATTAGCCCAGTTTTTGGATTAATAGTCTAGTGATAATATTGCTAGGCCATTTGAGAGAAGTGAAATATTTAAAGTATCGTTTTAAAGGGGAAAAAAATACTCGACAATAAGCCAGTTAAAATCATCAATCATATCAATATGTCTGGAAGTGACTGATTGAAAGAAAAATGCATTAAGGGAAATTATGAGCATTGTGAGGCACAGAAGTTCAAAAATAAAAGGAATAGGGATATTCACATTACAAACCCAAAAATCACTGGGATGATTACTAATCCAGTTGTCCAAAACAAACAGGATGGATCAGCCACTTGTTTTACATTGTGAACAATTTTCTTTTCCATTGAATTTAGTGAAAATTGGACTGATATTTGCAATGAGCAGTTTTTGATTTGCTGGGAAAAATCAATTTCACTCGCATGGTGTTTTATTTACATTTTAAAAATCTCTATTCGTTTGAACGTGACCACATAAAGCAAGAAGAACTTTTCTAATTTAATGTCATTCTACTGGCTGACATGTTTTATATAAAAGAATCAATGTAAAATTATTGCAAAGGACAGCCTTGACAAATTATCAATGATATTTCTTTGGAAATAAAACTTTTGATGACGAAAACAGAAATTTCAGTTTAAAATGATTGTTACCATGACTAATTACAATCTCATTATATAGCAAATAGAATAACAAGCTTCTACCCTCTGTTCTTCCATTTTCTTCCTGAATTGTGAAGCAGAAAGTAGCTGGTCTCAGAATGGTTTTTCTATCTGCAGCCGTGCAGCCTAGCATGAGCTTTCGGAGTGCTGCTCCTTCATCAGGTAAAGGGGCAGTGCTCTGAAAGCTCGTGGTATCAACATAAACCTGTTAGATTTTAAACTGGAGTCATGAGACTTCTTATTGTGTCAACCCCAGGCCAATGCCAGCAACTCCACTTCATGCATATACTTACAATACCAAACTTTATATTTCTGCAATACCAGCATTGCTTCAGTGACTGCTAATCTTCAAATTCCACATTCATTTTGTTATCAACATTATCTCCGCATCCTTTTCATTTCCATTGTCACTGCAACATTCATCTAAGCCTTTGTTATCTTGTGACTCCAATTTATATTTATCTTCTTCTTGTCCTTTAGCATCCTAGTTTTCCCTATCCAGGAATCCATCACCACATCCAACCCTTCACAAAATTCCACTCATATAACACTCAATTCATTGCCAAACTCCATTGCTCCCAAATCTTTCACTTTCAAAGCTGTTAACCTGGTTTTCAAATTCTTTCACAGTCTTTCCCCCTTCCTACTATTTCCACAACTTGCATATTTTCCACTCTCTTGTTCTCTTCCCAACTCTGGCCTATCCATGCCTGCCCACATAAATCACTCTCCTTCAGCTTTCCTTTCTCCATTCTCTGTATCTCCCTCATCAAAATGACTGATTTCACCTGGGATGTTTTGCAGTACTAAAAATGCTAAATTAATGCAAGTTTTTCTGACGAGAAGAAATACCACAAATCAGATTGGATAAAGTGAAAAAAAAATCAGGAAGATTTCCCACTGCTTCTGGACAATTTTCAGATTCTGATCATCCTTGGCTGTTTTGTCCCTTTGAGGGAATAACTTTCTAACACACTGTACTTCATTTCCCAAATTATGACCACTTCACTAGGTACCACAGAGTGTCCAATATCTGTAGAACTGCAACCCAGCAAGGAATCAGTGCATTCCACAAAATTGCAGGAGGAAAACTGGTCGGAAAATACCAGTGAGAATAAAGTGGCGAACTGATCCCAACACTGTCAGCGAGCTGGAGAAAAGTGCCTCAAAACAGATGACTACTCTTTCCGCAAAGGAAAAACACCAGCATAATGTCAAACAATGGATTTTGTCTGGCTTACCATGGTCACCGGCCCATGCTGTTGAGCCCCAGATAGATTCCATGCACCCATGCAACTCATCTTTCAAATGGTATGCAGGAAAAACTAAGGACTTTCATTAGCTGAGTTAACTCCACTGAAGCACTGAAATATTGTTCATTACCAGCTCTGTGGATCATAAGTCTTCTTTTTAATATTTATGGCTGAAGTGCCTGTGATTCGCAGAATAACTCAATCAGCTTTGGTTCTTGAAATGACATATTACACGCAGCAAAGAAATGAGATTCCGAAGAATCATTTGTTAGCTAATATTGCTTACACCAGGATGTGGAAAATGATTCTTTCCTTAAAAAAAACATTTTTTTAAATTTAAAGACTTTATCGATCTGCCTAGCGTAAACCAAAGGCTTTGGCAATCCTGTAGTGTCCAGCGATGTTTCAATTAATCTCTTCTATTACACTGTACAATCAATGAAGGTTTAAATTCGCTGGGATGCAGAGGAGGATAGCTCCTCGTTTATTCTTCTTAAGCACTTTTTTTGAATTATAATAATATTGTTTTAGCAACAGAGGATGTTGGGGAGCTCGGATGTTAGCGTTGTCAATGAACAGGATTCTCATAATATCCTCAGGATAATGTCACCTAAAAATATTTGGATCTTGTGCTTCGAGTTATTAGCCATGATAATTGGATGGTGCTCCAATCAGTAATTTTTTTCAGGAAAAGGTCACGATATCAGGAAACAGGAGATCATCAAAGGCTGCTGCTGGCTTCTGAGGCCAGTTTTTCACATCATCACGGACGTGGAGTTTTTGTTGAGGGTTCGGAGGGGGAAATGCATCTCGGCTCTGCCATTGTTGTATATTTCCGTTTGTCTTTAAGCTTGTTAGGGACAAGTCATAGAATAGCACTGCATAATTCACTGCCACACATTGCATATCATCTTTAATCATCACGCAGCAACCCTGGACTATGATAGCAGATAAAGGTCAGGGTATTCAACAGCAACAGCCAGCCTTTTTTGGCTCGGTGGTTCAGCTTCCAGCGATGTAGGAGCTACAGTATTAAATCCCTGCAGCAATAAAGACGTTAAAAATAGCACAGGATGACTGATATTGTCTAGTCTTGTTCCTGTAACTGACTGATGCAAAAATATTTGCTCAGAAGTGTCAGGAGGATCCAAGCCTGCACCATTATAGACTCAATGCAGATAATTTGGGTTGAGATTATAGAACATAGAACAATACAGCACAAACAGGCCCTTCGGCCCATAAGTTGCGCCGATCACATCTACCAATCCACAGACCTATCTATAACCCCTTATCCTATTCTTTTCCATATACTCATCCAGAATAGTCTTTTAAAAGACCCCAGCGAGTTTGCCTCAACAACCTCCGACAGCAGCCGATTCCATTCACTCACCACCCTCTGAATGAAAAACTTACCCCTAACATCTCCTCTGTATTTGCTTCCCTGCACCTTAAATCTGTGTCCTCTCGTAGTGACCATTTCAGCTCGGGGAAATAGTCTCTGAGAGTCCACCCTATCTATTCCTCTCAACATTTTATAAACCTCTATCAGGTTGCCTCTCAACCTACGTCTCTCCAGTGAGAAGAGTCCCAGCTCCCTCAACCTATCTTCATAAGGCCTGTCTCCCAATCCAGGCAGCATCCTTGTAAATCTCCTCTGCTCTCCTCAATAGTCTCTACATCCTTCCTATAATGAGGCGACCAGAACTGCGCACAATACTCCAAATGGGTCTGACAAGAGTCTTATATTATCATGGCAGCATTGAATTATCCAACAATGAATGAAACCGTTGTGGGTCAAACCGCCACATGACAATGGATTGATCATGCTGTGAGGTCACACAGAAGGGAAGGTGATGGCTGAGTGGCATAATCGCCAGATTATTAATCCAGAAATCCAGCTAATTTTCTGGAGACTTGGGTTCAAATCCCGCCAGAGCAGATAGCAGAATTTGAATTCGATGAAAGATCTCTGGAATTAAGAATCTACCGATGACCATGAAACCATTGTCGAGTGTAATAAAAACCCACCTGGTTCACTCATGTCCTTTAGAGAAGGAAATCTGCTGTTCTTGCCTACATGTGACTCCAGAGCCACAGAGATGTAGTTTACAGTCAACTGCCCTCAGATAACTAGGGACGGGCAATAAATGCTGGCTAGCCAGTGATGCCCATGTCCCACAAATAATTAAAAAAAACAGCCAGGCATGCAGCATTGATTCTGTAATATGATGGGGTCAGGCTCTCAACAACTTGTCAAACTATAGCTAGGTTTTATATATCACTGTTAATGTAATAATATGTCCCAGGTTGCTTCACAAGTTTATTATCAAATGCCATTTGATACTGAGAGTGAGGTTTTCCATTTCCATTGATCCTGGGACCAGAAATTCTCAACCGAGGTCAATAGTTTGTCAAATGATCCGTCCCGCCTGTGGTGATTTACCTGGTGGGTGGGATGGGAAACATACACCCCTGAGGTCCAAAAAGAGATATTAGGATAGATGAACAAGCGCTTGGTTAAAGAGATATGTTTAAGGAGAGGTAGATTGGCGGAGAAGTTTAGGGAAGGAACACCCAAGAATATGGTCTAGGCAACTGAAAAAATGTCTACCAGTAGGTGGGAAAATAAAATCAGGGATAAGCAAGAGGCCTTAATGGGGGGAAGTTCAGAAGACCAGAGGTGGGAGGAGGACACAGATAGGGAGATAGGGGTCCAGCATCAGTGCAGCATTGCACTTTATGTGGTCCATAAAATCTAGGAACAGAAGTAGGCTATTCAGCCCATCGAGTCTTGTCTGCCATTCAAATGAGATCATGGCTGATTTGACAATCCTCAACTCCACTTTTCTGCCTTAACCCCAATATGATAGCGTTACAATATGCTGCACAAAATTGAACGATAAGATCTGCGGGTATAATGGTGTCAGACATTTAATAGGGCTACCTAGTGTAAATTCAAATGCTATACGTTGTCCTTAGTCACAGCACATGTAACCGTCCCTTAAGCAATTCCAATCACATTATCTGCAAATGGAGATCCAAACATCAAAGCGTAAATATTCCTGGTATGTAGCAAGACTAATTCACTAGTTAGGCCATGCACAGTCTCATTAGATTGAGATATTTTTGTGAGTTGTGATTTGTATTGATTGAAATATAAAGCGATATTTAGTTTTATCTTTGTGCTGAGTTGATGTGGTGAGGTTGGCATTCAATAAATTTCTGTGAGTAAGTCATTCTTTACCACAAGTGCCGTTAAAGGCCCTTTCTGCAGTGCTCTCAGTTACAGACCCCCTTCCGAACCCTGTCACCGCTGCAGTCCCAGTATCGTAAACACACTTGGGAAGACGCCTTGGTTCAATCACTATTAAGATTCCAGCAGATGTTCTTTCCTGAGAATTGCTTTATTGAGTTGACTAATTTTCATCTAAAGTTTCTGTTCTATTTCTCTTTCGCTACAGTTGAGAAATCTTTTTGCTTAAAAAAAACCTTGGAAACCAGTCATGCAAAAGCAAGCCAGGAGTACTACTATCCAGAGCACAGTTTATTCAGTTTTGACCACAGTGCTTTGTTGTGTTGGTGTTTCTAGTCAGCGTGCTGCTGAAGAAAATGACAGAGTTTCAAGTGGACAATATCACAACATGATCAGGAGCTCAGGGTGGGAGAAGCTTTCTTCGGAATTGTTACCAGATTAATCATTTAACTCCTAGCACTAAAGCTTTTCAGTCATCTCTCTGGCTAGGTCTTACAACCTGATGCGCTTGCAGTGCTGCCAACTGTTGAAAGCTAACAGTTATTTAATTGCGCAGAATGGTTTTGCAGAGTTGCGCCTTGGAATTTCCTCTGAGCTGCTCAAACTCAAGAGGCCATGGTCTGGATCTTCTCTCCCTGACACAGGGCTGAAATCATAGAATCCTACAATGCAGAAGGAGGACATTCGGCCTGTCGATTTTTCACAGAGCATAATCCCACCAGGCCCTATCCCATAACCCCATGCATTTACCCTACTTAATCCCCCTGACACTAAGGGATAATTTAGCATAGCCAATCCACCTAACCTGCACATCTTTGGACTGTGGAAGGAAACCAGAGCACCCAGAGGAAACCCACACAGGCATGGGAAGAATGTGCAAACTCCACACGCACAATGATCCAAACCAGGAATCAAACCTGGGTCCCTGGCGCTGTGGAGCAATGCTAACCACTGAATCCAGGATCCTCGGTCTTATTTCTAGTACTGGCAATTTTCATCGGCATGTGAGGGGCAGTAGGAAGAACCTACACACTGATGTCTCATGTAGCCCACACCATTGTAGAAATAGACATTTTGGAGCTTCTGCCATATTGGTGAGACAGACAGGCAGCTTTGGGTAGGTGATGTAACTCACACCGACAGAGTGATATCTTGGTCATGGCTGAACCATGGTTGAGAGGCAGGAATATTATCAAATGTTAACACAAAAGGGGTTGCCTACTTCACATGTCATTGTGAAATGTTGTATGCTAACGTACAACTGCTTGTGATACAGTGAGTGATTTGTAAAGATAAAAGTTTATTTATCAGTCACATATAGTCTTACATTAACAATGCAATGAACTTCCTGTGAAAATCCCTTAGTCATCACACTCCAGCACTTGTTCAGGTACACTGAGGGAGAATTCAGCATGGCAAACGCACCTAACCAGCACATCTTTTGGACTATGGAAAGAAACTGGAGTACTTGGAGGAACCCCATGTAGACATGGGGAGAACTTGCGGACTCTGCACAGACTCCCAAGTCGGGAATCGAACCTGGATCCTTGGCACTGTGAAGCAGCAGTGCTAACCATAAGCAGTGCAGCAGATAGTGGTGAATTTATGGCCTCAAATTAAAGTCCAGAACCAGGCAATGCTTCCGTGAACAGAAATGGGCCTTTTAATACACCGAAGGAGGAGAGACCAATAAATGTCAGTGAAGGTGATGATGATGGCTGAACGGAATATAATTGGAGAGCAGAATGCTAGCTGAACTGAAGAAGTGTAATACTTATTTACAGATTTGGTTTCCTAACATGGACCAAAGAATAATTGATTGTTTTGAAATTAACAAAATGTTAACCTTCTATTTATCTGTGGAATTTCGTGCCCAGTGAAGCACTTGAGGCTACCTCATTTAATTTTTAAGGATAAATTTTTAAACAGTAAAGGAATTAAGGGCTATGGTGAGCGGGTGGGTAAGTGGAGCTGAGTCCATGAAAAGATCAGCCATGATCTTATTGAATAGTGGAGCAGGTTCGAGGGGCCAGATGGCTTTGTTCTTATGTTCTTATTTAGTTTTTTGCATCTTGCACCAGAGCAGCCATGCTCCATTGTTAAATTCTTTTTCAGCAGAGACAGACACTCCAATTACCACCATAAAAATTGTTTGGACACTCACCAGGACCACAGAAATGCAAAGGAACTTCGCCTAGAATTGCAGCACCGGTGACATTTGCCTGCTTCTCCATTCTGCCCAAGCTCACTCATATAACAATGGTCTGACATAATTCACTTCTGAATACAAGGAACAGAAACTCAATGGGACAAATAACTCACTGTCATGTCACTGAAAGCTGCAAACATCATGAATTGCTTATCAACTGGACCCGAGGTAAAAGTGTTCTCTACAACTAACTAGAAAAAAATTTCAATTCACGTTATCCTGTTCAACTAAAAATATAAAGGCTGGATTTTCCCGTCCTGCCAGGGCAGGCATTGTTGCGGACGGGATGGGAAAAGTCTTTGACTGCTGTCCAAATTTTACCATCCTGCCTGCAACAATGCCAACCCTGGTGGATCCCAAAAATTCCATCCAAGTGATCTTATTGACAATCTTCCACCTTCTGATGCATGATGTGCTTCTGTCTATCTTTGTCAGCTTGGCTCAGAAGATCACACTTTTGCTGTCGTGTCAAAAGCTGCTGAAGGTTCCTTCACTGGCACTGGGACATAATCCTGGAACTCCCCTCCCTAACAGCACAGTGGGTGCACCTACAACATATGACTGCAGCAGTTCAAACAGGCAGCTCGCCACCCACCTTGTCTAAGGCAATTAAGAATAAAATGCTGACCTGGCCAGCTACAACCACATCCCCTAAACAAATAGTTTTAAAAATTAGCCCCTCTATGGATCTCAACAGGTGATTTAGGCCATTGATGGACAACCTAGACTAGTGAATGAACCGTGTGGTGACCCTCGTTCATTTGAGTAGGCCGCAAGATTGAAATCAGGCTTGTTTGCTAACCATGATCACAGGAATCATATTGAATCATTTAATATATGCCAAATATTTCATTACAAGTTATAGAAAATGCTTAAACATTCATGTATTAATAGAAAGATGCACTTGACATGATATAAACAAAATATTTAGATTTTGAGCATGGCTCTCACAGCCAATGTTATGTGCAGTCAGCACACACCTCATGTCTCATGCCTTTATTTTACTGGGCAGCACAGTGGTTAGCATTGCTGCCTCACAACACCAGGACACAGGTTCAATTCCCAGCTTGGGTCACTGTCTGTGCGGAGTCTGTATGTTCTCTCTGTATCTGCGTGGATTTCCTCTGGGTGCTCCGGTTCTTTCCCACAGTCCAAAAGACATGTCATTTGGCGCATTGGTCATGCTAAATTCTCCCTCAGTTGTACCCGGACAGGTGCTGGAGTGTGGCGACTCAGGGATTTTCACAGTAATTTCACTGCAGTGTTAATGTAAGCCTACTTGTGACACTAAAAAATAAACTTTAAATTTGTGTATTGCTTTAGTTGCAAGGTAGGAAAACAACAATGTGGATGGGGATCAGAGTAATCTGCGGATGCTGGAATCTGAAGCAAAAACAGAAAATCTCAACAGGTCTGACAGCATCTGTGGAAAGAAAACAGATCCAACATTTCAAGTGTAGATGACCTTTCATCAAAACAGGGAGCAAAGGGATTTATACTATGAGGGGTGGGGAGAATGCAAAAGACTGAGAAGTTGCTAAAAGTGTCCATTAAGTGATCAGAATGTGAGAATGGCAGAATGGGGCCATTGACACTCTTGGAAACTGTGGCTTGATGTTCGGTGGTTGGTTCATGGTCTAGGGGAGGTAGGAGGAAGCATCTGCGAGGTAGAGCTCCGTATGCCAGACAACAATAGCACCTCCCTTGTTGGTGGGTTTGATGACAAGGTCAGGATTGGACCTAAGAGAGCGAAGTGCAGCAAATTCAACAAGAGACAAGTTAGAGTGGTCGAGAGAAGTAGAGAAATTGAGATGGCCAATGTCACGCTGATAGTTCTCAAAAGATTAAGAGTAGGTAAGAGGCTGGAGGGAGGGATCCAGGTGGAGGTGGGAATGTTGGAGGTGGATGAAAGGATCTACTTAAAAGGGGGTGGACTTGTGCCCACAGAAATGGAGACAAAGGCAGCGAAAGAGTAATCTTGCATGTGGGAAACGATCAACAAAATGTCTTGTGGACACACTCAGTACCCTGATAGGCCACATGAAGACAATAGATTGCCCATTACTGATTTAGGCAGTACTGAAGATGCTTTGCATTGTTGAAATACCATCGTTCAGATAATACTTACAAATAATGTATCACCTTCCTACTCTGGTGAATGTAAAAGACTCTGTGACACTTTTCAAAAGCCAAGGAAGCTTTCTTTGTACCCTGGCCAACATGTTTTCCTTTGACCAACACCAATCTGCTCATTGTTTCATTAGTTGAGTTCTTGCTGCATTCAAACATTATACAACCACTCAGCCACACTTCTGTCGAGCAATCTCTTTTCAGCACCTTGTCCTCAAATATTCCTTTCTTCTTTTCCCCCTTCACAAGAATAATTTTCTAACACCCTTGTGAAATCCCTGCAAGAAACTTTTGCCCATTTCCTTTCTTCGTTAGGCCTTGATCATCTAGGTCCCACTGTTTGCTACACCAGAACTATATTTGAACTTCTTGCTATCGACAGAACAGCCGAATAATCTCCTGTTATCATTATTTTTGTCCCAGGCACTTTGCCAAACTGTTGGTTACATAGCAACGGTGGTTATCTACCCAGCAAACCATTACACATCAATAATATTCACTCATTCTGGAAATGAGCCTCAAACAATAATTGCCTCTTTTCATCAGAAGATAACTGTTCTAACTCAAGCGATATCCCAAAACATGACTGCATTTATGTAATTGCAATGGTTACAAGCCTCATGTAATGCGCTGAGCTCAAATAAAAGTCATATTTTCACAGCAATTTAATTCCAGTAGTAATTACAACTGGCTTTAGGTTTTTCCTACATTAGGAGATTAGAAAGCCTGTCAGTAGTTTTCTCCCACTTTGCGATGGCGAAATAAACTTATTTGAGGTTTTGCAGAGCAATTGTTCCACATCCCTTTCTGTGGCATTTATCCAAACTTGCCTTTCTATTTCTTGTTTTCTATAAATGGTCTAGACAGCCAGTGCTTAAAATATTTGACAACAGTAGCTGAAAAAGCACTCACCATCACTCAGTAGGTCAGCAGTATAATGGCTTTGCTCTACAGTAATAGATGATTTAGATAAGCATTAAAGATGCTGACCTGGCCGTGCCACTCAATACATGAAAAATAAAATCACAAAGACACGTGTATATACACACATGCATAGAACACGCATGCATACATGGGCACACACACATACACTCAGCTATCATCATGACAATCCTCCCTTATTAGACCAAAAACATGTCCATGATTTTTCTGTAGCTTAGTCTCCATCTCTTGTTAAACCTATTGCAATAAATTTTGCAAACACATTTAAATTTCCCTAACTAAATAAATTTCTTCAATTACAAATGTGAAGTAAATTCAACACAGTCCAATATAGTTTATCCTTTTTTTCAGCATTTCAATTTCTGGAACTGCTGTTTCCAATTTCTTGTGCAATTTAGTGACAGAACAAAATCTTCATCTTGCTTTGGTGGTCTCCTCTCACATTGTGATTTGCCTGCTCTCTCAGGAACTTTGGTCATTGTGTCAGGGTTTGGAAGTATCATTGTCCCCTCTGGATCAAGTATTTGTCCCTCTGAATGGCAAGCATCGCTGGCTTGGGCTTGGACTGGTATTGCTGTGTCTCAACTTCACCTCAGCTGCAACATCTGGTTCCTCTGCTTCAGAGTCTTTGTCACTGTGATATTTATTGACATATGGAGAATTTCTATCATATAGTACTCCTTCTGGAGACTGCATGGATGGGATTTTACGGCCTTGCTCATGCCAAAACCATAAAATCTTGCCCAAGATCAACGGACATTTCCATGGTCTGCGGCTTGCCCGCTCTGATTCCTGTAGTGGGTGGGGCAGTAAAGTTCTAGGCACTGTTTCTCTTTTTGGCAATAACAGTGTGAGGCTAGCGACAAGATGGTGTAACATATTACTCAGACTCTCCTGTCTCAGCAGTGATATCTAGCTTTCTTTCTATGTGATCAGCACCCTTTTTCACTGCATCAAGATCTGAACACTGATGTCCCTCAGCTCTGTCACCTGGGCATGTATCCTTATCCAAATAGCAATGCAGCTGGGCCTTCTCTGGTCATAGAGTGTGACGCTGCTCCATCCATGGTCACATATGACAGCCTTGGACAAACTTCAACCTCAGCCAAAGCAAGCTGCATCTATTTCTCGAAAGATCAGTTTTGTCGTTCCATTTCCTCATTTGCCTCTGGCGATTTTGAGGTTATGCTGAGATGGCGAATGTCTGTCCCATTCTTACAATCTGCAATGGTCTGTGAGGTGAATAGTAGCCCCATATCTGAATACAGAACGATGGGCAGGCTGTGCCTTGCAATATTCCAGTCACCAAGGCCTCACGGGCTCTCCTCCTCACCCCCAGCTGGAGCCAGCATTTATTCTGATCCCACCCCCACTGCGATCCTCGGCCCCTTCTCCTCCCACCCACCTCACCCCTCCCCCACCCCCCCCCCCACCCCCCATCCCCTCAACAGCCATTGCTGGCATCCTTTGTACATTGGGGTGCTCTTGGTCCACAAACCGAGGATGTTGCCTGGTATGGAGGGCAGGTCTTATGAAGAGAGGCTGAGGGATTTGAGGTTGTTTTCATTAGAAAGAAGGCGGCTAAGAGGAGACCTTATTGAAACATATAAGATGATGAGAGGTTTAGATAGGGTGGACAGTGATAGCCTTTTTCCTAGGATGGAGAAAGCTAGCACGAGGGGACATAGCTTTAAATTAAGGGGTGGTAGTTATAGGACGGATGTCAGAGGTAGGTTCTTTACCCAGAGGGTGGTAAGGGTATGGAATGCCCTGCCTGCTGCAGTTGTAGATGCACCAAGTTTGGGGGCGTTTAAGAGGTCCATGGATAAGTTTATGGATGAAAAGGGAATAGTTTAGGTTAGAGGGTCATTGCTTTTTCTTAATTGGTCGGCGCAACATCGAGGGCTGAAGGGCCTGTTCTGCGCTGTAATGTTCTATGTTCTATGTTTTATTCCACCCCCCCAAATGATGCTCTTACTGGGGGCCACCCCTTGGTACAGGTTGGCACCGGCAGGTTGGCATGGGCATGGCGCCAACCTGGCAGCGCCAACCTGTGCCAAGCAGCAGTGCCAGGGTGCATTGCTAGGGCACTGCTTGGCCATGTCCCTCCTCGTCCCCCAGGGGCTATACTTATTTTTGTGCCCCCTCCCCTATCCTGGCCAGGGAGACCCCCTCCCTCATGACAGGTTTGCTTCAATGATGTCACATCAGCACAATATGAAGATATGACGAGGTATCAAAATACATTGGGGAGGATCGAGGAGAGTTTACTGAAATTAAAAAAGCATGTAAGTGCATGCAGAGCAGTTTCACATTCGTTATGGGGCATCACTAATGAGGGGATGGGAAGATCCAAAGTCATGTTCTTTCCAGCAAGATCTACCACTTCAGATCTTGAGCCCCTGCCGCCAACCTCGCAGTCAGGGAATGCAGGCTGAAGAACACATGAAGGCATCTGTCCCAGCCCCTCTCCATTCTTTCTAACAAAGTTCAATGAGCACTCTTTCCAAAAAACCAAACAGAGTCTCTCTATCAGGTTCATCCCGGTTTTGATTACATCACAGGCTTGTAATAAGCTCCGAGTGGCAGTAGCCCATACACTGCACAATGCAATTAATATTAACATCAGCACTACTAATAGCAATCTGGTGCAGTGTGAAGAAAAATAGTGTTCTATTCCACAGTGTATTACAATTCACAGATCCTTCTGGCATCTTTCAACACCACCATTACTGTTATTACCTTTGGGCTTCAAGGGACTTCTAGCCACAATTGAAAACCATGGCATATTTTAATTTAACACAAATTTACCGTTTGCCTTTATTTTTACTTGCCACATTTCTTTAAATCTTGCATTCTTCCAACCCCACTTCTAGACCTCTGCTAATTAATAAAATCATAGAATCCCTACAGTGCAGAAGGAGGCCATTCCACCATCAAGTCTGTACCGACCGCAATCCCACCCAGATCCTATTCCCATAACCCTACATCTTTGCCCTGCTAATCTCCTGATACTATGATCAATTTAACATGGTCAATTAATCTAACCTGCACATCTTTGGACTGTGGGAGCAAACCGGAGTACCAGGAGGAAACAAAGAACAAAGAAAAAAGAACAAAACAGCACGGGAAACAGGCCCTTCGGCCCAACGAGCCCACACCGCCACCCCGATGTTCCCATCTCTACCCGCAATTCCTGTCCAAGTTTATAGATCTATGGATTAAAAACCAAATTTGAGACAATTTAAGGAGAGTTTGTTTTGCCAATTAGCCTAAGAGCACATCTTTGGGATGTGGGAGGAAACCGGAGCTCCCGGAGAAAACCCACGCAGGCACGGGGAGAATGCGCAAACTCCCACAGACACAGGCCCAAATCCATGTATCTGCACAGCACAGCGATAGTCTCTGAGCTGTCGTGTTGCCCATCAGATGGTCCAGGTCAAGCGTACACTAACAACGTGAAGCAGTAGGATACTCTCGAAAAAGATCCAAGAGCAGTCCTCTCACGACCCAACGCGTGTATGCCCCTCGTTAGACAACAAGGTGGACCAAAGCACCTGTAGGATAAAAACAAATACATCAATAGTTTTAGAATAACGGCGCCCAACGTGGGGCTCGAACCCACAACCCTGAGATTAAGAGTCTCATGCTCTACCGACTGAGCTAGCCGGGCACTAGCCAAACCCCTCACAGACACGGGGAGAATGTGCAAACTCCGCACAGACAGTGACCCAAACCGGGAATTGAATCCAGGTCTCTGACACTGTGAGGTAGCAGTTCTGTAACCTCCCCCAGTTCTACCTCCCCCAGTTTTGGCCTTCTGAGCTTCACAGGTTTCCTTTGCCTGTCTTTTTCCTTTGCATGTGCCTTCAGCTCCCTAAATCTCAGCCTTTGGAATTCCCCTTCTTAAACCTATTATTTCCACCTCTTACTTGGAAGAATCTTTCGTCTTTAATTTCTTAGCCAAGCTTTTAACGATTTATTCTAATTTCCATATGTGGTTAGAGTCAATTTCTATTCAATCCCAAAGCTCATTGGGATGTTTTGCTACACTTAAGTTGCTCTATAGAACAATAAGAAGTCTTACAACATCAGGATAAAGTCCAACAGGTTTATTTGGTATCACAAGCTTTTGAAGTGCTGCTCCTTCATCAGATGATTCACCTGATGAAGGAGCGACACTCTGAAAACTCGTGATACCAAACGAATCTGTTGGAATTAACCTGGTGTTTTGGAGTTTCTTACTGTGCCCACCCCATCCACCACTGGCATCACCACATCATATAAATACAACTTGTTGTTGTTGCTTGGACCTGGCTACTGAGGAAGCGCATTTAAACTTCATGGAGGTAGCGAGGGGGAGGGACAGTTGAGGGAACGATTATTCATTCTCCAAACTCTCTTCCTCAAGAATTGTTTGGTCCCGCCTGATGCTAAGGATGAAGTTGCAAATTTTCAGTATGAGGAATTATGAGGTGAAACTCAAGCCCTGATGTTGCAGCATGACAGGAGGTAACATTCTAATGCCTATTGAGAGAAGGTGGTGGCACAGTGGAATTATCACTGGACTAGCAATCCAGAGACTCAGACAATGCATTGAGGACTAAGGTTGAATCTCACGATGGCAGAAATTTGAATTCAATAAAAATCTGGAATTAAGAGTCTAATGACGACCATGAATCAATCCATAAAAACCCATCTGGTTCACGAATGTACATTAGGGAAGGAAATCTACCATTTGTACCTGGTCTAGTCTACATGTGACTCTAGAGTAACAGCAATATGGTTGACAAGTAAGAAAATAAGTAGAGAAAAGAACAATCAGAAGCTTTTCTGGATATTCAGAAGCTTTTTCCTACGATGGAAGAGTCAATTACTGGGGTGAGAGATTTAAGGTGCGAGGGGCAATGTTTGAAGAAGATATACGAGGTAAGGTTTTCACACAGAGTGTGTTGGGTGCCTGGAACTCATTGCCAGGGGAGATAGTGGAAGTAGATATGATAATGACTTTTAAGGAGTGTCTTGACAAATGTATGATTAGGATGGGAATAGAGAGATATGGTCCCTGGAAGGGTAGGGGGCTTTAGTTCAGTCAGGCAGCATGGTCAGTGCAGCCTTGGTGGGCTGAAGGGCCTGTTCCTGTGTTGTAATTTTCTTAGTTCTTTGTTCTTTGATTTCCAAATGGTCTCTGAAATGGGAGTCAGTAAGGGATGGGCATTAAACGCTAGCCCAGCCAGCAATGCCCACATTCCGTGAATGAATTTAAAAATCATAGAGACATAGTTAGGGTCCCTGTCTGGTCATGCTCTTTAACTTGCAATGCTGCCAATCTCTGTGCAATAACAGAAATGTGAATAAATCATAGTGATTCAGTTAGAGGAAGTTTCAATGCATTGACCCACAAAAGAATCTGATGTCTGCCCAAGTTTCCTTGGAAGCTGACACTTAAAATTAACTTCAAACAGTCGATAGTCCATCAGGGAGTGGGGGGAAGAGAAACTCAACGTTGCAGATGCCCCTCACTCTGTAAGTAAATGTTCCATGTTCTCTATTTGATAAATGTGAGATACATTGAAGCCTATACATTCCTGAATACTAATGGTGCCATTGATAACACAAAATATGAATCCAATCCAAATGGACAAACTCAAAGCTATCCCTCTTGCGACTTTAATCGCCAAAGCTAACCAGGTGAGCACCAAGCTCATGGTAGTTATTCTGCAGCAAAAGAAATTAGACATAATTAAGCGCTGAAGACATTCATTGAGCATTTCTGCATGCTAAAATAAGGGATTAAAAAACAGAGCTCGGCAACAAATGCGTAAGAGTTTAATAGCCTGTAGAATGGTTTGTTAGCCTGGGACACTGCCCAGAGCTCTGTGAATGTCTGCATTATGTGTTTGTAATGTTAGCTTCAGTCAGTGGGAGCAACTCTTGCTGCAGTCAGGAAGTTATAGGTTCAGTCCCTGCCCTTGAATCTTTGTGCATTTTCCTGGCTGGCAGTTTAGTATGCCAACGAGGGAGTACTACATTGTCTAAAGTGGAGGGATATTAAATTGAAGCCCTGTCTCTCCATTGGATTAAAAGAAAATAGTCCAGTGGCAACATTTGAAGAGCATTTTTCTTGCTAGACAGAATTTCTTCCTCAACTAACACCATCAAAAACAGGTTAAGTGGTCATTTGTCTGACTGAATATTTTATGGTTCGTGTAGAGAATTGACTGATGTATATAATAATAATTATGCTTAATTGTAATGTAGTGCAATTAAGAAGTTTTGATATCGCAACTAAAGGGAAACTGTTATGTTTGGCAGAAGGGGCAGCAATCCAGAGGAACGCAGATTTAAGTTAATTGCAAAAAAACACAGTGGTTGGAATGAGGAAAATTTTTTTTATACTGCGAGTTATGATCTGGAATGCAGTACCAGATGCAGATTCGAGAGTTAAAGTAAAGTTTATTTATTAGTCACGAGTAAGACTTACATTGACACTGCAATGAAATTACTGTGAAATTTTCCTAGTCACCATGGTCCAAGGGCCAATGCACCTAACTAGCACACCTTTCAGAATGTGAGAGGAAACCGGAGCACCCAAAGGAACACACGCAGACAGTGGGAGAATATGCAGACTCCATACAGTGACCTGAGCTGAGAATCGAACTGGGTCCCTGGTGCTGTGAGATAGCAGGGCTAAGAACTGTGCTGCCCAAATAGTAACTCTCAAAAGGTAATAGATGTGATAAAGAAAATTTGTGACAAGGGGAAGGGAGTGGGATTAATTGTATGGCTCTTTCAAAAGGGACAGGAACAAGGTTAAGGGGCTGAATGGTCACCATCTGAGATTCAAAGCAGTTTTGGATAATCTGAAGACCTGATAAAGCAGCAGGTTCTTTTTGAGAGGTAAGTGAGAGCATAATGTGCTTTATTTAAATACAAGTTCTTCCTTTTTTAGATTTGCAAGTAAGTAATTTATTACTTCAATCTTGAATACTGGGGAATACAAATTAAACTGTCTTCCATCTGTACAGAAACTGCCAATTTTTCCAGGCTAATAAAGAAAATTAAATGGATCTTGAGAGGGGAAAATAGAGCCACACAGCCTATTACAGAAATTTGTGATTTGTGCAGCCTATTTTTTGATTTGTATAAGAAAGAATTCTTCAACAGGCAAGGAATACACTGGGTCATGTTTTGTTATTTCTAAATGTTTTGAAGATTTCTTCCTGTCACCTCAGAACTTTGTAATCACCTGACTTCTTGGCATCCATCCCTTACTCCCTAAAGGACAATGGACAGAGGAAGATTTAACTTCAAATATCCGTCTTTTTTATTCTTGGGATGTCCCAAAGTGCTTCACAGCCAGTGGGTTACCTATTGATGTATAGTCACCAGTGTTTCTGTAGCTAACTGAGGCAGCCAATCTGTACAGAGTGAGCTCGCAGCCAGGGGATGAGTGGCCAATTAAGGTGAACATGGAGTTACATATGGAAAGTTTAGAATCTAGAATCCAAATTACAGTTGCACTCTTTTCGTAGAATGGAATCCTTACAGTGCAGAAGGAGGCCTTTGACCCAATGAGTCTGCACTGATTCTCAGAGAGCATCTTACCCCCCCCCCGCCCCATCCCCACAATCCAGCACATCCACCACAGCTAATTCACCTAACCTATAAACTAGGGGCAATTTTGGCGTGGCCAATCCACCTAGCTTGCATATTTTTGGATTGTGGGAGGAAACCCATGCAGACACAGGGAGAATGTGCAAACTTCACACAGGCAGTCACTCAAGGCCGGAATCAAACCTTGGCCTCCTGGCACTGTGAGGCTACAGTGCTAACCCACTGTGCCACCTTGCCGCTGTTGCGGTGGATCATTCAATTTCTGGGCCAGAATTTTGTTTCAATGTTGATTTCACACTGACTTGTTGCAATCACACTGACCCTGTTACAATCACCCAAAACAGTAGATGGAAAGTACTGAAAGTACGTTCCCTCCCCTGCTCATCTTCGCGGCAAGAATTATATATCTCATTATTGTCATAATAAAAGGTATTTAAATTTCCCCACATCATCATTCTGTAATAGTTACTCCACTAACAGTAAAGAGTTTCAAGCTCTTCAGTAAATATCCTAGCTGCAGTCTCTGACTCAAATCATTTTATAAATCAGAGGGCTTGGCAGAACCAACTTTTAGTGCACAAAAAATGCCAAGTCCTTTCACAGTTCAGGCAGAGTTCAGTGTCTTGAAAGGCCCATTTGTGGATCTAAGAACACTTAAATAATTGTATAATTTTAATAATCATTTAATTTTGTTGCCTTGTAATCAAAGCTGCATTTAGCATAACATCCTGGATGTAATTCCCAACCAATGAGCCCTGAATGAGTGTATTTTGTGCTGAGCAACAGAAAACTGCAACACATATCGACCTTTTCCTTCCTCCTTTCCCTAAAGATCACTTTTTTAACTTTCAACAGGTTTACTTCCACTATAACCCTTAGCTGTTCTACTCTCAGCATTCTGCTACTTGGCACATACCACGATTTCAGTTTCCTATCACTGGGCGCACTGAGACCCTGATTGCTGCTGAGTTCTTTCAGAGCAAATTCACAAGATTCTTCTTTTATTGAAGTGGTTTTTACAAAGCAAGCCCTGAAAAATCCTCTGCCAAAGCGTCCAGTCAATTTTCCAAACATTCTGCTTTTACTATATTAGGTTAATTATGATGTGGCTTTCAGGCTTATTTATCACAGTGCTAGGTAGTGTCAAGGGAATCTCTCAAAGCATTTGCTTAGTGAACTGACAATATAGCTGTGTGTGTGTGCTTCTCTATTACTAAGCAAAGCCTGGCTCAAGGCGAGAATCAGTTCTCTTTTAAGGTACACTGCATCTTCAGAACAAATAAGGACTCACTTACTTAATATGTCTGTGGCTCTGTGATTATCAGTCCACACAACAGAAATCCTTTTTCATGCAAACGAATATTTGTCTTTCCATTTCCAAAATATATGTTCTGTTTTGTGGATGTGCTATTCTATGTTGGATCAGTACTCCAGATGAGGTTATGTTCTCCTTATGCTTACAACAAGGACTGTGATGTAGTCCTTGTACTTTTGGAATACTGGCTCGGTGGTTTGCACTGCTACCTAACAGCTCCAGGGACTTGGGTTTGATTCCCAGCTTGGGTCACTGTCTGTGTGGTGTCTGCACATTTTCTTCGTGTCTGCGTGGGTTACCTCCAGGTGCTCTAGTTTCTTTCTACAGTCCAAAGATGTATGGATATGGTGCATTGGCAATGCTAAATTGCCCTTAATGTCCCAGAGTGCATACATTAGGGGGATTAGCAGGTTAAATGTGTAGAGTAACAGGGATAGGAGCTGGTTGGGATTGTTCTCAGTGTAGGCTTGATGGGTCAAATGGCCTCCTTCTGTACTGTAGAGATTCTATGATTCTGCTAACCTAGCAACCTCTACAAAGCCATATGGGAAATCTTATGAAATCCACAGGGATGTGTTTGGAGGCAGGGCTGAGAGGAAACATAAGAAAAGTTGACAACTGGGTGATCATAATCTAGTTGGGTGAGCAACATAAGTAACTAACCACCTAGCAGTGGTGAGATGACAAAAATGAACAATGGGTAGAGTAACTTGGGGGAAATGGCAAGGACTTCATTGGGATTTTCACAGTGTTGGAGCTGCCTGCCATTGGGTGCCTTGCCCAGTAACTCAGTGAAAGCAGCCTCCTACTGGCAGGCCAGTTGGCCATCAGAATTGCAAGCTCTATATCCCTATAGTGGAGCTGTGGGCAGGAAAAGCCACACATTTAACCCTAACACATTGACTAGAGGGACCTACCAGCTTTGGCACTCGTTACTTCCAATTTTGTTGCAAGCTCCAAATGCATTGAGACACCTGCATGCTCTCCTTCCTCCATCAGCAGCACTCACCCCTCCAGATGGGGTTCCTAGACTGGAAAAGCTGAAAGCCCTCTGATCAACCACCTCCAGGAATGTGTCACGGATGGGTGGGATTCACAGAGGCAGGATCAGCGTGTGTCTTTGATAGAAGAATATTTTCAAAAGCGGTTCAGAGTTATAAACAGTCTTGCCTGAGGATGGGTTAGCAGTGGGAGAACTAGTCAGGAACTGTAAATACAAAGACTTCCAAAAGAAAAATGTTTATGACTAGCTAATATTTATTTGGATAATAGGAGATTGAAGGAAGATCACCCTGAAATTAATCTGACTTAGTCATAATACTATTGTTAAACAATTCCAACATAAAGTACTCCTTTCCCATCCTTTCACGCTTGGATCTATTCAGCAACAGAACTGATATTGGCCATTCAGTTCCGTTCTATCTTGTGTTTGGATTGGGACACTGATGTTGGGGTCAAATGCAGCTCCCAACTTGCACAGGCATTGGGTGCAGGCATTCAACACCGAATTGGTCCTGGTTTATTGGCCATTCTCACAGTCCAGTTAAGCATAGCAGGAATGTTCTCAAAGCTGGAGAGCTAATAGAAAGCTTGTCTTCAAACCAGTGAAAACCTGCCCTGGCATCTAAATTGAAGAAACTGTTTAAAAACATTAAAGTTTATTTATTAGTCACAAGCTTATATTAACACTGCAATGTAGTTACTGTGAAATTCCCATAGTTGCCACAATCTGGTGCCTGTTTGGGTCAATACACCTAACCAGCACCTCTTTCAGACCATGGGAAGAAACCAGAGCACCAGGAGGAAACTCACGCAGACATGGGAAGCACGTGAAAACTCTATACAGACAATGATGCAAGCCAGGAATTGAACTCAGGTCTCTGGTGCTGTGAGGCAATAATGCTAACCACTGTGCCGCCATGCCACCCATAGGAACGTGGATGATAAAATCATTCCATAGAAAATTATTTTTCAGAATTCACTGATAGCTTTGTGATAAAAGGAGAGTGTAACTAGATTGTATAAATCTGGATAGTGCCAGGTTGGATGTCCAGTTGGTGCTGTTAGTCAATCTGAGGCTGGTGGGAATCCTGCAATTTGCTACAGTACGCTAAAAATAGGGACAGCAGGAAAATCAAATATGGTTCATATTCCTGATGGTGATTCTCTGATTCCTGCTTGACAGTGCATATAAGTGTGCCAGGTGAGAGTAAGGTGAGATTCAGCAGTGATGCTACATGTTAAAAGCCTAACATTCATAGTAAGAACAATGACTCCTGCAAGGGGCCTGTGAAACCATATCACTGGAAGAGCCAATATCTTCTGGAAAGGAGAAGATAAAGGAAATTGGTACTCAGATTTCCATTTTTGGCTTTCAGAGTTGGAGTCAGTTGAGAAACCTTGTCATTTACTTTTGATTCAACAATGTGACAGATTGTTCAATAATCCAAGGAGGATAAGCCTCAAATACTATAAATATCTGAAATATATAAATATCTGCAAGCAAAAACTGATAGACAAATTCCGCAAGCATGAGGACAGGCTGAACTGGGATCTTGGATTCATGTCATACTACGTGTAACCCCCACCATTTGGCTTGGACTTGCAAAATCTCACTAACTGTCCTGGTTTGAGACAATTTGCACCTCTTTAACCTGTGCTCAATGCTCTCTCCACTCGCATTGTCTGTACCTATAAAGACTTGATTATCTGTAAAGACTCACATTCCAACCTTTACGTTGCAATTGCATCTCTCTGCATGTATGCTGTGTTTGTGAACCCAATTCTCCACTCACCTAATGCAAGAACAGCGCTCCAAAAGATGGTGATTCCAAATAAACCTGTTGGATTTTAACCTGGTGTTGTGAGACTTCTTACTTTGCCTACCACAGCCCAACGCCAGCATCTCCACATCAAAACTAAAGTCCACCACCCTTTTAATAAACTGCCTTAACTTAAACATAGGTGTTTTATCAACAAACATTCCATGATGCAAAATATCTTTGAGTGCCAAATGTTTAGGAAAAAACATCAAACCTGCACTGAATGATGGAAGCAAGTTCAATAGCAACTTTCAAAATGAGAATGGAGAAATGCTCAATGAGGAAAAAAGTCCAGCCATTTTTGGAAACAGCAAGGGAGTGGGACTAATTGGATAAAGAGCCAGCACAGACACTGTGGACCAAATGGCCTCCTTCAGTGCGATAGTGTAAGGTGAGTGTCTCTCTCTGTCTCGCTGCCTGATTGACGGATAAAATCCACAGCATCGCTTTTCCAAAGATTGGATTGTTCATCTTGTAAGTTTGGAATCTGCCAGCTACTGTGTATTCAGCACAGCGCAGACACAGCACCACAGATTACTACATTAAGTTAAGAAGCAAACCTTAGCAAGAAAAACACAGATGAAATAACAAAATACAGCAATAATTTATTTTTACAGACTTCAGCATAAACTTGTGACGGATCAGTGAAGGAGATACTACAGTTAATATAGCTAGCAGCCAAGTCCACATTAAAAACAAATCTCAAGATGTACGACACTGTACCAACATGAAACTACAGACAGGATCTCTTGTCCAGATTCCACTGAAAAATATGTTGAAATAATTAAAGCTGCTTTTCAGTTGAATTAAACTGTAATTACGAGCTGTTAAGGAAGAGAACCAAAGCTGCTTGGTCACAACTGGTACATTTTAATGCAGTCAATCCATGCTCAAAATGAATGGCAGAGCAGGATCAAACAGCCGAAAGGCCTTCTTCTGCTTCCCACTCATGAATCCTCTGCCAATAAAAGCCACTGATAATTTTCCTATTGCTTTCAGCACTTCATCGACAACATCTAAGCACAATTATTCTACATAAAGAATACTCATTAAACGGGATTTTACGGTCTCACTCATCCTGAAACTTTGAAACCCTGCCCTAGATCAATGGATCTTTCCATGGTCCACCTCTCGCCCACTTCAATTCCTGTGATGGGTGGACAGTAACATTTCGGCCATTGCAGTTGTTTAAAGCCAAAATAGAATTAACACTATAATGTAACAAATAGTGTGTCTGGGAAATGGGAAACGTATCATTTAAAATTGAATGTCATAAACTGACATGACCATGTGTTCACTGTCAATCTGGTTTTATCACCCAAAACAATCTCTCCTTATCAGTGTCCTCCCTTATCTCATCCATTACTCTGGTCGATAAGAAAGGGGTGAGGACAACCCCAGGCTTTTTTCTTGACATCCAACTGTCATGTCTGACCATAAAAGCAAAATACTGCGGGTGCTGGGATCTGAAACAAAAACAAAACATGCTGGAAAATCTCAGCATATCTAACAGCTTCTGTAGAGAGAGCACAAACCTAAGGTTCATCCTGACCTGAAATGTCCAAGTGAACATTTTGAGTCGGGATGATCCTTATTTCCGTTCTCTCCCCACAGATGCTATCAGGCCAGCTGAGATTTTCCTGCATTTTTGTTTTTACAACGTACCTGACCCCTGATGCAGTTCCCCAGCCCACCCATCTCTATCTCCAGCAGCAATTTCAGGAATCCACCCTACAATGTCTTCCTATCTTACTCAAAACACTACTGCCACCTTACCTACTCCACAAGGATCGCCCACCTTGACCAGCTCCTCAATCCTTTCTTAGCCTATTGCTCTCTGATGTAGTTAAAGAATTTCCTTTCCAAAGTTGTTTCTTCCATTTTGCCAAAATGTGACAGCAATGCACTCATCAAAAGCTCATCTATAATTCCTCAGCTCTATCCAATTGCCATCTGATATCCAACCTTCTCTTTCTCTTAAATCCTCAATTACGTCATCAACACCCAGATTTGTGCCTCCTGCTTGCATTATTCTCCCTTTAAATTCCTTCCCTGTCTATGGAACCAACACTTCCCTGGACAAAGTCTTTAAAGATACAGAAATCACTGTGTTATCCCTCTTCATTTTCCTTGACCTGTTTGCAGCATTCAACACTGGTAACTGGTCGTTTCTCTTCCACCATTTCCCTCCGGTGTATTCCACCTTTGTGTCTTCTGCATCTATGCTGATGATGCTCAACTTCAATTTTGTGCTACTACCATCAACTCCTCTATCTCCATTGTGTTCAAACATGTATTTCTCAGACATCAAGGAAGAACTTCTTTCTACTTAAATTAGTTGAAGCAGAGGTCAACTGCTTCAACTAATGTCAAAAACTCTGGGTGCGATTTTCCCGGACCACTGTGCTGCTCTTGTAGTGTGGCAGGCCCAGAAATATCAGTGGAGAGCCAAAAATGGGAATCACGACAGGCTGATCTCGAACTTCCTGGGCCATTTTTTACATCGTAATCAGCCTTGCACAGGAAAACAGTGCAAGGCTGATTACAATATGTTAAGTCAGATTTGCATCTCTTTAGTAAGCCTGGAACTCAGTACCCCGAACTTGCTAAAGTTTCTGATTTCACTAGTGGAATTCCACACAAGCTGACATCACATATGGTCCCAGCAACAGGGACCAAGTGCAATGGTCTCGCTGGTAGGACCAAAGACCACTCAGGTCCCATGGGAGGTCAGGGGGCAGGGAGGGATGGCGTAAATTCATTCAACTAAGACCTCCCAGAAAAACAGGAGGGGAAAATCTCCCGTATTCTCGCCCATTGGGCACTTTGTTTTTTGGGGAAAATCGCACCCTCTATACCTTAGCTTCAGATTCCATTTCCCTCTCTGTCAAATTGAATAGACTGAGCTGGATAATGTGTAGTCTTTCTGTCTCATCTGCAGAAGTGATCTCTCTAATGGTCTCCTTGTTAGCTTTCCAAGTTCTGCCCTTTACAAATTACAATTCACCTACAACCAATTTTACACTTAATTCCAATGCTCCATTGTTAACAATCTATATTTCCTCTATATCACCCAATAACTGATTTCAAATTTCTTGTCCTCATCTACAAGTTATTCAGTGCTATTGTTATCTTGTGCTTCTGTAATATCCTGCAGACTAATTTGCCTTCATGTATCTTTTACCTTTTGACTTTTGCCTTTATTGCATCTGTCTTTCTGCGTGCCATTCCACACTGGCTACGAATCTTCAACCCTCTTGATCCCACACTCTGGAATACTATCCCACATGGTTTTGAAAGCCTCCTGAGATTTTACTCTCCACCTTGCTCAATCTCCAGTTGTATTGGCCTCTGATGGATATTTCATTGCCCTAAAACTACTGCATGAGGTGTGGCACAGTGGCACAATGGTTAGCACTACTGCCTCAGTGCCAGGGACTTGGGTTTGATTTCTAGCTTGGGTCACGATTGTGTGGCATCTGCACATTCTCCCTGTGTCTGTGTAGCTTTCTTCAAGGTGCTCTTGTATCTTCCCACAGTCTGAAAGGCATGCTGATTAGATGCATTGGTCATGCTAAATTCTGCCTCACTGTACCTGAGCAGGTGTCAGAGTGTGGCGACTATGGGATTTTCACAGTGGTTTCATTTCAGTGTTAATGTAAGCCTACTTCTGACACGAATAAACTAAAGTATACAGGAAATAACATTCCATGTAAATTGCAGAGTATATTATGTGTATCTTATAATATGTAGTTTGTGTAATATTCTAACAACCAATGTATATTAGACTAGCCTGGCTATGATGTACAAAATAAGTTCATGATTTAAATATCAGAAAATGTTGGAAAATCTCAGCAGATCTGACAGCATCTGTGGAGAGAGAATGGAGCCAACGTTTTGATTCTGGATGACCCTTCATTAGAGCAGGGGTGTTGGTTTTTATTCTCTCTCAATGAAACATTGGCTCTATTCTCTCTCAGACCTGTCAAACCTGATGAGATTTTCCAGAATTTTTCATTTTTGCTTCAGATTCCAGCATCTGCAGTATTTTGCTTTTGTCTTTGATGTAAATATCATAGATAAAATGTAGTGGAATCTATATTCTATTGTCTCCAATATACAATGTAATATTGCATGTAGTATTTTCATTTATTTCATATATTCATGCATATATTCTTTGATTCTATTGAAGCCAGCTGTCTGAGACCATATTTTGAACTCCTACCTCACTTATTTTATTAACATTTCACCCAAGTGTACTCTACACTGCATCTGGCATGGTTAGCTCACCCATACATTACGATAAAAAAGTACCAAAACAAATTTTATTTTTGAAATAAATGTCAGACTATACATAATAAAGAGCAGCAGATGCCAGTTGCCGGGTTTAAGACTGTACTATTCCAATCCCAGGGGTTCTGTTGAATCTTCATAAACCATTTTATGATATCATCAGAAACGCTCGATGTAATTACAACTTTCCTGACTCCCTGGCAGGCATCTAATCCACAACTTTATATTTTTTAATTTACATTCAGTCCCACTTTTAGAAAGTGTGCCCCTCTCTGTTCTGTAGGATTTGCCACAATCTCTTACCCAATGCTCAACCCTCCACGTCCGTTTACCACCACACATACCACACCTTATGCCACGACTCCATGTCCGAAAGGGTAGCCAGGCAGCCTGCCTGCACGTCTTTTCCAATGCTGCTGTGAACTGGCTGCCTTTTATAAAGGATATATTTTCCACAGAAGAGAGCAGGGGCCTTTTCTAGTAAAAGGAAACCTGGTTTTCATTAATAGATTGTTGCAAAATGCAACCGCACATAGATAGACGTCCAGTGTCAGGCAGCACTCCTGTGTGAATTACCCTACTGTCTTTGACATGCTGTCAAATGCAGAATGTTTCTTTTATATCATCTGAGCTCCGTCTAATAAATATCTGGCAGGGAAACAAACTAATACAGGTACAACATACCTACCTGTCTGTGGACAAACTTAAAAATGTCCACACGGGCATTCATGCACCCATTCATCCGAGGGACAAAGTATGGTTAACATTAGCATTTTTCATTAAGAACGATCAGAAAGCCACTCTGGTTCTCCTTTTAAAGAGTCACCACATTTTTCTTGAGTTAATGTAGAACATCACCATCGCTTTTACAGCCAGTTTCAAAATGGAATTAACAAAAAGGTTCACTCTTTCATGGCATGGTGGCACAGTGGTTAGCACTGCTGCTTCACAGAGCCAGGGACCCGGGTTCAATTCCGGCCTTGGGTCACCGTCTGTGCAGAGTCTGCACATTCTCCCCTTGTCTGTGTGGGTTTCCTTGGGTGCTCCAGTTTCCTCTCATGGGCCAAAGATGTGCGGGTTAGGCTGATTGGCCATGCTAAAATTGACCCTAGTGTCAGAGATTCTAGCAAGGTAACTGTGTGGGCCTATGGGAATATTGCATGTGGAAGATTGTGGTCAGTGCAGACTTGATGGGCCAAACAGCCTCCTTCTACACTGTAGGGATTCTATGATTTTCCATTTTATGACTATGTAGTTCCCAACATGGCAGGATAGGAGAAACTGAAGATCACAAGCAATGATTTCAATGGAACTATTAAAATTAAATAGAATAAACCTCAGTTATCGATTGTCATAAAAGCTACATTAAATACTCAGGCAGAATGTTACTTCCGAAGCACAGTGCTATTTATAAAGGTGGGAATATTCATGATTCTGTGCAGTTACAAAGAGCCAAAACAACAAAATTATTTGTCCATTTATAGGAATATTGACGCAGCGTCTTTCTTAATAATGCATTTTTGCTTTAGTGTTATTCTCACATTCAGTGCTATCATTTTAGCTGAGATGTGGCTCCTCAATTCATATGGTTCCAAATATTGATGACTGAATTTACTAATTTAAAAGATGGCGGGAGGTGAGTTGAGATCAAGAAGGCTATGAATATCAGGATATACATGCAAAACATGAGAATGTAAGAGAAAGGTTGGAAACATTTGATTAAGTTAGCATGGAGCAACCAGAAAAATGGAAATAAGCATTTTTTTCCTTTATTCATTCATGGGATGTGGGCCCAGCCAGCATTTGTTGCCCATTCCTAAATGCCCCTTGAACTGAGCAGCTTGTTAAGCCTTTTGAGAGGACAGTTAAAAATCAACCACATTGATGTTAGCCTGGAATCACATATAAGACAGACCAGGCACGCATGGTAGATTTCTTTCCCTAAAGAATATTTGTGAACCAAAGGGGTTTTTGCAACAATCATTTCATTATTATCATTCAATTTTTAACTGGATTCAACTTTCACCATCTGCCATGGTGGGATTCGAACCCAGGTCCCCAAAGTCTCTCCCTGAGTTTCTAGATTATAAATCCAGTGACAATACCAGTATACCACTATGCCACTGCCCCCCATCATTTTACTCCCCTGTCCAGGCAACTCCTCCATCAACTTTCATGATCAAATGTATATTTGGTTATTTTTTTCCTTTTCTTTTATTTTTTTGTTTGGTCTGTCTTTATCCTCTCTTTACTTCCCCCCATTCTCTTACTCTCCTTTTCTCTTTATGTTCCCTCCCACGTGTCTGCTCTAATCTGCATGAGACTGAATCATCAGCCGATTTAGCTCCAGGCATGTTGGACAAGAATGTGTAAAAGAAAAGTTAACTATTCCTAACAGATGCTTCAATAGTTATTAACAAGCTATGTACGCAGCTGCCAATGCTTAAAATATTTTATGGGCAAATTTTTATTATACAAAGCGCCTGCTCTGTTTCGCAGGTAAGTCAGTAAAATGTATTTATTGAATTATTTTGAAATCTCAACAGATAGAATTTCCTATTTATCAATATTTAATAGCACAATCATTCTATAATATAATTAACCTAGTGCTCAGGCAGCTTTGGCTTTTAAAATCCAGACACCAGGAGAATTCAAAGCCTTTACTATCTTCTTCAAATAGCAATAATTATTATTTGCAAATATTAGGCCATTTACCTAAGAAATGCAAGAGTAAGTGACCAGTATGTTCAATAGTTACTTGGCAAGTACTAAGAAAGAAAGAGGAGGAACTGGCAAGGAACAGAACAGTAACTTTGAAAACATCTGGCTTAACAACATCAAACTATCCTCCTTCCGACAGACCCAATGTGCTAGAAGTCATCAAGACCATAAATACACACACATCTCGGAAAAGCTACCAGCTCAATTAATTTACTGTTAGAATTATCACAACTAGTTCAATGGAAGGACTTGATGGCACAATGATTTAAAATACTGATCTTTCACCTTTGAAACCTGAATTTAAATCAAATCCAGGTTAATGGAATGAAGGTCTCCTGTCTGACAGGAAGCTGCATGGAACAATGATTTAAGAATATTTTTCACTCACCTCTGGGATCAAGGTTCAATAAAAAGCCCTTTCTCTCTCATGGCTGTAATAGTGTTCAGTAAAATGAGTCTGGGAAAACTCAGTAGGTTTTCCTATTGGACAATGGCATGAGATTGCCCTCAGCATGTAATTTCCCAGCATTTGCCATTAATTAGGTAATCTTATTCAGGGGCAATAAGGAATTGGGAATGGATTGCCATAATGTATTAAGATGCTCTTTTGTGTTTGAGATTAAGTACAGAGGGAGATTTAGTCTACTCTAAGACAAACTACATCACATCCTGGGAGTGCTCAACTTTGCCACTCGTGGAAACATTTTAAAAAGTAAGTCCGCTAATACCAACATTCCTCGACCCAAAAATTCTTGTTATTTATTAACAATCTTGACAAAAGGCTGATACAGTATAAACAATTTACATTTCTCAACTCATCTTTCAATTTTCTGCCCTAATCATTTTAAAAGATAATGGTGAAATGGAAGTGGGAGAAGGAGACTGGGGAGAAGGGACGGGATGGGGAAATTTCCCCTTGGCTAGGACGGCAATGGTAGACATGTGGGACTGTGTGGGTATGAAGTTGTGTCTGGCAGAGTTTTGAATTTGTTGCAGTAGGGCAGCATGGTTGCACATTGGTTAGCACTGCTGCCTCACAATCCCAGGGACCCAGGTTTGATTCCTGGCTTGGGTCACTGTCTGTGCAGAGTTTGCATGTTCTCCCTATGTCTGCGTGGGTTTCCTCTGGGAGCTCCAGTTTCTTCCCACACTCCAAAGATGTGCTGGTAAGGTGCATTGGACATTCTCTCTTAGTGTACGCAAACAGGTTCCAGAGTGTGACAACTAGGGGATTTTCACCATAACTTCATTACAGTGTTAATGTAAGCCTACTTGTGACTAATAAATAAACTACTTTTACTTTTAGTTTGTAAGAAAACCAGTAGAAGAAGCAGAGTAATCCTGAGGTTGAGACAATAAAGCCATATATTAGAAATCAGCAAGCAGCGGAAAGGAAGGGAGGTAAGGTAGTTTCAAAAGTGAAAGAAAGCCTTGATAAAGGATTGGAAAGGAAATCAAATTTACAGTTGAACTTGATGCCAAGATTCTGCATCTCTGGACTCAGACTAACTGACAACCAGGAAGGTTGTTGGAAGTCCATGCCAGAAGTACCTATGTATGAACAAGAACACATTAAGAACTCAGCCCAAGTCCTTTCGTTTTTAGGAGGAAACATATATCAAAATGAAAGAGCTTCCTTCAATGAGCATTTTACTATGAAATAGGGATCAAGTTTTTTTTAAATCTTTGGAAAATTTAAGGACTTTAGTTTTTAAAGAAAAAATGCCTAAGGATGTCTCAAAGCACTTCACAGCTAATAGAGTTTAATGTAGGAAACTGAACAGCCAATTTGTAGAGAGCACACTCCCACAAACAGCAATATGACAATAACCAGATAATCTATTACCGGTAATGCTGGGTGAGGGATACATGTTTTCCAGGATACGGGAAGAACTTCCCTTTCTTTGAATGTTGTCAGAGGTCTTTTTCCTGCAGCACAATGGGGATAAAGGGTTGACATATGAGGAGATACTGGGCTTATACTCACTGGAATTTAGCAGGATAAGTGGGAACTTGTTCAAGGTATATAACATACTAAAAGAGATTGATTAAGTAAATGTAGACCTAATGTTTCTCCTTATGGAGCAATCTTGAACAAGAGGTCACGGGTAGATTTGAGATGCAGTAGATTTATAACTGAGATGAGGAGGAACTGCTTCTCGCAGAGCGTGGCGAATTTGTGGAACTTACTGCCCAATAGTGTGGTGGAATCTAAATCATTAAATCGTTTCAAGAAGGACATGGTGAGATTTCTGATTTTAAGAACTGGTTAAAGGGATATGGAGAACAGGTGGGGAGGTGCATTTGAGACCAGGAAAAGATCAACAATGATTTGATTGAATGATGGAGCAGGCTTGAAGGGTGAATTGCCTACCTTTATTCCTAACTCCTATGTTCCATGCCCTATGTACACTTGAGTGGCTGAATGTCTCATGTGAATGATGGCACCTCAAAGCACCCCCTTGGTACAGCACAGGGTTATCTTGACTTCTTGTGTTCAAATCTCTGGAGCAGAACTCACAACCTTCTGAGTCAATGGAAAGCGTACTTCAAAGACTGATGGCTTGGACACACGCCTGTTGAAGAATCCAGCCCCAATGTGTCAAAAGGGATTGACAAACTCTGGAGTGGGACTTGAACCTAATCTTCTTTCTTATGGGCAATACTGCTATCACTGAGCCACAACTGGAACTTCCCAAATTGGATGGTATATTCTTGATGATGCTAATAGAATGGTTCAATAGTTTCCCAGCATCAAAAGAAGACCCCATGCTTTCCAGCTGCTCACTTATTTTATGGTGACGAATATAACAATATGACTTCTGAACTGCCATTCTTATTCATTTGGTATCTATTATGGACATTATGAGACATGAGTAATAACCTCATTCTCTGTCTCACTGATTTCAAACATCACCCTAGTTACTGATCAAATAAATCCATGTCACCCGTGCTCATTTGAAACTTCCATACTCTTACATATGTGGAACAGAATGAAAATGATCCAGCTTGGACAATGATTAATTACTTCAAGTGAAAATTATGGAAAATTGCAAAAAATCAGTCCACAGAAATGCTAAGGTCCAGTATTGCATCAATTCATGCCCTAGGGACAGGCTGAAATTCTTGGACATGGTCAGGAATTTTGAAACAAAAGTTGAAAAGATGTTTACTTCTGGCTGTCATGTCAGCATGCTTGATAAACCATTGCAAAAGAAGACTCAACGAGGCATGCAAAGAAATGAAAATTTGTTCCTCTGACCTTGCCTCGAAACAAGTGCTAGCAAACCTGGTATTGAAAGAGGATTCAAGAACTGGTACCACATGTGATACCTTTGTTAAATGTTTGTACATCATGTCATAATTCATAATTCAACAGTTGAAAGTAGTTACAAGGTCATGGATGAATATTAATAACAACGCTATCACACAGTGTACTGCACAAAATTCTGTTTTTGTTAAGATTGAATGATGCAATAAAGTGAACCTCAAATCAATGAAGGAGTTAATGTTCAGTACCTTGTATGACTGTGATTTCCAGTCTTGGTAAGGTGACTATGACACCGGTGTAACTTTGATGCTGTCACAAGGTTGCTGTCTACACTCTTGTTGAACGTAAGTGTTAAGAAATCATTTTACAAATTCCTGTTAGTGGTGCAGAGTTCCAGCTATACAATATATAAGTCCCCAGTGACAAAAACTGGTATTTTAACTGGAACAAGCACTCTGCTTTCATAGTGGAACTTGCACTGTACTGAATGGTACTGACTGCAGTCATATACAATATGACAATAACCACATGCGGCAGCCTTTATTGGTACTGTACAACAAGCTAAATGATACTATCTAGTACTAAGCCGCAGCAACTAGCAACAAAGGCTGTACTCCTGCATTGAATCATAGAATTGTGTTAGCACAGAAGAAGGATATTTAGCCTGTCATGTGGTTCTCTGCAAGACAAATCCAGCAAGTCTCATTCCCTTTTCTTTCTCTGAAGTCTCAATTTATTTTTTTGCTTCCTAAGCGTACCAAATTCCCTTTAGAAAGCCACAAATGAATCTTCCTCTGCCACAGCCTCAGGCAGTGAGATCCTGGTCATCACAGAATGAATACTATACTGAAGAAGGCCATTTGGCCTGTACTGTCTATGTTGGCTCTCCAGAGGAACAATTCACCTAATATCACTCTGCTGCCTTCTGCTTTAGCCCTGCACATTCTTCAATCTGAGATAATAATCCAATTCCCTCTTGAGAGCCTCAGTTGAACCTGTCTCCATCACACTATGCATTCCAGATCTTAAACATATTTTTTGTCATGTCACCTTTGTTTCTTTTTCTAACTACCTGAAATCCGTACCCCCTTGTTCTCAATGCTTCTGGCAATGTGAACAGTTTCTTTCTGTCTATTGTCTCCAGAACCCTCATGAATTTGAATACCTCTATCACATCTCCTCTTAACCTTTTATTTTTGAAGGAGAACAATCCCAACTTCTCCAACCTGCCTTTATATCTGAAATTCTTCATCTGTGGAACCATTCTCATATCCTTACTGCACTTTCTTCATGTCTTTCCTAGTATGGCACCTGGAACTGAATACAATACTTTAGTTGAGGCCTAACTAGTGTTCTATACAAGTTTAATATAGTTTCCTTGCTTTTATACTCTATGCCTGTATTAATAATGTTAGGATGCCCTATGTTTTATTGACTGCTATATAAACTATTCTCTCTTGTCCTGCCACCTTCAATGACTTATGCACATATATTCTCTGTTCCTGTGCCCCTTTTAGGATTATACCCTTTGTTTTATATTGTCTCTCATCATGGCCTGCCCCATCATGGTCCCAGCTCCTTCCATTAGGCCATGTCCTTTGCCACTGCTTGGTGACCCCGGCGGGCAGTGCCAGGATCCCAGGCTGGCAGTGTCAGTCTGGTACTAACCAAGGAACACTGCCTGCCCTTGCCCCTGAATTCCTGAGGGGAGGTGGTCCCAATCGCCTCCAGTCCCACTGGCAAGGCCATAATGACTGATTCCTATTCCTGGGGACCGAACATGAGCCTCGGTGGTGAGAAACTCCAATGGTGAGGCCATTAAGGTAAGTGAGCCCATCTGATTGCCTCTGGGACTTATTGATTATATTAAAACAAGAATTTAAATATTAGATTCAGTCTCACACCTTTCCTGGGCACAAGGTTGAACATACCGGCAATCCAGAGCCAATAAGGTCACAAGAGGCATCAAACTGGGTGTGAACCTATTTTTTTCACCCTTCTCAGAAACTTATCGGCTCCCCTTCTGATTGACTGGAATGATGGGCTGGTAAGATCACTCACAATATGTTTACCTCACCATGAGTCATCATAATATCAGCAGCTCAGCCTCCCTTGAGCCAAATCTCTTCGTACCACTGACACTTTGTCCTGGATCACATCAACATCCAGGAGTATCCTCTGGGGCTTCCTCCAGGTGCTCCGGTTTCCTCCCACAGTCCAAAGATTAGGTGGAATGGCCATGCTAAATTGCCAGTGTTAGGAGGACTAACTAGGGTAAATGCATGGGGTGATGGGGATAGGACCTGGGTGGGATTATGATCACTGCAGGCTTAATGAGCCGAATGGCCTCCTTCTGCACTGTAGGGATTCTATGATTCGATGATACCTGCATTTTGCAGTCACAATATGTCACTCCTTGCTATTTTTATTTTGTGTTCATTTTTTTGTCTTAGTTTATAGAGGTGGCAGTGGTTAGCATGGTGACACAGCGGTTAGCACTGCTGCCTCACAGTGCCAGGGATCAGGTTTGATTCCAGCTTGGGGGTCAATCTGTGTGGAGTTTGCACGTTCTCCCCCACTGGAATTCTACTGGCCCGCCCATCACGGGAATCAGAGCAGGTGAGAGGCAGACCATGGGAAGGTCCAGTGACCTTGGGTGGGATTTTATGGTTCCACAGCAAGCAAGGCTATAAAATTTCATCCCCCATGGCTGCTATTAAGCCAAGTATACAGGCATTAGGGAAAAGATGGCTAGGTTTGATTTGGTAAATGGATTAAAGGGTAGAGAGGTCAATAAAAATGGAAATCAATTGAAAGAAAACAAAATGTTTAACAAAACTTATTGTATTAAAAGACAAAAAACTCAGTGAGAAACATTCATCTATGGTTTGCTAGGGAATTTAAGGACGTATTAGATTAAAATTAGAAACAATTAACATGTTGCAAAGAATAATAGTAAGCCTGAGATTGGGAATGTTTTAAAACCAGCTAAAGGTGACCAAAAAAGTTGATAAAAAAAGGAAAAAAAATAAAACATGAGAGTAAACTAGCCAGGAATATAATCCCAGAATTTACAAGTATTTACAATTGTATAAAAAGCAGGAGAGTAGCTAAAATAAATGTTGGCCCATTAGAGGCAGAGCCAGGAAAAATTATCGTGGGGAATGGAAGAGGTTGAACAAATATTTTCTCTTTGTCTTCAAAGTAAAAGATGTAAAGTGTGCACACTGGAAATGTTATGAAATGATAGAAGATAACCAAGAAACTAATAAGAGTGAGGAATTTAAATTAACATCAGCAGAAGGAAAACTATTGGAGAAGTTTGCCAAATCCCCAGGGCTTGACTGCATATGTCTTAGAGTTCTATAAGAGATACTTGCAAAGATGGCGAATATGCTGGCTGTGATTTGAGTGTAATAGAATCATAGAATCATAGAAATTTGCAGTATGGAAACAAGCCCTTGGCTCAATTTATCTGTGCCAACCAGTTTTTACCATTAAAGTACCCTAGATTCTTGAATGGTCTCAGTGGGTTGGATGATAGCAAATGTAACATTGTTTTTCGAGAGAGGAGGAAGAGAGAAAACGGGGAACCCCATACCAATTAACCTGATATGCTGGAGGCTGTTAAGGAAGTTTTAACAATATGCTTAAAAAATCATTGTATGATTAGACAAAGTCAACATGGTTTGACAAGTTAATTACACATTTTTTGAGGATATAACTAGATAAAGGGAATCGGTAGATGTAGAACTACACGATAGGTTAAAGGCAAGGGCTCATGTGTAAAATATTAGATGAATAGAGGATTTGTTAATAGGAAAAAAAACCAAGAAGTAGCCATAAAAGGGGCATTCTCATGTTTTCAAGTTGTGACTAGTAAAGTGAACAAAGAACAAAGAACAGTACAGCAGAGAGACAGGCCCTTCAGCCCACCAAGTCTGTGCCGACTCAGATGTCTCCCTGATCTAATATTTTCTTGCTTTTATGTGGTCCATATCTCTCTATTCCTTGCCAATTCATGTATCTATCCAGATGCCTCTTGAACGTTATTATAGAATCTGCTTCCATCACTTCCTCTGGCAGTGCATTCCAAGCATTCACTACTCTCTGTGTGAAAAACTTGCCCCTTACATCTCTTTTAAACTTTCCCCCTCTCACTTTTAACCATTGCCCTTGAGTAATTGATCTTTTGACCCTGGCAAAAGACTCTGACTATCCATTCTATTCAAGCTTGTCATAATTTTGTAAACCTCTATCATCCTCCAATGCTCCAATGAAAACAATTCAAGTTTGTTCAACCTTTCTTCATAGTCCATACCCTCCAAACCAGGCAACATCCTGGCAAATCTTTTCTGCACCCTTTTAAATGCACCAACATTCTTCCAGTATGTGGTAAGCAGAATTGTACACAATACTCAAAATGCAGCCAAACCAAAGTCTTATGCAGCTGCAACACGATTTTTCAATTCCTATACTCAATGCCCCAACCAATGGAGGCTAGCACGCCATACACCTTATTAACCACCTTGTCCATCTGACTTGCCACTTTCAGGGAACTGTGGATCAGCACGCCTAGATATCTCTGTACACTAATATTTCTAAGGACTCTACAAGTGCCACAAGGAAGTATGCTGTGGCCTCAGCTCATTACAATCTACATTAATTACTTAAATGAAAGACAGAGGGTAATATATCTAAATTAAAATTAATTTATTAGTCTTACATTAACATTGCAAATAAATTACTGTGAAAATCCCTTTGTCGCCACATTCCAGCACCTGTTTGGGTACACTGAAGGAAAATTTAGCATGGCCAATCCACCTAACGATCATATTTTTGGATTGTGGGAGGAGACTAGAGCACTGGAGGAAATCCACAAAGAATGTACAAATTTCACACAGTGATCCAAGCCGGGAATGGAATCCTGGTCCCTGCTGTTGTAAGGCAGCAGTGCTAACCACTATGCCACCCTTATGCGTCGATGATACAAAGTTAGTTGGGAATGCAAGCTAAGAGAGGATACAAAGAGGTATGGATAAATTAAATTAATGGGTAACAAGATGAAAGATGGATTATAATGTGGGAAATGGGTTATTTGGAGAATAAAGAAATCTTGCTATAATTGTGCAGGGTTTTGGTGAGATGTCACCTGGAATATTATCTATAGATTTGGTTGTCATATTTCAAGGTGAATATATTTACATTGGACACTGTACAAAAAAATGGTTCATGAGATTGGTTCCTGGGATGAGACGTATGTCCTATGATGAGAAGCTGAGTAAATTGGACCTATACTTTCTTGAGATTAGAAGGAGAGGTGACATCATTGAAACATACAAGATTCAGAAGAGGCTTGATAGGGGAGAAACTGAGGTCATTTCCTCTGAGTGGGGAATGTACAGTAAGAAGTTTATAACACCACGGTAAAGTTCAATACCATTTGGCAGCATTAATTCACCTAGAGAAGGAGCTTGAAGCTCTGAAAGTTTGTGCTGCCAAATAAACCTGTTGGACTTTAACCTGGTGTTGTGAGATTTCTTACCCCAGTCCAATGCCGGCATTTCCACATCACAGAGAATGTATAATGGAGGAGTGCAATCTCAGGATAAGAGGTCAATTATTTAGGGCTGGAAATAGTAGAAATTTGTCTACATTAAGGATTGTGAATCTTTGAATTCTCTATTGCACAAGGTTGTGGATGCTCCATCAAATATATCTGTGACAGAATTTTCATCTTCCAGGGAATTGAGGGATATGGGGAGCAGGCGGGAAAGTGGAATTGAGGCTGAAGATCAGCCATGATCCTGTTAAATAATGGAGCTGGTTTGTGTGGCCCTATTTTTCTCTCCTGCCCTGGATTCTTGTGTTTTTTTTGTGTGGGCTAGATAGTACACCACAGTCACACTCTCCTGCCCGCTCCTGCCTTATAGATAGGCATTATCTTCTGGAAGATTTAGCTCATGCTATATAATGAGATACCGAGAGTGGTTGCTGCAACCCAGCTATGCACTAAAAAGCTCCTCTGTATTCGTGACTTCTATTCAGGTTCATTTTTACCTTGGAGCTACAGCAGGTCCGAGGTAGAGTTCAAAATTTTAGTTGACTTACATCGCTTCCTCTGTCTCAGTAAAACTCTGCATTAGTTTCACATGAGTAGCCTTCAACAAGAAGCATTTGATTTTTCTTTTTACTGAATGTCTCAGATCTAATTTTTGGACAGGTTGGTATGGTTTCTCCTGGTCATTTCCCCACCCTGTAAACATAGCGATTGTAGTCTAAAATTGGTGAACGGAGGAGTATACAGCTTCTTGCTTTCGGTGGCAGCAACATGGCAGTTTACAATGTGCATTATTTTCCAAAAAGAAATTATTTCATAAAAAACTCACAGATTTAACTAAACCACACAAAACATTTGGTGTAATTTTCCATTCTGGAAACTCAATGTTGCGGAGGTTGGGAAGATTGATCTAATTCCCACATCATTGCATAGGTGAGTTCCAAAATGGTACGGCTGACCTTGATGTGGAAGACTGGCTTCCAATCTCCCCCTTTCACTCATCAAGTAACTCCATTCTCCTCCATCCTCACCACTTCCTAATTCCCCTTCCTCCTATCACTATCCAACCCTCTCCCTTTATCCTTGAACCCATCATTGTCCATGTGGATATTCCCGTTCTCCACCAAATCCTTAAAAGTTTATGTCACAAAACCTGATCGCTCCCATTCACAAGGCCACATGCACCCTGACTTTCTGCCCCTCGCATGAAACCATCCAAAACTCACGAACACAAGACTTTTCAGCCATTAAATTAGAGGATACAGATGCCTCCTCTGACTTTCTGACTTTAGAATCTTCACAATGCTAAGACTCTAAGCTCTGGGCCAAATTCTTAAGGTCACTGACCATGCCCTACGTACCATTTTGTACACAAGGAACTCAGCATAGAGGCCTTCCCCATCCAAGGCTGAGACCAATGACATTGTGCCTTGCAGAGCCCTCTGATCTCACCTGCACATCCCCAAAGCAGTCTCTCCAATCTCCCCTGAAAACTGGGCCTTAGCCCTAGCACAGTCCCTTCAATATTCCCCTATTAGCCTGGCCTCAGCCTCAACACGTGGACTTTTCTTGGGATGCAGTCTTATAATTCCTCCCAAGGATAGAGTTTCACTATTCTATGCTGCTCCTTGAGCACCCCCTAGACCCATTTTTGCCTTGAGTCAGAGGAGTTGTAGACAGTGAGGATGGATGTTACAGTTTGCAGAGGAACATAGGTAAGCTGCAGAGCTGGGCCGAGAGGTGGCAAATGGAGTTTAATATGGAAAAGTGTGAGGTGATTCAGTTTGGTAAGAGTAACAGGAGTACAGAATATGAGGCTAACGTAAAGAGTCTTAGTAGTGTCGACGAGCAGTGAGATCTCAGTGTACATGTGCATAGCTCCCTGAAAATTGGCACTCAGGTTGATGAGGTTGTTAAGAAGGCATACGGTGTGTTAGCTTTTATTGATAGAGGGATTGAATTTTGGAGCCGTGAGGTCATGTTGCAACTGTACAAAGCTCTGGTGCAGCTGCATTTGGAGTATTTGGAGTACAGTTCTGTTCGCCGCATTATAAGAAAGGTGTGGAGGCATTGGAAAGGGTGCAGAGGAGGTTTACCAGGATGTTGCCTGGTATGGTGGGAAGGTCTTATGAAGAAAGACTGAGGAATTTGATGTTATTTTCATTAGAGAGAAAGTTATTAAAGAAGTAACCTAATTGAGGCATATAAGATGATCAGAAGTTAGATAGGGTGGACAGTGAGAGCCTTTTTCCTCGGATGGTGATGACTAGCATGAGGGGATATGACTTTAAATTAAGGAGTGGTTGTTATAGGACGGATGTCAGAGGTAGGTTCTTTACTCAGAGGGTAGTAAGGGCTTGGAATGCCCTGCTTGCAGCAGTTGTGGACTCGCCAACTTTAAAGGTATTCAAATGGTCAGTGCAGAGACATATGGATAACATTGGAATAATTTAGGTTAGAGGGTCATTAGATTGGCTCTACTGGTCAGCACAACATTGAGGGCTGAAAGGCCTCTACTGCGCTGTAATGTTCTATGTTCTACGTTGAGCCTCTCCTCCAATGTTCCACAACTCTCCACCAATCCCTCACCCAAGTCTTCCTTTTATCTCTCTGACATCCCCCCCTCATTTTCCACAACTGCCCTCCCAATCATCTTCATGTGTGTTCCCCAATATGTGTTCCACATCCCCCAGAGTTCCATCTCTGTCTCCCACCTCCCCCCCCTCCCCACCCACCATACCCTTGCCCACTGGCATTACCTCCCCTGCCCAGCTTTGGCACAGCTTGTGATAAGGGCATCTGAAATCCCACAGCAAGGCTCTGAAAAGGTAGGCAAAAGATTGATGATGAAGTGAAGCTTGCCAGGTGTATGCCATTACATATATCAGGAAACAGATTGTTTTAATTATTCACTTGCAGGCACTTCATTTGGAAGGGGCACATAGTTCTTGCAAGTTGGCCTTTCGATGAGCACTCTTAAGATGCAAATAAGTGCAAATAAGATGCTCGACATAGGTCAATGGGAAACCTGACCCACCTTTCTCTCACCATCAAAGTCAGGGAACAAAATTCCAAACTAATCTCCTACAGCAGAAAACCAACTTTTGTAAAATCGCGTCAATTCACAATTCCTGCCTCTGGGGAGAGTGGAAAATTGCACTCGATATGAGCAGCAAAACACTTGGGACAAGGTTCAGTCACATTGGAGCACTGAATTCAAAATTCTCTACATTATTCAATTAGAAGTTTCGATTGATTGACACACATTAAAAATTCCACTCTAAGAATGAGATCATGTGCAGTCACTGTGTGATATCCCTGCCCAGAATATTTACACAATACAACTGAATGGACCCCTAAGAGTTTGTCCGCTCACCGTTGTGGTTGAAAAATGTTTAGCCCTGGTCATTGTTATTTATACTTAGCATTTCCCTAGTGATAAACAAGACACTATTTTCCCATGCCATACCCAGGGACACTCCCAAGATAGCCAGACTTCATGTCTAGACGGGAGCATGACCAAGTGGGTAGCTGGGCTGGCCAGATTATTCCATCATTGAGTTTTATTAACTATGCATATCTGTTTTTACAAGATAGTAGATCAAGTGGGTGTTTTAGGAAACTGGAGTTGTTTGTGTCATCGAACCTATTTGGAACTGCATTTCCCACCCCCTCCAGGACTTGTTTTAAGAAACATAAAAACATAGAAATTAGAAACAAGAGTAGGTCAATCGGCCCTTCGAGCCTGACCCACCATTCATTTTGATCATAGCGGATCATCATATTCAATATCTGATCCCGCCTTCCTCAAATATCCCTCGATCTCTTTATTCCCAAGAGCTATATCCAATTTCTTCTTGAAATTAGACATTTTGGCCTCAACTACTTTCTGTGGCAATGAATTCCACATACTCACTACCCCCAAGGTGAAGGAATTTCTCCTCACCTCAGCTCTAAAAGTTTTAGTCTTTATCTTCAAATTATAACCCCTAATTCTGGACTCCCCCACCATTGGGAACATTTTTCCTGAATCTACCCTGTTTAAATCTGTTACAACCTTTTAAGTTTCTATGAGATTCCCCCCTCACTTTTCTAGCACCATCCTACACAATTGCAGCAAAGCATCACTATCCCTATACTCAAATCCTCTCGCTATGAAAACCAACATACCATTTGCCTTCTTTATTGTCTGCTGTACTTGCACACTTACTTTCAGCGACTGATGCACAAGAACACCAAGGTCTTTTACAACAACATGCAGTGTAACTCAGAATTTTTCAAAAAAGGTTCATTCAATAGATGAGGGAGTTAAATAATGCCTCACGTTAGATAAGGTTCTGATGAAGGGTGAGATGAGGCTCACATAGAGCACAAACATTGACACGCTATCTGGCTGAAAAGCCAGTTTCTATGTGGTAAATACTTTATTTTCCAATCCTAACTTCCAAAATCTCATGTGCAGCTAGAGCTCTATCCTGACCTGACCTAATGGCACCCATTTCATTTCATTAATTTCCGCTGATTCTTGAGCTTGGCCCCAATTTTCAGCAGTTCATTCGCAGGCCTGAGGCCTGGTCTGACCGTGTGACGAGAGAATGGCATCCTGAGGAGTGAAACTAGCACAATGTCACCGCAAAACAAAGTACAAGTGATTATCTTGAAGAGAAAAGTAATTTTCAGGAAATGTCCGGGTCAACCTCATCTAAGCAAACCAATACCTATTCCACATGGACTGTAGTGGCTCAAGAAGGCAGTTCACTACCATCTTCTCAAAGGCAATTAGGAATGGGCAACAAAGGCTAGCCTTGCCAGCAATACTCCTACCCCATTCACAACATTTTAAAAACTGAAGGGCTACACAGGCTCCTGTTTAAATTGCCCTGTGGCAATTATGCCTCATTTCCCTCCATGCAAGCTGGTTAATATACAGCATGGATATTTGCACTGATTTCCATTTCATCTAGCTCCTTGCATCACTTCAAATGAGCTCGCCAGTAAACATACTTCTGTCACTTTTGGCATTTTATTCCCCTGGTTCTCCCAAGAAACAACACGTTCCCCTTCAAGATACAAATTTCATGGAGTCTATCCTGGACAGCCGTAATTAAAAATAGGTTCATGGAAGTAACAGAGGCGAAGGGCTGGATTTTCCCAGCTCCCATGGATACAGGCTTGGGCCAATGAAATGGGCTGATGGAGGAAGGGGGTGGGAGTGCTATCAGGACAGCTCCCTTGCATTCCCACCACCGGGGAGCTTTTCCAGGTTGGTTTGGTGGCCAGTCTCACTGCCAGCCAATGCCAGCTTGGGACATGCACTTGATCCCAATTTGAAGGGTTTCAAAGCAAGAGGGGCTCAGAAGTTCTTAGAAACTATTTTCATACTATCCATGTGATAAGCAATAGGAGTCTTTTTAGGGATATCACGGCTGGAATTCTCCGGCTGTTCATGCCTGCAGGATTCTCCAGTTCCGCAGGCAGCACATCCCTGCTTACAGGCTTCCCTCAAGCGCTGGATGACATCAATGGGAACTCCACTCATTGTGTTTCAATGTGTTCCACTCATTGACCATGACTGGCAGCAGAATCTTCTGGTCCCACTGCTGTGATCGGGATTTCCCATGGAATCACTCCTGTGCATTGGGGGTGTGCCATTGACAAGACTGGAAGGTCCCGTTGGCGGAGAAGGGTGGGAAAAAAACCACTCACCTTGTGTGTGCTCAGAAATCAAAATATTTTCAGATTTTGAGCAAATGACTAGAGCTTTTGATTGGGGGATGTTAAATAACTTTGAGCTTTTAGTCGTAATGACCTATGTAGGAAAGTTTAGTTAAACTTTTATCATGAAAACCTGTAGCACTCATAGAATGTCCTGACTTTGATCACACGTAGGTGCGTAACCCACAGCTCTTCAGGTTATGACACCAGCTGGACATTTCCTTGTTGGTCACTATTTCCAATTGATGGTTATGTGTATAAAAAAGATGTTGAGTTGGAATCTACTTCACATAATTTAATATAATATCATTGAAATGGAAAAAAAGTTAATGCAGCGCATGGGAATCATGGCAGGCAGGACAACACCAAGCAAAGGTCCATTGAACTCGGGCAGGATTTTCCAGATTTGGGACAAGCGCAACCAGAAAATCTTGCCATCAATATTTAGTCAAACTCACAAAATTTCACACTTTAGAATCTCGCAAACTTCAGGAATTATTTGCAATTATCATTAATTCACCGAGTGATAGATATCAACAATTAAAGTTAGATATTTATCACACTATGAGAATCTGAACTCACGTTATTTCCTTAGAATCTTAAAAAGATTTGCCTACCCACTCTTCCACGACACTAATATGGATGAGGACTTTTCAAGCAGTTTCCGAGTTGCTTACATCCATCAATGTAAAATTGGTGGCCTTCTCTTTTAGGACAGCACTAATAGATACAAGATCAGTGACATACTTCTTTAGAAATGTAATTTCCATAGATGTCTCATCCCAGACCTCAAATCTAAAAGCTTTCTTGTAATTCTACATCAGCTGGAACAATTGGGATTCTATTGCTGAAATTTTTCTGCCTCACCCACCAAGGGCTCATAAAATCCTGCCCAAGGCCAATGGAAAATGTTGTTCTGCAAACCTCATTTGCCCCGATTCCAGGGTAGGCATGCCTGTAAAATGCCAGTTTTTATGTCCTGCTATATCATCCTTCCCTCAGACCAAAGGTCATGGACTCAAACTCAACCACAAAAACTTGAGCACTGAATCTTGACTGCTACTCCCATGCTGGACTGAATGTGTGTCACATTGTCAGAGATGCCAATATTTATTTGGGAGATTGTATTTAGGCCCTGTTTCCTCCCCCGGGTAGATGTAAAATATCCAAAGTCACTATTTTAAAGGGGAAGGGGTGTTGGCCATGGTCTCCTGTCAAATTTTCTATCCCTCAATCGTATCCAGATACATATCATGGCTGGAATTCTCTGAGTGCAGTTTTGGCTGAGCACCAAATTCGCTGTTCTCGCTGGCAGTAGTGGGAGAGTGAATGAAATCAGAGAATTCTGGCCATTATTAGATTATTGTTTGTGGGATCTTGCTGTGTGCATTCAGCGGCGACTACACTTCAAAATATTCCATTGGGCAAAGTGCTTTGGAAAATCATGAGGTCATAAATGCATTTTATAATGAAACTAAGAAATTTGCAACAGGTTCTGTTGATTTAAATCCTTTTATAATGCTATCATTCTTGTTGGGTGACCAATGTTTAGCAATCTGTCATCATCCACCAACCTGTAGTCTTTGACCTACCACACTTTACTCCTCCACACTGCTCCAACCTCTTCCCACCGTTGTCTTGCCAAGTAGGACTTCACTTGCCTAGTTCCAGTCATACCTTTTTCATTGTAGCCAAAGAATCACAAGGGGAGCTGATAGCCTAGTGGTATTATTGCTACGCTATTCATCCAGAAACTCCGTCAATGTTCTGGGAGCCCGGGTTCAAATTCCACCACTGCAGATGGTGGAATTTGAATTCAATGAAAAGAATCTCTGGAATTAAGAATCCACTGATGACCATGAAATTTTATTGATATCCAATACACAATGAATAGAAATTTCTTCCAGTTAAGTATCTGGAATGCAAAGCCATTAGTTTCAGTCTTCACTAAGAACACATTCCCTAACCCACCAATTCTACCCTACTCCCAGACAACTGTCTGAAGCTGAACAAGATTGTTTGTAATCTTGGTGTCATGATTGAACAGAGATGAACTTCCAACCATTTAAATGCACCATCTCCGAGAGTGTTTGTTTCCATTTCGGTAACATTGCTGGACTCTTCCCCTGCCTCAGTTCATCTGTTGAACTTTATCTCTAAACTCGATTATTCCATTGCAATTCTGACCAGCTTCCTTTATTCTAGCCTCTGTAAACTTGGCATCATCCAAGCTCTGCTACCCATATCTAAACTCACATCATGTCTTGTTCACTCACCACCCACCTGCTCATTGAAGTACACTAGTTCCCTTTTAAGTGAAGCCTATTAAAAGCTCATCCTGGCTTTTAGATTCCTTGATGGCCTGGCTCCCACATGTTTCTGTAAGTTTCTCCAGCTCAAAATCCTCTTGAGTTCTCTGTATTTCTTCAGTGCTGGTTCTTTAACTATCGCAACTTTTAATTTCTCCATCATTGGCAGACATGTTTCAAGAAACCTAAACTCTTCTGCCGAAACATCTTTGTCTCTCTATCTTTTCTTCCTTTAAGACACTTCTTCAAACCTACTTCTATGACAATGCTTTTGACTATCTGATTGTACATCCCTTTCGTGGCTCAGTGTCAAATCTTAATTGCTAATAGTCCTTTAGTTTATTATTAGTATCATAAGTAGGCTTACATTAACACTGCAATGAAGTTATTATGAAAATGCCCTAATCGCCACACTCTGGCACCTGTTCCGGAATAGTGAGGGAGAATTTAGCATGGCCAATACTATGTCATGCCATGTCAATGCTATGTCCTTCGAACTGTGGGAGGAAATCAGAATACCCAGAGAAAACCCATGAAGACATGAGGAGAATGTGCAGTCTCCACATAGACAGTGACCCAAGCTGGGGATCAAACCCAAGCTCCTAGCGCTGTGGGGCAGCAGTTCTAACCACTGTGCCACTCCTGTGAGGTACCTCGGGATATTTATTACATCAAAGGCACTATATAAATACATGTTGTTATTAAGCGTGCTATTACTGGTTCACATATGTTTACAGCTGATGGGAAATTGATCGGAACGTATCAACAGCCTTTTTCCACTGAAAGTCAAATCTGGCACATTGCAAATTCTGTGGCCTATCTGCCTTGATTGGTTTCTCACCAGTGGGTTATGTCCAAATGAGTTCTGTATCTCAAGGCTATTTTAGTAAGTGACTTTTACGGTCTTAGAAGAAGTATTCATACTTAGGGATAGGTGTAGTTGATCTGATCCCTATATATTTCATGCCATGATTCACTATCACCCCCGTTCAGCCAAGCAGTCTCTTTTTCCCAAGACACAAAAGTTTTCACGGAAGAATTTCCAAAAACATTTTTGTTAAATGCCCTGAGGGTTTCTCTCTCGGCTTTTTAACAGCAGAGTCTGGAAGGTTCATTCCCAGAGACTTCAGGACAACTATGGACATTAGCAACACTTTTCACACACTGCTTATGCAGCATGAACCAGGCATACATTGAAACGTTGCAAGGAATATGGGCATTTTAAACATTTTACAACTGCCAACTGCCACAACTCTTGGAATGGATATTACTGTACAGAATGAAAGTTCTGAAATTAGACCTGTACTGTTTTATTCCCTGGTGCCTCTTTTTTTTCTGTTCATCTCATATTTTTGTAAAAATGGGAATTTGCAGGGGTGGTTCTTCTTCCCATTCAAATCCCATGAGAATTTTGTTATAAACCCTTGCCAGTTAGTTCATTGCTATTATTAGGCAAGGGACAGTAATCCAATTGTTTAATCTGGTTCATTTTCTTAGCTTGGGCTAAGCTATAAAAATATATTAAATGCTGATATTGTTTGTTTAATCCGACCACAAAATACATCAGCACATTTTTTCACCGGAGAAAAATCTATTTAGCTTGATTTCGTCGTAACAATGTTCTGCACGGAGTGAATAGCACTCACTGAAAAGGGAGTAGATTTATTTCTAATTGAATCTTAATACTTCTTATTGGGGATTTCCTTAAGGATTTGTGGTAAGGGCCTAAAATGCCCTGAGAATTGAAGCACATTTGGAACAGGGAGATGGCTGCGTTAAAGACAGAAGTTATTAACAACACTACTTTTGTGACCCATTGCATTGGTACGTTGATGTCTGCGGCACAGTTTGGTATAGCTGCATGGTTTTGGAAGCTGTTAAGCAATGGCTAACCACTTCCCCTCAGGGTAAATTAATGAAGCTGCATCATCCTTGGACTTTAGAATGTATGCTATGGTGGTTTATCTTGAGGAATGGCACACATCATTGAAAACCTTTACAGGAGTGGTAAAGTTAAAGAGACTTGCATTTGGACTTGCATTCAAGATGAATCCTTGAAAGCTCTGTTGTACACCTCCAATAAAACATCAAGAATTGCCACACTTTCTTTTCTCTTCACTGTCTTGCCCACACAATCTTTCCACTCACCTGATGAAGGAACAGCATCTTGAAAGCTTGTCGGTTTGCTATCGAATCAATTTGCTGGAATTTAACCTAGAGTTGTGAGACTTCTTACTGCATCTGCCCACACAAGTACAGTTGCTAAGAAAATATATCTTATATAGACTTTCATCAGTCGTGGTATGGAATATAAGAGAGTGAGGAGGTAACTTTGGAGTTGTACAGAGCATTGTTTAGGCCGCAGCTGAAGCACTGTGAGCAGTTCTGGTCGCCTCTCTATAGGAAGGATGTGATAGCACTAGAGGAGGTTCACCTGGAATTTGCCTGGGATGGAGCATTTGAGCTAAAAAGAGAGACTGAATAGGCTTAGATTGTTTTCTTTAAAGAAGGTCAGCAGGGTACATGATTGAGGTGTATAGATTATGAGGGGTAGGGACTGGATGAATAGAGAGCAGCTGTTCCCCATGGTTCAGGGGTCAATCCCAAGGGATCATAGTTTTAGGCTAAGGGACAGGAGATTCAGAGAGGATTTGAAAAAACTTTTTCACTCAGAGGGTTGTGGGAATCTGGAACGCACTGCCTGGCAAGGTAGTTGAGGTCAGAAACCTTACATCCTTAGGAAAATATTTGGATGAGCACTTGAAATATGCTCATTTATCATAACATTCAAGGATATGGAACAAGTGCAGGAAAAGGGGATTTTAGTCATAGCCTTTAGTGATAGATATTGTCAGTGCAGACTTGATGGGCCAAAGGGCCTTTACTGACTCAACGCAACTCTATAAAAGCCCACTGGATCCTGGTCATTGACAGAACTAACTCGAGCCATTGATCAGTTTTGAAGGATCATAGAATAATGGCAAAAGATCAACATGCATATGTTGAGTCCTTACCGCATCGTATATACAATCAGCCTGTTTTTGATATGTTTATTTTCTTTAGAAACAGTTAACTGAAAGCAGCCTGAACCTTATTTGTTCCATGACGTGCAAAATGATTATCTTCTTGCAATGAATAATCTATTATAGACAAAAATGATCCTTGTTTGCCACAAAGCCCATTATCTTTTCATTGATTAATCTTGTTTATTCTGACTATTGCCCTCAACATCTTCCATTTCCAAAACACACCTCGTTGTCTTACACACTACCATACAAATAAGGCCATTCAGCCCCTCGAGATTGCTCCACCATTCATGACTCAATTGTGGCATCAATGCCAATATTCTGCCTACACACTGATACTCTTTGATTCCCTTGTTAGTTAAGTGCATCTGCCTTATAAATATTCAATGGCCCTGCCTTGAATTCCACTTTGTAGATTCTTCTTGGTAAAAGATTCAACCTGGCTCCTTTTCTTACTCCAAATGTCTTAGTCAGTTTACTCTATATTCCCTTAAGCCTTTGCTACAGTAAAAAAAAGCAATTTGCAAGATTAAATTTATCCAATGCTGTCTTAACTCAAAAACTTTCTTAAGAAACCTCAGAGTCACTCTTTCCCAAGAGAAACAAGGTCCTGAAGCTTCGCTTTTCCTCTTAACTTACATACGTGATACTCAGCTCATCAGAATATACTCTCAAAAGGTAATATCCACTGATCTGACAACAGGAAAAAACCAGATTCATACAGAATGATAGTTCCTGCAGCAACAATTCTTGGGTTGGGATTTTCCAATTGCACCCGCAGCAGGAATCATCAAGGATGGGGTGGAAAATTAGCTAAAGGTCCAATGACTTTGAGTGGGAATTTCAGGTCTCATAGCAGGTGGGAAAATCCCAGCCATGGAATCAAAGAAGGTCAGAGGAAAGAAGGAGACTATTCAGCCCATTAAATCCATAGCAGCTTTTTTGCAACAGGAATTTAGTGAGTCCCACTCACCTGTATTTTTCCCCATAGCCCTTCAAAAAATTTTCCCTTCAGTATGTTCTCAAATATCCTTCCGCAAGCCATACTTGGATCTTCCCACCCACTGCCAGGTGATGCATTCCATGCTGTAATCACTCATTGTGTAACAATGTTTTCCCTCATGTCTCTTTAACTCTTTATTCAATCAGTTTTAATCTGTCTCTTCTGCCAATGGGATACATTTTTCCCCATTAACTCTGCCTAGACACAGCTCTGTCAAATTTCTTCTCATCTTTCCCTGCTTTAGGGAGAGCAAATTCAGCTTCTCCAATCCATCAGCATTACTGAACTCCCTCATGCGCAGAACCATTCTTATCAATCTTTTCTGTATCCCCTCTAAAGTCTTACAACCTTCTTAAAGTGTACCCCAAGAAACTATAGTGAGGTTAAACCAGTGTTTTATAATGTTTCATCATTACTTCCTTACTTCTGTACTCTATGCTTCTATTTATAAAACCCAAGATCCCAAATGCCTATTTAACTAATTTCTCAAGCTGGCACCTTCAAGAAGGTGCTGCCACCTTCAATGATTTGAGTGCACATACCTATCTCCAAGTCTCTCTACTCTTGCACCCACATTGAAATTGTGCCTTTTAGTGTATATTGTTGCTCCTGGCTTTTCCTACCAAACTGTACTTTGTACTTTTCTGCATTAAATTTAACCCATAAAATTGTCCACCCATTCCACTATTCTCTTGAAGACTATCACTATGCTCCTATACTTTCAAGATTTTATCCTCTGCAAATTTTAAAACGGTGCCCTCAAAATCCAAATCCAAGTTATTAATATATATTGAGTAAAGCAATGATCATCTGTGGGTTGCCAGCATATACCTTCCTCCTGTTTGAAAAACAACATTCACAACTATTTTGTGCTTCCTGTCAATAAGTCATCTTTATATCCATATTGTTACTGTCTCTTTTGTATTATGGGCTTTGCCTATTATGTGGCACTTTATTAGATTCTTTTAGTAAGTCCAACTATATATCAACCGCATCATCCTCATCAACCTTCTGTTACTTCATTGAAAACGCAGTCAGGGTGGTTAAACACAATTTGCCTTTTACCATGTTGGCTTTCCTAAATTCATTCACATGTGACCAGGCAACTGCTTATTTTGACTTGGATTATTATTTCTAAAACATTTCTCACCACATGTTTTAATTTGATTGGTGTATCGTTGTTGTATTTAATCTTTACATCTGTTTTTGGATCAAGGATGTAACATTTTCAGTTCTCTCATCCTCTTGCACATCCCTTGTATCTAAAGAGAATTGGAAGATTCTGGGCAGTATCTCCACAATTTCCTCACCATCCTGTCCAGTCCTGCTGATGTAGTGACTTTAAGTACAGCAAGCCTTTTTAGTGTCTCATCTTAATAGGTTTTTAGTGAAACCAGCATCACAATTCAATTAATCTGTACTCAGCTTCTGTGAAGTAACCCAGAACCATGTGTGTTTTTAAATACAGCCCAACAATTGGTAATTTAGTGAATTTATTCACAATTCTTCTTATCAGCAGACTGTAGGATGGGATTTATTCAACAGATAACTTGTCATCCACTTCTTTTCTCTCATATTTTTACTTATCCATATTGATCTGCACCTGTTACTATCAAATTAACTTTCTTTTTAAGAAATCCCCTTGCATCTGGCTGCATTGTTTCTCGATATTTGCTCCACTTTCCTATTTTTGTTTTATCTGCTCACTCATAATTTTATTAACAATACCCAAATCATTTATTTTTAAATTCACGGGACCAAAACCAGTACAGTGGTTAGCACAGCTGCCTCACAGCACCAGGGACCCTGATTCAGTTCCCAGCTTTCATCACTGTCTGTGTGGAGTCTGCACATTCTCCCCGTATCTGCATGGATTTCCTCTGGGCGCTCCGGTTTCCTCCCACAGTCTGAAAGACGTACTGGTTAGGTGCATTGGCCATGCTAAGTTCTCCCTCGTGTACTCGAACAAGCTCCAGAATGTGGTGACTGGGGATTTTCACAGTAACTTCATTGCAGTGTTAATGTAAGCCTACTTGTGACAATAAATAAACTTCAATGTCAGGGGGACGTATTTTACACAGAGGGTGGTGGGGGCCTGGAATGCACTGCCAAGCAAAGTGGTTGAGGCGGACATGCTGGGATCGTTTAAGACTTAGCTAGACAGCCACATGAACAGACTGGGAATAGAGGGATACAAATGAATGGTTTGTTGGGTGCATGAGCGGCACAGGTTTTGGGGGGGGAGGGAGGACAAATGGCCTGTTCCTGTGCTGTACTGTTCTTTGTTCTCTTTGTTCTTTATTCTTTAAACTATGCTGTACATGGGTTTGTGCTGATAAAGTATTTTCAACCTGAAGAGTTTTATTGATGGCAGCCTTACCCCACGTTTTCTATTTTAAGATTGATTGTCGAAATAGTAAAACACTTTCCCTGGATGTTTTTTTTTAAAGACTTTTAAATATCATTGTGAAAGTTGCCAGAAGTTTTATGAAAATACCAACTATGTAATGTCAGCTCATTATCCATCCATTTACCATGTCAATAATTTCCTCAACAAAAATAGCAAATGATTTAAATATGGACTCCCTTTTCTGACTGTTCTTCAAAGTGTATTTTCCACTGTTCACCCACCGACCTATCGAAGGCTTGCCTTCCAATTGATATTAAAGTTATTGGTCTATTGTTTCCAGCTGTCTTTCTTGACACTATTCTAATAATATAACCAGGCCAGGCACCTTGCAAAGCTTTGCTCCCTAATCTAGCCAAACCACAAATAGTGGGCGGTTAGAATGAGCGAGTTTGCAGATGAGAATTGCTAAGGGCTGATGATACCATAATTTCAGTTCTACTTATTCTACAAGTCCTGCACTGAGTGTGTCTTATGAAGAATTATGGTGTTGAGACACTCCGTGGACTATTTAAGTTTTAATTTTTTTGGGATTTGTGTCTGTCGAAAAGGGAAGCTTTTTTTCCTTAGGTCTGTTTTTGGTTGGATGACATGAAGGAGTTTGGAAGTTTGGGCAGTATTATAGCACAGTGGTTAGCCCTGCTGCCTCACAGAGCCAGGGACCTGGGTTCAAATTCTGACTTGGATCGCTGTCTGTGCGGAGTCTCCACGTGTTTGCTCCGGGTACTCCACTTACGTCCCACAGTCTGAAAGACGTCAGGTTAGGTGCATTGGCAGTGCTAAATTCTCCCTCAGTGTGCCCAAACAGACGGCAGAGTGTGGCAACTAGGGGATTCTCACTGTAGCTTCATTGCAGTGTTAACGTAAGCCTACTTGTGATACTAATAAGTAAATAAACTTTAAAACCTTGGAAGGAAAAGATCCCATAGATTTTCATAGACTATCAAACTGGTCTTCGTTGTGGCTTTTCACCAGAAATGAGATCAGCTTTGCATTTTGCTTCTGATTCTGAGGTTCCAATGAAGAGCAGATATATGTGACTGTCATCAATCCTGCCAGAAGTGCCACAATGTTCTGAAAGTGTTTTGTGGGAAATGAAAATTCAGATTTTGTGGCATTAGGAGTGTAAAAGAATTGCAATGTGGGAGGAGCAGCTAACCGTGATTGGAGGGGAAAAGGGCCGACAGATGTTAATCTGGAAAAAAGGATCTATTTTTAAAATTGGAAAAACATGAAATTTTGCCCAAACCCATGAAGCTACAGGGTGCTGCAGGGTATTAGAAAAATATAATCAAAAGATTTGAAGAGGAGAGCTTGTCATCGTCAGGTGGGTTCCAATAAAAATATTTGGCTACTCCACTATTGCCCATCTGGTTTCATTGGTGTGCCATTTTTAATAACAGGCTCGAATTTAAACATTCTTGGAAAATTTTCAGAGCAGCTACCAACCTCAGTTTCTAACATTTATTACCAGTGGCATTCAACAACTCTTTCTGAAGTGTGTCGGTGCCACCAGTTTAAACACCGCGTCAAATCAATCTCAGATTTTAAAGCTCGGATGGTTTTTAAACTCGATCCAGTCGCTTTGAGGTCTGATTGTAAACAGAAAAATCTAGAAGCCGTTGAATCCCTGTTCTCAGAAGAGAGAAAAAAAAATGAACAGAAGTTTTACTACTTGCGTCGACTCAGCTGCAAGAGCTTGCACGGCACATGTGGATGAGCAGACTGCATAGAACTTCCACACGGGGGAAAGTGAGGAATGGGAAATCTACTCCACGCCTGAGTTACAAAATTCTTCCTCTTAGTGTTTAACTCCTTGGCCAGACAGCACAACGATTAAGCATGTTTATGCAACAGGTGTGGGTATACATACTGTGCAGCATAGTTTTGGTATTACACATGCAATAAAGTACATCCCACATTGTACCACTTAATCCACTTTTTAATGTCTTATTATGGAAGGTAAACGCTGAGTCAACAAGCCTGTCTGCAGGGTACTGAACATATGCAGAACACAGCATTCTTTCCTTCAGCTGGTAAAAATTCAATCGGGGTGATTTTGGTCATTGGCAATGTCAGTTCAAAATAGGCCCTCTGTCGATTTCTATTCCATTGCCAACAGTCTAAACTGGGGCTGTTGGATCACCATCAGCCCAGATTGGGCTACCAGTGAAGATTAATTTCACCTGCACTGCTTTTCATCATTCAAAAAATAACAAATCCTTAAAAATAATATGGCTTCTATTAGCATGTGCCCCTATCTGTGTTGTAGGAGACATTGCAAAGTATTATCCTGCCTTTGATCCACAGTTTGCCTTGCTGTTGGTGCAGTTTTCAGATCATAGAATCAAAGAACTCTACAGTGCAGAAAGAGGCCCTTTGGCCCATCAAGTTGCATTGACCACAATCCCACCCAGGCCCTACTCCCATATATTTTACCCACTAATCCTTCTAACCTAAGCATCTCAGGATACTAAGGGGCAATTTTAGCAAGGCCAGTCAACCTAACTTGCAATCTTTGGACTGTGGGAGGAAACCGGAGCACCTGGAGTAAACCCATGCAGACATCAGGAGAACGTGCAAACTCCACACAGACAGGGACCCAAGCCAGGAATCGAACCCAGGACCCTGAAGCTGTGAAGCAGCAATGCTAATCACTGTGCTACCGTGCAGTCCAGATGTTTCCCCACCTGTCCCAATCACTGGATGATTGTCCAATATTTGTTGCACAAGATGGATATGAAGGAGGAAAGGTGGTCTAAATTCACCCATCCACAAAGTGAATTAAGTTACTCCATCATAATGTCTAGCTTCTTTTGTGATTGTTAGTGTTTTGTTGCTGTTACCTATGTCAAAAGCCAAACGGAAATGGGGGGTGCAAAAGTGACCAATTATGCAAGATTATATCCTGCACCCCAGGAGCCCTGCAAAACATTCACTTCCATATTTGCCTGTAACAATTAGGCTTCCAGGATGGCCACATAAAACAAATCATTAAGTCCCTTGCTAATAACTAATGAGTTTCCATTCTCTACAACTATTTGGGCCACATTGAGTGAAGTAGGTTTCGAACTTGCTTTGCTCAGATTTGCTCACATGCAGCTCAATGAAGGTTTTATCTTAAGATTGATGTAGAGCCAGGAGATACTTCTCCAGCCTCTACAGCACTCTGAAGGATTGCAATCACTACCCTCTTCTGTTACTTTCTAGCCTTTAGCTGAAGCTAACAAGGCAAGCCACCCACAATGCATCTGCTACAATAGCCACGCTATCCATGTAGATACGAGAGTCAGCAGAAGCTTGGCTGAGTCATTGAAATAAGGCCCAGTGTTTCACTTCAGGCCAATCTCAAATCTCCAGATTAGAGAGAATGCTGTCTGCACAGCACTGCTTCCAGACTGGAAAACAGGAGCAGGTGAATTTCTTATCTCAAATTTTTCCAGTCCCTCCTCATTAATTCAGTTCTCTTTGGTTTTCTGAAATGTTCCGTACTTGAATGTTTGAACAAAACACTAAAAAGATTTAGCACAACATCTTCCAACTGAGCTTGTTTTACAGTTGAACATTTTGTTTGCTTTGTTGATTGATGTTTTGCAGTGAATGGATATGTTATTAACGCCCCTAGATCTCTGAACTACATTGTTAGCTATTCAAGTCTTTGCAAAGTACTTTTAATCACCATTTTCTTTTCTTCAGATTGCATTTTGCCCATATTGAATTTCATTTGTCTGCAATCTGTCCATTTGTGCATCTTTAGGCCAAACTTGTTTGTTCAACTACTGCTTCCCAGTCCTCACCTTGGTTTGGTTTCAGTTGCAAATTTGACCAAGTTTTAGTTTCATTTACTATTCACATTTCCTCTTAGTTATTCTGTACCTAGTAAAAGGACTAGATGAACTGTTTTCAACCCCATACATTTATAACACCTCGTCTTTCTCCTGATACAACTGGACTATTATTTTCAGTCTTCTCTGTGAGCTTGTACTATTAGAATTAGAAAAAGTTTGCTTTAGGCTGAAAAACCAAACTGCAGATTCTGAAAATAGGAGTGTTCTCTTCCTGTCGGGGAACACTTCAGCAGTCACGGGCATTCAGCCTCTGATATTCAGGTAAGCTTTCTCCAAAGGCGGCCATCACGACACACGACAACACAGAATTTGCTGAGCAAAAACTGATAGCAAAGTTCCACACACATGAAGACGACCTCAGCTGGGATCTTGGATTCATGTCACACTATTTGTAACCCCTATGACTTGCCTAGGCTTGCAAAATCTCACTAACTGCCCTGGCTGGAGACAATACACATCTCTTTAACCTGTGCTTAACCCTCTCTCCACTCATATTGTCTGTACCTTTAAGATTTGGTTACCTGTAAAGACATGCATTCCAACCATTATCTTGTAAATTGAGTTTGTGTCTACATGTGCCCTATTTGTGAACACAATTCCCACTTACCTGATGAAGGGGCAGTGGTCTGAAAGCTTGGGCTACCATATAAACTTGTTGGACTTTAATCTGGTGTTGTGAGACTTCTTACTGTGCTTATCCCAGTCCAACACTGGCATCTCCACATCATGATTATGAGAAAGGACATTGGTGGGAAAATAGTCAATACTAACTCGATGAGATGAATGATTCTATGATTCAATGTCCAGGCACCATATTTAAAAGGCATCTGCTGCTTTATCCCACTCTGAACTGGGGCTTGGAAATGACTCAGAAACCCAAAGAAGCACAGGCAACCAAATTCAGTGATTTCATTGAATCATGGAAGAGCAGAGGTGCAGAAAAGGGCCACTCAGCCCATAATGTCAGTTCCAGCTACAAAACAGGGGGAAAAAAAATCATTTCAATTCCACTTCTCAGCATCTGTCTTACAGGTTCCAGCACTTTAGGTGCAAACCCTGGTGTTTCAGCCTTAACTACCAATTCAAAGCAGACACCCACCACCAGCAGAGGTTTTCCCTCATGGTCCCTCTAATCCTTCTGCCAATCACCTTAAGTCTATGTAATTGATCCCTCAGCCAGGGGAAACAGGTATTTCCTGTCTACCCAATCTGGGCCCCTCATGATTTTGTACACTTTTGTCTCCTCTGTTCTGAGGAAAATAGCCCGAGCCTATCCAATCTTTCCTCAAAGCTGCCATTTTCAACCTCTGGCAACATTCTTGTCCATCTCCTCTGCACTCTCTGCACAGCAATTATGTCCTTCCGGTAATGTGGTGACCAGAACTGTACACAAAATTCCAACTGTGGCTTAACCAGCAGTTACTACAATTCCAACATTATCACTGCTTTTGTACTTCACCCAATAAAGGGAAATATTCCATATGTTTTCTTTACCACCATATTCACCTGTCCTGACTTGTAAACATGCACTCTCACTTCCTCAACTCTTCTCAGTATCTTTCTGTTTATTCTGTTTATAGTCAATGCATCTAACCAGCACTTTTTTCAGACTATGCGAGGAAACTGGAGCACCAAGAGGAAACCCACGCAGACACAGGAAGAACGTGCAGACTCCGCACATTCCTTCATTTTGTTTGCCCTTTCCACGTGCATTATTTTGCTTTTCTAGAGTGAATTCCATTTGCCATTTTTCTGTCCACTTAACCAAACGGCTGGCATCAATCAGGAGACAACAACTACCTTCTATGCTAATGACCGAATAGTCAGTTTTAGTACCACCTACAAATTTCTCAAACATCCATCCACATTTAAGCCTAAATCATTAATATATACAACAGACAGCAAGGATCTCAACACTGAGCCCTGAGAAATTCCACCAGAAACAGCTTTCTATTTGCAAAAACATAAATCCATCAAACATTACACTTTGATTCCTGTTGCTGAGTTAATTCTGGATCTAACTCACTACTTTACTTGTCACCCCTGGGATCTCACTTTGTGACCAGTCTGCCATAACGGACCTTGTCAGGAGTCTTCATATAGACATCATCCACGACAATACCCTAATCAATCCTCCTTGTTCAATTAAATTAGATCTTGCCCTAACACAATCATACTGACTATCATGCCTTTTTAAGTGACAGATTATTCTGCCTCTCAGATTTGATTCCAACAATTTGCGCATCACATAAATAAAGCTGACCAACCTATAGTTTTCTGGGCTGTCCCACACACCCTTTTTCAATAATACCACAACATTAACAGGCCTGAATACCTCTAGGAATTGTCTGCAATACCAAGTGGGATGGGGATGCTGGGGATGATGAGTGGGGTTGGGGGGGTGGTGGAAGAGGTGATACTGGGGGTGGTGGTGATGGGGTGACAGGGGAAGACCAGAGTTACCAGAGTTTGCAGATGGACTTGGACAAGTTGCAGAGCTGGGCCGAGAGGTGGCAAATGGAGTTTAATGTGGAAAAGTGTGAGGTAATGCACTATGGCAGAAATAATAAATGTGTAGAGTATAGGGCAAATGGTAGGATTCTTAGTAGTCTAGATGAACAGAGGGATCTTGGTGTGTATGTGCATAGATCCCTGAAAGTAGGCAGTCAGGTCGAGAAGGTTGTTAGGAAGGCATATGGAGTCTTGGCTTTTATTGGTAGAGGGATTGAATTTCGGAGCCGCAACGTCATGTTGCAACTGTACAAAACTCTAGTGCGGCCGCACTTGGAGTATTGTGTGCAGTTCTGGTCCCCACATTATAAGAAAGATGTGGAGGCATTGGAGAGGGTACAGAGGAGGTTTACCAGGATGTTGCCTGGTATGGAGGGCAGGTCTTATGAGGAGAGGCTGAGGGATTTGAGGTTGTTTTCGTTAGAAAGGAGGCGGCTAAGAGGGGACCTTATCGAAACATATAAGATGATTAGAGGTTTAGATAGGGTGGACAGTGATAGCCTTTTTCCTAGGATGGAGAAAGCTAGCACGAGGGGACACAGCTTTAAATTAAGGGGTGATAGTTATAGGACGGATATCAGAGGTAGGTTCTTTACCCAAAGGGTGGTTCGGGAGTGGAATGCCCTGCCTGCAGCAGTTGTAGATGCGCCAAGTTTGGTGGCGTTTAAGAGGTTAGTTGATAAGTATATGGAAGAGAAGGGAATGGTTTAGTTTGGAGGGGCATTGCTTTTTATATTGGTCGGTGCAACATCGAAGGCCGAAGGGCCTGTTCTGTGCTGTAATGTTCTATGTTCTATGTTACCTCGGTGGTGGAAGGGCAAAGAGTTATAAGTGTTGATGTGATTGGGAGCCATTTAAAATTGGATCCTCTAATAAAATTGGAGCCAGTTCCTACTCTAAGAGTCCTTATTCTGCCAGAGTGATGGTGTAAATCATGCCCACTCTTTTATTGCAGTTAAAAGGTTAAGATCTGGAGAGAAAGCTGACAGTGAATCTGGGGAATTCTACCCCAGATTTCTCACCAGAATGGACATTTTGCCAGGTTCTCATACAATTCCTCTTTACTCATCCCATTTGAACAACTGCATTAAGTTTAAATTTACTTATTAGTGTCACAAGTAGGCTTACGTTAACACTGCAATGAAGTTACTCTGAAAATCCCCTAAGTGTCAAATTCCAGCACTTGTTCGAGTACACTGAGGGAGAATTTAGCCAAGTTAATCAATGTATCTAACCAACACTTCTTTTGGATTATGCGAGGAAACTGGAGCACCAAGAGGAAACCCACACAGACATGGGAAGAACGTGCAGACTCCCATCAGACAGTGACCCAGCAGAAATCAAACCCAGGTTCCTGGCAATGTGAGGTAGCAATGCTAACCACTGTGCCAATATGCCATCCAAACCTGCCTAGAGTGACATAATCAGCTTGTTCCTTCTCTCTGCACTCCCTGCTCTCATGCACACAAGCTGCCAGAACCTTGAACTTGTTGGATAATTGCCAGAATAGCGTCTCCTCTACTGCTACTTTCTGGCTCCCCAAGCCTGCCTGACATTTTGTCACACCCTTGTAGACTAAATCTGAAGTATATAAAGGGTCTGACTGCCACCTGGAAAAAATGTTCAGGTAATATTTGCCCTCCCTGATGCAATACAGTATCTGAAAGTTGGACTGCAGCTCATCAACTCAGTGTCAAAGTTCCTCAAGCTGTGAACTCTCACTGCAGCGGTCCACTACAGTGCACATCTGCAGTGTCCACCAGATCGCATATGCTACTGCTACAATTCATCATCTGCCTAGCTATTTTTATTGCGTTAAATTCAAGTTTGCAAAGATACTCAAATATTATTTATACTTATACTAAGTAGTTTAACTGGTCAACTTAAAATTGTAGTTCCGTTTGGTTAAATGCTGGAACGCAAGTAAGTATTTGGGAAGATTAGAAAGTGAAAGGGATTCGAAAGTAAAAACAAAGTAATGAAAAAACTGTGGTAAATACCATTAACTTTAAATTTTTCCATTTAGATTAGCACATTTATTCTCATCTACAATGTAATTAGCATTCTATTTTAAGCAGACATTATAAATATTTTTAAATATCAGTGGGGAATAGGCTAATAAATCAATCCTCTGTGTAGGCAAGAGTAATTTCATCGTATTAGAAAAAAGCTTCAATCCAGCTATCCGCATGCAAGCCTTTCTTGTCAGTGTTTGAAGCTTTTGAAGTGATTTGGACTTCTACCACAGATTTACTTAGCTATTAATCCCACCTCATACAACGGTATGGTTGTCTAGGTATCTCTCTGTTTACACAACTTTTTTCAAACACTGTTTAGACTGGCTGGTGCTGGCCCCACCTTTCAAGAGTCCTGATCCATTATCCTTTTAAACCCGACAATAATGATCCACAACAGACAAACGGTCAGCGTGTGATCCCTTAAACAAACTCAAGATTATCCACAATGGTTGCTTCTCAATGTTTCAATATGGCAGGAAGATGCAAGAGCGAGTGGCTAAAGAACAGTGGTTCTTTATCCAGGCTGCATGCGAGAAGGATGTGATGAGAATGAAATGTCTTTCGTCACCAAAAGCAGACAAATAAAATGTCTCACGATGTGTAGAAAGCAATAAGAATAATATGCATTGTTACGCTGACTCCACTAACCCTCCAACAATGGATGATCATGATTGAGAAGTTAGCAAAAATCCAATGTTTGCTTCTCAGGGCAGGAGTTTAACTCGGCATAAGTGACTGGTTTTAAACAAATGGTTGTTTTCCAAAATGTGTACTGAGAAATTGCATAGTTTTTTTCTATGGGACTCCCTCCCTAAATATCTCCAACTCATAGCTTCTCTCTGCTAAGAAAATTGTAATGTTTGAAGAACCAAGACGGAGCACTCTTGTCTTTGAATCAGAAAGGTCATGAGTTCAAACCTCATTCCAGAGATGTTAGTACATAATCCATACTGACACTTCAATACTAACGGAGGTGCTCTTTTTTGCTTGAAATGTTTAACCAACTCTGCTGGATGTAAGAGTTTCTCTTCGAAGAAGAGCAGGGAGTGCTCCCAATGTCTTGGCTAATATTTATCCTCCCATCAAATAAATCTGTTGGATTTAAAATTGGTGTTGTCAAACTTTACTAATATTTATCCCCACAGATAACCTGTATGACATCTTCCGCTGAAATCAGTCCACTCATTTTTGAGATATATTGATTAAAGATAAACAGATGAACAACAATGGAACCATTCCCTCCATCCAACTCCTGTGGTGGAGGTAATTATCCATCATTATTCAAATGCAGATTTTCTGGTCATGTTTCTCATTATTGTTTGTGAGTCCTCTGCACACAAAAACTGACTTTTGCATTTTTCTACATTGCAATTTAGTATTTCATTGCAGAAGAACATTTTGGGGCATTCTCAGGTCATGAAAGGTGTTATAGAAAAGCAATTCTTTGATTTTCTTCAACATCTCCTCACATACTCTCTTTATGGCTAAGTCTTTGGACCTCACTACTAACTCATTTTGATCACTCAACGTCTCCACTCCTGGGAGGCATTATACAAATAAGTGAGGAAGGCACTCTGTACTGCACAATCCTCTGTTAAGCTGTGTTAACAACATTATCACAATTATGTAGCTTTTCCCTGTCCAGTTGATGCTCTGTAACTAAGAAGCTGGAAAGAAAAATCCGAGTTTTCATTTCATTGAAATGGCCAATCTACATCCAATAACCTGCTCTGAAAATTCTGCTCACCTTTTGACAAGTGTGACAAATTGCATTACAACAGGTGAGAGGATCATAAAATCATAGAATCCCTCCAGTGCAGAAGGAGGCCACTCAGTCCATCAAGCCTGCACTAACAACAATCCCACCCAGGCCCTATCCTGGAATGCCACATATTTACCCTGCAAATCCCCCTGACAGTAAGGACAATTTACCAAGGCAATCAAACTAGCCCACACACCTTTGAAGTGTGTAAGAAAACTGGAGTACCCAGAGGAAACGCGCAGGCAGAACACGCAGACTCCGCACAGGCAGTGACTCGAGGACAGAATTAAATCCAGGTCCCTGGCAGTGTGAGGTAGCAGTGCTAAACACTGTGCTACTGTGCTACCCAAAACCCAAGACTGGAATCAAACACCAGTCCCTAATGCTGTGAGGTAGCAGTGCTAATCAGTGTGCCAATATGCTGCTTTTTGTTTTGCATTTCTAAAAAAAATCAATTTGCCCTATCCCCCAATGTTAATGGATACATCATTTAAAACATTCCAGCATCAGGATCCAGATCTGTATCTGCAAAAGCTAATCAATTCTTCCTTGTGCCATATCCTGCATAATAAGTTCCACCGAAATCAGTCCATTCATGTTTGAGATATATTGGTTACAAACAAACAGATGAACAAGATGAAGATATTCTGTCCATTCAAATTTAGAAGCAGAGGTAATTATTTTTGTTGATTTCATTAACAAAGATAACATAGAATTACTCCTTTAGCCAAATCTCAAAGTGAATATTTTATTCTAAGTCAAACTTGGTCTTTGTGTGCCTAAGAAAAAACACAAATCACAGGTCTATTCTTTGGCCAGAAATAAATAATGCTGCACATTCAATAGGCTGATAAAAAAGTAAAAAAATTAAATATAAAAGGCTGTATGAACACAAAGAGTAGCATGTTATTATCTGGGGATTTATGGAGACATTTCCCTCTCCTCCAGAAAATATTGACTTTTGACCCAAAATGTACTACATTTTCAGCACTACAAAAAAGTCGTGTGATCTGTTTTCCTGAAGAAATTTGAACAGAAGTGACTTGGAATGAGGTTTTGGTACGAAACCAATGCTTGCAATTTTGAGTTGTTCTTGAGCTGTATCTGATAAAGCTCAATTTCACTCATTAACATAACTCCAAAAATGCAAATGATCTGAGAATAAAAGTTACCTATATTTATCCAAAAGCAAAATATTGCGGCAGCTGTAATGTTAACCCATTTTGTTTGTCTCCACAGATGCTATTGGACTTGTTGAGCATTTCCAGCATTTTCTGTTTCTGTGTTCTTCTCCCTATCCCCAAATTCCCCCCTCCCCAGGCCATGTTTAAGGGAGGTCTTGTGGTGGTGGTAGTGTTCCTACCTTTGGGATAGAACTGTTGTGCTTAAATCCCTCATCAGGATGATGGCAATGAAAGGTTTGTTCTTAATGCAGTCAAATGTGTTGACTATCAGCCAGTAAATCCTTACAATATACATAGTGAGGTTGGGAGAGTTTTCTGGTTAGCCATACTGCAGAAGACAACAGCAAGCTGCTGCAGTACATTGCCAAGGAATCGGCCATCCAGCCCCTCAAGTCAGCTCCATCATTTCGTAAGATCATGGCTGACCTTTTTGTGCTCCAACTCCAATTACCGCCCACTCATCATAACTCTTAATTCCTTTACTGTTCAAAAATGTATCTATCCTTGGAAGTCCGTGGTTGCTATTGTCGTCTTCGGATATGGTACCAGTAGGAGGAGGAGCATACGTATACTTATTCCCAGTTTGAAATAAGTGTAAGTTTATGCAAAGGGTTCTCTTACTGAGATCTGCAATGTAGTTTGCCAAAATGCTCTCTTTGTGCATCCACCATGTGTTTAGAAAAAATGATTTGGTCAAATAACTCCTTGATCAATTTATCCCTGCTCAACATAAAAATAGAAGACTCCAGGAGCGGTACTCTCACCCCTTATGATGACCCTCCTTTGATGTTAGTATTTATGTTGTGGTGGAGAGATGGTGAGTGGGTGGCATGGTGGCTCAGTGGTTCGTACTGCTACCTCACAGCACCAAGGACCCAGATTTGATTACTGGCTTGAGGGACTGTCTGTATAGAGTTTGCATGTTCTCCCTGTGTCTGTGTGGGTTTCCTCCCACAATCCAAAAGGCTTGCTGGTTACGTGCATTGGCAATGCTAAATTCTCCCTCCGTGTACCCGAACAGGCACCAAATGTGGTGACCAGGGGATTTTCACAGTAACTTCATTGCAATGTGCCGGTAAGCCTACTTGTGAAACTAATAAATAAATAAACTTTAAACATTAGCCAAATAAGCTCCGCATGAAATTTGAGTATCAGTTCCCCCTATTAAGAGTTAGGTAGAAACCAGCATGCTTTCAGTGTGAATGTGACCAAGCAACCAAGAATTTCCCAAGAAGTGCTTCATTCAAGTGTTGCACTTTGTAAGGACTTATCTCCTCCGGGAGTGTCATATTGCAGAATCATCTGATACATGTTCAGAGGTTCCACTCTTTTCCCCATTCCTATCCAAACAAATTTATTTTCCAAATAAATCTTTGCTGCACAAAATTCTTGGCAAATTGGATAAAGTCGATACATTAATGTCTGAGCTCCATCTTATGGCATTGTAGACACGAGTAGTGGAGGTTTACAACAGACAAGTTAACCTCAATGGCACAAAATCAATTCAAAGGATTAATTTGGGAGAATATTTTAAAATATTTCCTTTCACTTGTCATGATGTTTAAGTTTCCACAAGTTACCATCATTAATTATGTAAAATCGCATAAGGGCACTTTCCGGTATTTTTATTTTACAGAAACATAAATAATAAAACCTGACATTAAAAATGATACAATGTGAAATGAGTTTATTCTGATATAATTTTCTATCTGACTGCCTGAGCCAATAATTAGCAGCCAAGAAAGTCCATAGAGAACGTACAAATACTGGGAAGTGTCCAATAGCGTCTTCTGTCATTGATCTCATCCATAAAAATTTGTGGGATTAGGGAGAAAGGCCATAAATATTGGACTTTGACAGTTCAAGGAAACATTTGGCATATTTCCCCATTAGAAATGCCAACAGAAGCATGCCAGGTCAGAAAAGATACCATGCATTAATTTATCTAACCAGAGATATGTTGATGCTTTGGAAGTATTTCTTTTTATTTAATCAGAGGCTAGTTCTAATATTTTAATACAGATTGCACCCTTAACTTTGAAAGTCAATTTTGCCTTGCCCACAAGTGTTGGCAAAGTATATCTCAGGCCAACTCAAAGCTGGCTGTACCAACAGGCTGGGGGACAGAACAGCTATTGCTTTGCATCAATGGCATTGTGGACTGGAGGCCCTTCTCCCACAAAGCCATCCTGGACATGTTGCCCCAATGTCTCAAAGGAGTTTGTCGCCATCCAGGCAGATTCCTGCCAACGTTAGACCGGAAGTGCACTGGATTGCTTGTGCCAGAAAATCCAGACATTTGCCCTGAGCCTGAATATAAAAGGAGGGCCTTGTGCGTAAATCAGGATTATCACTCCTGATGTTTAGTCACTTTCTCCTACAACTATACACTCCACATCTGGATGAACTTTGGCATTTATAATGGTTAAGGACCTCATTAGCTGTATAAAAAAGCATTAAAGGATCATTTTTGTGTTGTGATTAGTTGCTACCTTGTCATTACTGCTAATGGAATCTCTTTCTTGGGACTTCCCCATTTTAAAACTTTGCATTCCATTAAAGAGGAACTTTAATGTTCTCTGTTTGTTGACCTATTAGATGATCTGACAGAGGAGTGGAGATGAAACAGGAATTTTACTTTGCTGTCTAATGTAAGCTACTGAAATGTATTGAATTCATGTATCTAATGATTATCTGTCTAAACCAAAGGTTATGTACTGTTTCTTTAGAATATTCTGCATATGCAACATTGGTGCATGTTTTAATCAGGTCATAACTATTCTCAAGAGAAAGCCATACTTTCCTTTAGTTCTGTGGCAATATGTTAACTAATTTGCAATTTCTACTTTGCATGTGGTTATCTCATACAAACTTAGGTTCGGTAAATAATTTTAAAAATGCTTGACTTTCTGCTTTTTAGTTCAAGATCAGAAGAACTACATTTTGGTCTTGCCTCGTTGTACAGGTACCTCATTCACATGGTTACACAAGTGGAAATAAATATATTCACACATGAACAAGTTGATGACCAAAGTAATGTTCACAAAAAGATTTGCATTTCACAGCATCCTTCAATATTAACTGTGCATATAAAACTGTTTCACTGTATTGTCATGCCCAGTAATGACATATCATCTTCATAACATTACACATGAACTGAGCTCATCTGGGTGTTTCTAGAACAGCCTTTTATTTATTTAAAATGGACAGTGATGTACAGTAAAGATGGCTACTAAGAAGTCAGGTGATTTGTGCTTATTCAACACAGCTTCCAGAAAGTTCAGAATTGAATAACCATGGGCCTCCCACAGAATGGACGTGCCAACATGAATATTATGTGTGAAAATCATACCTGCCATTGTTCAAAGCTTATTCAAAACACTAAGTCAATAGACTTCTAAACTAGGTGGCCTGAGCTTTCATTCTGGGTCAGAACAATTCCTAGCTCCCCAAAACCCAATCTTGGGAAGAAAATGCCCCAGATGATTGGATTTTTGTTCCAAGAATGCAGTTCAGTAAGGAAGTCAGAGGCAGCCACAGGGATTGCCAGGTGCAGAGGCAGGCTATGAAAAAGGTCCACTTCAGTGCTTTAGCACTGAGGAGAAAAAAGTACAAGTATATATAAAAAAAAATCACTCAAGCCCTCACCAGTCACACCTCTTTCCCATGACCAATCCATGGCACTTCATGCAATTGTATTCACTTATAAAGACTTGGAGCTGTTAATCTTATTTTGAACTGTCAGGCACACCACAATGGTAATGATTGGTTGTGAAATCATGCAGCACTAATCCTACAATGATAACCAGGTTTATTTCAATAAACAGAGTGAAATAGCCAACAATCATGTTTAGCATTGTAGAGAGATTTTGCAAGTAGTAAATACCTTGAAAACTCAGTGGACTAATGAATGGCAGATGGATTTAGACAAATGTAAGGTGGTTCATTTTGGTAGATTGAACATGAACATGACTTAGTTAATGGTAAGGCATTGGGGAGAGTTACAAAGACTGCAGAAAAGATTTACTAGGATGCTAGTGGGGCTTGATGGATTGAGTTATAAAGAGAAGCAGGATAGACTGGGACTTTTTTCTCTGAGCGTACGAGACTGAGGGGTGATCTTATAGAGGTCTATAAAATAATAAGAGCACAGATCAGCTAGATAGTCAATATCTTTTCCCAAAGGTAGGGGCGTCTAAAACTAGGTTTAAAGTGAGAGGGGAGAGATACAAAAGTGTCCAGAGAAGCAATTTTTTCACACAGATGTTGGCGAGTATCTGGAATAAGCTGCCAGAGGTAGTAGTAGAGGGGCATACAATTTTGTCTTTTAGAAAGAATTTAGATAGTTACACGGATATGATGGGTATAGAGAGAAATGGGCTAAATGGGGGCAATTTGGATTAACTTAGGGGTTTAAAAAAAAAGGGTGGCATGGACAAGGTGGGCTGAAGGACCTGTTTCTATGCTGTAAACTCTATGACTCTAGGACTCTCTGACTCTTTTGACAATTTCATTTTGACCTTTCCAACAAGCTTGATAGTTTAATGAGTTTGTGCATCTTACACAAATTCATGTCTATTTTTAACAACTCAAAGGGTATCTCAGTGCTCCCAAAGGAGTGCCTGACTTGTTGGTAGGTTTCCTGGGGAATATATCTGAAAGCGTACCTAATCTCTGCAAAGAACTCTGGTAACTTTAGATCTTTTGCTGCTAGGTCTAAATACACAAATTGTGTTTTGGATATCTGACTAACAAAAATTAGACTCAACTGAAGACACTTAATGTGTGCAGCAGCTTCCATGAACCAGGGATGTGCAAATCACAGCTCAACCCCATTCTGATTCCCCAACTTCTCATAAGCAGCTTTTATCCCCCTGAAATAGTGGAAGCTGGGTTTGGGGATGGTACTCCCAGATTTGGGCCTCAGAAGTTATTGTTGCAATGATAAAGAATCTCTCCATCATAGAAACATAGAAACCACACAGTGCAGAAAGAGGCCATTTGGTCCCTCAAGTCTATACCTACCCCCATAGGCCTACATATTTTACCCGCTAATCCCTCTATGCATCTCAAGACACTAAAGGGCAATTTTTAGCACGACCAATCAACCTAACCCATATATCTTGGACTGTGGGAGGACACCGGAGCATCCGGAGGAAATCCATGCAGACACGAGGAAAATGTGCAAACTCCACACAGATAGTGACCCAAGCCAGGAATCGAATCCAGATCCCTGAAGCTGTGAAGCAGCAGTGCTAACCAGTGTGTTATGGTGCCATCTGCAAAATAAATCAGGTCTATGTCTCCCAGATTTACAGCTTAACATAGGAAAACTGACAAGGCCCATTATCTACCAGTTAAGGATGAAAGACCATCTATCTCAAATTGTACATCAATGGCCTTTTGCCTTAAGCCATTTTTGGTGGATAGTGACCATTGACCTTGTGACCAAAAGTGGCTTCTGACTCTGAGGTCCTGTATTATCCCAAGACTCAGAAGAGACCTGGGCAAACTGCGAAAGACACTGACAAGACAACAGCTGCAGAGAAAGGCAGTCTGAGAACAAGACTGTGAAACTAGCTGCAAGTCACCCGATAACTAAAGTGCTTAACCGTCTCTAGTTTCCGAGTTCACCTGTGAACCAACCCCCTGGATATTCAACTGCAGCTAACTTTGTAACCTGCTGTGGACCCTTAGCATTACAAGGCCCTCACTTCAACTTTAAATCATCAAATCCATTCAAGGAACCATGTGGGAGAGTAGAAATTGGAAACTGAATTAATTGGAATATTTAGAAGTGCATTATTGTTACCATAGAAACCTTACAGTGCAGAAGGAGGTCATTCGGCTCATCAAGTTTGCAATGACAACAATCCCACCCTGGCCTTATCCCTGCTTAGTTATCCTGCTAAAGCCTCTAATCTATCACATCACGGAACATTAAGGGTTAATTTATTCAATCAACCTAACCCACACATCTTTGGATGTGGGAGGAAACCAGAGCAACTGGAGGAAACCCACTCAAACATGGGGAGAACATGCAAATTCCACACAGACAGTGACTCAAGTCAGGAATTGAACCCAGGTCCCTGGAGCTGTAAGGCAGCAGTGCTAACCACTGTGCCATTCTGTTCATTGTCCGTATCAAATCTGTGTGTGTATGTGGGAGAGACTGAGGTATTAATTTAGGCTCAGTGTGAGAATAAGCAAACCTTCTTTATTAAACTCACGAAAGTTTTCTGATAACTTATTCAATTGGAATACACACTCTCAATAAAGACACACCTCTTTTCATACAGCAAATATGTTCTGTCTGTAACAGTAAACCGTAGGACTGCATCAAAGAACCTGCTTTGAACATAGCAATTCTAAAGAAGGCAGAGATTATTCTCCAACATACAAACATTCCTATCTCTTTCCTCCCAACCTCCGCAATAAAAAAAAATAGTCTTCTGTATTTCCAATAATTCAATACTGAGTTGTGGCTTGGAGGAAACTGTAGCATTTCAGTCTGGGCAGAGATCAGGTCATGACTGCTTGAAAACTGTTAATCACGTAGTTTGTTCTGATAACAACTGAGAGAGAGAGTGTTCATATTGTAACAGTTGTTTTCTTTAAACAGGGTGGCACTTGGGTTATATCAAGTTTGTAACATACACTCATATAAAACAATTGCAATAGAATTCTATGATTCTATGAAAGAGTTGAAAAGCCTTGCAGCTTTTAGGTGATATGTCTCACGTAACTTCCTTTCTGCCTCTCCATATGAAAGAGTAAACATCCATCCCAATTCCTTCTTCATTTAAATGAAAATAACACTCTTTTTCAAATGTGACTATTTTCAGCCTGTTTAAGAGAATCTGCCAGTTTATTGCTCTAGTACAATTTGATATGAATCCATCTACAGGTGCACACAGAACTGTTATGGATGTTCCAGTTTCCTTGATCTGTTACATTCCCATATCATCAGTCTGAGAAAATGGAAATGTTTCACCAGCTTGTATGTTCCTCAGCTTTTTATCACTTATTATCTGTCTGATGCATGAATAGTACTGGTTGTCTCTACTCTCTATTGCCATTTATAGACACTACATTGTAAATGCAAGTATCTGGATCACTATAGACTCAAGCTAAACAATATTTTCAATGGCAGAACAAGCTGTATATATTAGAAAACATTTTGTGACAGAGCCACCAGTTTATAGAAATTCACATCTCAGTGAGTATATTCCAAGAGTAGATATGCTTCAAAAATTAGATAATGCTGGTGTACAGCAATAGATCAGTGATTTTAAGTCATATTGCACATAACTGCATCTCAGTCTTGTTCCCCAAATGCGAGTGACTGTCTGTAAGACTAAATCTTTAGATATTGATTTTGTGTAATATGCATTTGTGCACCTAATATGTATATTGAAAAGCTACATGTTTATTGCAAGACACATTGCTTCATTTTATCTTGGTCAGTTGAGTGATTGGCATTCATAGAAACCTCAGTGTCATGTCTGATTCTGAGCCAAAGTACTAAGGAATTCACATACATACATGTTTGCCACTACAGCATGTGGGTTTTTTCCTCACAGAGATATACTCAACTTACCTCACATTACAACTTTGGTGCAAGTTGGCACAAGCAAAGGTTAGAGATTCCAGCATATGTACCATGATACCATTGCTGTTAAGCCTGCTAATGTTACACAGCTTACCAATACAAGGACGTTTCTCATTGCTTGTCCTGCCAGGGACAGTCTTCCCCTGGAAATTGGGTGGTGTGGTTATATGGAATCTATTGAAAAGAATCTGAACCTAGTGACAAGCCTGTCTTTCAGTTCCCAGCATGTCCACACTGTCTACCGAACTAACGGAACTTTCAATGTAGCCTTACCACGAAGAACCAGATTCTTTCCACTGACTAAATAACCATGCAATCCAGAGTCCAACCAGCCAACTTTTGATTATTCTCCTGGAGATATTTGGATAACTGAGTCTATCACTTAGGGGGTTAATTTGTTTCAGAAATTCCAGGCTCAAGCGTGTAATTTTGGAGTTAACCGACTATATTTCTTTCTCAAGCTGACATGAATATCCCAATTAGTTGTAGGCCATCCGGTCCCTCGAGCTTGTTTTAAAGTTAAACTTTATTTATCAGACACGAGTAGGCTTACATTCACACTGACATGAACTTACTGTGAAAATCCCCCAGTCACCCCACTTGGACGCCAGTATGTTGAGGAAGAATTTAGCATGACCAATTCTCCTAACTTGCACATCTTTGGACTGTGGGACGAAACCTAGATGAAACCCCACACAGATACGGGGAGGATGTGCAGACTGAAGCCGGGAATCGAACCTGGGTCCCTGATGCTGTGAGGCAGCAGTGCTAACCACTGTGCCGCCCCCATTCAATCACAGCACAGCCCGAACACCATTTTCCTGCCTGTCTCCAGTTCTCTTCGAGTCTCTTGTTAGCCAAGAACCTGAGCCTCAAAAATATTCCATGATCCTGCCTCCACCACTCTGAGGAAGAGCGTTCCACAGACTCACCAGTCCGAGAAAAGGTTTCTCCTAACCTCCGTCTAAAATGGGAGGCCGTTGTTGTTATTAGCTGCGTATATAATAGTGCTTGCAGCACGACAAAAGTTCCCATCATTGGTTATGTATAATATTGTTGACTGCATTAGTAACTACCCAGCGGTAAACGGCTGATCATGCTAGCACTAAACGAAGTCGTTTGCAAAAATAGGTGTGGACAAGGGATCTTCTTAAAAGAGGTTTGTGTACAATCCTAACGTTGCAACAAAAGTGTATAAAAAAGCTAAAATGTTATATGACTTGAGTTTCTATTGTGTAAAACAATTAAAATTAACGTTGGAGAGGGGTGGTCGCAATGGGGAGCAGACATATCAGACCTTGTCCAAATCTTAAAATGCTGAGTGCAATCTTTTACGTCTTCCTTGTATTTTAAGAAACTTTTTTTCCCCTGAGCCCTCGGTATAAAAAATAATAATTCTATACCCCTCTAAAACGTTCTTGCTTTTTGTAAACTACAATTACAGATGCAGATTGGAAATAAACATGTTACATAATGGGCACACTGTCAGGAATTGATCCGTTTTGTTCAGTGTTGCTAGTGTTTGACGGGGACAGTAGGAGAATATAATGTTTTTTTTCACAACCCACTTTAAGCGTTCAGTGTTATTTTCGCACTGTCCCTTTTTGAACTGTGAGGACCGTATTACAAGAAAAACTAATTACCCTTTGGGTTACATTGACTTTAATCGCTGCCGTGTCGGAGTGAAGCGGTTCGATCCAGAGTCTAGGGAATAAATTGTCCTTAATCATTGGAGCAACCTACGTTGTTCCAGTTTTGTATATATACATATCTCTTTGGTAAAACGTGTTTACCAAAGTGATTCGATTGCCGTGACACGTCCGAGGAGGTGCAGAAAGTTTGAGGTCCCGGACTCCCATCAGATAGGAGGGAAGAAAAAATACGAGGAAAATATTATAGGAGGGGAGTGAGCCACAAAATCCTGCTCTCCACAAGAGCGGTGTGTAATGATTGAGATTGCAATGACTGTATGCCTTTACAAACTTCTCAATGACTGCAAGTCTTGTTCATAGTTGATGCTTTAACCATGTTCCTCATGTTACCTTTGGTGGCGGATAAATTATCCTACTGACGGTCGATTATTGCCTGGCTACGGCTGGCTTGGGGCAGCACAGAGGCTAAAATTGGAACCATACAGAGAGGGGTGGCAGCAAGCATTGCGAGCGCCTCTGGAACCATGTGGGAGCAAAGTGTCTGTGGGCCTCCTGAAGGCCACATGGCGGCACCCCCTCGCTGCGATGATTTACGCTGAACTCGCCTGTTTGAGTTTCCAGCCAGCAAATTATGATTGGTTATCATATCGCAAGGCTGCCCTCATATAAGGGCCCATATTGTTCCTCAGCACCCCCCACTTGCCTGAAGGTATACAGCTGTACAATATGCTGCTGCCGTGATGTATGACTGCCAGGGTCCCCCCCGCCTTTGAGGTCACCATAATGAGATGCTGAAGCTTATAAAAGAGGTGAAATAATTTTAAACACAGACACACAATGAGTTTATTTATTTAGAAAGTAGTTAAAAGTAGTCTGGGGGATTGGGCTATCCAGTGTTGACATTGTACAGGGTTGGCTCCGCGCCAAGGACACATCTCAAGGGGGAAGGCAGTGGACAAGGGATTGGAAACCTTCCCTTTCGCCGAGATTTCATAGAAATCAATAAACACCCTCGGCAGGCAAGGTCTGAGACACGTCCCAAACACTTCAAACTTACCTGACCTTTAAACGCGGTGAGGTTCCCGAGCTATATTAGTACCTGGACCATCTGAATTCGACCTCCTTTTTTGACATCCTTTTCCACTGCTTGTTCTGGATGTTTATTTGAGTTTTTAAAAAATCTGGCTATGATCCCACTGCTGCCCTTTCGTGAGAAGTCAGGGAACAGATCTGTCCCCAACAGCTTCTCTTTCCAAGAATCCAGGCGGATCACAAAGGGTCAGCAAGAACTCAACAAATCCGATTGAATGAAACAACCCAAAATCAACTTTTATTTTTTAAAAAATTGTCTCCAAAGTTTAGCTTCCTCCATTCGCTACATTACAGGGTTAAATCATTTTAAACATTCTTGCTGTTATACTTGCTGATTCCTTAATCAATCACCTCCCCCCCCCCATCCCATCCCCACCCCCATCACTTCTAATCCTCTAAGCAAACTAGTGAAAGGTGTGTTTTCATTTCAAATTGTGGAGGAAGGCTTTCAACAATATCCACTTGTGTTTTCAGTTTATTTTTAATTTGATTTCGCCGCTCTGGGTGACAATGCAAGGGATGCCTCAACCCCCAGCCCTTCTTCGGATGCTATAGTAAACAGCTAGAGAGCTGTCTGTGAAACAGGGAAGTCATGATATGGAGATGCCGGCATTGGACTGGGGGTAAAACTGTTCCTGAACTCTCCACTCACCTGACGAAGGGGCAATCCCCGAAAGCTTGCGGGTTTACTATCAAATAAACTTGTTGGACTTTAACCTGGTGTTGTGAGACTTCTCGCTGTGTAAACGGGAAAGTAACAGCGCTGTATGTGTGTTTGTGGGAGGAGGGGGGGGGGCGGTAAGGTGCAAAGTTCAATTTGATATCAACTTATCGCCTGCAGCTCAATGACTAAAAGTGACCTGACACTCAACAGCCAGGGAGACACACACACATAATTGAGGGGCAAACATGGGGAAACAGTTCTGAGAATGAGAAAAGAGAGAGAGGGGGAGAAAGTGTTACTGAGGTACACACATAGGGAAACAATCCTTAAAGTGAGAACAGAGAGAGAGAGAAAGATGATTGAGGGACAAACATGGGTAAGTAGTTCTGAGAGTAAGAGAGAGGGGGAGAAACAGATCACTGAGGTACACACATAGGCTCACAGTCTTTGGAGTGAGAAGAGAAAGATAATTGAGGGACACACAGAGAAACCGTTCTTAGAGTGAGAAAAGAGACCGAGGGAGAGAAACATATAACTTAGAGATAAATATAGGGAAATAGCCCTTAGATTAAGAAAAGAGAGAGAGAAAAACATATCAGAGTGAGGAGAGAGGGGGAACAGAAACAGATTATTCAGAGACAAGTATAGGGAAATAGTCCTCAGAATAAGAAAAGAGAGAGGTACAAAGGTAATTAAAGGGAAACAGTTCTCAGAGTAAGAGAGAGGAGAAACAGATTATTGAAGAGAACACATATTCTTAGAGACAGGAAAGAAAAGGGATAATTGAGATACAAACATAGAGAAATAGTTCTCAGAGTGAGAAAAGAGGAAGAGAGAATTAGACATCAAACCGAGAGAACAAGCTGCAAAGGGGCTATTCCGCGCGAATAAAAGGCACATCTTCCTCGAGAGACTAGTTCTCAAAATGATTCTGATGAGTAGAGGGAAGTTTGAAAGCTTTGAGAATCTTCTGAGGTATCTAAGCAACAACAAAAAAAATTCCCAAAACTTCATCGCCAGTCAGCCTTGTTTGAAACGGAAACGCAGCACCGAAAGATTCGGCTGCTAAAACTAACTGGAGTTGTGAGTTTGTATGCAAAGCAATCGGAAGCGGCCCTGTGTTCATATCACCTTCAGAGTTGCATTTTGAAAATGACCGACCATGAAAATAAAAATTTGCACGGGCGGCTCCCGTCTTTAGCTGCCTGCAGTCGAACCCAGCTGCAGGACATCCAAGAGTAAGAAAGTTTCAACAGTTTGTTACTCCCATTCGAGAGTTCACCTTGAAGTTTGACAATGAATCTCCCATTACAGGCTTTGCCTGATTGACTAATGCGCCTGAGTTTTAAATAATGAAACCGAGAAGCTGGTTCAGAAACACTTCATAGTTTTGACTTTAAAGTCCCATTAAAAAAAACAAAGGGTATTGGTTGAAAATATATTTCAACCCCACTGGTGATTGTGTAAAAACTACACACTCCGTCCCGAAAAACAATTACAGAGATAATTTTCTTGCTGCTGCCATCAGACTTTTGAATGAATCTCCCTTATATTAAGTTGATCTTTCTCCACATCCTAGATTTGACTGTAACACTACATTCTGCACCTTCTCCTTCTCTATGAACGGTATACTTTGCTGTAGTGTGCAAGAAGCTGTACTTTTCACTGTATACTAACTAATACATGTGACAATAATAAATCAAATCAAATCAGAAAACAGGCTTCAGGCATAACTAGAGGCCTGGGACAAGCTATCCATCAGAGAATAACATCAAAAATTAGCTGACATCTAATGTCATTTTTAAAAAGTAAGTCACAGGGCGAAACTTGCTCGGTGCTCAGCCCGAATGTCGGATAATGTAAAGGAAGAATTGTAAAGCCGAGCAGTGTGTGTGTGTGTGTATATCTCTGGGTTTTTCGCTATATCCAATGTCCATTGCCAGGTACTGAAGTCAACCACACTAGCACTACCCCAGAAAATAAACAGTGCGATGCAACATTAAAATATACTTTTAAACAGCTTCGAATTCACCGCTAGTCACGGTCAACTCACTCGTCCATTTGTACTGATTTATAAATATTTCTATATTCCAGTGGAGATAATTAAAATGCAAAACAAAAACCCATCTGATCTGAAGCGCTTTTCTCCCCTTGCTGCAGGCTCAAGGCGATATTCGCTGCTGTTTTTAGTCTTCCACTCTTATATTAGAATCTGTATCGAACCCCCTTTTCCCTCAGCTTTCCTCTCGGCAGATACCACACACACAAAAAAAATCTCTACCGCCGGATTCTTTCAAACACATGACAGCATTGGGGAAGTTTTGCCAGCGTTTCAATTGGGATTGTGTTCGAAGAAGCCTTTTCGAACTGCGAGTTGGCGTGTGATACACTAATCCCAAAATCGGGCTTAAAGGGAAGAAATGGGAAGTCATTTCAGAGGCTGTAAATTGATACCGTGCCGTGAGGAACGCCGTGTTTTTGAATTCGCCACTTGGTCCCTTCAGATAATGACAGCAGAAGTCCCACTACAAGTCGCTGCGAACCGGTGAATCAATTGTTTTTGCATCCAACGTATACCTATGTGAAGTTACTGCATATTTACTCAGTGTTACAGACTGGGACACGGTAATCCATTTATTAATTTAAATAATCTTTAGTAAAGGTGTGCGTGTGTGTATGTGAAGTTTGCCGACACAGGGTGAGAGCCAAAACATGGCTTGATTTGTTAGGAACTCAGCAATTATCACTGAAAAAATAACATTTAGAAATAAACTTGGGTTTAATGACCTGTTGTCAGTTACACGGGAGATTGATTCGCACTTAGCGTTCTGGAAGGTAGCAAAGGAGTGAAGCATTAGCCGCATTTAAACATGGTCACAAACTGCAAACAGGTCCAATTTAATGTTCGGGGTATTAAAAGAAGGATCAAGGAGCTGGTTTAGAGGAAAGCTGATTTAAAAAAAACAGTCTGGAAAGAGAGAGGCTCTGGGGTTTGAGAAAGAGGACGGCGGTTGCAAGATTTCAGCCTGGCCCTTACGTAACACTTACCGAGTATCATAAGCAACAAAAAAAATTTATTAAATCGCCTTACAGCGCGAAGTTCTCTGTAACAGGAGGTGATAAATTATGAATGCAGCCATTGCAAAGTGCTGTTTTCTAGTTACTAGTTGACTGTAAAGTTAACTCACGGCCTGTTAGTGGGTCAGGGAGGTGGAAAAGAACGTGTGTATGTTTGTGCGTGGATTTTTCTTTTGTCAATGGCAAGGTATCTCATTCGGACAATAATGAGAGCGAAGCTAAGCATTCAAATCACGCGGGGTAGATTTTTCAATACATATATTTAAACTGTCAACTGTTGCAGCACCTTCTCGGCATGTTTACATCTTACATGTTATTGTTCAGTATATAATACATACCCCTACCCACCCACCCACCAAACACACACCTTCCCCGAAGGGTTACACCAGCAGCGGGTATTATTTACCCCCCCGACTGTTTGGAAATTGCTGAATTCTTTTGCAAGAAAATATCTTGCAGAGAACTCCCCAAGCATCTCTTTTTAAACCCTTTTCCTTTGAACAACTTTCATCCGTTCCTTTGGCTTTAGAAAGAAGAGAGGTCATTTTTTAAAAAAAAATATATAAAGAATAGAAATCATTTCCTGGTTGTTGAAAACATCCACACAGCGGCAAATGTCACCAGAGAGTGGTCTAAAATGAGTGGACACGGTTGGAAAGTGGGGAGATGACATTGAAATCTCAAATTCCACAAGTCACACGGCGACGGGGAGTCTGTTCGCGATATCATGGCGGATTTGTAAGGGGAGGTGGTATTGTAAAGATAAGGGGGTCCGGTTTTAGCATCCGCACACATACACACGCACACACAGGGGCCAAAGTTAGGCCCCCCTCTCATTGCCCAGTCACCTAAATCGCCAGTGGAGCCTGGAAGCTGCTGTTACTCTGGTCCCGTCATCTCTGACACATTCACCTGCTTTTTACACTGTCCAAGTCGCAATTCTGCTTGCAGACCTTGTTTAATAAAGTTACAGAAGGTGCCTCGCAGCTGGGACAACAGCGCCCACTGTTTGCGAAGAGAGAACACTGGCACATCAAGAGGCAAAAAAAAACTGCTTCTCAAACTTCCCATCTCCTCTCTCTCTCTCTCCTTCTCTGTGCGTCTCGCCTTTTAACTTCGCAAAAAAAAAACTCCAGTGGCAGAATAGGACCAGGAAACCAATCCAACACCCCTCACCCCCACCCCCTCCCCCGCAGTAATCTCCCCACTCCCCCCTCCCCCATACACACACACACACACACAGCCTAGCCCGTAAGAGCTGTAGGCAAAAAAGCCCCCTCGATGTAGCCAAAAGCTGAAGTGGGGAGGGGGGGGGGAGAACAGAATGTGAGTTGGAAAGAGAGAGAGATCTGCCAATCCCATTCCGGTAGCTGAGTCGGGATGGGATTGAACAGATTGTGTGTTCAGCCTTGGGACGGAGGGAGAGATCGGTTTAAGCAGCTTTCTCTTGTGTGGTGTGTGTGTGTGTGTGTGTGGATGGGACCCCCCCCCCCCCACCTCCCACCCACAACACCGAACAGACACACAAAGTCACACAAAATGGCAGAGAAATGGGATGTTGCACCTACTTGTGGCCAGTTTGCGAGCCCTCCCTTTGGATCTCATGGTAGCTGCGTCCAGCGCTGGTGGGGATTCTGAGATTCTCTGATGTCTTTCTCTTTCTCTCTCTCTCTCTCTCCCTTTCTCTCTCCCTCACTCTCTCTCTCTCTCCTTTTCTCAATCCGGACTCGCTATCTCTCCCGCATTGTCAGTTTAGACACCTTCGCACATGCGCACTGCCTTGCTGCCGCGCCGCCAAAAAGTTTGAAGCGATTGATCACTTTAAGCGAGGTTGTGTCAGAATGTGTCAAAAGAAAAAGCCAAGCCCCGCCGATTGGGACCTCCGGCATCCTTTATCCCGAGAATTGTCCACAAACCCGCCACTGCCCCACTGACAAACCACAAGTATATTCACAACAGTCCAACAATGTAAACCCGGTCCATTTAATAAACTCTGAACTTGTAATGGGATTTGAGACAGGGCGCTGTGTTCTCCTCTGCTCACTCGCAATTTTAAAAGTGTGGGTATGATATTTAAACAGTGTGGGTATAATATTTACAGTGTGGGTACACTACTTACAGTGTAGGTACAATATTTTTACTGTGGGTATAATATTTAATAGTGTGGTATTAATATTTTAACAGTGTAGGTATAGTATTTAAAGTGTGGGTATACTATTTAAAATGCGGGTATAACATTTTAAGTTGAGAATAATATATAATAGTGTGGATATACTATTTTAAGTCTGGGTACAATATTTAATAGTGCGGGTATACTATTTAAGTGTGGTATTAATATTTTAACACAGTGGGTATAATATTTAAACAGAGTGGGTATAATAGTTAAACAGTGTGGGTATAATATTTATAATGTGGGTCTAATATTTAAAATGTGGTATTAATATTTTAACGCTGGGCATATTATTTTAACTGTGTGGGCATCAATGCAGAAATTGTTTGCATCTATCCGGATTTCTGCATATAATACACGATCGGTAGCATGTCTCAATGTCATTTAAGCACTCCCCCTCCCCGCCCCACCTCAAATAAATTAAATTCTTGCGAGAAAGGGACTTTAAAAGACACCATTATGAGGTTTGTGTGTTCTGGAGATTTTTTCCCCCCTAATCAATGGCATAGCTCGCTCTTTACGCCACATGTTACTGCACACATCAGCTTCAAGTGATTGGAGCGGATTTGCTCCCGCTCCCTGTATGGTTTATACATATATGCATATATATATATATATATATATATTTAAGCACTAAAAATCGGCGTATCGATATACTGCTTCAAAGCCATTAGTTAGTCTATAGGATGCAGGCGGCTGGTCGAAATCTTCGGTAGATATACGTTTTGAATAGACCGTGAATAAATATGATCATTTCAGTCTTTTGTAAGGCCCTAGATTCCATCTCCCGCCGGCCACTTTGATTGATTAGGCTGTTATTAGCGGTAATAGTGGTCGGGATTTGCGCTCTGCAACCAGTGACCAGTCTAAACACACACAACACACACACGAGACAACACACACAAGCCCCTTGTGAGGAATGATACCCCACCTCCTCCCACTCCCTCAGATAAAGTTTTTTTTTATTTTATGTAAAGTTTCCCTGGCTATGTTTTTCCAGCCAATTTGATAACCCTGTTTCGCTGGCTTGTAGCTAGCCGTCTGAGTGATGCCGCTGACTGCCGTTGATATTTCTAATATTGATAATATGATAAATATTTTGAAACAAAGAAATCGAAACTTTCAATTAGCTTGAAGCGTTCGTGTTGCCAGCACATTAATCTTTCCCTTCTGCGGCGGTCCGTGCGGCAAAGGTGGAATTTCGCTACTTTCGTTCAGACGAAAGCTTTGTCAGTCAGTCAATCTCCTTTGCTTTTTATTTCGCAGCCAGAGTTTGCTGCCCGCCCAGATGCGGTCTGTAGCGATATTATCCACTCCTTGGTTTGTCCTCCTTCAGGCATTGCAAAATACCTGAAGTAGCCTGCGATTACAAAAGGTGAAAAGAAAATAGGAGGGGGGAGGGGGAGGAGGGTGCTTAATAGTTACCAGGTCAGTTTTGGTAAAGTCAGCATGATAGCGGGGACTTTTCTCCCCCGTTCTCACAACAGGTGGTGGTGCTGCAAGCTCTGGTATACCGCGAGGATATCATACATGCAAAACCTCCCGTGGAAGTGACTTTGAATGTCAACGCATCAACCAGTCGTTGCAACAAAATTTGTAACAGATCCCTCTTCACAGATTCTGCAGCTGTGAAGCCACTTGGGGAGTGACAGAGGGGTATCCGCACGCACACACACGCACTAATGGATCAATGCGGGATTAATAACATCAAAAATATCAATGATCTCTTTTATTAATCTACAAAACATCCTAACAGCATTCCATTTGTCCTGCATTTTCTATTCCAGTTTACAACTTCGATTCCACGAGTCTGGAACTTGTTACTCGGTTGGATTATCATTAAGTTGTTTAAATTAAAAAAAAGAACACTAACATTGCTTTACGTAATGTAAACTCCAGAAACACCCGTGAAGATCACAAATTCGTTTCGTTTAGGGGGTGAGATAATATCCGAATATTACACATAATTAGTCTTTACAATTGGGATTACCAGAGAGATCGTGGCTAGATTAAAATCCAGATTATAACAAGGTTGCTTTTTTTTAAAAAAAGAACATTCCAAATAAAAGCTAGGGGATGTTTAGATGTTAAAAAAAAATCTTGTCTGAAAACGGCTGCATTATTAGTTTACACGGTGGTGGGACAGTGAGAATCGGGGAGATGTACCCATCAGATACAGTGGATGATCTCCTGTATCGAAGTATCAGGACAATGGGTGATCAGTGATAGAGACCTCCAAGCATCATATTATCGCTCACCGCCAGCCTGTTTTAATTATTACAAGACTTTTTATTACAATTAAATTGGCGACGTGGGTCCGTTTAAAAGATTAGCACACCGCTCCCCCCCCCCATCTTCCTTTTGATTAATTGTAAAAATCTGACTGTGCGCTCCTGATCTCAATATTAGTTATGATATCAATAATGAATTAGTTTATACGTAGTTATCCTCGTAAACCGGACGGTCAAGTTTGTGAGAGAGTTCGAATTCCCTCTTTGCCTATCGTTTTGACTTATTTTGATATCCCCTCCTATTCTGTGTAAATGACATTGGAATGGAATTCCTTAGAAATATTGAATGAGCTTTTCACTCGGTGACTGTCTCTCCCCCCCCCCACCCCCACCAAACTGTATACTTCAACCGTGCCAAAACCGACAGCGAGAATGGCCATTTACCGCGAAAGCAATGATTTTCACCCGATTTAAATGCACAATTCAGTTTTAGAAAGCACGGGATTTTTTTTTTGCTTCCACATATTGTCAAACAATTACGTGTTTGTTGGACGAGTTATTCGCAGTTGCTCTCTGCCATTGTCCCTGTTCACTGAACTTTTACATCATGCCTATTGAACTCCAGGAGAACGGGCACAATAGAAAAATCAAGATTCTCTTAACTACCAGTAGATTAATTTAATCACCGTAATGCAATTATATACTGTTTATTCAAGCTCTGATTTAAAGCGAGCTGTTTAAAAATTAAACTGAGCAAAACCAGCGAATGGCCATTAACCAATTCTTACCCCCACCCTCCCCCCTCCTCCTCTGGGTTGAATCTAACAGCACCAGGCTCAATTAGTCTAAATGGAAATCTTTTTTTTGCCTCTATTGCCATAACTCACTGCTCTTAATAACACTTTAAAATATACACTTATTATATGCCGACCTCGGTGGCATTCAATGGCAGAAAGTGGAGGGTAGCAGAGAGATATGTATAGCCCCGTGGGCTGTAATTATTAGAAATTAATTGGGTTCAGGGCCCTGGTTTGTCGGGGTAAATTAATAGCTTGTCCAGCAAATCCAAATCCTGTCCAAGGGAGAACATGCCGTTGGAGACCCCTGGAGACGCCGAGTGTGTTCAGGTTTGCCAGGCAGCCGGCTATATCTTGCTCCACAGCGGCGGAGTCTTGCATCTTTTACCGCGGGACTGGAGCGCTTCTGCGGCAAATTTAACATCTGCTTTTCTTTTGAAAAGAAAGAGGCAATTGTTTTTATTATTTATCTGTGAGTTGTAGAAGAGGGAAAGGGGAGGGAGGGGTGAGGGGCGGCGGCAGGGGTTGTGGGGGGTGGGGGGGAGGTGGGAGAGAGTTCTTGAACACGTCGAGCTGTCGCGGATGGAGTAAAAGTGAAAAGGAAGCCTCGGGCGAAAGGAAATTACTGCAAACCCGCCTGACCTTTGAGAGCGGTAATCAATCAACTGATCAAGAGGGATATTTATCATTGTTCTATAGGGTTAGCGTGCGAATGCACGCAAGCTAACTCTGCCAGAGAGAGAGAGAGAGAGGCACACATCACTGCAAATATCTTTACTTGGCCAGCTCATATCAAACACACCAAACTTTCCGAGGATGAAACGTAAAGAAACGAACGAGAACAGAAACATAGAGAATTAGAGAATGAAAGAGAAAGTCTGGAGGGAGATAGATAGACTAGGCGGGAGCTGTGGAGGTGGGGGTGTACAGTACTGAGTTGCTAGGTGGTATCATGATAGAAGCACTCTTCATTTGCTTCTCTGAGATGGATTTTAGACCAGTCATTCAATAGACTAGTCCAAAGTTTGGGTGAATGTTACTTAGTTTACAGTGGGCACGGCCCCGTCAACAGAAGTATCTACAGATGGCATTGGATGGAGACTGTATACACAGATACCGAATCAGAAAATGCTGGGATATCTCAGCAGGTTTGAAAGGATCTGTAGATAGAGAATTGAGCTGACGTTTTGGGACTGGCTGACACTTTTTGTCAGAGCTCAGGTGGTGGCTGTTGTAGGCAGTGAAAAATGTCGCTCTCATTGCGGAGAGCAAACTGCGGGTGTTGTACAAGATGGGTTGGTGCCGAGTTGGGGGAAGATTTAGGTTTCTGTACAGCATGCTGTGCTCTAACACAGGTCCAGCACAGGTTTGATAATTTCCGATCTACCCCTAAGACCCCTAAAATGCAAAAGTAAGTGAAAAGGGTCAGAGGAAAACCAATTGGCACAAATCTCGTCTTTACACCTCCCCATCATCATTGTCTTTCGCATTTTCCCTCCCCGTCGACCCAATTGCGAGTGAGTGTTTCAAGCCAACTGTAGATGGAAAGTGATGGAAAGTAAGTGTGCGAAGGAGATAGGCCTGTTCAAAACACCTAAAACAAACATAAACAATGGTAAGATTTACTGGCACTCTTCATATAAATCTTCCGGCTGGGCAATCTGGATTATGATTTCTTCTGTGATTCCTGAAAAAGGGCGAGAAGATGTGCCTGGCCCCAACACTGCATCCTCCCCCAACCCCACCGCCACCCCTCCCCGCCACTTTGAATGCATCAGTGAATTGGGCAAAGTTTCCCCTGCAGAGTAGCGGCACATTGCAAAGATCAGAAAAGGACAGATAGTAAATGTGGATGTATCAAATATTTATTATTGTCACATGTATTGGGATACAGTGAAGTGTTGTCTCTTGCAAATTATACAGACAAAGCACACTGCTCATATGGGGAAAAGGGAAGGAGAGTGGAGAATGTAGTGTTACAGTCATAGCTAGGTTGCAGAGGAAGATCAGTTTAAAATAAGATAGGTTCATTCAAACGTCTGATGGCAGCAGGGAAGAAGCTGTTCTTGAGTCGGTTGGTACTTGACCTCAGACTTTTGCAACTTTACCCCGATGTCAAGCGTTGGTTTTCAAAAGGCTGGAAATTAAATAATAAAGAATTGAAAGAGGTTGAGAGTCCTAGGAAAAGGAAGCGTTGCGAGCGGTGAAACAGCATTTAGGCTGGGTGCATGTGCAGTATTAGAGGGAAAAAAGAAGGGTAACACTGATCATAGCTGTGCTCACAGAACAGCAGGAAGAAGGAAAGTTTGAAATAGAGGCGTTGTCAGTTATTCCCCAAAGGGTAAAACAAACAGTATTGGATGTGAAGATAAGCTAACAACAGGAGTCAGCTGAAATTGCGGGGGATTATTTATCAGCAAGTGACTTTTATCATTGTCAGGAATATACAAGGCTTGTTGGAAGAGTGGAAGTCGTGGATGAATTTTGAATTTATAGATTATTAAGGGTTGAGGGGAAATGAAGAGTTTGGCACCAGAAAGGAAAGCATGTTTCAAAGAAGCAGCTTTTGCGACGTTGAAGAGGGGGCGCCACTTGAAACTGGAATACGGGAGTGGGATTAAAAGTTGTTTTCACGTGAAGGTAGCACCTTCGATGGATGGGAAGAATTGTGATTTCCATCCTCCAAGAATTGAAGGGAATAAAAATCGGGATAGAAAGAACTTGCAGTTGTAAAGTGCATTCCTTCCTCCGGGAAGCCCCCCAAGGGCTGTATAACTAATGACATAACTTTGGAGTCACTGACTATTACAAGAAGGGAAAACTTAATTAAACTATGCACTATGGAAAAAGAATATAATGTAGCGAGAATGAAATTGGAAGTAAATGGATGAATCAGAGTAGGGGTGAAACGATTGAGTAATGAACAGATGCAGCAATGGTATAGAGGACAACAAAGGACATGAAGCAGAGTAAGCGGGGCGGGGGGTGGTGGTGAAGGATAGGAACCAATAGCTAAAACACAATGAGGAAACATCACCATCGCTTTGGGGAAGACTGAAATAATTGTCATTCAGTCGTGTATAATGCGAAATGTTAAAATTTTCGATATGTCCAATTAATCAAAAGGGTTCCGAACAAGCACCCAGATAGGGACAAGTGTTCAGAATCTTAGCCGTGGGGGCAAACCTCACTTCGGCTCAAACTGTGACACCAATTGAAAATCAGTTTCTATAACTCTAGTCCCATACTCCCCTTGCCAATATTCATGTCTCCTTTGGCGTCTCTCTTGAGAAGTGTTGATGTGTCACCCCCACACAGGTAAACATTCTTCTCAATACCATGTCCAGGTAACCCGACTCTCACCAAAGAGCGCCGGGCATTCTTGGCAGACCCCAATGCCAACTTTCCCCGTGGGCAGAGATTCCAACAGGACAGCGATTGAAAGCGGGGGGTGGGGGGGGGGTGGAGAGGGACATTGAATGGTGTCTCTTCACCCACCAACTCATATCATGCCAATCCATCCCCCCCTCCCGGCCCCCCAACAAACCCAGCAGAGGGACTGATTAAAGAATCTTCTGGTCTGTGACCCGGCGACAGAGAAAATACTTCTAACATCCACTGAGAAAAGAAAACCATTGAGAATGATCGTCATTTTGCCGAAGAAAAAAAAATACTGCGGATGATGGAAATCTGAAATAAAAACAGAGAATGCTCAAAAATTCAACAGGTCTGGGCACCGTCTGTGGAGTGAGAAACAGAGTAAACGGCGAAGAATCAAGCTGGACCCGATCACTCGAAAAGTTAGCTCGGTTTCTCTCTCCACAGGTGCTGCCAGACCTGTTGACTCTCTCCAGCATTTTCTGTTTCTATTTCGGATTTCACAAGGCGGAGAGAGAGATCAGAACATTATTGGACCCTCTCCCTTAGAATAACACTCCTTATTTTTCTCCATTGAGACAATTAAGACCAGACGATCTTCTTTAAAACACTTAACATTTATTTTAACACTCCAATATGTTGACTCATCAGTCGGTCCAATCAAATGGTAACACATAAAATCAAAGCGAACCTCGATAAACAAACAATTGTTTCACTAATGTTCTTTAGGGAAGGAAATCTGCCGTCCTTACCTGGTCTGGCCTACACATGACTCCAGAGCCCCAGCAATGGCCCTCCAAGGGCAACTAGGCAAAGGCAATAAATGCTGGCCCGCCAGCGATGCTCATGTCCCGTGAATAAAAAAAGTTACACACAAGAATGATTTCGAAAAATTACATTTTCATTATACTAGAAAGATGATGTTAGGTCAAGGTGTGAATCTCCAGTATCTAACCCACAAATAAAATTTAAAATTTTAGATTATTTAAAACTAAATTTGAAAAATTGCAGCGTTACAGAACCGGGTGTATAATCTAAAACACTCTCATCTTCCCCTCCAGCGTTACTTCACAAGTACAGCAGGAAAGCCACCAGTTAACTGAACCAGTTTACCCTAATCTAAACCATTTAGAGCAAAACATTGCGTGAAACATTCGTTTCCACACCCTCATTTACACAATTATATCCCTTCATCGTATTTATTCATTTTCATATTTATAGTATATAAAATAAACGATCTTCAAATCATAAACAGGCCCATTCTCTAGTGCTCCTATTACACAAAGACGATCACAGGACTGCCACCCCCGTAAACAAAGCCAAGCTTCATCATTAACGATCGAAAAGGACTGTCGACAACTGTCTTGGTCGCGCAATGATTGGGCTTGAGAGAGACTTTCTTTTTTTAAAAAAGGGGAGTTTGTATTTTCATTTTAGGATAACTCTTTTTTTCCTCGGTTCTGAGAGGCAACTTCCCATCCCAGGTGAGGCGTGCAAAGTGAGGTGAAAAGTACTGCAAAACAAGCGGGCCATATCCTCAATATCTCAATTCCCCCCCTTTTTTTTTCTCTCCTTTTGGGTTATTTAACTGAAGCTGGTCACAGTCCAACCAGGATTAAAAAAAAACATATGCACACATGCAAGAAAATTGAACATGTGAAAGTGTGTATAGAGGTGGTGGTGGTGGTGGTGGGGGGGGGGGGTGGAAAGAGAGAATCAAATGTTTTTATTTTTGCCCGTCACACGAACATTTCTAGAATTTGCACTGACTTTAGCAAAGAGGAACTCTCCAGTCAGAAAGTGAGTCGGCAGCGCCTCCAGCCGGTAAATCGCTTCCAGTGCACTTACCGCGGGCGCTTGTTCACCACCAGCCTCCAAAAGAACTTTCACCCATGGTTATACCTGAAAACAACAGCTCGAAATCACGACTTTTAAACGGATAGAAAAGATATGATTCCATCGAAGGGACAAATATTGTTGATGACAATAGTAAATCAACAACTGAAAATTACCCACCCAAGTTTGTTCTGTTGCAACATTTTTGGAGGCATTGCCTGCAGCGATATTAGGGGAAAAAAACATAAGCAGCTTTCATTTTGCTCTTTACCCATTCAGGAAATCGAACTCGTTTCACTTGAATCTAAATTTGACGAAATCCACGTTATGTGTGTGTGGGGGGGGGGCGGGGGGAGTACTCATCAAGCGGGACTTTATTTACTGAAGAATGTCCTGGTTCGCAAAAGGAAACAATGATTGTGATAAATAAATATGTAAAGGTCAGAGTTGGGACGTGTTTTGAGAGGCTAACTTCATTGAAATTAAATCATGGATCTCCGGCAGCTTTTTGTAGGCGAAGAACGAGAGAGAATTTCACAAACTCTCTCCCAGACACACGGATTAATTTGGTTTTGGTGATCTCAAAGGCCTCAACGAGTGTCGAATGGGAAATTGAAACAAGTCCCTTTGCGCTTCTCCGCAAAACCCCTCACTCAACAATAAATAGTTATGTAGCGCCTTATCTGGCACATTAACTACTGCATCTCAAGGCGCTTTAGTGGATAAAACAATGATACTTATATGGGAAAAACAGTCACATTGTTAACATGTATTTAAACACGAGAAAATAATCTTAACCACGTTTCTACAGTTCCACAGACTTCTATTGAATCCTAACAGTGCTGAAGGAGGTCATTTGGCCCGTAGAGTCTGCAGTGAGTCGCCTAAAGAGCATCCTACCCGCCACATACCCGCATTTACCATGGGCAATCCACCCAACCTGCATATCTTTGGCCTGTTGTTAATGTTACCAATATTAAAAATCAAATGTGAAATAATATTAAAATGTATTAATGCCTAATTCGGCATATTGTTGCGTCTTTTAGGAACTAATTTATCTCCATCCTGTGTTGATCGTACAATCTTATTTCTTATAATAGGGCAGGGTATATAATATAAAAGGAGGAAAGCAGATAATGTGAGACTAACCCCACCGACAGTACAAGCAATGCAGCAGAGACGGAAGGCAATCTGTTAAAGGTGGCGCTCCTCCGCCATCTCCTGGCCAATATAGTAAGAAGTCTCACAACAGCAGGTTAAAGTCCAACAGGTTTATTTGGTAGCAAACATCATTAGCTTTTGAAGCGCTGCTCCTTCGTCAGGTGAGTAGGATTTCTGTTCACAAACAGAGCATATAAAGACACAAACTCAACTTACAAAATAATGATTGGAATGTGAGTCTTTACAGCTAATCAAGGCTTAAAGGTACAGACAACTTGATTGGAGAGAGCATTAAGCATAGGTTAAAGAGACGTGTATTGCCTCCAGACAGGACAGTGAGTGAGATTTTGCAAATCCATGCAAGTTGTGGGGGTTACATATAGTGTGAAATGAACCCATAATCCTGGTTGAGGCCATCCTCATATGTATGGAACTTGGCTATCAGTCTCTGCTTAGTGACTCTGCGCTGTTATGTGTTGTGAAAGCCGTCTTGGAGAATGCTTACCTGAAGATCAGAGACTGAATGTCCATGACTGCTGAAGTGTTCCCCAACAAGAAAAGAACAATCGTGCCTGGTGATTGTCAACCAGTGTTCATTCATCTGTTGTCGAAGCATCTACATGCTCTCACCAATCTACCATGCCTCAATACCATATATCCTGTTTGTGATCAGAAGTCCTACTCACCTGACAAAGGAGCAGTGCTCCAAAAGCTAGTGGCGTTTGCTACAAATTGGACTTTAACCTGGTGTTGTGAGACTCCTTACTGTGCCAATATTAACAGTTTCTCACGTGGTTCGCCAAATGCATCTTCAGGATTGGGATTGTTGAAGGGTCGTGCTTGCAGCTCCCAGTGGTTACATAGAACACAGAACAGTACAGCCAAATACAGGCCCTTTGGTTCTCGATATGCTGAGCTATGTCCTAACCCAAGGTCAAGCTTTCCCACTCCCTATCATTCTGGTGTATTCCATGTGCCTACCCAATAACTGCCTGAAAGTTCCTAAAGTGTCCGACTCCACTATCATAGCAGTGTTATGGTGGAAAAACAAAGGCCCTGCTTTCAGGTTTGAGGTTACACCGAAAAGGCAGCATTAAAGTTAAAGTTTATTTATTAGTATCACAAATAGGCTTACTTTAACACTAATGAAGTTATTGTGCAAATCCCCCAATCACTACACTCTAGCACCTGTTCGGGTACACAGAGAGAATTTAGCATAGCCAATGCATCTAACCAGCACATCCCAGTTTCAGATTGTGGGAGGAAACTGGAGCACCTGGATGAAACACACAGACACGGAGAGAACATATATATTCAGCACAGACAGTAAGTAACTCAAGCTGGGAATCGAACTCAGGACCCTGGTGCTGTGAGACAGCAGTGCCACCCCAAGACATTCAGACGAGTTTTTAAAAGTTAATAATGGATCGCATTAACAAAAATAACAATGAGTAATGATCCTTTTCTCAGATCTCATTTTTTTCATTAAAATCTTTTGTACATATAGACCATGTGTCTGAGGTCAACATCAACATATCACCCCTGCACCCCCCCACCCCCACTCCAAAATCCAAACAGTTATAACCAGAACAAATCCTGGCTGCAGACTTGGTTATCCTACAAAAAAAAATCTTGTAAATGGCATGCAATAAAAGGATGAAAATATTTAAAATAAAACACCAAACTGCTTGCTTTATATTATTTGGTTCCTCCTTTGGCTGCCCAACATTTACCTATGCTGTATTTACACAGGAGATATCAAAATCTCTGTATCCCCTTGACACAATTCAACAAGGCGGACATTACTGTATGAACCATGCTGTGTCAATTTGCACAAGTACCATTGATAATGCGGATAAATGTACCACATGGTCACAGTAATACAGTACCATCCAAATATACCTTTTGACAGCTTTATCAACAACAAAGGCCAAATCCTTTTAATGCAAAATTAGCTCTAATTGTTCTGCTAGGGTCCAGATCACTCTCTCAAGGCAGCTTAATGTGTCTTCATTTGTCCAATGGAGTGCTATTTATTTTACTGGCCCTGGTTGGTATAAATACAGATTTTTCATGGGCACATGTGCTCCAAGTGGCAATAGGAGTCAGGCTAGAACTCAACGCCAGGGGTGGCACAGTGGTTAGCTGTGTGGTTGCCTCACAGCACCTGTACCCCAGTTCAACTCCGGCCTCAGGTCACTGTGTGTGGAAGTTGCACATTTTCCCCATGTCTGTATGGGTTTCCTCTGGGTGCTCTGGTTTCCTTCCACAGTCCGAAGATGTGCGAGTAAGGTTCATTGGCCATGGTAAATTGACTCGAGTGTCAAGGGATTAATAAGGTAAATCTGTGGGATTATGGGAATAGGGCCTGGGTGGGATTGTGGTCACTGCAGACTCGATGGGTCGAATGGCCTAATTCTGCACTGTAGGGATTGTATGATAATAAACTGGGAGCTCCATAACAGATGCAGTGTCGGCAGTTCTGATTCCTGTAAATTTAAAAACAAGACCACACAGTCAGCATAAGATTGTTGAACATCAGAACGCCCCAAGAGTGTGAGAAAGATAAGAAGATGTGAAGCCAAGTATGTGAATTCCTTGATTCTATCAGGCTGGATGGACAACAATTATTGTATGTGGTGAGTCAGGGCCTATTTATTATGGCACAATAACTTGGTTAATCAAACTGAGTGCTGTGAGCCATCAGCAGTAGCAGAATTGTATTTAATCGCAAAGCCCAGCATATTCCCAGTCCTACCATTAAACCACCAAGCCAGGTGGTGGCTGGTCCAGAGTGCAGACAGCATGTCAAAAACAGGCCCAGGCATACCTAAAAACAAGGAGTCAACCTGGTGAAGCTACAACACAGGATTACTTGTGGACCAAACTGCGTAAGCAGCAGATGACAGACAGGACTAAATGATCCCACAATCAACAGATTAGATTAAACACTCTGCAGTCCTACCACATCCAGTCATGAATGAAGATGGACAAATACAACAGGAGGAACAGGCACCATAAATATTCCCATCCTCATTGACAGTGGAGCCCAGCACATCAGTCAAAAGACATGGCTGAAGCATTTGCAGCTTTCTTAAGCAAGTAGTGCTGATTAAATGAACCATCTTGTCTCCTGTGGAGGTACCCAGCATCATACCAGCCTTCGGTCAATTTGATTCATTCTACGTGATATCAAGAAATGGTTGAGACACTGAATACTGCAAAGGTTATAGGTCCTGACAATATTCCAACCAAAAATGTGGGCTCCAGAATTAGCTGCATTCCTATATCAAACTGTTCCAAGTACAGCTACAACGTTGTCACATACCCGGCAATGTGGAAAATTGCCCCAATATATCCTGTTCACGAAAAATGGGAGAAATCCAATCTGGCCAATCATCACCCCATCAGTCAATTCTCAATGATCAGCAAAATGATGGAAAGTGTCATCAACAGTGCTGTCAAGTGATACTTACTCACCAATAAGCTCATGGATGTTCAGTCTGGGTTCCACTATGGCCACTCAGTTCCTGACCTCATCACAGCCTTGGTACAAACATGAACAAAAGAACTCAATGCCAGAACAAGATGAGAGTGACTACCCTTGGTATTGAGGCAACATTTGATTGAGTGTGACACCAAGGAGCCCGAGCAAAACTGGAATCAATGATAATCAGGGGGGAAATCTCTTGAGAGGTTGGAGTCATACTTGGCATAAAGGAAGGTTGTTCTTGTGGTTGAAAATCAGTCATCTCAGCTCCAGCATTTCACTGCAGGAGTCCTTCAGGGTAGTGTCCAACCATCTTAGCTGCTTCATCAATAATCTTCTTTCTATCCTAAGGTCATAAGTGGGGATGTTTAGCATGATCCATAACTTCCCAGAGAGTGAAACAGTTCATGTCCAAATGTAGCAAAACCTGGACAATATCCAGGCTTGAGCTGACAAGTGGCAAATAACATTTGTGTCAAACAAGTGCCAGGCAATGGCCATCTCCAACAAAAAAGAATCTAAACCATCTTTCCTTGACATTCAATGACATTACATTGCTGATCCCCCACTTTCAACATCTTGGGAGTTACCACTGAGCAGAAACTGAGCTGGACCAGTCATATAAATACTGTGGCTACAAGAGCAAATCAGAGGCTAGGAATCCTGTGGTGAATAACTCACTCCTAACTCCCCAACGCTTGTCCACCCATCTACAATGCACAAGTCAGTTTTCTGATGTAATATTCTCTATTTGCCTGGATGAGTGCAGCTCCAACAACACTCAAGAAGCTCAAGACCATCCAGGTCATAACAATCCATTTGATTGTTACCCCACCCACCATCTTCAACCTTCACTCCCTCCAATACCAAAGCAATGGTAGCAGTGGATACCATCTACAAGATGCACTGCAGAACTCACCATACCTCCTTAGGAAGCACCTTCCAAACCTGTGATCACTACCATCTAGAAGGTTATAGACAGTAAATGTAGGACTATCAACAGCTGCAACTACTCTTCCAAGCCACTCGTCATTCTAACTTGGAATGATATCTCTATTCCTTCACTGTGACTGGGTGAAAATCTATGGAACTCCCTAATAGTATTGTGGTGTTCCTACAACACATGACTGCAATGGTTCAAGAAGATGGATTGCCACCGCATTCAAGGGAAATTGGGGATGGAGAATAAGTTCTGCTCTAGCCAGCGATGCCTGCATGATATGAACAAAGAAATAAAGAAGTGGGCCTAAACAGACGAAATATAGGTGTAGGGTGCACGTGGAATGGTCTTGTGGTGCAGTGATAGCATCCCTACTTCTGGGCCAGAAACTCCAGCTGAAGTCCCACTTCAGGACTTGATGGCCATGGAAGGTGTTATTTTAACGTGGCCTAACAACTGATTATCAATCTACAAATCCTCCTGAAATGACTGATGGCAGATGATAGAAATGGAGAGTTTTCTGGTCAGCCATACCACATTAAACAATGGCAAACCATCAGGTACATCACCAAGCATAATCATGCACCAATCCAATGGGAGTTTTTGGTCACCTCTTAGGGCATGGAAGTGGAGGGCGGAGGAGGGTACATCTACTTCAGTGCTTCTCAACCACATCAGTGTTATCAAACCCAACTCCCTGCCTTTATATTAGCAAGGTTGAATTTATTAATTGCTCTCCAGGCCAGCTTCCATCTCCATCCATCACAAATTACATGTCAATCAGAGTATTGCAATCACATCGTCTCACACAATAATCTCATTCTGTCTCAAGAACAGAAGAAATAGAAGCAGAAGATTCGTTGGTTACAGGTATAGTGCCGGAAGACTGGAGGATAGCGAATGTGGTCCCATTGTTCAAGAAGGGGAATAGAGACTTTCCGGGGAATTATAGGCCGGTGAGTCTTATTTCTGTTGTGGGCAAAGTTTTGGAGAGAATTATTAGGGATAGGATTTATAGTTACTTAGAGAGAAATGAATTGATTGGGGATAGTCAGCATGGTTTTGTGAAGGGTAGGTCGTGCCTTACTAACCTTATTGAGTTTTTTGAAAAAGTGACCAAAGAGGTGGATGGGGGTAAGGCAGTTGATGTGGTATATATGGACTTTAGTAAGGCGTTCGATAAGGTGGCCCATGGAAGGCTTCTGCAGAAAATGCAGATGTATGGGATTGAGGGTGATTTAGCTAATTGGATTAGGAATTGGCTAGCAGATAGAAGACAGAGGGTGGTGGTTGATGGAAGTTATTCATCGTGGAGTTCGGTTACAAGTGGTGTACCTCAGGGATCTGTTTTGGGGCCCCTGCTGTTTGTAATTTTATAAATGATCTGGATGAGGGTATTGAAGGATGGATTAGTAAATTTGCAGATGACACTAAAGTCGGTGGAGTGGTAGATAGTGAAGAGGGGTGTTATAGTTTGCAGAGAGACTCGGACAAGTTGCAGAGCTGGGCCGAGAGGTGGCAAATGGAGTTTAATGTGGAAAATGTGAGGTAATTCACTTTGGCAGGAATAACAAATGTGTAGAGTATAGGGCTAATGGTAGGACTCTTAATAGTGTTGATGAACAGAGGGATCTTGGTGTATATGTGCATAGATCCCTGAAAGTTGGCAATCAAGTCGATAAGGTTGTTAAGAAGGCATACGGAGTCTTAGCTTTTATTGGTAGGGGGATTGAATTTCGGAGCCGCAACGTCATGTTGCAACTGTACAAAACTCTAGTGCGGCCGCACTTGTAGTATTGAGTGCAGTTCTGGTCCCCACATTATAAGAAAGATGTGGAGGCATTGGAGAGGGTACAGAGGAGGTTTACCAGGATGTTGCCTGGTATGGAGGGCAGGTCTTATGAGGAGAGGCTGAGGGATTTGAGGTTGCTTTCGTTAGAAAGAAGGCGGCTAAGAGGAGACCTTATTGAAACATATAAGATGATTAGAGATTTAGATAGGGTGGACAGTGATAGCCTTTTTCCTAGGATGGAGAAAGCTAGCACGAGGAGACATAGCTTTAAATTAAGGGGTGGTAGTTATAGGATGGATATCAGAGGTAAGTTCTTTACCCAGAGGGTAGTTAGGGTATGGAATGCCCTGTCAGCGGCAGTTGTAGATGCGCCAAGTTTGGTGGCCAAGTTTGGTGGCGTTCTCTTTATGGAACCATTCCCTTCTCTTTATGGAAGAGAAGGGAATGGTTTAGTTTGGAGGGTCATGGCTTTTTCCTAGTTGGTCGGCGCAACATCGAAGGCCGAAGAGCCTGTTCTGCGCTGTAATGTTCTATGTTCTATGTATAAGATTACTGTAAGGAAGGGGAAAAAGGAGAGGGGAAACAGTCCAAAGACTTTCTCAGTGGCAGTCCCCCAAAATAGAGGGCGGAGGGGTAAAAAATGTAAGGCAGGAGGACTGGAGTATCTCAAAGGGGAAGAAAGGGGCTAGAAGGGAGATAATGGTGGGGGATGGGAGGGTTAAAGGAATAGATAGGCACTTCTGTGGTCCAAGGCGGGACTCCAGGATGATAGTTTGCCTCCCTGGAGCAGGGATGCAAGATGTGTCTGAGAGGGTCGAGGGCATTTTGAAGGGCGAGGGGACCCAGGTGGATATGATTATTCACGTAGGAGAGAAAGATGTGGGAAGGAAGAGCAGGGAGGATATACGAAGGCAGTTCAAGGAGTTGGGGGGTAGGCTGAAGAGCAGGGCCTCCAAGGTGGCGATCTCAGGGATGCTTCCAGAGCCAGGTAATAGCGGAGCCAGGAGAAATGAGATCCTACAACTGAATGCGTGGCTGAAGGACTGGTGTAGGGCAGAGGGTTTCATATTTGTGGATAACTGGGAAGTCTTTGTGAAAGAAATATCTTAGCTGGGAGGTTAGCTGGAGTGTTTCAGCAGGATTTAGACTAATATGGAGGGGGGGTGGGGCTGAGACCAATAGCTCGGTTGATAGCGAGATGGGAGATAGAGTAAGCTTGGATGAGAAGAAATACACCCGGGAGGAGGTTTTGAGTGGGCTTGGAGGTCCGGAGTATGCCTGTTTCAATGCGAGGAGCTTAACAGGAAAAATGGGTGAACTTAGGCCCTTAATGTTTGCAAGGAACTTGGATGTGGTTGCTGTGACGGAGACAAGGTTAAATGAAAGACGTAGACTTAGAGGAGATCTAATAGAAGATTATGAGGGGTATAGATAGCTTAACCTGTTTACTCTTTCTCCTAGGATGGACTCATAGTACGAAGGGTCACAGGCTTAGGGTGAGGGGGTAAGATATAATTTGGATGCTAGAGGGAGTTTTTTTTTTTACACAGAGGGTGGTGGGGGTATGGAACGTGCTGCCAAGTGGTGGAGGCAGGCACTCCAAAGTTATTTAAGAGATACTTAGATGGGCACATGAATAGAATGGGAATGGAGGGATGTACAAAACTGATTTAAAATAGGGATCATGAGCCTTGAGAGTACCCTGGGAAGTGTGTAAATTGTCGATGATATTGATGTATTTGTTTTATCCTATGGGGTCTGCCTTGTTGTCTAACAAAGGGCATACACGCGATGAGTCATGAGGGGGCTGCTCTTGGATTTTTTTTTTGAGTATCCTAGTGCTTCACATCGTTAGTGTACACTTGACCTGGACCATTTGATGGGCAACACAACAGCTCAGTGACTATTGCTGTGCTGTGCAGATACATGGATTTGGGCCTGTGTCTGTGGGAGTTTGCGCATTCTCCCCGTGCTTGCGTGGGTTTTCTCCGGTTTCCTCCCACATCCCAAAGATGTGCTCTTAGGCTGACTGGCAGAACAAATTCTCCCTAAATTGTTTCAAATTTGGTTTCAATCCATAGACCTATAAACACAGACAGGAATCACGGGCAGATGTGGGAACATCGAGTTGGCAGCGTGGTCTCGTTGGGCCGAAGGGCCTGTTTCCCCTGCTGTTTTGTTCTTTGTTATTTCTAAACGTTTGTAGATGCTGTCCCTCAAAATACCTAACAACTTGCCCACTACAGATGTAAGGCTCACCAGCCTATAATTCCCAGCCTTTGCCCTGCAGCCCTTTTTAAACTATTACATAAACTTTAAACTTTCCCAATGCAACTTGGCACTCTCTTCTAATCCATCATCCTCAGATGTATCTTCACTTCCCCATGTTCTATTTTCTCCTTGTTCCATCAGGAGTTCTCATTTCAGCTATTATTCCTTTGTCCTCTCGTGTTTACCCTGGAAAGCTCACTTTGCCATTTCCCTCATTTCCAAAGTTTTACTGAAAATCAGCCTCGGTCAAAAAGCTTCACTCTACCAGATGATACTTTGACTCTTCCTGCATAGCATTTGTCCTCCTCATCCCATACAATTGAGTTCTTGTAGTAAGTTTGCAAGTGCTAAAAGCTATGCTCATGGTTCGTTTGCATCCTTCTCCTAAAGCCCCTTTTAGCTGCCAAGTGCTAACACAGAAAGAACAAGCCTCTGAATTCTGTCTCAAATAAGTCAGCAGCATGACTCCAGATTGCTCCATGCCACCTTTAATAAACGGCAGCCATTTCAGATAACCCGTCTGCAACCAAAAGCCGCATCACTGACTTACACAAGAATGATAGAAGCTAGGCAGCCATGTTTTTCCAAGACTCAAACATTCAACCGTTGAGTCTGTGAATTGTATATGTTCCATGAGAGCTAAAACGTCACATTACATCCGATACAACTGTAAAAGGTAAACTAGACAGTTGACCACATCCCCTTCGTATTGTGCAGTAGGGTAAGACTGCACTCAGCCAGGATTCTATATCTATTCAATCGTAGCCAAAAAGTTACCCATAATGGCAAATTACTACCGATGCTGGAATCTGAAACCAAAAGACAAACTGCTGGACAATTTCAGCAGGTCTGACAGCATCTATAAGGAGCCAACGTTTCAAGTCCAGATGATCCTTTGTCAAAGCTAAAAGGCATAGCTTTTCAGCTTTGACAAAGGGTCATTTGGACACAAAACATCAGCTCTTTTCTCTCCTTTCAGATGCTGCCAGACCTGAAATTGTCCAGCATTTTCTCTTTTTGTTACCTGCAATGGTTCCTATTCCTGTTCCAACTTCATAGCCTCTGATCTTCAGCCTATAATAGGCTCCCTTTTATTTCTCATCTCTATATTGGTCCTCGTCGCTAGCATTTACTTTCAACGGAAACCGATTGCACCGAGTTGCTGAAATTCTCAGACTATTTGCTGGGGTGAACACGAGCTTTCCTCTAATTAAATAGTGAGAAAATGTCTTCTGTCCCCATTACAAACTGTTTCCAAACCACCAATGCCATCTCTCTCCCTCACAGCTCCCTAATAATGCTCAACTGGATCATGTAATAAAAACACAGCAAGTCTGGCAGCATCTTGGAGAGAAACATGGTTAACGTTTGGAGTCCACATGATTTTGAAGTTGTTCCTAGATTCCTGTCCTCACCATCCGGTTTTCATTGCTGCATAATTGGTGACAGTGCCCTCTGCTATAAACTCTGGAATTCCTTAAGTAAAACTCTTCCTTTGTTGTTACGCTTTTTAAAACCTGTTCCTTTTATTTTCCCTGAGATTTTATTTGACTGCCCTAATAAATTCTGTCTGTATTTTTGTGCTAATTTCATTTTCCTAATTCTCCTGTGAAGTCACTTGGGATGCAGCATTTAAACAACGCTATTTGATTTTTATTTATTATTGTCCTATGTATTAGCATATAATGAAAAGTATTGTTTCTTGCCTGTTATACATACAAAGTATACCATACATTGAGAAAGAAAGAGGAGGGTGCAGGATGTAGTATTATAATCATAGCTATTGTGTAGACAACTTAATTTATAAATATGTGAGCTTTAAGCCAAGTCCTATGATCACTTATTTATGCTACTGCATTGTTCAAAATAGATAGCTGTCATGGGACTGCAGTAAATGCAACAAGAAAACATATCTACAACATAAAAAAAAATAAAAAAACAATACTTGCTAATGATCTTAGGCAGCAATGAGCCAAAATCAAAGATCCTTCCCAAGCCTGATCTGCTGAATGGCTCAATGTGGGAGCTAGGTGATTCAATAGCACAGCTCTCACAGGAGGGATAATGAGTATACTCCATCTGCCTGTTTTATGCCTCAGGTTAATCACCCTTCACAATTTAGAACTGCTGCATAATAACTGCAAGCATCAGGGTGATGCATTAAAAATCCACACTAATAAATTGTTCAAGACAAAGGAAATGACCTACACAGGAAATGTGATTCATTGTCCATTAATTTATGGACCATTATTATTGCAATATTGCAACATGTCAGCATTCATTTGTATTTGTCCAAAGAAGTGCAGGTGAAGTGGATGGGCTATACTAAATTGCTCTTTAGATGTCCCAAGATGTGTAGGTTAGACAGATTAGCTGTGGTAAATATGCAGGCTTACAGAGGATAGGGCAGGGGAATAAGCTTGAATAAGATAGTCTATCAGAGTCAGTGTAGACTTAATGGACCAAATGTCCTAATTGCTCTTGAAGTGAGTGGCCTGCCATTGCAGACTGCTGTTCAGAATAAACCACAGCATATGAGGTAAGAATGACAGATTTCCTTCCCTTAAAAAAAAAGACATTAGTGAACTAAACACTTTTTCCCAACAATTGATAATGGTTTCATGGTCATCAGTAGATTTCTAATTCCAGATATTTTTACTGAATTCAGATTCTGTTATCTGCTGTAGCAGGATTCAAACCCAGATCCCCAGAACATTAAGTTTCTGAATTTAATTGTCTAGCAATAATACCACTACACTTGAGGTAAGGCATGGGGACAAGGAGTGAATAAATGTCAAGAATTTCATGATGCAATAGCCCAAGACTGGTAATGAGTATAGCTAAAAAAAGTTGTTCAGATAGAAACAGAAGTAAGTCATGCAGCCCCTTGAGTCAAGCCCACTCACCCATTCATAACAGCTGATCATAGAATTCAATATCCTGATTCCTCCTTCCTCCCATATCCTTTTAACACCAAGAGCTATATCTAATTTCTTCTTGAAATTAGAATGTTTTGGCCTCAACTACTTTTGGTAGCAAATTTCACACATTCACTACTCTCTAGGTGAAGAAATTTCTCCCCTCAGTTTTAAAACATTTACCTTGTATTATTAACTATGACCTCCAGTTCTGGACTCCACCATTGGCAACATTTTGAATCCATCCTGTTAGAATTTCATGCATTTGAGATCCCCTCTTTCTTCTAAACACCAGTGAATATAATCCTAATCAATTTAGTCTCTTCTTATGACAAACCAGTCATCCCAGGCATTAGCCTGGTCAACCTTTGCTGTACTCCATAGATAAGGATGCCAAAACTGCACACAATACTCCAAATGTAATCTCACTAATGCTCTGTACAGTTGCAGCCCTATCTTCAAATTATCTATGAAGGTCAACATTACATTTGCCTTCTTGACTGCCTGTTGTAGCTGCACATTTACTTTCAGCAACTGATGCACAAGAACACCAAGGTCTTGCTGAATTACTTTCTTCTCAATCTACATCCATTCAAGTAGTAATCTCTCTTCCTATTATTGCTACCAAAGTGGATAACTTCACACTTATTTACATTATACTGCATCCACCATGCATATGCCCACACAGCCTGTCCAAATCACACAAGTATCTTTCCATCCTTACAGCTCACCATTTCACCCAACTTGTATCACCTGCAAATTTGGAGATGTAATACATTTCTTCTTCCAAATCACTTGCAGTGGCTTATTTGTCTGCCTGCCCCTCATTACCACTTATGGTTCTGGCCAAGAAACCTTCTTGTCTGGCAATAGTTTGCAATTAAGCTAGTCTGTTCATAATGTTATTGCTAAATTTGATCAAGATGAGCTTTTGATGCCATATTTATGCGATCAAGAAGATATGCCTATTTCAACTCATCATTTGATTTCTGCCCTGTTTGAAATCAACTGCTGTTGAAACCTTCAACCTTCAATAGTCAAGTTAGAAGACTTGACTATTCCAACACTTGTAAGTGATCTCCCAAATTCCATTTTCTAAACTGTAGGTCATGCAAAATTCAGTTGCCCATGTCTTAATTTGCAGCAAGTCCTATGCTTCTCACCTATGCTGACAACCTACATTTAGTTGTTAGTTAAGCAATTTTAATTCCACATTGTTTTCTATTCCCTCCATGGTCCTCTACCCCTACCCCACCCCTTTATTGCTAATCTCCTCAAAAGATCTTCTTTAAGTTTAGATTGGAAATCTAGTTAGAAGATCACAAGAAAGAAAGAGCATGCATTCGGCAGGTGGTGCGGGTACAGCTCTTGGATGTTGATTCATGGGTTGCCTGGTACCTCATGTCGTAAATGAGTGCTTTATGTGGACCATCTGAAGGGCACCATGACAGCTCAGAGACTATCGATGTGGCTGTGCAGACACTTGGAATTGGGCCGGTGTCTGCGGGAGTTTGCGCGTTCTCCCCGTGGTTGCGTGGGTTTTCTCCGGGCACTCCGGTTTCCTCCCACAACCCAAAAATTCGCTCTTAGGCTGATTATAGGGACAATTTGTTTCCCAGTGAGAATTTTCCATATTAGGAATAATATGTTATTATAAAGGAATAATATAATAGGATAACGGATTTGCTACTATATAGTTATGACGGCAGCACGGGCTCGTTGGGCTGAAGGGCCTGTTTCCTGTGCTGTGTTGCTCTTTTTAAAAAAAAAAAGAGCAATTTCCACAGAGGTCTCAAAAGCATTTACTACCAGTGAAGTACTTTGGAATAGTTAGTGTAATAATCCAGGAAGCAGCAGCCCAATTTGCAATTAACACCCAAAGAAAGCAATATAAAATTAACAAAACTTTGTGATGGCGCTTGGGGGATAAATCTTAGCCCAGGCTCCTCACTCTTAAATGAGTATGAGATCTTTACTTCCACTTGAACAATACATGGGGCCTTATCCAAAGGCAGCCATCCTTCCTCAGGTAAGGACACAAAACACTAGGTATGGCCTTGCCAACACTATATAATTGCAAAACAGCACTATTCTTAAAATCAAATCCTCCCATTACAAATACCAACATATCATTCGCCACCTATACTGCCTGTTGTACTTGCACAAAGCTACTGGTGCACTAGGACTCCAAGGTCTTGAGTATCCACCTCTCAAATTTACATCCATTCAAATAATAATGACTTCCCCTTATAGAAAGTAGAAATAGAAACCCTACAGTGCAAGAGCTCATTCAGCCCATTTGAGTCTGTACCAACATAAACCCATCCAGGCCCTAGCCCCATATCCCTACATATTTACCCACTAATCCCTCTAACTTAAGCATCTCAGCCCTAAGGGACAATTTTTAGCATGATCAATCAACCTAAGCCACACATCTTTGGACTATGGGAGGAAACCCATGCAGACATGGGGAGAATGTGCAAACTCCATACAGACAATGACCCAAGCCAGGAATCAAACCCAGGTCCCTGGAGCTGTGAAGCAGCAATGCTAAATTCCATACTACCTTGCTGTCCACATTGCTACCAAAGTGGGAAATCACACATTTAATTACATTATATGCACTAAAACACAACATCCTCATACTCAAACCTTCTTGCTATGAAGGCCAAAATATCATTTGCCTTATTTTCTGCTGTACCTGCACACTTATTTTCAGCAACTCACGCACAAGGACATTAAACATTTGAGCATCCACCTCAATTTACACCCAAATAATGCGTGTACAATTCCATAATAACCCACATTTTGTGCAACTGATTCTTGAATATAGGTGATATGAGTTAGGTGAATGCTGGTTAAAGATTTGGAAAGCTGCTGCTCGGCCTCAAGGTCACTGAGCTCCAGCCCAGCCTATCATGTGTGTGCATGTATGATGTAAAATGTATGACCAGGGCAGCCTTGCGGGTCCCACTGCTCCGGGAGACGCAGCCACCGAGGCCACTGGTCACGGATGTTTGCTATCCCTGCGGGCGGTAGCTATCCCCGGCGCCCCGGTCCGGTGTGTCCCTCTGTGCCGGCCCCCACCTTGGCCCAGCCGGGCTGACAGAGCCGAACTCTTCGCGACAGCATTGGACCCCAAGGAAGGGAAAGCCCGGGCTGACCGCGGCCCGGAGTGGCTGGGCCTGTGAGGCCGACTCCTGCCCTATCAGCAGGACCGGGGCCCCTGTGTTGCCTCTCTCCCGCAGGGCCATGTTACCCTCAGACCCAGGCCGCAGGGTGAGGAGGCCTCGGCTGGAACTTTTTTTTTGTTTGCCGTTGCTGCTCCCAACTTTTTTTTTTGCCGCCTTGCCTCACCTTCTCGCTGAAAGTTAGCCAAGAAAACAGCGAGGTTTCGAGCAGCGGGAGACAGTGTGAGGAAGGCCCAGCCACTTACTGCGCATTAGGGTTAGTTAAAAAACGCCTCCACCCCGCAGCAACGTGAGTTCAAGTCAATGGGGCAACTGCTTATATACTACATTGACGTCACTGCACTGTAGCCCCGCCCATCCATTCCAATTGGCCATCTGGACCATGTCCTTTATTACGTACTGTAGGCGGGGCCACTTCGTTTAATCGTACAGTGGGCGGGGCTTTGCCGCTTCGACATGTGGTGGGCGGAGCCACATATTTCAGGCGCACGTAATGGGCGGAGCTACGACCATTATGACGGATGGACGCCCCACCCGATCCAATCAATCCGATGCCAACGCCTACCTCTTCAGACTTGCTTTGTGAGATCGCTGCTGGCGATCGTGCCAGTAACAAAAATGGCGCTGATCATATCGTCACACACTCTTGCTCCCGTCCTCCCTTTTCCCCCAAACGCCTCCGGTTAAGAAGGAGCCCGTTCCTTATCTTTCTCCCTACCCACCACCCCGGGGTTGGAAGGCCGGAGTGTGGCAATTAGGAGATTTTTATAGTAAACTTAATTACAATGTTAATGTAAGACTACTTGCGACACTGATAAACTTTAGAAACTTTTCCCCCTCCCCATTGATGCATGCAACCATGGCCGTGGCCGTGAATTCTCTTGCCCTCTTCTGCCTGGCTGCTTTCGTCTGGCATGTACTCTCCAACCCTCCTGTGCAGTACAGTCAATACCTGATGGTTGGCAGCCTGGAAGATGCTGCAAATGTGGTAAGTGCTTTTGTCCCACCAGGTGTGACTAGAACTTACATATATGTAGCAACTTTCAGGATCACAGAACCTCTTGAAGTGTCTGCGAGTCAATGAAGTGCTTTTTGGACGTTCTCATGATGTAAGAAACACAACAGGTAATTTGTGCACAGCAAGCTCTCATAAACGGCGCTAGGATAATGACCCAGCAAACTACATTTATGCTAATTAAGAGATAAACATCAGCCAGAGTATCAGGCATTGCTCCCCTGCTCTTGTTGAAAATAGTACGCTATGTGGCTTTTGCATCCACTCACTGGGCAGACACAACCTTGGCTTAATATTTCATCTGAAACATGGCACCTTTGACAGCGTAGCATTCCCTAACTACAGATTGGAAAGCAAACCTTGAATTTTGTGATCTAATTTTTGAGTGAACTCAAATCCTCAAACTTGTGATTCAGAAGTGAGTGTATGAATAAGTGAGCCATGGCTGACATAAACAAAGCTACATGCAAAATACTGTGGATGCTGGAATTGGAAACATAACTCTGACGAAGTGTCATCCAGACTCAAGACTCTCCATAGATACTGTCAGACCTGAAATGGAAATCAAACCCGGGTTCCTGGTGCTGTGAAGTAGCATGCTAATCACTGTGCCAACATGCCACCCTATCAGTATCAGTAAATAAATCCTGCTGGAGAAATGAGTAGAACTAAGAGCTTTGGATCTGCCAATTGTATGCAAGGATTTTAAAAGAGGTAATTGTAGTGGGTCCATTGATTTTAATCTTCTAGAATTCATGTGGACTGGAACAGCTCCCAAGGACTCGAAGGTAGCCAATATAATCCTGCTATTTAAATTAGGAAACAGAAATGGAGGAACAATAGCTGGTTAGTCTCACAACAATAAAAGACAAAATGTTAGAATGTATTATTCTTAGGCAGTACATTGGGAACTGAGGATGATTTTCTTTCACTCCAGGGTTATGAATCCTGAGGTGACTAAAAAGCCTAAAGCTGGGTCTGAATACATTGCCATTGGTAGTGCGTTGATAGCATTTGATGCAGAGGGTGGATGGAATGCTCTTTATGCTGATTCTACTGTTTGTATTTTGGCCTCCATCTGGGTCTGTGGAAGACGCTCAAAATGATTGGCAGCTTCACAGATGCTGCTTTTCCAATCTTCGCAGTCTGGAGCAAATGATTCCAACAGATCAGTGGGAATGTTGCATTTTTCAGGGAGACTTTAAGGACTGCCCTAAAATGTTTCCTCTAACCTAGTGGCACGGCAGAACAGTGGTTAGCATTGCTGCTTCACAGCTCCAGGGATCTGGGTTCGATTCCCGGTTTGGGTCACTGTCTGTGTGGAGTTTGCATATTCTCTTTGTGTTTGTGTGGGTTTCCTCTGGGTGCTCTGGTTTCCTTCCACAGTCCAAAGATGTGTGAGTTAGGTTGATTGGTCTCAGGTGTATAGGTTAGAGCGAGTAGCGAGTAAAACATGTGGGGATATGGGGGTAGGGCCTGGTTGAGATTGTGATTGGTGCAGACTCAATGGGCTGAATGGTCTCTTTCTGCACTGTAGGGTTCTTTGGTTCTGGTAACCGCTTGTCACGATAAAGTTCGGAGTAGAGAGCTTGTTTTGGGAGACTTGTTTCAGTTGTGGTGGTGTTGTCGTAGCTGATTAACCATAACTAGTGCCTTGAGATTGGGGATATTGGCCGGATTGAGAACACTGATATTGGAGCGCTTATCCTGCCATTGTATAAGATTCTGAAATCGGAGCCACAATAAGTAGTTGACTAGTATTGTTAAGATTGTTCATAAAGAAATAACAGTTTAGATATCATGCAGTAACTAATTTGACAGAAAATGTATATGACTAGTAGCATCGATTGAGAGCAGTTGGCACAGTGATCTTAGCTGAAGTGTTAGGAAACTCTGGAGCTCCACTGGGAGAAGTGGCCATTATCAGTATTGCCCAGGCCAGTGAAAGAAGCAGAGTAGGGCTTACCAGGGCCACTCAGGTAGTTCCTGGCAATATAGGGTGGGGTTGGTCTTAAGGATTGGAGAGGAAGGGGACCCTCTATGAATCACAAAATATCCAATCGGGAGGACACCCCCCTATCCCTTTCACCTCCCCCCCCCCCCCCCCCCCAACCCCCCCATCCTTTGAACATCCTGGGAGATTGCAGCTTTGACTGGACAACTTCCTTAAATAGTGGATGACATAACCATCTGCCACTGGTAAAATACCATCAAATGGCTTCAAGTTTCTAGGTGTCCAGATCACCAACAACTTGTCTCTCCATGCCACACTATAGTGAAGAAAGCCCACCAATGCCTCTGCTTTCTCAGGAGGCTGAGAAAATATAGCATGTCCACTAAGATGCTCATCAACTTCTACAGATGCACCATAGAAAGAATCCTTTCCAGATGTATCACAGTTTGGTATGGCTCCTGCTCTGACCAAGACCCACAAACTACAAGGGGTTGTGAACATAGTCCAGTCAATCATGCAAACCAGCTTCCCATACATTAACCCTGTGTACACATCCCGCTACCTCAGAAAAGCAGCCAGCATACTCAAGGACTCCACGTATCCCAGTGTCTTCCACCTTTTGTTGGGAAAAAGGTCTGAGGTCATGTACCAACCAACTGAAAGACAGCTTCTTCCTTGTTACCATCAGATTTTTGCATGGACTTACCTTGCATTAAGTTGATCTTCCTCTACATCATAGCTATGACTGGAACACTACATTCTGCAGTCTCTCATTTCCTTCTCTATGAATGGTATGCTTTGTCTGTACAGCACACAAGAAACAATACTTATCACTGTATACTAATACATGTGACAAAAATAAATCAAATTAATTGTCCTCCAGGTTGGAAAGCCATCCTCAACATTTCCTGCTCTTCACTTAATCAGGGATGTCGAGAAGCCAAGAGTGCTCCATCCTCCAACTTTCCTCCTGATTCTATGGAATGTCCCCACCAAGCTTCTCAGCAGGAGTAACTTCAGTTGCACCTAGAAATTGGAAAAACAGAGAAAATATAATAAAACTTTGTAGAACATTAGGTCAACTTCAACTCAAATATATTGTCCAATTCTTGGAAGCACATACAGAAGTTCAGTAGAAGCATTTTCAATTTTTTTCAAAAGGGAGTGGGATGTGAAGACTTTAGAGAATGATTCCAGAAATGAGAGATTACAGTCATGAGGATAGATTTGAAAAGCTGGACTGTTCCCTTACAGCAGAGAAGATTATGAAGAGATTTGATAGAGGTGTTCAAAATCATAAGGGCATTGGACAGATAGATGGAGACAAACTGCTCCCACTGGTTGAGAACACTGATTTAAGGAGATTGACAAAACAAGCAATGGCAACATTGAGAAAACCATTTTTACACAGTGAGTGATAAGGATCTGGAATGTGCTGCCTGGAACTTTGGTTGGTGGCCAATGCAAATGTAGCTTTTAAAAGGGAGTTGGATATTTGTCTTCGGAGAAACAGGTTTGATGACAGGAAGAGAGTGGGACAATGATTTGCTCTTGTGGAGAACCAGGATAGACATGATGGGCCAAATGGCTGCCTTCTGTGCTGTAATCATTCTATGATGGGGAGATTGAACTGGGGTAGGCACAGTAAGAAGTCTCACAACACTAGGTTAAAGTCCAACAAATTTATTTGGAATCACGAGCTTTCGGAGCACTGCTCCTTCAACAGTGCTCCTTAAGCTCACGATTCTGAATAAACCAGTTGGACTTTAAGCTGGTGTTGTGAGACTTCTTACTGTAACCATGCTTTGACTATATGATTCTATGAAACGATGCATTTTTCATTGAGTGATGCCCTCTTCCTGTGATTAATAACAGATATTGGTAATGTGCTAAGACATAAATAATGTGATCTGTGTTTACGGCACTCAGTTTTCTGTAAGAAGTATTGAGAACTTCCGGTGTGTTTTAAGCCTTCTTTGTACTGGGCAGTTTTTCCACTTGCAACTTATCCAGGCTTATTTAGACAATATTCTGAAATCTTTTCCACCAAAGCTGAGAGTTCTTCCAGTTAATATTTCACCAAATCACCAGCACCAAATCAGTTGGAAGTTAATAGCGATAAAGTGAAGCTGCATTATATGACTGAAACAGTGAAAGGGCTCCTACCTGGGGCTGAACAATAGAGTAAGTAAAACAAAATCCTGGAGGGATTTTGCTATGTTGATGAAGTTATGAAAAAAATTGGACACTACTTAAAAAACAAATGAAAATGGACAATTTACCTTGAGAAAAGATGGAGTCGGGGGGATTAAGTTAGCTTCATCACTTGCCTGCAACCATACATAAAATTGTCCAAGGTTGGAAATAGATAGTTGATCTGGATGGGGTAATAAATAGTAAGGTTTAAAGTTTATTTATTGATGTCACAAGTAGGCTTACATTAACACTGCAATGAAGTTACTGTGAAAATCCCCTAATCACCACACTCCGGTGCCTGTTCAGGTACACTGAAAGCGAATTTAGTATGGCCAATGCACCTAACCAATCCATCTTTCGGACTGTGGGAGGAAACTGGAACACCCGTAGGAAACCCATGCCGAAAATGTGCAGGCTCTACACAGACAGTGACCCAAGCCAAGAATTGAACCCGGGTACTTGGTGCTGTGAGGCAGCAGTGCTAACCACTGTGCCACTGTGCCACCCCAATATGCAAATGTATAATTTGTGTCTTTCCATTGAAGAGACATCAGAATGGAAGAGATTTCTCTTGTGGAGAAAACAGTTACTATTGTCTAGTAGAAACTGAGGTATAATGGTTGCCGAGTGGTCACAAATTGAAATTCCACAAAGTAGGAGTGACAAAAAAAATCATTCAACCTCAATGAAATTTCAACCCTATTGTGTGGCGATGCTGAACCATTTGTGTCGGTAATGTAAACACTGATATTGTGGTCATACGATGGAAACTAGCTTATGATAAGAAACCATCAACTTGAGATGTACAGGTCAGTCAGTTTGGAAGACAGAGATCACAGAGGGAGGAAATCCCACTCAGCAAAAGGAAGAACCTTGCCTAACACCCATTACAAGCAGAGAATATAGGGATATCCTTTTTTCTGCGGAATTGCAGGATAAGCCAGAAACCTAGTGTTACCAGGGATAAACGACTGTGAATTCATCACCAGAAACTTCAACCCCCAGTGTCTTCAGTGAACCAAGACAGAATCAACAGGCCTGAAATGTTTCTAGCTGTCATCTGAAGAACTAAGAGTAAAAGTGACTTTTTGGACTCTTTAACAAACCTAAATATATGCTACCTCATCTATAAACGCCTTTTCTTGTATGTGTATGTCTTTTTGGATAAGTGAGTAGGTGCTATTGTGTTCACTTTTCAGGTGTTGAGAAGATAAACATTTTCAAAATTTAAACGTACGAGAAAACCTGTCCTGTGTCTACTCTTGAGAATCATGGTAGTCAAGGGTTTAAACACCTCTTCTTTAAAATACATGTTGTTACTTGGCTGAGAGGTGGAAAAAACATCCTACCATCTCTGCCCTGTCTGGAACAATTTGAAGATGAAGAGGAGATTATTTGGATCAATTATGCTGGGAGATAGGGAATGAGTGAAAATTAGTAATGATGGAGATGATATTTGATTTGATTTATTCTCACAAGGGTAAACAGAGGAAAATATTGTTTCTTGTGCACTATACAGACGAAACACTGCTTATGAAGTACATAGGATTCAGAGTATAGTATTGCAACTACAGGTAGGGCAAAGGGAAAAATCAGATTATTATATAATCGGACCATTCAAAAGTCTGCCCATTCAAAAGCAAAGGGTAGAAGCTGTTCTTGAGTTGGTTGGTATGTGCTTTTGACTTTTTTATCTTTTTCCTGATGGAAGAATAGAGAAAAGAGTATGTGTGGGGTCCTTAATTATGCTCTCTGCTTTCCTGAGTCAGTGAGACATGCAGACAGAGTCAATAGATGGAAGGCTGGTTTGAGTGATGGACTGGGCTAGATTCACAACTCTGTGACTCTTTGCGTTTTTGGTCAGAGCAGGAGCCATACCAAGCTGTGATACCGAACAAGGTGCATTCTATCATACATCTGTAAAAATTGGTTTTGATGCTGGGTAGGATATGGACTATAAATTGGAGGTTATTTAGGATAATGTTGGAGAAGGTGATGAGAATAATTCTTCAACACTCCACAGATCCAAGTAAGTGCCTTGCCTTGCTCTGAATCTTCCACAGAGTCACTTTGCACTACCAGCTTATCCTTCAACTTTATCAATAATATGTCAATAATATTTTGAAGTACAGAATGTACTAACTGCAACTTTACTTTTCAAAATGTATTGCCACAGATAATGTTTTCTGAAATTCTTCAGATTTCTTTCTTCAGATATGTTGGGAAATAACAAATTACACTGTATCTTGAAAGTTTGTGAAAGAATTTAATTTTTAGTGAATGTGTAGATACTTTTTGTGAAGGTCGATTATCTATCTTTATCAGGGTCTGTCTTTATGAGGGTCATTTTCCAATATTGTGTTTCTGGCCGGGAGACTTACTTCAGAAATATGGGCACTGCACATGGTTTTCCAAATTATTTAGATGATGAGGCCAGGTAACTAATAGTAGTCCACAAAGGGTCAGCAGTACTTCTCTCCATTAAAGAGAAGCAATTGTTATAAAATCATAGAATCCTACAGTGCAGAAGGAGGCCATTCAGCCCATCGAGACTGCTCTGACCACAATCCCATGCATACACCCTAACTAGTCCTCCTGACAATTTAGCGTGGCCAATTCATCTAACCTACACATCTTTGGACTGTGGAAGAAAGCCGAAGCACCGGAGGAAACCCATGCAGACACGGGGAGAACATGCAAACTTCACACAGACATTGACCAAGCCAGAAATCAAACCTGGGTCCCTGATGATGTGAGGCAGCAGAGCTAACTGCTACTAACTACTTAGTACTTTGCAAAACACTGGTGTGTTGTGAAGACCCTAAAGTATGCTGTCAAACAAGATTCAAAATGCTTCAAAATTCATGTCCTTAAATGAAAACTAACCTTCATCTCTGCTCTGTGGTCAGCCTTTCTGAGACCAACAGGACCTGGAGCTGAAGACAAAGGTCCCGTGCACCCGCACAAAAAGCAAAGTGTGTACAAAAAAGTAAAGTTTATTAGTCGCAAGTAGGCTTACATTCACACTGTAATAAAGATACTGTGAAAATCCCCTAGTCACCACACTCCAATTCCAGTTCAGGTACACTGAGGGAGAATTTACCATGGCCAATTAACCTAATTAGCACATCTTTCCGACTGTGGGAGGAAACCAGAGTCCCAGAGGAAACCCACGCAAACATGGCGAGAATGGGCAGGCTCCGCAAAGGCAGTGACCCAAACCAGGAATCGAACCCAGGTCCCTGGTGCTGTGAGGCAGCAGGGCTATCTGTTATCGTACCATGCCAACCCTAGGAGAAAAAAAGCCAGGAGAAATGAGAAAAGCAGAGGTAAAGAATGGCGTGTGCTGTTCAGAAATTTACAATATTGAAACCATGCCAATAGCTTGTATTCATAGTTATGTTTAGTTAATGCCTTGAAATGAGATTCAACACTATGCTGAGTCTTCTATCCTGCACTCCAGTTTTTTCCACTTTCTTTTTCAATTATGTTACCGCTTTTTCTCACACTTTATTTATCTACCGAAAGTAAAGTACTCAAAATATCAATGCAAAAGCAAAATACTGCAGTTGCTGGGAATCTGATGTCAGGAAAAAAAGGTTGAAAAAACCTCATCACCTGGAGTCTCCAAAAGTTTGTTTTTCCAAATAAATCTCTTGGACTTTAACCTGATGTCATGAGATTCCTACTGTTCCCACCCCAGTCTGATGCCGGCAACTCCACATCAGTATTATTCTAGTGGAAATCATACTTTTAGCATCTACGCATGTACAGTAAAACACGGAAACCCACACTTAGAACAAAGAACAAAACAGCATGGGAAACAGGCCGTTCGGACCAACGAGCCCGTGCCGCCACCTTGATGTTCCCACTTCTACCCATGATCCCTGTCTATGTTTATAGATCTATGCATTGAAACCAAATTTGAGACAATTTAGGGAGAATTTGTTCTGCCAATCAGCCTAAGAGCACATCTTTGGTATGTGGGGGGAAACCGGAGCACCCGGAGAAAACCCATGCAAACACGGGGAGAATGCGCAAACTCCCACAGACACAGGCTCAAATCCATGTATCTGCACAGCACAGCGATTGTCATTGAGCTGTCGTGTTGCCCATCAAACGGTCCAGGTCAAGCGTACACTAACGACATGAAGCACTAGGATACTCTCAAAAAAAAAACCAAGAGCAGCCTCTCACGACCCATTGCGTGTATGCCCCTTGTTAGACAACAAGGCAGACCAAAGTACCTGTAGGATAAAAACAAATACATCAATATCATCGACTATTTACACACTTCCCAGGACTCCTAAGGCTCATGATCCCTATTTTAAATCAGTTTTCTATATCCCTCCATTCCCATTCTGTTCATGTGCCCATCTAAGTACCTCTTAAATAACTCCAGAGTGCCTGCCTCCACCACTTTAGTTGGCAGTGCGTTCCATAACCCCACCACCCTCTATGAGAAAACTCCCTCTAGCATCCAAATTATACCTTACCCCCCTCACCCTAAGCTGGTGACCTCCCATGCAATTTGAGTCCATCCGAGGAAAAAGCTTAATCCTGTTTATTCTATCAATACCCCTCATAATCTTGTACACCTCTATTAGATCTCATCTAAGTCTACGTCTTTCTAAGGAAAACAGTCCCAATTTGCCTAACCTCTTCTTGTGACTCAGACCTTCCATACCAGGCAGCATCCTGGTAAACCTCCTCTGCACTCTCTCCAGAGTCTCCATGTCCTTCCAGTAGTAAGGCGACCAGAACTGGATGCAGTATTCCAAATGAGGTCTAACCAACATTTTATACAACTGCAATATTAAAGCCAGCTCTTATACTCTATACCCCTTCCTATAAAGGCTAGCGTACCATATGCTTTCTTCACAACCTTCTCCATCTGCTCTGCCACCTTCAGAGACTTGTGCTTCTCACTTCTCTCTAAAATTTCTGCCTGCGTTGCTGACCTCTCTGACAGTGAACACAGGCTGAAAATCACCCAAAAAAGGCGTTTGCCTTTTTTGAGGTGTGCCTCAAAACGTTTTTATAGTATACAGATGGCATAAAAAGGATTGAGAAACACTGGTTTAAACATAGAGGCAGCATTCTGGCACAGTGATTAGCACTGCTGACTCACAGTACGAGAGATCTGGATTCAATTCCAGGCTTAAGTCATTGTTTGTGCGGTGTTTGCACGTTTTCCCCATGTCTACATTTCTCGGTTTCCTCCGAGGATCTAGTTTTCTCCCACAGTCAGAAAGACACACTGGTTAGGTGCTTTGGCCATGCTAGATTCTCCCCCAGTATACCCGAACAGGCACCAGAGTGTGGCAATTAGAGTATTTTCACAGTAACTTCATTCTAGCGTTAATGTAAGTCTACTTGCGAAACTAATAAATAAACTTGAGGGCACCATTCCAGAATTGTGGAGAAGGGTGCAGAAACAGGTGACTATGTACCACAGCCAGTAGGGGCATTGAAGTCCCTCAATTAGCACCATTCTCTATCACACCCCAGCTACCTCTGCAACCAGTACACACAACACTTTTCAGTATTCACTTTTGGCAAAAGACACTGGATTGTGACGTCTGAAAACTCTCTCTTGTGCACAAAGCTCACATGAAAAAAAAGGGAGATTACAAATTCTCTTGACATTGCAAAGTGTTGACGCGTCCAATGAATTATTTTTGAAGTGCAGTCATGATTATTATTCTGAAGACAAACATTACAACAATTTGTGCATAGCCGTATCAAATAAATAGCAAGCAACATAAATCACTAGTTATTCTGATCTTGATGCTGTTGGTTGAAGGAAAATTGTTGGCCATAGAGTCTTGTCTGCCTACTTAAATCAACATGACTAATTGCTTCCACTGTTCCAGTCCGCAAAGCACTGTGAATTGAAACAGTTGTATCTCACAATGGACTTCGGCACAATAATTTACCTTGACACTTTGTGATAGTCAGGCTGTTGGATGGAGCTAGGAAGAAAAAGCTCTGTGTCTGTTAGCAATATTCTCTGAATTCAGTCCACCTTTAACGTCACACTGCATTCTCAAAACTGATCTATTTGCTCATTGCTGCATTTGACTTTTGAAAGTAGAGGGGACACCAGAATGAAAATAATTTAGCAGTTCTGGATGCATCATTGACCTGTAATAGCATTTGAATGGCAACATGATAACAATTAACATTTTCCAAATGGCAACAGTAGAATGTCATTGTCACATCATATCACTTAACCTTGAAGCTGTAATTGATGGTAACTCTCCAAATAAGCTTAGTTGACAAAATTCTTCTGTCACTAGCTCAGATTTGTTTGTCAAAATAGCAACAAGTTTAATGGCATTTGCTAGTATTGATAGTATCACAGAAATCCTTCCAGTGCAGAAGGAGGCTACCGATAGTGACCCAATCCGGGAATCAAACCAGTGCCCCTGGCACTGTGAGGCAGCAGTGAGAGTTGTGGAGTCAAGGAGGGTTAATCAGGTGGTGGAGGCTAATCAGATCAGGTCAAGGAGGCTAGTCAGGTCAGGGAGCAATATAATTTATATAGTTACCCAGGAGTTACGCTACTACTTTTCTGTATAACATTTCTTGGGTAATTACATATTTAAGTATATTGGAGCCATCCAAACTCTCTGATTCCAACTGAGTCAGAAACATTTTTTTGGAGGGACTCAGGAACAGGGGAAATACCCATCATAGGAGTTTAAACATCCCACACAATTTGCTTGGGGTCAGTGCTTTTGGATTTCTATTGGTCTTGACAGTCATCTTAGGTCATACAACCGGGGACAATCTTACCATTGCTTCCCACCGAATGATGGGAAGGGCAAACCTGTAAAATCATGCGAGAGGCAAAAAACATTTATGCCAGATTTCTCACCTCTAACAATCTTACCGGCACCTGATATCCTGCCATTTCCAGTGCAAGGCTGAATAAATTATTCAAATCTAATTTTAATATAATTTAAATAAAATTAGTGAGTCTGAAACATTATCATTCAGGCCCTCTTGCCTCTGAGGGAGAGATTCTGTCTGGTGAGAATTATAGCTGGTTCCCGCCAACCCTATTTGCAATTACCCCCTCCATGACAACTCACTCAGTATTCACATGGGCAGATCTCAAGACCCATGGTGAAAGGAAATAGTATCTAAGAATTTATTACATTTCATTATATTTTAAAAATTTTCATTCATTAAAAAGCTTATTGACTCAATTTAAGTGACTCAAATACTTAATCCCTTACATAAAAGAAAGTATTCATAGCCTCATGCCAAAGATATTTAATTCCTAATTACAATTTGGGGATGAACAGGGGGAATAGTAAGGTTACTATTGGAGAAAGCTGCTGGCTAAGTTTACGCCGGAAACCTTTGAGTTCGCGTGTGACTGGGATTCTCTGGTGCCACTGCAGTGAATGGAGTTTTGGCTGAGTGCAACATTCTGGCTGCTAATAAGGTGGGTATGGACGAGATTGAAGATTCTCGACCAGTTGAATTGCTGAATTGTATTGCTGGGCGGTGCTGATGTACGGAAATAACTTATTTTCATTTTGTAGTTGGAATTATTGAAAGTAATTTGTAACATTTTCTCCTTCCTCAAGTTACACAAATACTTTAAATAGGGAAATTTCCTAGCATTGGTGTTGAAAGGAAGTGGGGAGGCATGTAAGAATTGCTCTTTACTGATAGGTTTTGAGAGCTGTGCTTTGAACAATTAATTGTTTGGAATGGATACCCAGCATTGTAAGTTAGTGAGTTGTTATATTCCAGTTTGTAACAACAGTATTAAGATTACTGAATAATGTTTGTAAGTTTAAGAGATGGCAGTGAGCATTTGGTGGATCGCATAACTGGGTGATACGTGAAATTAAGTAGTACATAGCATTTTATGAACTTGGAAACCAGTAAAATGGACAGTCTGTTCCGGGCTTGTTATATACCAGTGCTTCCATGTACACTAGGGTATCCTATATTTATCTCTCTTCGAGAAAACGTAGTGTGGATGGAGTGAATTGTGTAGAGTTGGCACATTCTATCTGTGGCTGTGTGGGTTCCTCTGGGTGCTCCAGGTAGTTTCTTCCCACGCTCCAAAGATATATGGGTTAGGTTGATTATCTCTGCAAAATTACCTCTTAGTCAGGGGGGACTAGCAGGGTAAATATGTGAGGTTACAGGAATAGGCTCTTGGGCCGGACTGTTGGAGATGCGAGCCTGATGGGCCAGTTGGCCTCCTTCTGCACTGTAAGAATTCTCTAATTGTTATTGTTACCTTTGTAATGTTGGATTAGCAGGTAGTGTAGAGGCAGAAAAATTGACCCCAAAGTGGTTTACAACAGTACCCATTTAGAAAGAAATTACAGCATAATTTAAAAGTGAATTTGAGGAATATTTGAAAAGGAAGAATGTAAAAGATTACAGGGAAATAAGATTATAGTGGATACATCAGCATAAGCATAATGGATCAGTTGATTATATATCAGCATAAACATAACAGATCAGTCGACCTTCCTCTGTATTATAGTTTCTCTGTGAGTGTCTGTTAAGAGGATTTTTTTTCATAAATCTTTATAAACCAGAGTATTGAGTATAACAGTTGCAGTCTTATGGTAAGGTTATATAAGGCAACGTTGAGGCCAAATTTAGAGTATTGTGTACAGTTTTAATCACCTAGTAACAGGAAGGATGTAAATTAGGTTGAAAGAGTGCAGAGAAGGTTCACAAGGAAGTTGCCGGGATTTGAGAAGCTGAGTTATAGAGAGAAATTGAGTAGGTTAGGACTTTATTCCCTGGAGTGTAGAAGAATGAGGGGAGATTTCACAGAGGTGTATAAGATTTTGATGGGTATAGATTGAATGCAAGCTTGCTCTTTCCACTGAGGCTAGGGGAGAAAAAAACCAAAAGGGCATGGGTTAAGGGTGAAAGGAGAAAAGTTTAAAGGGAATGTGAGGGGCAGTTTCTTCATGCAGACAGTGATGGGAGTGTGGAATGAGCTGCCCGATAATGTGGTAAATGCGGGGTCACTTTTAACATTTAAGAAAAGCTTGGACAAGTATATGGATGAGAGAGGTATGGAGGGATATAGTCCAAGTGCAGGTCTAGGTGGGACTAAGTGGGACTAGGCAAAAAATGGTTCGGCACAGAGAAGAAGGGGCAAAAGGACTGTTTCTGAGCTGTAAATTTTCTATGGTTCTACAAAATGTGCTGCTGCTGCCAAATTTTACGCATTACTCTTATTCCTTAAAATCAGAGATTGAGGACAGCTTTAAATGATTGTGTGATTGGTTAATGTATTTCATGTGTCTAAAAATTGGATAGTTGTGATTTGTATTGAAGGCCTATGCTGAAATATTCCAGACTTTTCAAAAAACCCATATCTGTCTGAATAAAGGAAAAAACTTTAGACACGGAAAGCTGAAATCCAACAAGAGCCTCATCGGACACCAGAAGGAATCTGTTCAGAGAATCAACTGGAGATCAAGAAAACCTAGTAGAATGTCAACCAAGAAAATGGATATGGAGCTCCAGAAGGCTTGCATTGATTACTATAATGACTACATTTTGGAGAAAAAATACCAGTTTTGTGGACAACATTTATTAATCAGTCAGAGCTCAGATTCCCAGCTTGGGACTTCAAATTTTGTTTGGGAAGCTGTAAGTATAGTGACATACTGCAGATACATTAATTGTAAAGCTTGCATGGCTCATATAATGTTGGTTTTTCATTTTTGTGATATAAAACTATTTCATTGTGTGCTTCAAGAAACTCTCTATTATAACGGGCTTGCAACCTACATTATATGTTTTTGCAAACAACATTGCAACTTTGAAAAGTATCATTGTACACCAGATATCCAAAAGTATTAGGTTATGGAATGGGATAATGTAGTTCAGTAACAATTCTTTGTATTTTAACCTTGCCTTTGCATTATGAGATCTGGCTGAGTAGATCTCAGTGAGTTATGTAGCCTTAGTTTTGCTCATATTGTTCAAATTGGGGATCTTTCCTCGGAAACGTGCAGGCAGCCCATGCACAGGTGTTGACACTTCTTGTATTTCAGAGGAATTTGAATGTGCAAAGTTAAAGATTTAAAGCTAAAAGTTTATTTATTAGTGTCACAAGTAGCGTCACATGAGGCTCCTGTAAAAATCCCATAGTCACCACACTCCAGTGTCTGTTTGGGTACACTGAGAGAGAATTTAGCATGAATTTGGTTAAACTGCAAACCCGAATATAATCCTGTAGTCAGATTTACATCTGGGAAACATAATTTGCAGAGCTGATCCTATCCCTTTAGGGGGCTATAGAGAGAGTGCACCATAGAGCGTACTAAAATGTCTTCCCCCAAAAGAGGACAGGGCACGCCAACACCTATCATTCTGCGAATTCATGGTTGTTTAACATCAAGTGATTGCCAATTCTAAGTGGGGAAACAAGAATCAATAGAGGAAGCAAAAACAAAAGTTTGAAATTGCCTATGGAAAATCAGTTTCTGTGTAGAGATGCACTATAAACGTGGAGTGAAGCTAAACATATGCTTTTGGAATGGAGAACCACTGTAGATTGAAGTCCCTCTTTCACATGCTGAAGCAGCTATTTCGTCTGTCCATTTCCATTTTCAGGCTGATTCTATTACATTCATGATACACAAGTGTGGCGAAAACCGTCTGCAACATGCATACAGCCAGATTTTACTGCCAGAATTGCTGCTAGCTCCAGACAAGTAGGAAATGGAAAAGGACCAACACACAAGACAAGATATTCCGGATTCCCACACTGTCAATTAGTTTAATTAGTTGCAAAGAATTAAAAATGAGATTGGGGGTGGGGGTGGAGAGGTGGTGGTGGTGGGTGAATGGTAATACTGCAGAGGACAGAGCCACCTCAGGCCTTTTTATTCCATTTATCTTTTCTGCTCCACACAATTCTTCCTGTCTGTTGTGAGTTACTGAACTCATGTTTCACCTTTCTGTCACACATGTAGACTCTGCAATGTTTCACTTCAGCTTTGAAATTAATTAATTTTAATACAGATTTATTTTTCAGGGTCTTGAGCTATGTCGGTATATTGAAAAACAAAACTTAAACTTTAAAGGCATGAAAGTGATTGAACTGGGCGCAGGGACTGGAATACTAGGCATCTTAGCAGTTTTATTAGGTAAGTTGAAAGGTTTTCATGAAATTAAGAGGCATCACAAAGAGGGCTTTGCAAATGTAAATGAGAAAAGCCAATGATGAGCACTGAGTGTGAAAAATGATGATTAAAATCTACAGCAAAATCTCGGGAGCCATTCAACAGCAGTTATAGGGATAGGACCCGGGTGGGATTGTTGTTGGTGCAGACTCAATGGGCCAAATAGCTACCTCCTGCACTGTAGAGATTCTATGAACCATTTTATTTATAAAATGTTTTTGTTCAGTTAAAGTTCTGACAGTTTATATTAATTAGCAGCACAGAATCGGTTTTACTACCATTCACTTTTGTCACACAGTGAATTAAAGGGAAAGGTGGGAGTAATACTTTTAGTGCAAGATTTTCCCCCTTCCTTAGTCTGATGTAAGTTTTTGTTTAGAAACATATCCAGAGTAAATTCCGTGAACTCATTCTCCACACTTACAGCAAATTTAGTTTGTCCAGTCTATGTGAAAATTAAAGCCCCCAATGATTGGTGGACTTTCTTAATACATAGGCCTCTTATCTAAAACTATTGTAAATCATTACTACAGGACATGATGCATTAACCCCATAACCTGTAGGCTGTCTATCAGTAGCAGGATATAAGTCAGATGTATCTTTCTTAGCTCCACTGAACATTATCTATTCATAGCCTTATCTTCAAATAATTAACCCATATTTTAAGAGCAACACAGCACGGGAAACAGGCCCTTCAGCCCAACGAGCCCGCGCCGCCGTCATAACTATATAGTAGCAAATACATTATCCTATTATATTATTCCTATATAATAATATATATATTATTCCTAATATGGAAAACTCTCACTATAGGGACAATTTGTTTCCCAATCAGCCTAAGAGCGAATTTTTGGGTTGTGGGAGGAAACCGGAGTGCCCGGAGAAAACCCACGCAACCACGGGGAGAACGCGCAAACTCCCGCAGACACCGGCCCAATTCCAAGTGTCTGCACAGCCACATCGATAGTCTCTGAGCTGTCATGGTGCCCTTCAGATGGTCCACATAAAGCACTCATTTACGACATGAGGTACCAGGCAACCCATGAATCAACATCCAAGAGCTGTACCCGCACCACCTGCCGAATGCATGCTCAATGTTGGTCAAGTATGGACCGAATTACCTGTGGAAAAAAGCCGTAGTTAAACAGTCCTAATATATCCCTCTATCTGCATACCGCTCATGTGGCTGTCCAAGAGACCCTTAAACAGCCCCAGCGTGCCTGCTCCCACCACCTTACTCGGCAGTGCATTCCACACCCCCACTACCCTTTGTGTGAAAAACTGCCCTCTAATATTCGTCCTATACATAGCCCCCCTCACCCTATGGCCATGACCCCTCGTCCTATCCATTTCTAAAGGTGGAAAAAGTTTACCTCCATTTACTCTATCTATACCCCTTATAATCTTATACACCTCTATGAGATCCCCTCTAAGCCGACGTCTTTCAAGGGAAAACAACCCCAGTCTATCTAATCGTTCCTCATAAGACAGTCCTTCCATACCAGGCAGCATCCTGGTAAACCTCCTCTGCACTCATTATTGTTTTACTAATCCTTACTTATGATTGATTTGATTTGATATATTATTGTCACGTGTATACAGTGAAAAATATTGTTTCATTTTTGTATTGGTACATTTATGTCAAACATGAAGTGGCCATAGGTTTGGAAGATGCTGCAACAATGCAGTAATTGGTGAATTACTGCAGCCCATGGCTCAGTATGTACTTGAGGTGGTATTTACCTGTACATTAGAATGTCCTTAGTTTTTTTTTTGCATTTGTGACCATGATTCAAAAGTGAGTGATTGTCTGGATCAAGTCCTAAATTTGAAATTTTTTTTCAGGAGGAAATGTGACAATTACAGACCAACCAAATGTTTTGAAGCAAATAGAACACAATGTTACAGCCAGCATCCCCACGTCTTGTAGAGATCGTGTAAATGTTCGTGCCCTGACCTGGGGTCATGATCATGTTCAGTTTCCGAGTGACTATGACATCATCCTTGGTGGAGAAATTGTCTATTATTCAAAGACCTATCCCTTATTAGTAAGTACCCTGCAACATCTCAGTAATGAAAAAACTACCATTTACCTTTCTTCCAAATTGTGGCGAGACTTTCAGATCCACCAATTTTATGAAAACATCCTACCTGAGCATTTTGATTGCAAACTAGTTAACAGAAATGAAGAAGAAAATGTCAATGTGTACAAAGTGATCAAAAAAAGTTCAAGGTCCGGGGATCAGCTGTAAAGAGAGAGAAACAAATTTTTTATAATGTGTAATGTGGGATTCTTGATGATGTTTTTCAATAACTATGCGTTGAAAGGGTCAGTCTAAAGAAATGCTACTTTGATCTCTTTTTTTCATGTTTGCTTTCTTTTGATTTTTGGTTTGGACTTTGGATTATTCACCTCTCTTTTCCTCATGGCTTGTAACTCAAGCCCTTTGGTGCCTCCCTCAAGACCCTTTCTTAATATACAAAGCTAGGATGTGAGACCACTTGACCATAATTCATGCCAAATAGTACGCTTGTCTAGTGCCCTCTTTCCACATTAGCATTTACTGGAAGAAATCAGTAGATGTAATTGGCTTTGGGAATCCTCACTGAATTATTTACTATCCTAGAGCTATCCTGATGGTCACTGTTACAATCTAATTATTGCCCTGGTTAAGATTAGCTAATTCATTGTAGACCATAGTCTAAAATTTAAGGCCTTATTGAATTGAATTGATTTGATTTATTATTGTCACATGTATTAGGATACAGTGAAAAGTATTCTTGTGAGCTGTTACAGACAAAACATACTGTTCATAGAATATATAGAGGAGAAGGAAAGGATAGGATGCAGAATATAGTGTTGCAGATACCAATAGGGTGAAGAGAAAGATCAGCTTAATGTGTGATAGGACCATTCATGACTTGTGTGTATCAGTCCTTTTCTGACAATGTGGTTTTGTAATTAAATAAAACAAACAGAATGAAAAGTCTATAAAAGTCCTGGTCTTCATGCTATCAGAAAGGATAAAGAGGCAATTGTGAAAATAAAGAAGTGATATATAGGGATGATTCCAGGTTATAGCCAACAAGAAAGAGTGAATAATCTGGTGGAGAGAGAAACAGATTGAACATTTTGAATCCAAACTCTTCCTTGAGATTTTTCCCTTCTCAGCTGCTGGCAGGCCTGCTGAGCTTTTTCGTTTTCCTTTTAGATTTCCAGCATCCTCAATATTTTAATTTTATTGAACAGTCTGGTTTCTCCAGAAAGGACTTAGAAAGGACCTGATAGAGATGTTTAAGGTTATGAAAGTGTTTGATAGGGTTAATGTTGATTCCATTTGCTGAGGAGATAGATCTATCTGGAGTGCCAATGTTTATAGTTTCATAAATTATTTGAACCTTTATTCAGGTTCTTGATAAGACAACTAGTTGGTGAACAATAGATGTGTACTATAACTTCTGGGCTCCCCAATATGGGATTTTGGGAGTATTCCAAAACTTCAATGGGGAACCCCTATTGGAGCTTCCCAGGTAAGCATCTGAACAGCAATTGCACAGAAATGCTAACTTCCCCTGGACAATTGTAGAGCACTGTGAACCATCCAACCATTTAAATCACTAACTTTGGATGATTCTCCTAGGGTTATGCTAATACTCAAAAAAAAAGAAGAAATAAAATATCTTCTAGTTTTTGTATTATTATTTTAAATGCCCAGACCTCAAACTGATCCCTGCATGGACTCCCCCTTTACCCACTAACTCTTGTAAGGCCACAGCTAGTGCATTGTGCGACATTCTGGCCACCACATTATGGGAAGGATGTGATTGCACTAGGAAGGGTGCAGACAGATTCACCAGAATATTGTTTACTTAGGCTGGATCTTCTCAGCTATGAAGAGAGGTTGGACAGACTGGGGTTGTTTTCTTTAGAGCAGAGAAATCTGAAAGGGTACCTCATCAAGCTGTACAAAATTGTGAATGATATGGATACGGTAGTTAGGAAGGAACTTTTCCCCTTATTAGAAGGATAAATAACTAGAAGGCTTGGATTTAAGGAAAGGAGCAGGAGATTTAGAGGAATTTGAGGAAAACTGTTTTTACCCAGAGGATAGTAGGAATCTGGAACCCATTGCTTGGACAGGTGCTAGAAGCAGGAAGCCTCGCAACATTTAAAAAGCGTTTAGATGAGTGCTTGAAACGCTGTGGCATACAAGGCTACAGACTAAGTGTGGAAAAATAGGATTAGAATACAAAGGTGTTTGATGGCGAGCATAAACATGATGGTCCGAAGGGCCTCTTTCTATGCTGTAAAACTCTATGGCTGGAATTTATCACTCAGCTCTCCATGGGAATCGGAGCAGGCGAGGAGAGGAAAATGGAAAGATCCATTGATCTCGGATGGAATTTTATGGTTTCGGGACTAGCGAGGGCATAAAATCCTACCCTATTAGAGGATAAAACAAGGGATTTTGTTCAGGACTGTTTTGGAATAACAAAATCTAAAGGTAACAAAAGCATGAATGAAGATTTCAGCAACAGCTGAACAGAGTGGAGTCATGCAATGTTATGGAAGTTGAAACAGATGGTCTTAGTAATGGCATGAATATATGGGAGGAAACACAATTCAAATATGACACTAAGGGCAGGATTTTACAGCTGTGCTCTCCCTAGGACCAGAAAATCCTGCCCAAGGTCAATGGACCTTTGATTAATCTATGTCCTGTCTGCATCAATTTCTCTGGTGGGCAGGATGGGAAAATTTCACCCACAGTTTGTGAACCGTTTGGTTCAGCTGTAAGCAATTGCCAGAGAGAGTTTATGCTTAGAGAATGGATTTTGCATGGCCAACTGAAAGATATTATTAAACTAGAAAGAGTGCAGCAAAGGTTTACTAGGATGCTACCAGGATTTGATGGATTGAGCTATAAGGAGAGGCTGAATAGACGGGACCTTTTTCTCTAGAGTGTAGGAGGCTGAGGGATGACCTTATAGAGGTCTATAAAATAATGAGGGGCATAGACAAGGTAGATAGTCAATATCTTTTCCCAAAGATAGGGGAGTCTAAAACTAAAGGGCATAGATTTAAGGTGAGAGGGGAGAGGTACAAAAGTGTCCAGAGGGGCAATTTTTTCACACAGAAAGTGGTGAGTGTCTGGAACAAGCTGCCAGAGGTAGTAGTAGAGGCTGGTACAATTTTATCTTTTAAAAAGCATTTAGATAGTTACATGAGTATGATGCATATAGAGAGATATGGGCCAAATGTGGGCAATCAGGATTAGCTTCAGGGTTAAAAAAAAAGATGGTGGCATGGACAAGTTGGATCAAACGGCCTGTTTCCATGCTATAAACTTCTATGACTCCTTGACAATGACTTTGGGTCTTTCCAGTATTTAGTTGGAGGGAATTGCTATGTATGCAGTTATAGATATTGAAGAAGCAGACTGACAATTATAGACAGTGGAAGAGTTGAGAGAAGTGATGAGGCAGAGCTGGATGTTTGTTCCTAACATACATATTGAAACTGACACTGCATTGTCAGATGATATTGCTGAGGAGAAAATGAGAAATAGGATGGGGATCAAGAATCGATCCTTGGTCCCCATCAAAGATAATGATTCTGGAGTGAGAAGCAGTTTTTGAGCAACTGATTCTCTGGCTATGATTAAATTGTTAAGAACAGAACCAGGCAGTCCCACCCAGCTGATTGACAGTGGAGGTCTGTTGAAGAAAAGGCGTGGTGGCACAGTGGTTAGTATTGCTGACTCACGGTGCAAGGGGCCCTGGTTTGATTCCATCCTTAGGTGACTGACTGTGGAGTTTGTATGTTCTTCCCATGTCTGTGTCGGTTTTTTCCGGGTGCTCCAGTTTCCTCCCACACTCCAAAGCTGCATGGGTTAGGTGGATTGCCGTGCTAAATTGCCCCTTGGTGTCAGAGGGATTAGCAGCATTAATGCATGAGGTTATGTGGATGAGATCTGGGCAAGATTGTTGTTGGTGCAGGCCCGATGGGCAGAATGGCCTCCTTCTGCATTGCAGGGATTCTATGACTCTTGTGAAGAATGGGATAGGTAACCACACCAAAGGTTGCATGTTGAGAAGGACAAAGAGGGATAGCTTAGCTTTGTCATGGAGAAGTAGAAAATCATTTATCAATTCAATGAGACTGATTTGTTCATTGGAGTTTGGAAACCTGATTGAAGGAATTCAAAAATGGAGTTCTGGGAAAGAAGAGTGCGATTTGGGAGGTAGCAACATATTAAAAGACTTTGGAAAGGAAATGAAATTGGAGATGGGGTGGTAGTTTGCAAGTACAAAGGGAGTTAAGAGATGATTTTTCTGAGGTGTGGAGTAATGGACAGCAGAGAATAATATCTGAGCTTTTAAAAAAATGAAATTTAAGCTTGATAATCAACAAAGAAGGTGTTCAATGAGGGATTCACCATAGCGTATTATGTATAATACATTAAATTACTGAATAAAATAAACTTGATTATTACAAAGTGTGCCAATTTAGATAAGATTATCATAAAAATGAATGAAAATATTTGTAGAACAGTTGTCAGAAAAATTATTTTCTCTAAGTGACAAATGTTTGGAATAATCCACCAGCAAGATAATAATGTCATCCACATTGGAATCATTGAAAATATAATTAGATGCTGCGATGGATCAATTCACATGCTCCAGGGATTAGAAATGAATTGCAAATTACCTTTCGTTATCTACTTTGTAAGATTCTTTATTCATTTGCTGAATTATCTGTGGAGATTTTTTCAATATTTGTGAGCTGAATTTCATTGAACTTTACAATTCTTTTATATTTTCTCTCCAAAAATTGTGCCTTGAATTTAAGCGCTATAGTATGGGAAAATCATAGTGCATCATACAGAAGGAGGCCATTCAGCTCATCAAGTTTGAACCCACTACAATCCTACCCAGGCCCTATCTCCATAACTCCACATGTTTACCCTGCTAATACCCCTGACAATAGAGTCAATTTATTATGGCCAATCAATCTAACCTGCACGTCTTTGGAGTGTGAGAGGAAACCAGAACACCTGGAGGAAACCCACACACACACAGGGACCCGAGGCCAGAATTGAACCTCGGTCTCTGGCATTGTGAGGCAGCAGTGCTAACCACTGTGCCACCCCTCATCTCACTGTTAACAGAAGATGTCTGATCACTGTCCTCAACCAAGATTTTGGACACAAAACATTTTTTTAACAGGAGCCATTGGACAGTCAGTCATAAAGTTGAGGAACTGATATTAATTCTATTTTAATCCCAGGTTCAGGAAGACCAAAGGGATCTATATCAGCCATATTGCTAAGCACAGACCAAACATCAAAGGCGGGGTCTTTCTGAATTATACCACGTCAGATGGTGTGCTTAACCACTTTGGATGTCAAATGCATTTTATGTTTCTTTATCAATTCTGCAAGAAGCCTTTTTCCTTTGATTTTAAGTTCCTTAATTATCAGCAGCATATCAGTGAAAATTAAAGAATGGTTATGGCACAGAAGGACGCCATTTGGCCCATTGCATCTGTCCTGGCTCCCTGAATGAGCAATTCTTCTACTGCCATTTCCCCTGCCTTTTCCCCAGAGCTTTGCAAATGTTTCCTTTTCCGATAGTGACCCATTTCCCTTTGGAAAATCTCGATTGAACCTATCTCCTCCTCCACACTCTCAGGTAGTGTATTCCAGATTCACATAATTCACTGTGTGGACAAGTTTTTCCTCATGTCATCATTCTATTTTGTTAATTACCCTAAATCTGTGCCTTCTCATTCTTGACCCTTTCACAAGTGGGAACAGTTTCTCCCATCTATTATATTGTGAGTTATTATGGATTTCTCTCTATAGCTTTAATTGTAGTTTTGTGGATGAGGATTGATGATTTAGAATGTTTCATATACAAACATCACCTTGTATCTTATTCGAGATAAAAAAAAGTAACCAAATTCCTAAAAACATGCTATGTCATCTGAAGGAAAATGGACTAACAGTTTTGTCAATGTTTTGAAGCTTGCTCAATGTATTTTAAAAATACATTACAGTTATTTCATATATATGGAACCTTAAAGATTAATAATGATCAAGTGATTTTCTCACTTCATACCTAGTCATGGATCCTTTTCCCAACTATTTGCTGTGCACACTGTGTTGTTAGGCTACATGCATGCTTATCATATTAGATGATGAAATATACAATTTAAGAGGGCTGAGTATAAGGATGTATCTTAAAGAAAATTGCAGTTTTATCACTCTTTGTCTACAGTCTAGAAAATATAAGGCTTAGAATATGGAAAAACAGTATTTGGTCCATCCTATGAGTGAGTTCTATGTTAGACTATTTAAAATGAGTCCTACTGTCATGCTTTCTCCCCAAGACCCTTTTTCTAAAATATTGATTTAATTTCCCATAAAAGATTTAATGGTGTCTGCCTCAACCATTTCTTGCTCCTCGCTCTTTTAGTGACAATTTTAAATTCATCACTTGTTCCTTAGCCAAATGAAATAACCATTAAAAATGATGACGGTTTTAAAAATGCTTCCGATTTCCACCTAGTCTTCCTTGCAATAGTGAAATTAATTTCAGTGGCTCAAATCTCACCTTAAATCCTCTGGAAACTTGCCAGGCAGGTGGGAAACTCTTGCAATGACTTTCACATCAGCTTTTTATTGAAGTTGAAATTCCTAACTACTACTTCCAAATTGCAGACAATATACTGAAACAATTGCAAATATGTTGCTGGATATGTAAGCAGAGTAGTGGAATATGAATCTAAAGACAAACCAATATGAAGACTTGTCTATACATTAAGAGAATACATTTTCATAGATTCTACATAGTGCAGAAGGAAGTCATTCAGCCCATTGAGTCCATGCCAATTCTCTGCAAAAGCAACTTCGTCATAAGTTAAAGTTTATTTATTAATTACAAGTAAGGCTGCAATGAAATTATTGTGAAATTCCCCTAGTCGCCACAGTACGTCGCCTGTTCAGGTCAATGCACCTAGCCAGCACATCTTTTAGAGGAGGAAACCCACACATACACTGGGAGAATGTGCGAACTTCACATAGACAGTGACCCAAGCCAGGAATCGAAATGCCAAACCTCCCCACCCTATCCCTGTAATCCCAAACATTTACCATGGTTAATCCACCTCAAGTGCACATCTTTGGATGCTATGGGGCCATTTAGCATGGCCAATCCAACTAATCTGCACATCTTTGGACTGTGGAGGAAACTGGAGCACCTGGAAGAAACACACTCAGACATGGGGAGAATATGCAAACTCCACACAATCACCCAAGGCTAGAATCGAATCTGGGTCTCTGGCACTGTGAGGCAGCAGTGCTAACCACTGTACCACCATAAAAGGTTTATTGGATATAAAGTGTTTTGAGACATCTTGAATATTTTTAATCATTTTCTACCACAAGGTTTGGATATGTTTACTTTTAATATTGGAGTTTTAAAATCATTATGTATTCAATGGGTGGCATGGTGGCGCAGTCATTAGCACTGTTGTCTCACAGCACCCGGGAATCCAGGTTCAATTCCCGGCTTGGGTCATTCATTGTCTGTGTGGAATTTGCACATTCTCTCCTTGTCTGCGTGGGTTTCTTCCAGGTGCTCCAGTTTCTTCCCACAGCACAAAGATATGCAGGTTAAGTTGATTGGCCATACTAAATTTCCCCTTTGTGTCAGGAGGACTAGCTAGGATAAATGCATGGGGTTATGGGATAGGGCCTGGGCGGGATTGTGGTTGGAGCAGATTCAATGGGCTGAATGGTTTCCTACCGCATTGTATGATTCTATGATTTATGCCTATGAATAAATTTTTAGTAAAGCTTGGATGATAAAACTCAAAATGCTAAGTTGTTAGTTTTGGTGTTGTTTCTGTATAAATTGCAAATAAACAACTTATGTGTTGATCTTCAAAAAGCATTTCATTGGAAGGTCTTTGATCTTATTGTGAACAGAGATATGAAAAATAAAAGCTAGTTAACTATGTAACAAAGATCCCTTTGAAAGCAGACAGGTAATGCAAGCAGTAAGACTTTTAAAGATTAAGCTGTATAGGATTTGGCTAAACCCAAGGGATCAAAATGTTGGAGGAATAATTAAAAATAATCTTGTTAAGTCAAGTGAAGAATTGAATAGCATGTCTTTCACATATGTATTCCTCCATATCTGCCATAATGGACCTGAGTGAGATTAGGTATATATCACTAACCATTTTATTTCACATGTGATAAACGTACACAGTTGAAACAAATCTCACTGACTTCCACTAAAATTCAATTTCCTCCACCTAAGCAAGAAAAATAATAAACTGTGTACACTGTGTATCAATTAGCCAACATTAAATTGGCCCAAAATTAATTGTAAAGTAGAATACTGCAGATCTGAAGATGCTGAAGAGCTGAAATGAAAATGTTGGAAATACTCAAAGTTAGGCATATCCGCAGGGAGAGAAACAAAGTATATTTCAGGTTGATGATGTTTCATCATTTATGCTGGTTTGATCAGCTTTATTTCCAGGTTCAGTTTACTTTGTAAACTTTGTTTGTTTCCTTTTCAGCAGCAACTAACTGCCTTCCAACTGGTGGCATCTTTATTTTTTATCCCACAATAGTTGCCACGAAGCCTATTATTACTGTACCACGTCCCTTTGAAACTCTTCATGTGGAATGCAAAAAAGCCTCAAAAGTTTATTAGACGATTCTGAGATAAGGACTCTTCTATTGACTCCAACCATTCCAAATATAAGTTACATTAACACTCTTTTATCTGTCAAAGATTGTGGGTTCAAGTCCTCCTCCAGAGACTTCAGCACGAAATTTTAGCTGCGACTTCAGTACAATACTGAAAGAATGTTACATAGAAAGGCACCATGTTACAGGTGAGACATTATACCAAGATTTCTATTAAACCCGCAATTCCAAGTTTCTCCTCTCAAATGTGTACAACCACACCCACTCTCACAACTCAAACACATAGCCTGCCTCTTGTAACTATCCAGCCCTAATTCACCAACATAGTTGATTTTAAATATCACCACCTCCAAACTACCCAACTCATCATACTTCCTTGGGTAATTTTATTCCTTTCATGCTGTTTCTAGCATACATTTGGCCTGCTGTGACCATACTAGCCCTTTGAATAAACAATGCATCTTGTGCCTTTTCCCACCTTCTCCCCATAACTCTGCACATTCTTCTTTTTCAATAATCCGTTTTCCTCTTGAATGCCTTCACTGCATAGGCCTCCATCACACTGCCCAGCAGTGGGATTCCAAATCTTAATCTCTCAATATTAAATTAAAAATGGGATTTTGATAGGGATTAGTTCAGTTTAAGAAACCAGGTTGGGATGGATGAGTTGGTCCAAAGAGTCTGTTTCCATGCAGTATATCTCTATGGTTGGATCACACCACCGCACCTGTCCTTCATGGAGAAATTTTTCCGGAAACATACCTTCAACCACATGGTGATCAAGCAGTGGTCAGCGTGTAATGTCCTTGAGGCCCTGAGAGAAAAGGAAATGGCTAATCCTATCAGATGGTTCCCTGAGCAGACTGTGTCATCTGGCAGAATGCCTCATCCCAGAGCTCGCAAACAAGCACCAAGACCTGGTTTGGCTGGTGGTGAGAAAGGCACTCCCCATCAGATCCTTTATGCACACTTGAGGTGGCTGCAGGGATGTCGAGACAGCCGCACACCTCATTGTGGGATGTGCCTTTGCAAAAAAGGTCTGGAGTGAGATGCAGTGGTATTTCTCGAGGTTTGTCTCGAGCAGCTCAATGACGCAGGACTCTGTGCTCTATGGGCTGTTTCTGGGAACACACACCAAGACAAATATCAGCTGCTGCTGGACTGTCATCAACTTGTTGAAGGACACACTTTGGTCCACCCAAAACTTGCTGATCTTCCAGTTGAAAGATTTGTCCTTGACCGAGTGTTGCAGACTAGCACATTCTAAGGTCCAGGACTACATGCTGAGGGACACATTCAAGCTTCATAACAGAACACAGTAATATTTGAGGCATGTATATAGTTTTAAGTAATGAAATGTAATGAATGTAATGTGTAAATAAGCATTACTGAAAAAATGATTCTTTTTTTGCACTGTTTGTAATCTTTGGATCTGTCATTTTGCAGTAGTTTATTTGAGAATTTTTTAATGAATAAAGTATATTTTTGAAATAAAAAAAGTCTCTATGGTGCTCTGATAAGACGATAAGACAAAGGAGCAGAATTAGGCTGCTTGGCCCATTGAGTCTACTCTGTCATTCAATTCTGGCTTTATTTCCCTCATTCCCATTATCCTGCCTTTTCCCCACAATCCCTGACCCCCTTATTAATCAAGAACCTTTCTATTTTTATCTTAGACATTCAGTGACTTGATCTCCACAGCAAAGAGTTCCACAAATTGACCATTCTCTGGCTGGAGAAATTCCTCCTCATCTTTGTTTTAAAGGATTATCCCTAAAGTCTGAGATTATGCAATCTGGTTCTAGATTTTCTTACTAGTGGAAACATCTTCCCCATGTCCACCCTATCCAGGCCTCGCAATATCTTGTACGTTTGCATAAGATTCCCCCTCATCCTTCTAAACTCCAACAAATACAGACACAGCGTCCTCAACTGTTCCTCACTCGACCAACAGTTCATTCCACGGATAATTTTTGTGAATCTCCTCTTGACCCTTTCCAAGGCCAGCATATCCTTTCTTGGATATGGGGCCCAAAACTGCTCTCAATACTCTGAGGTATGACCAGAACAAAGAACAAAACAGCACGGGAAATAGGCCCTTCGGCCCAACGAGCCTACACCGCCACCCCGATGTTCCCACCTCTACCCGTGATCCGTGTCTATGTTTACAGATCTATGGATTAAAAACCAAATTTGAGACAATTTAGGGAGAATTTGTTTTGCCAGTTAACCTAAGAGCACATCTTTGGGATGTGGGAGGAAACCGGAGCACCCGGAGAAAACCCACGCAAGCACGGGGAGAATGCGCAAACTCCCACAGACACAGGCCCAAATCCATGTATCTGCACAACACAGCGATAGTCACTGAGCTGTCATGTTGCCCATCAAATAGTCCAGGTCAAGCGTACATTAACAACGTGAAGCACTAGGATACTCTCGAAAAAAATCCAAGAGCAGCCCTCTCACGACCCATCGCATGTATGCCCCTTGTTAGACAACAAGGTGGATCAAAGCACCTGTAGGATAAAAACAAGTACATCAATATCATCATCTATTTACACACTTCCCAGGGACTCCCAAAGCTCATGATCCTATTTTAAATTAGTTTTCTATACCCCTCCATTCCCATTCTGTTCATGTGCCCATCTAAGTATTTCTTAAATAACTCCAGAGTGCCTGCCTCCAGCACTTTACTTGGCAGCGCATTCCATACCCCCACCACCCTCTGTGTGAAAAAACTCCCTCTAGCATCCAAATTATACCTTACCCCCCTCACCCTAAGCCCGTGATCCCTCGTGCTATTCGAGTCCATCCTAGGAAAAAGCTTAACCCTGTTTATTCTATCTATACCCCTCATAATCTTGTACACCTCTATTAGATCTCCTCTAAGTCTATGCCTTTCTAAGGAAAACAGTCCCAATTTGCCTAACTTCTCCTCGTAACTCAGACCTTCCATACCAGGCAGCATCCTGATAAACCTCCTCTGCACTGTCTCCAGAGTCTCCACGTCCTTCCGGTAGTAAGGCGACCAGAACTGGACACAGTATTCCAAATGAGGTCTAACCAGCGATTTATACAACTGCAACATTAAAGGCCAGCTCTTGTACTCTATACCCCTTCCTATAAAGGCTAGCATACCATATGCTTTCTTCACAACCTTCTCCACATGCTCTGCCACCTTCAGAGACTTGTTCACCTGCACCCCCAGGTCCCTCTGCGTTTCTATACTCTTAATAGGTCTACCCTTTATCATATACCTCCCCGCTACATTCTTTCTCCCAAAATGCATCACCTCACATTTATCAGGATTGAATTCCATCTGCCATCTATCTGCCCAAGCTACCAGCCTATCTCTGTCCTGCTGCATCGCCTGACAATGCTCCTCACTATCCGCAAGTCCAGCCATCTTTGTATCATCTGCAAACTTGCTGATCACTCCACTTACTCCCTCTTCCAAGTCATTTATATAAATTACAAATAGAAGAGGTCCCAGTACCGAGCCCTGTGGCACACCATTAGTGACCGACCTCCAGCTAGAAAAACACCCTTCCACTATTACTCTCTGTCTCCTATTACTAAGCCAGTTCCTTATCCATCTAGCTACCTATCCCATGAGTCTTGACCTTCTCAATTAACCTTCCATGAGGGACTTTGTCAAACGCCTTACTGAAATCCATATAGACGACTTCAACAGCTCGCCCTTCATCGATCATTTTCGTCACCTCCTCAAAAAATTCTACCAGATTTGTAAGGCACGACCTCCCCTTAACAAAGCCATGCTGCGTATCCCTAATCAGATCGCAACGCTCTAAGTGCCTATACATTCTATCTCTAAGAATCCCCTCCAACAGCTTCCCTACCACTGACATCAAACTCACTGGCCTATAATTTGCAGGGTTATCCCTACTACCCTTTTTAAACTTTACACAGCCTCAGAAGAACATCCCTACTCTTGTATTCTAGCCCTCTTGACATGAATGCATTTGCCTTTCTAACTGCTAACTGAATCTGCACGTTAACCTTAAGCTAATCTTGAACATGGACTCCCAAGTCCCTTTGTGCTGCTGATTTCCTAAGCATTTCCCCATTTAGAAAATAGCCTATGCCTCCTTCCAAAGTGTATAATCTCACAGTTTTCCACACTGTATTCCATCTGCTACTTCTTTGCCCACTCTCCTAACCTGTCCAAGTCCTTATGCAGCACCTCTGCTTCCTCAATACTATCTGTCCCCCTACATATCATCTGTAAATTTAGCAACAATGGCTTAAATTCCTTCTTCCAAATTGTTAATGTACATTGTGAAAAGTTATGGTCCCAGCATCAACCCGTGAGGCACACTACCAGTCACCAGCTGACATCCTGAAAAAAAAGCCTTTACCCCTACTCTCTGCCTTCTGCCAGTCAGCCAATCCTCTACCCATATCAGGGTCTTACCCTTAACACTATGGGCTCTTAAATTATTTAACAATCTCCAATTGGTACCTTGTCAGAGGCTGTCTGGAAATAGGATAAGTATGGAGCTCCTGTTCCAACTTCAGGCAAGTTGGCAGCCAGAGCATTCAGATTTAAAATAATTAACTAAAAAAGATGAGAAAAGTTTTGTTTACTCAACTAGTTGTAATGACCTGAATACAATGCCGGGAAAGGTGATGCAAGCAGATTCAATAGTAATCTTCAAATAGTGAGTGGATATGTTTTGCAGAGGAAAAGAAACGTTAGCTATATGGGGCTAAGATGGGGGAGGTTAGGAGAGGACTCATTAGATAGCATTTTTGAAGAGCTGGCATAAGCAGAATGGTTCCAAAGTGTCGTTCTGCTGTATAATCAAAGGGAAAACAGAGTTTAGACTGCACAACCACTATCTAATGTGCTACAGAAACTGAAAATGCCACATCTCAGGCTGCCAAACATTGCCAACTGTTCTGCCCCAAATCTGAGGGAGGAAATAAAAGCAAAAAAAATTTTTCTGGCCCTTCCGCGTGTTCTAACTGCAAAAGAGTAACTGGTCACATAAAAAGCTTTGACAAAAGGAGTGTGACTCTTTGAGGTTTGGGCATCATTTTATGAAAACAGAAGTAGGAAGAGCTGGATGCATTGGACATCTCTTGGCAGCATATGAGACCAAGGGAGAAAGAGAGATTCAGGAACTTTCTCTTCCATTCATGATGTGATTTGTTAAGGTGTATCAATAGTGCAGTTGAGATGCAGCAGGGGAGAGTCAGTGATTAGGCAGGAGAGGCTAGCCCATTGCACTAGGGGTAGGCTGGTGCCTGCAATCATGGTTTCCCTAACAAAGGGTAAAGGATCAGGGCAGCCATCTGATGTAATTTTTAAAGAAAAGTTTATTTATTAAATATAAAGTAGGCTTCCATTAACACTGCAGTGAAGTTACTGTGAAAATTCCTTATCACTACACTTCAGTGCCTGTTCAAACCCACCCCGAGGGAAAATTTAACATGGCCAGCACATCTTTTGGACTATGGGAGGAAACCCATGCAGACACAAGGAAAACATACAAACTCCACAGTGACCAAAGCAGTAATTGAGCCCAGGTCCCTAGTTCTGTGAAGCAGCAGTACTAACCATTGTGCCACCATCTCAGACTTTTGGCTAAAATGGAGCATCAGGTCAAGCCCAGGATGGGGTGCAATCTTATTAGCTCAAATCTTGTTTGATTGAACCAAAAGTCTTGTCTTATGGATTTTCATCTTATTTGTCCCTCATGTGGGACCATCAATGGACTTCATTTGTATTGGCCTTGCTGATTGGAAATAAAGTACTGAAGGGTACATCAATAAAAAAAAGCCCAGTTGAGATGTTTTCACTTTTTTCCCCAAAATCTATCATTTAAAAACTAAGGGGAATTTTGTGGGGGAGATGGGGGGAGGAAAAAAGGCAATAAAACCGTCAGCATGACACTTCCATCCACACCATTATTGTAGTTTTTTTTTCTTTTTAAAATACAGTTGATGATGATTTTTGTCTGTTTGATTTGCAAGATGTGATTTCTACAAAGTACACCGAAAGCCTGGTGGAAATGCTTTCATTTTTGTTCTCAATCATTTAACAACTGACGGGACCTGTGGTGAAGAAGTTGGAGGGGGGCGGCGGGAACAATAAAACCGTTAAATAAAAGCAAACTACGGCGGATGTTGGGATCTGAAACCAGAAGAGAAAATGCTGGAAAATCTCAGCAGCATCTGCAAGGAGAGAACAGAGCTGACGTTTTGAATGCAGATGACCCAATAAAACCGTTAAGTTTGTCACTTCCATCCTGCACCACTTTATATTTAGACAGTATTTTTAAAGAAAGTAATCGTTTGGATTTTTTTCTCTCGTTTCAGGAACCTCTTCTTTCAATTTCCCCTCCAAAATCTATCATTTAAAAACTAAGGGGAGCTTTGGGGGTGGGGAAAAAAACAAAAAAAACTCCATTATTAGTCGCTTCCATTCCACACCAATTTTTATTTTGCCAGTTTTCCCCCCCCCTTTTTAAAATACAGTCGTTTTGAATTTTATCTCGTTTCAGGAACCTCCTCTTTCACTTTTTCCCCCCAAAATCTGTCAATTAAAAACTAAAACAAATGAGGGAGGAGGAAAAAAAACAATAAAACCGTTGTTAGTCACTTCCGTTCCTCACCAGTGATTATTTTGTCAGTAAAATAGTCGTTTTTTTTTATTTCGTTTAAGCAACCTACTCATTAAAAAAATAAGAGAGGGTTTGAGAGGAGGAGAAAACAAAACAAATAAAACCGTTAAGTTAGTCACTTCAATTCCGCACCACTTTTTATTTTGTCAGTATTTATTTCCTTTTATAAATTAGTCGGTTTTGATTTTTATCTCCTTTCAGGAATCTCTCTTCCAGTTCTTTCTCAAAATCTGTCATTTAAAAATTCAAATAAATTGGGGAGATGGGAGAAGTAAAAACAAGTAAAACCTTCAATTAATTATTTCCATTTCGCACCACTTCTTACTTTGTCGGTTTTTTTGCTTTTTTAAGAAATACAGTAGTTTCGGATTTTTTAAAAAATCTTGTGTCAGGAACGTCCTCTTTCAGTTCTTTTTCAAAATCTATCATTTAAAAAATAAGAAAAGCTTGGGGACAAGGAGGGAAAAATAACCAAATACCGTTTAGTCACTTCCATTCCGCATCACTTTTTATTTTGTCAATAAAATCGTAGATTTTTTTTCCCTGTTGCAGGAAGCTTCTCTTTCACTTTTTTCCCGAAGTCTATCATTTAAAAATTAAAATAAATGGGGGATACTGGGGGGAAAGAGAAAAAACAATCAAACCTTCAGTTAATCACTTCATTATGCGCCACTTTTTATTTTGTCAGGACTTTTTTGAAGTACAATTGTTCTTGATTTTTATGTCATTTCATCAGAAACCTCCTCGTTTTATCTCATCAGAAACCTTTCACTTCTTTTTCAAAATCTATCATTTAAAAACTAAGGGGAGCTGGGAGAGAAAAAAATATCGTTAGTCACTTCCATTTCGCGCCACTTTATTTTGTCAGTAAAATCGTAAGTTTTGATTTTTTTTCCGTTGCAAAAAGCTCCTCTTTCACTTTTTTCAAAAATCTGTTATTTAAAAATTAAAAATAAATGGGGAAAGGAGAAATAAACAATAAAACGGTTGTTAGTCACTTTCATTCCGCACTTCTTTGTCAGCAAAATCGTAGTTTTGATTTTTTTTTCTGTTGCAAGAAGCTTCTCTTTTACTTTTTCAAAATTTATCATGTAAATATTAAAATGAGGGAGAAGGGAAAGAGAAAAAAAATCAATAAAACAGTTGTTAGTCACTTCCATTCCGCACCACTTTATTTTTGTCTTTTTTTTTCCTTTTTTTAAAAATACAATCGTTTTGAATTTTTTTCTGTAAAAAGGGTTTGGTTGATTTTTGTTTTAAGGATGAGAAGAAGACAGTTATTTATTTCCTTTCTAGAAACACTTTCTGTGGATGATGTTGGCGCCCACCTCCTTGTACTCGGAGGCCAGCACCCACATCTGCTGGAAGGCGGAGAGGGAGGAGAGGATGGAACCGCCCGTCCACACCGAGTACTTCCTCTCGGCCGGGGCGCACACCTTCACCGGGGTGCCGGTGGGCACCATCTTGGTCATCTCCTTCAGCATGCGCTCGTCGATGCCGGGGAAGAGGCTGGAGCCGCCGGCTAGGATGACATTGGCGTAGAGGTCGCGGCGGAGGTCGATGTCGCACTTCATGATGGTGTTGAAACACAGCTTGTCGATGCCCGGCGCCTCGATGCCGATGTTGGCGGGTAGGAAGAGGGTCTCGGGGCAGCGGAAGCGCTGGTTCTGGATCTTGATGACCTGGCCGTCGGGCAGCTTGTAGTCCTTCTCCACGTCGCACGGCTTCTTGCACATCTCTGCCTGCAGGTCGACGGCCACGTAGCACAGCTTCTCCTTGATGTCGCGCACGATTTCCTTCTCGGCCGTGCTGACGAACGAGACGCCGCTCTCGGTAAGGATGCGCACCAGGTACTCGGTGAGGTCGCGGCCGCCCAGCTCCAGGCGCAGCACGGCGTGCGGCAGGCAGTAGCCCTCGTAGATGGGCACCGTGTGGGTGACGCCGTCGCCGCTGTCCATCACGCAGCCGGTGGTGCGGCCCGAGGCGTAGAGGGCCAGCACGGCCTGGATGGCCACGTACATGGCGGGCAGCTCGAAGCACTCGAAGAGGATCTGGCACATCTTCTCGCGGTTGGCCAGCGGGTTGAGCGGCGCCTCGGTCAGCAGCGCCGGCCGCTCGTTCGACTTGATCTTCAGGTCGTTGTCGTAGACGTAGCGCCAGATCTTGTCCATGTCGTCCCACGAGGTGACGATGCCGTGCTCCACCGGGTACTTGATGGTCAGCACCCCGCGCTTGGCCTGCGCCTCCTCGCCGATGTAGAAGTCCTTCTGGCCGGCGCCGATGATCAGCGCCTTCTGCCGCGGCCTGCCGATCACGTTGGTGAAGATGGAGCGCGGCTCCTTGTCCCCCGAGATGCCGGCCTTCACCAGCCCCGAGCCGTTGTCGATCACGATGGCGGGCTGGAAGTCCACCATCCTTGCGAGCAGTCCCAAAACCAGGAGAAAAATTAAAGGGGTGGGGGGAATTAGGAAGAAGAGGGGAGAAACAGTGACACCGAACACACACTTAAACAACAAACTGCACCCCCCCACCAAAGGTGTGCTTGCAACAACGCCGCTCAAACGCCAATGAAGCCCCCACACTTGCCAGGCCAGGTTTTAACATTTCTGTGAGGTCTCGCCCACCCAATTGTGACAATCTTTGGCAGAATTATGAGGAAATAATCATCAGTGAGCAAGGTCACGTCAGCTAGCAACCTCTGGACAACCACTCACTTCAACAAGCCTCACTTCAACAAGCACACACCCTGTCACTCTGGACAACCACTCATTTCAGCAGTATTCACTTCAGTAAGCTGATCTGAGGTTGCTGTCGGCTGTCAAGAAAGTCCACAACATATACACTCTAAAAAGCAGCTTGAACCACTCTGGATTTTTGTTGCTTATACAACGATAGATTTATTAAAAATTCAGAAAATTTCACAATACATCTGAACCTATGGATTTCTGTACCAAATTGAACACCTATATCAAGTATCATTAATGTTTCATGTTAATAAAGCTATCACTTATCAAACTAGATTTTTTTTAACCGAGGTAAGTATTATACGATATTATTCAGCTTTATTCTATTATTACACAATGAATGGATTTTGGTGTTTTGACTCTTCAGTTGGAATATTTTGATAAGAAAAAATAGTTTGGCTGATGTATCCATGTCTCCTGACATGTAAAAGGCTTGTCTCTATTGCACAAAAGGATTCCCAATTGTAAATAAGCCCATAGACCCAGTGAGATGCCACCTGTAGGATCAAGACAATTAACAACTCCCTTTGTGTTTGTAAAATAAAGCTCATAAGGAAATCCTTTAATCCAGATACAAGAACTGTATCTTTGAATGTACTTTTATTAAAACTTCACCAACATAATCTGCTTTATGGACACCATGGCACAAACATGACATTGCCACATAATAGACTTGTTATCAACATTAAAGCTCTGGGAATAAAACATTTAGCTCTCAGTTCAAATTCAGATACCTTGCGGGTGGAAAGGATGGTTTACCTGAATTATCTTGGATGAATTGATCTCGCAGGAACTCTGGCAAAGAAAGCCATTGGTGGTTCATGCTGAATGTATGCAGTTTGATTCCAATGCCAAAGTATGGCTTTCAATGACAAATCTTTTAATTGAGTTCTTTTCCCCCAAAGTCCAGACACACACTAGATCTACAGTAAAATATATTACTGGACCATTAATCCAGAAGATTAGTTAATTGGACATAGGAGTTCAAATTCCACTTGGGAAATTAAATTCCATTGATTAAATAAATCTAGAGTCAAAGGCAAGTATCAATAATGATGATCATGCAACTAATGCAGTAGTGTAGAAATCAAGTTCACTAATGCCCTTTAGTGAAGAAAAATCTATCTTTCTTAGTTACCTTACTCCACATGTGAATGTGACTCCACATTCACCTCAATGTGGTTAACTTTTAATTGCACTCTGAAATGGCCTTGCAACTACCTCAGCATAAAGCGAGATGACCACCTGGAACCATCAAAAGTTCTGGATATGACAGAGACCCATTTGACTCTGCAAAGTCTTCCTCACAACCATCTGCAGACGTGCCAAAATTGGGAGTGATGTCCCAGAGTAGTCAAGCAACATCCTGACATAATCATGGTCCTAAAGTCATATTTTTTCAGCTAATATCCTACCATCCCATCCCTATGCATCCAGTCCTTTAGACAGAACCACTAGACTGCAGCCTCATCAATTACTTGTCATTACATCTATCCATGACAGTATTGATAGAGGAGTAACAACGCATTTCTTTTGGAGAAAAGGCCGCATCATCTTCATATTTGTATGTTATTGCCCTCAATGGTTAAATGGTATAAATTCAGGACAGAAATAGCCATTCAAAACAGATTCCAGTCTTCAGCTAGTTAGATCACCTTGCATGATATAACAAAATGGATACTACAAATGGGCCCTGACATCATCTTGATTGCAGTGCTGAAGGTTTATGCTCTAGACCTAGCAATAGTCTCTAACCAAGTTGCTCAATTTCAGCAACAACACTGGTGTCTAAGCAACAAGGTGGAAACTTTCCCATGAACCACCTATTTATATAAAATGTACAAATACAATCTAACCGTTTACCATTTTTCAGTCTTCTCTAAATTATCAGTAAGGCAAAAGGCATCATCAGCAATGCTGTCATGTGGCAATTACTCAACAGTAGTTTCCTCAATGCTTATTTTGAGCTCTGTAAGGACCACTGGGCTTCTGCCCTCATTACAGACTTGATCTGAATATGGAAAAAGAGTTGAATTCTAATGGTGAGATGAAAGTGCACCTTTTGACTAGATGTGGTACTTGGGAATTTGGAGGGCCCTTGAAATCAATGGGAATTATGAAAAAAGTTTCCACTGGCTGGAGTCATAATAACACAAAAGAAGGTCAAAGTTGAAGTTTATTTATTTAATAATAAAAGTCATTCTGTTTGCTGGACACCAGTGATTTCAGTTGCAGGATATTGCTGCAGAATTTGTTCAGGGCACTCCCAAGTCCAGTGACTTTCAACCATTTAATCAATGATCTGTCCCCCATCATATGATCAAATCTGAATAGGTTTGCTAATGATTGCAATGTTCTGTTCCAGTCACAACTATCCAGGAAATGAAGTAGTTTGTGTTACATGTAGTCAGATCTGACCCGGTGAGATAGGGAGATGTCTATCCCAGCATGTGAAGACAGACTCCAGCGGATTGAGCGGACGAGACCAATGGAAGGTCCAATAGTCAAGAAGGTGGTCTCTGCAAGCAACGTGGAATGTGAAAAGCAGGACAAGACACAGAAAATATCCAGGTCATCCACTGCGCTTAGTCCCATCTCCAGCTGTCTTGACTCTTGTCTTGACACTGGATCTAGAATTGGGAAGAGTGAAGCTGATGCAGCACAACTCTCCCTCACTTTAATTCAAATCAAGCGCTAGTCTCAAGACTATTATCATCATCAGTGTCCTGTTTGACCCTTGAAGTCCTGTGGCGATGAGCGAGTGATGAAGCAGCGATATGTTGGGAGCTGTAGTCATGGACCTGCACACAGGCAGCTCAGGTCTAATGGTCATTTTCTGCTAACTGAAGCAGCAGTGAAATTGGTGTCTACCTGGTTGATTGAGCAGCCTCTTCAGCTATGCACTGCTCACCTCCGTAGAAGGAAGAAGGGGCTAGAAAAGATGCCCTAAACATTGTCTGCTTTACTACATCTTGGCCAGTTTACTGTGGCTGGCGGGGATCCCATCTTACAGTCAAACAAACAAAATAAAACACAAGGTGACACTGCTCACCTTTGGCACTTGGAATGTGCGCACACTTTTGGACAACCCTACAGCAGACAGATCACAGAGAAGAGCAGCAGTAGTTTCCAGAGAGCTTGCAAGATACAGCATTGACATTACAGCCCTGAGTGAAACTTGTCTTGTCAATGTAGGTCAGTTGACTGAAACTGGAGGTGGATACACTTTTTACTGAAGCTGTTGCGGCAGCGATGATCATCATGATACTAGAGTTGGATTCACCTTCAGAAGTCACCTTGTTCGGAAACTTGATAGTCTACCCAAGGGTGTGAATAACCAGCTTATGACATTACAGCTTCCGCTACAGAACAGAAATCAAGCCACCCTGATCAGTGCCTATGCCCCCGCAATGAACAACCCAGACAAGATGAAAGACAAGTTCTATGAAGAACTAGATGCCCTATAACAGCAATGAGCAGTACCAACAAGCTGATCTTGCTTAGCGATTTCAATGCAAGAGTAGGGTGTGACTGCAATCTGGCAGGGAGTCATTGAGAGGCATGGAGTGTGCAAGTGTAACAGTAATGGTGTACTCTTAGTGAAGACCTGTGCAGCACATGATCTCATCATGAACACAACCTACTATCTGCTTACCTGTAACAAGACCTGAATGTACTCCAGCTCTAAGCATTGGCATCTTATCAACCATGTCATTGTCAGGAGAAAAGACAGGTAGGATGTCAGAGTGAACAAGGCCGTGTGTGGTGCTGAATGCTGGACAGATCACAGGCTCATTGTCTCCAAAATAGGCTCCACATCAGACCCAAGAGATGACCGCAAGGAAACAAGGTTATGAAAAGAATCAATGCGGCCATGCTAAAGAAGGCTAGCATAGCTTCAGCACTGGCTGAAGACTTAGAAATCAAGCTTGCTGACCTACACCTTGCAAGCAGCACTGAGGATGATTGAGAATGCTTCAGGGATGCTGTCCATATATTGGCACTGAAGATGCTTGGGCCCACTACCCACAAGCAGCATGACTGGTTCGATGAGAATGATGAAGTACAAGCTTGTTGAAAAGCACTGTCTTCATCAGGCCTATCAGAATGACCCATCATCAGCTGCCAAGAAAAATGCTTTTACTAGCGCTTGCAGGACAGTAAAATGCAGGGTGCCCGGCTGAGCGCTAAGGCAGATGAAATACAGGGATACGCTGACAGAAACAACTTGAAACTGTTCTATGAAGTCCTCAACACTCTTTATGGACCTCAATCTCTTGGAAATTTCCCCCTCTTGAGTACAGATAGTACAACTTTCATTATGGAGGGCTCAGATCCTGCAAATACAGGCTGAACAGTTTGAAACTGTCCTTAAACTGACCGTCATCTATTAATGATGAGGCAATAGATAGGATTCCCCAGGTTGATATCAATAGCGCCATGGGTGACCCACATGTAGGAGTCGAAGTCACAAAAGCTGTCAGCCACCTATTCAATGGCAAAGCTCCAAGGGCAGATGCCATATCCACAGAGATCTACAAAGCAGCTGGTCGTGTACTCGAAAAGCTCACTGAGTTGTTCCATTCCTTTTGGAAGCAATGATCCATTCCTCAGGAACTTAAAGATGCTTCCATCGTACACCTCTACAAGAGGAAGGGCAATCGGCAAGTATGTGACAGCCACCGAGGAATTTAGTTGTTCTCCATCACAGGAAAAACCCATGCAAAAGTCCTGTTAAATTGTCTGGTCACTCAACTGAGATGGACTTGCTTCCAGAGTCATGGTGTGGTTTCAGCAAAGATCACACAACTATTGACATGATCTTTGCTGCATGCCAACTTCAGGAGAAGTGTCAGAAGCAGAATTGTGAGGTCTACACAACCTTTGTTGACCTTGTAAAAGCCTCTGACACTGTAAGTGGACAAAGCCTGTGGAGGATCATATCAAAGTTCGGCTGCCCCCCCACACCCTTCAAAAGCATTCAGATGGTACACCAGTTCCATGATGGCCAGAGTACTAGATGGCAGAGAATCCTCTGAGGCATTCCCAGTCACCAATGGGTCAAACAGGACTGCGTGCTCACGCCCATACTGTTCAGCATGATGTTTACTGCCATGCTGAATGAAGCCTTCCAGGACAGTGTTGCTGGAATCAGCCTCAAGTACAGAGTGGATGGGAAGCTCTTCAATCTGATGAGACTTCAAGCTATTACCCAAAGTGAAGGAGACTGTTCTGAGAGACTTCCTCTTTGCCGATGACTGTGCCTTGTATACAGGCTCAGAGCCAGAGATGCAAGTTAGTATGAACAAATTTTCTACAGTTTGTGACAACTTTGGACTCATCATCAACATTAAGAAGACCGAAGTCATGCACCAGCCTGCTCCTCATGCACTTTACACAGAACCCATAATCACAATCAAAGGGCAGAAACTACAGGCAGTGGACCAGTCCACTTATCTTGGCAGCACTCTCTCCCAAGCAGTGACTATTGATACAGAAGTTAACTGCAGAATAGCAAAGGCAAGTTCTACTTTTGGTAGACTGTACTCCACTGTATAGGAACTCGAGGAATCAGCCCAACAACAAAACTGAAGGTTTACAGTGCCACAGTACTCACTATCCTCCTGTATACCTGTAAAATGTGGACATGTTGAAGGCATGCAAGACAGCTCAATCATTTCCACATGACTTGTCTTCGCAAAATATTACACATCAAATGGCAAAACAAAGTACCAGACACTGAAGTTCTCTCTAGAGAAAGTTTACCATCAGTCCACCTACTGCTGATGAGAGCACAGACCCAGTGGGCAGCTCATGTCATCAATATGTCAGATGAGCGCATACCCAAGAGCTCCTTTTTGGGGAACTGTGCTGAAAGATGCTTGCATGAAAGGCAGAAGAAACATTTCAAAGACACACTCAAGGCTCCCCTAAAGTCACTTGACAGACATGACCACCTAAGAAATGCTGCACAAAACCGCTTTACCTGGCACTGCCTCATCCACAAAGGCTGTCAAGCTTACGAAGCAGGGTGCATTGCTGAAGCACCACTTCAGTATGAACTGCACAAGTTCAGACCCACCAGCGCAACGATTACAGTGTCTACATAATTCTGTCCAATATGTGCCAGGATATTCCGTGCCCTAATTGGCCTGATCAGTCATCTTTGGACACCGCAACTAGCCTCAAAATGGCTAATGGTGTCAAGGTCCTCATTGATGACAATGGACGAACAACAGCCAGACATAGAGAATACTATGGCGTGAACTAATCAATGGTAACTAATATTTGTACCACACAAGTGCCAGGCAATGACTATTTCCAACAAGAGAGAATCTAACCATCTCCCCATGACTTTCCTTGGGATTCTGCAGCATGAACAATCTGGGAATGACTATTAACCAGAAATGTAACTGGATGAGCATTGTAGTCACAAAATCAGCCCGGAGGCTAGGTACTCTGCACAAAATAACTCGACCCAAACTTACGAAAGCTGTTCTACTGTTTACAACTCACGAGTCAAGTGCAAGATGAAATAATGTCCACTTGGCTGGGTAAGTGCACACACAAAGAACTTGACACCATCCAGGATAAGTGCAGCCGATTGGCGTCCTATTTATCATGTCATGTATTTATTCTCCACCAGTGGTGCATATGTGTGCCATTTACAAAATGTACTATGGCAACTTGCCAAGGTTTCTTTGGTGGCACTTTACAAACCCATGTCATCAATCAAGAAAGTCAAGGGCAACAGATATATGGGATTTGATTTATTATTGTCACATTTATTGGGATGCTATGAAAAGTATTGTTTCTTGCCTGCTATCCAGACAAAACAGAATTCACAGAGTACGTAGGGAAGAAAGAAAAGAGATGGTGCAGAATATAAATAGTCATAGATCAAGAGTAGAAAAACGTCAGGCCCATTCAAAAGTCTGATGGCAGCTGTTCTTTAATCAATTGGCACATAATCTCAGACTTTTATATCTTTTTGTCAATGGAAGAAGGTGGAAGAGAATATGTCCAAGATATATGGGGTCCTTGTTAATGTTGGCTACTTTTCCGAGGCAGTGGGAAGTGTGGACAGGGTCAATGGATGGGATGCTGATTTGTATGATGGGCTGGGCTATGTCCATAACCCTTTGTAGTTTCTTTGCTCTTGGTCAGAGCAGAAGCCATACAAGCTGTGATTCATCTGGAAAGGATGCTTCCTATTGTACATTTGTACAAATTGTTAGGAGTCATAGCAGACATGCCAAATTTTCTTAGCCTCCTGAGAAAGTAGAGGCATTGGTGGAATTTCTTAATTATAGGGTTGGCAGGGGGTAACCAGAACAGGTTGTTGGTGACCTGAAACCTTTGATCACCATCACCTACAAATTCCCCTCCAAGTCACAGACATCTGGACTGAGAAATATATCAATATTCCTTCAAGGAGCTGGGAGAAGCTGAACCTGCAAGGGAGCACCTCTACTCAGTGGTCGAAAAAACAAGGTGAGGCTTAGGGCCTCCACCACCTTCAATTTGCTGGGAGAAGCTGAATGTTCTTGAGAGCATCTCTGCCTGGCAGCTAATGCCACAGGAAAACATACATTCATTGGTTGGTGAGAAACTGCTGTTAAGAAGTTGTAAAAAGCTGAAAATAAGATTTTTTTTAAAAAAAGTAGCTATTAAAATCAAAGACACAAACAAAAGGGCAGTAAAGTAAATTTAAGGCAAAGTTAGATCATGTTAAGCAAAGTAAAATAAAGTTGACAGAAGTAAATTTAAGGCACGGAAGGACAGATTGATTGCATGAAATGTGTCTCCCTTGTCATATGGAAAGTCAGGGACACAACTTTAAATCTACATGACCATATGTACAAGAAGTGTCAGCAGCTGCAAAAACCGGAGCCACAAGTTTTGAAGCTTGAACGGAGACTGGAGTCATTGTGGCACATCTGTGAGTCTGAAAGCTATGCAGCTAGCACATTCACATAGGTGGGGTGGTCACACTACAAATTAGGAGCATACAACCAGTGACCGCCAAGCAACCTAAGAGAATCAAACAGGGAGTCCAGGAGTCCCCTGAGATTATTTCACTCACTAATCCATTTTCCATTTTAGTGCTGGGGAATGTGATGGCTCCACAGTGGAGTGCAGGCAGAGCCAAGCCCATGGTTTCATGGATGGATCAGCTGTACAGGAGGGAAGGAAGATGAGTGGAAGAGCTTTATCGGTAGGGGATTCATTACTTCAGACAGACGGGTGATTTTGCAGATGTGGATGTGACTCTTAGATGTGCTGCCTCCCTGTTGACAGGATCAAGAATGCAATCAAGCGGCTGCAGAACGTTCTTCTGGGTGAAGATGAACAGCCAGAAGTTGTGGTCCATATAGGTATCAGTGACGAAGGTTGGGAGCAGACTGTTGTCCTGAAAGCACATTTGTAAAAGGAGATTGGAAAGCAAGACAGCAAAAGCTGTCATTTCAGGATTGCTTCCAATTATATGCACTAGTGAGTTTAGAAATAGCAGAAGTAAATGATTGACCATGTTGCTGGAGAACCGGTGTAGGAGGGAGGGCATCAGATTTTTGAGATACTGAGTCTGGGGTAGGTGGGAGCTGTATAAGATGGATGGGTTGCATTTTGCACATGTGCTGTTTAGAACTGGCCCCTCATGATGGCATGGTTATGGAATATCAAAGTCACAAACCTGGACAGCCACTTTGGACTTGAATGGAAAGCTCCTTTCTAACAATTCAGCAATGGAGATATTGTTTAATTATGCCTATGGTCTCTTAATGACATTTCCAGTCGCAGGTTGGTTCTCATTTTAGGCCACTTTGCAACATTCTTAACCAGAGTCAGAAGTGGTTAGCCGTTGCTGAGTGGCCAGTCTGTAACCCTAACGGTCTGGTTGCAATAAAATCAGTACAGAGGATTGGCACTAGATGATTGAATCATGTTTGCTGTCAGTAAACTTGGCACAAGGCTGGACAGTATGCTGTCTGCACTCACAAATGACTGGACATCAAGGAGCTGCAATGTCCATTGGGAAAGATGCTAGGATGGTAATGGGCAGTATGGAAGGAAATGTAGGTGCAGCATATGATACATTGCATCCAATGGAAGATTTTAATATAGGTGAAGCTTGAAAGACCAAATGACCTACTTCTGCTTCTATTTTCTATGTTTCTAAGTTTCTAATGCTTTCTTAACTACTTCTTCTTGTCCATGGGGAAAGTGGTCCAAATATTCCTCCTATATAGTACAACCATAGTCTGAAACTGGGATATTACTGTTGTTATCTGCTGTTGTCTAGAAGGAGCCTGTTGTATAAAAGTTAATAGCCAAGGTGACTTTGACAGCCACAGTATTGCCCATGCTCAAGTAAAGGACTCGAATTGTGACCTCTGTGATGTAAGGATACTGAGACATTGTTCCTTTGTGAAGTTCAGACTGGGGATGTGATCCTTGAAAAGCTGCTGATGGATATTGTCTCCTGCAGAGTAGCTTGTCCTCCTCCATCTTCTATGAGCTGGTCCTACTCTCCCCTGTCTTCCTTGCTGCTCCACCAAGTCCTCCAAACTCAAAGATAGATTTGATAAACCCAATAGATCACCTATGGCTCAAGCAAAACTATTCAGAAATTGTAAATTCAGAAACTATTCAGAAACAGAGATCAGAGTTAAGTTTTCACAATCAGAAATCAGGTTATAAAATGCCTGGAAGCTGACCAGAAGCCTCAAATGGCAAACTGGCAACAAATATGGATGAGTCCTTGAAATAGCTTTCCAAAGTGTCTTTCCTTGTTGTGTGGGCCACAAATTACCAATTAAGTTCATCATGGAGCAAGTGAGGAGCTGAGACAGTTCTGAGACAGGATATGGGGATAAGGCCTGAGTGGGATTGTGATTGGTGCAGACTCGATGGGCCGAAGGTCCTGTTTCTGCACTGTGGGGTTCTGTGTCTACCTTCTTTGAGGGAGTCCAAGACTGGCTCCAGTATAAACCTTTAGCTCTCTCAAGAAGACTGGAAGACATACCACCGATACGATGGTCAGATTCAGCTGTCTGTCTGTTTGTGGCCAGAAACCATAGCATCATATAACCCTATAGTACAGAAAGAGGCCCTTCGGCCTATCAAGTTTGCACCACAATCCCACCCAGGCCCTACCCCAGCACCCCCATTCCTACATATTATACCCACTAATCTCTCTAACCTACGCATCCTAGGACACCCAGGGGCAATTTCTTAGCATGGCCAATCAACCTAACCTGCACATCTTTGGACCGTGGGAGGAAACCAGAGCATCTGGATGAAACCCACACAGACACGAGGAGAATGTGCAAATTCCAGACAGACAGTGACTGAAGCCAGGGATTGAACCTAGGATCCTGGAGCGGTGAAGCAGCAATGCTAACCAGTGTGCTACCATTCCCATTTATTCTGGATCATATGTCTTTTCTGTCTATTCAGTTGTGTATTACATCAACTGCTGCTTCTTAATAACCTAATTCAAAATCACCTACTATTTATTCTTCTGGTAATCTGAGAGTCTGGGAATAATTCTTAAAGGAGTTTATCATATTTTTTGGTTAAATACCTTGGATAATGCTTTTGATTTAAATTTATCTTCTACTTCAGCAATTACGAACAAGATTATTTTAAATGGGTTAACAATTTATCAAAACAATAGTCAATAATCCAATTTAACATGTTAACCAGTGCAATAAAGTTAAAGCACAGAAAAAAGTCAATTTCTGAGTCTTCTAAATATTATAAAACCTGAATTTAGGGATTCCCAAACTGAGTTCTGTGGGACTGCAAGGTTCCGCAGGGTCTGGCTAGGAAGGGGGCGGTGGTGAAGGGGAGGATGGGGAAGCAGCTGGGGCTGGGGCGGTTCACGTGGAAGGCGAGTAGTTACAACGAATGTGATAATGGTGGATGAGAATGGGTGAAGGTGATTGAAGGTGGAAGTGTGTGTGTGAGGAAGTGTGTGTGTGTGACTTGGTACTCCCATTTAAAAAAAACAAAATATGGGACATTTGGAAGTATTTGTTGAATGACAGAACGTTTTACTTACAATAAATGTACAACCATGAAAAATCTTTTAAGCTTGTTTTTCTATGTGCCTTTTGTGCAATAATCATCACTTTTTGTGGTTTAATTCTTCCACATAATGGTTTTCAGGGTTTCCTTCAGTACTCTTGGAGATCAAAAGGGTTCCGCGCTGGAAAAGTTTGGGAAACCCTGCTTTATCTTAAGGAATAGTTCCCAGTCAATTGGAGAGCTACTAGCCATACAGGACCTTAACCAGTAGATGGGGGTGTTAATCTTTCAGAGCGAGGAGCAAGAGTCAACAATGAAGCTTGTTCATGCAACAGTGCACGCAATATTCTGTATGGGGGGGCGGAGGGGGCAATTACATACTTATTATACTATTATTCTGGAGGTTTGCAGGGATTTTTATTCTGTCATTTACAAAATAAAAGGCTTTAACCTTCAGATTTTGAGTTTGGCATATTTCTAAGTTCAGATATAATGATATAAATTTTCTATGTTCTCTGCTCTGGCCAAAGGCAGCTCTGACCCACATAACCACAATCTCCATCATGGGAAAGACAAGGAAGCAGGTCCCATCTCTACTCCAGCCAGAACAGGGATCAATCCTCATGCTGTTGGAACCAATCTTACTCCACACCAGCCAGCCACCCCAGGAACCCCCAAAGAGACAGAGCTGCTGTTTCAGTCTGGGGCTATGGATAATGATGACAGAGGCTACAATTTCTGCCTGACTGGAAATCTCTTCCACTCTTACCATTTGCTAATGGTATATATGATACTCAACCTGTTTGCCCATGTTATGAGAACATTTTCCTTCTGTATCTCCATCCTGGAGTGAGACTTGAACTCAGAGGCAAGGACATTCCCCACTGCATCACAAGATCTCCTGACACTGAGATACATATTGGAAAATTTGTGCTATCCCACGGAGAAACCAGGTCATTGTGATATACTTTTAGTGTTTTCCCAATTTCAACCTCTGGATCTAAGAATTGGAGGTGCAACCTGATTCAAGCCAGAAATTGGGATTTCCATCATTACTGTCCACAGCTCCAGCATTTCCTGTTTGGATTTAAACCAACGCACTAATGTGTTCAGGAGTGGTGTGCTCTTTATTTTGTATTATCAGGTAATTTGGGTTGCATTAGGTGAGTCCAACTGTAGCAGCAGTGGGATAAACCAGACTCAAATTTGTAGATATAAATGCAATTTTCTCTTTCAATCATCTGGTACCTGCCATCACTGTCAATTATAAAAAGTACTTTTACAAAGAATTCAGAAGGTGGAGCTGAGTTGCAAATACATTCTAAATGAAGTGAACCCAAAGAGTATGGGTGGGATTTCGCACACCCACTATAGCTAGGGTATAGGGAGAGATCAACTTAATGTAAGATAGGCCCATTCAAAAGCCTGACAGCAGCAGGGAAGAAGCTGTTCTTGAATTGGTTGGTTGGTACGTGACCTCAGACATTTGTACCTTGAAGGAAAAAGGGGGAAGAGAGAATGTCCGGAGTGTGGGGTCCTTAATTATGTTGGCTGCTTTGCCAAGGCAGTGGGAAGTGTAGACAGTGTCAATGGATGGGAGACTGGTTTACATGAAGGATTGGACTACATTCACCACCTTTTGTAGTTCCTTGCAGTCTTGAGCAGAGCTGGAGTCATACATCACAGGTAATAGGACGTAACAGTTAACAGGTTGCCTCCACCTCTTTTAAACTCTAATTTTGTTTGCATGTGTAAATAACAAAGGCTGGGTTAAAAAGTGAATAATTTGAATGAAAATAGTCCCAATATTAGTTATTTGGGTAAATTTTCTAGTCCTTCAGGAATTGTCCCAGCTGGGATGGAATATTGGATGAACCAGTGAAAGGTCAGTGACCTTTGGTGGGTGGCAGTGGAAAATCCCACTTGTTGCCTTTAATTTATAAAAGTTTCCATGGCTTTCAATTTTTGAGTACTTGTTCAGAATTATTGCATTTTTTGTATGTTGGAGTAGATAGTACAAACATGTTTCTAACACTTGAGGGTGCTCTCCGCCTAATGTTGATGTTGTATAGAATCATTCAATCATTTGCATGAAATCAGCAGCAGTGACATTGATTGCACGATGCAAAACTTGAAGCTTGGTCTGACAGAGTGAATCACTTGTTTGTTGTCATACTCAACATTCCTCTTGGCAGTATTGCTGTAAAGTGAGATGTCCCTCTCAAATTCTATCCTGTGAGGCCTTTCCACTTACACTGTCAGTTGGCGACATTCTCACCTCTGAGTTAGAACATTCTGGATTAAGGTTGCATTCCAGGGCCAGACTTATATCCTCCCTGAGAGACTTTGTGCGAGGGTTTGGGGGGATTGGGCGTGCGGGGAATGTGAAATTGAAACAATGGGATTCAATTGGGTTCTTTCCTGTCTTGAGCATGCAGTGACTTTATGTCGGGACTGGCAAAGTCTCAGATATGAAGCCCTAAGTAGGCCCAAAAGTGGCTAATTATTTGCCAATTAAGGGCTAGGGTGGAGGGGGAGGGGGGTCGAAGCCTGAGGATCAACAGACTAGCCCTCAGGTGGGTTTGGGGCAGGAGAGTGAGGGGGGTGTTGCAGTAGCTATCTCCATCAGAAGACCTCTTCTGAAGTTGGGCACTCTTCCACTCAAAGTCCAATGGTCAGTGATTTGTATTGCTGTCACACTTGTCCATATAGTCCTTGAAATAACAGCGCTCTGCAACCCAATGGCATTTGGGTGCAGTGAGTGGTAAACTTAAGGCAATTAGGAGAGAAAAGAGCAAGCATGAAAACCCACTGGCTGTAGGATTAGGGAGAATCTAAAGATATTCTATATACATAGTAAGGGGAAGAGGATAACCAGGAAAATAATAACACCCATTAGGAACCAAACGCTAATCTATGCATGGAGCCAGAGGGCTGTGGTAGAGTGTTAAGTATTACATCAGTCTTTACTCGGGAGGTGGAAGTAGGTACAGAATTTAGGGAATTCTGTACTTACGAGATTCTGAACAGTGTGACATAGGGAATGAAAAGGTATTGTGGGCTTAGAAGTGGGCAAGTCCCCAGGTCCAGATGAGTTGTATCCCAGGCTGCTGTTGGGAATGTTATAGTTCAAGTCAGAAACTCCAAAGTGTTTTATGGAGCCTGCCTTAAAAGTTTTGCACCTTGAATTTGGCTAGGGTAAGCTTTCACTTCAGGTATGATTGAAATGTCCCAGTAGGGAGCTTTTATCAAACAATGTTTATTTAAGAATATATTTAATGTGTATGGAAAAAAAGCAAGAACTTTTATTAAGTATAAACAAAAAATGAAACAACCATGATAATGTATAACTCTTAATAAGTATAGTTAAGATATTCCAATCCCAGGAACAAACCTTTAAACAAGTTCAACACACAAAGTCTAATGTTCACGTGATACTAGAATTGAGTCCTTTGGTTGAGAATTGAAAACTCTCAGACTTGTACCTTCCAGTAGTCCTCTTGACACACCCAGAACAGTTTGAAGTCAGGACAGCTCCCCAGAATGCTGGTAGACTCTAGTGAAGCCACAACAGCAGATTCTCTCCTTTAGAAAGGCAAGACTTTATTTTCAGATAACCAGCAAAATTTCCAAATAAAATAGAGAGAAAGTGAAACACTTCTATTCAGCTTGCTGTCCCTTCTAAAACTCTAGCCTGTAGGTCAGAGCTGAAAATGGAAGACTACTGTCACCTCACCTGCCAACAAGTTATTTACTAACAATGGAGAGTCATAAACATCCCAGTAAAACTAAACAAATCCCTGTTTAAGCAGCGTTAAGAAAACTCTTGCAGACAAACCAGTGCCATAATGAAAAAGCAATTGAAACCAAAAAGGCCTGCTTACAACTGCAAGAGACAGAAAAGAATCTCTTAAAGATATACTAACATGACAGGAGGTAAGGGAGTAAATTTTTAATTCCTGTCTAGCCACAGGGGAGGATTGGAGGACAGCTAATATAGTTCCACTTGTCAAGAAAAGTGGTAGAGATATAAAGGAATTATAGACCAGTGACTCTCACTTCAGTGGTAGGGAAACTATTGGTGAAAATTCTGAAGAAAAGAGTCTCCAATTTGAAAGGGAAGGTTTGATCAGGGATAGTCAGCATAGCTTTATTAGGGGAAAGTCATGCTAACAGATTTGATTGAATTGTTTATGGAATTGATCAAGTGTGTAGATGAGGGTAGTGCAGTTGATATATTTATATGGATTTCAGTAAAGCCTCTGACAAGGTCCCACATTGGAAAACTGATAAAGAAGCTAAAAGCACATGGGATCCAAGATAACTTGGCAAATTGATCCAAAACCAGTAGGAGACAGAAGGTGGTGGTAGAAGGTTGTTTTGCAACTGGAGATTGGCATCCAGTGGTGTCTCATAGAGATCAGTGCTAAATGATATGGATGAGATTGTATGGGAGATAATAAGTAAGATTGCAGATGACATGAATATTGGCAAAGTGTTTAAAAGTGAGAAAGAAGGTCTTAGGTTGCAGGAAGATATAGACAGGCTGGTCAGATGGACAGATCAATGGCAGATGGAATTTAACCATGAAAAGTGCAAAGTGATGTACTTCAGAAGGAGTAATAAGACAAGGGAGTACTCAATAAATGGGAGGACACTAGGAAGCTCAGAGGAACAACGGTTGCTTGTCCTCAGATCCTTGAAGATGGGCAGGACAGGTTAATAGAGTTGTTATGAAGGCATATGGGACACTTGACTTTATCAATCACAACATAGATTACAAGAGCAGGGAAGTTATGTAGAGCTGTACAAAGCTTTGGTTAGGTCCACAGCTAGAGTACTGTGTGCAGTTCTGGTTCCCCCACTACAAGAAAGATGTAAATGCCACTGAAGAGGGTGCAGAGGAAATTCGCCAGGATATTGCTTGGGATGGAACATCTGAGCCACAAAGAGAGGTTGAAGAGGCTTAGATTGTTTACTTGAGAGTAAAGAATGCTGAGTGGAGAGGGACATGATTGAAGTGTATAAGATTCTGAGGGGCATGGACAGATGAATAGGAAGCAGCAGTTCCCCTTTGTTGAATGATCAATAACAGGTGGGCGTAATTTTAGAATAAGGTTTGGAGAGAATCTGAGGAAAATAATTTTCACCAACTGGGCAATGGGAGTGTGGAATTCACTGCCTGAGAGGGTAGGATCATTGAATCCCTACAATGCAGAAGGTAAATTCAACTCATTGAGCCTGCAGAATACCAATTCCATCCAGCCCTATGCCCCGTAATCCTAAATATTTACCCTGCTGATCCCAATGACACTAGCGTCAGTTTAGCATGGCCAATCAGCCTATTGGGTAATAGAGGTGGGAAACTCTATTAATCCTTAAGGTCACAATCCTTAAAAAGTATGTTGGTGAGCACTTGAAATGTCATAATATTCAAGGCTATGGAGTAAGTACTAGAAAGTGGGATTAGTGTAGCTTCAGAGTTTGTTGGTGTCGACTCAATGGGCCAAAGGGCCTGATCTGTACTGCAAGACTATGACTCTATAGAATCAGCATCCAATGCCTCAGGCCATGGGATCAAACTTGAGTTTGCTGGATTTTTCTGTTTCCACTGCTATCCTGCCTGTTTGAGATTGGATGAAGAAAATAAATCCAACATTAGATCTATGAATTGGATGAGAAGTAATTCTCATAAGAACGCAGCATCTTCACGACTGGATAACTGCAGATCCTGAATAGAAATAACAAATGCATGAATATAGTCATTCCTGTTGTGACTTATACTGATCTAGAAGAATATTCTTTAGACTGAACATGATTAAAATATTGAATTTTGGAATGAACCCCCTCCAGCCCCCCCCCCCCCCCCCCCCCCCCCCCCCCCCACCCCACCCCACCCCACCAAGGGGTTCACCCCTCCATTGAGGCCAATTATAATGCCTATGAAGATCAATCCTAGGAATTGTCTAATCTATATGGATTAGGATCACATCGTATTTATCTGCTAAGCAGCCAAATATAAACTTGTGATTTGTTCATTGTCATGATGCACTTTCAGAGACTCTATCAGTGAAAACATAAAGGAATTATTCATAAGAATTGTTCAACAGACTACAGCAGATGTATTATGGATGCACCTTGGCCCCTCAGAGGGTTCTATCCCCTGGGGTGATTCTCTATTCTGAGTTCACAATTGGTTCCATAAGTCAGGTGAACTGATTCTGCTGTGTTGCCCTTAAAGGGACAATCACCACAAATCATCACATCCATGTTGTGAATATTTCTTGCAGCCAATTTTACTTTATTTTGGATGCAGAATAAGCATAGATATCAATGTTCTTCAATTAAATCCATTGTTGGTTTCCTTCCCCTAGAATGGGTTAAGTCTACATGGATCTGAATTGAGACATTCAAGTTTTGGAAATAACTGCTAAAGAAGCAAATGAATGAGCTACATAGGGAGCACAAAATGCTATATGAAATATCAGCTTACTTAGGAGAATATAGAAAGGCATGCTGGGAGCAGCACCATCTACATATTAGAATGGGGCACAGGCCTGAATGAAGCTATCTAAAATCCAAACACCAAAATTTGGATGTATTTTCCAAGAGGTTAAAGCAATCGAGTTGAGAATGGTTGTGAATAATTGGGCAGCTGCCAAAGCATTCCCAATCTCTTCCATACCAGACCTTGAAGTGTGATTGCAAGAGACAAGCCAAAAATGTTTTCAGGTGTTTTCAGCCAAAGGTGCCAAGTGGACAATCCCACTTGACGTCTCTGAAATTGCCATCATCATGGATTCTAGGCTCCAGCTAATCTGGCTGCATCCACATGAGGTCAAGAAGCAAATGAGTCCACTGCAGTCCGTAAAGGCAGCATACCAGCTGTGGCACTGAAATGTCTATGCATCAGAAATAGCCACTCTGTCGGACATGCTATTCTAATGTGAATATGTTCTACACTGAATGAGTTTATACATTAACAGTAATGATGGAGCAATGCCAAGGCTGCAGGCTGAGAGAGAAAGAAACTTTTCATCCTGTAAATAACCTACTAACTGACAATGGAGGTATTATACATTATCCTCTGCACAAATTCAAATACTGCTCAGCTAAAGAGAAACATAAATAGGAGCTATTGTTATTGTGCAGTGAGTGTGCTGACAGTACGATTAGGCCCAGAGTAACCCTATCATTCATTCTGCATTCTTTCCATGAAGCAGCGAGGGCAGCATTGGATGCTATTTTGCATTTACACTTGTGTTTTTCCATGTAACAAAATATAATCAAGTTATTATTTCAGGTTTCTGATTGATGAAGTTGGCAAAAATGCAACAGTACAGAACCTACCAATAAAAGAAAAGCAAAGGAAATTAAAATGTTTCTCTGGAGACGCAGTGTTTGATATTTTGATAAATAACATTCAATAAAGATTCCTAATCAGCAATAGAATGCAGCCTAATGTACTGTGGATGGAAATTTTGTTGTTTATATAAGTGCTCTCCAAATGGATAGTTTTCATACACATTTTCCCCTGTGCATTCTCCCCAGGTTAAAATTAAGATTCAGTGCATCATCTCCTATTCCAAGGGATGTGATTTTATGTGGCCCCTAACAAAGCATAAGTTAGGGTTAAACTTGCCTTTAGGCCTTTAAATGGCCCAAATATAGCCCCATTCCCTTTTCCCAAAGGAAAGACCTGCCTCAGAGAGCTGTTAACCAACCAAATGGCCAATGGCCCTCTTGTCCCAGAAGCATCATGGGAGCAATGGCTCCAACTGGGTCAACATCGAGTCCCCTGAAGAAAAATAGCCAGGTACCTTGAACAAGGTGAGTCTGGGGTCTTACCTAGGAAGACTAGTGTGATGGGTGGGCAGCTGGGTTGGAGATGGCAGGAGAGGAGGAGAAATGCAGAGAAGGTGGAGGCTTGGTGAGGGTGAAGAAGAGGGGATTGATTTGATTTGATTTGATTTATTATTATGACATGTTGAGTATACAGTGAGAAATATAGTTTCTTGCCCATTAGTCAGACAAAGTATACAGTTCATAGAGAAGGAAATGAGAGAGTGCAGAATGTAGTTTTAGGGTGTAGAGAAAGATCAACTTAGTATGAGGTAGGTCCATCCAAAAGTCTAATGGCAGCAGGAAGAAGCTATTCTTGAGTCGATTGGTATGTGACTTCAGACTTTTGTATCTTTTTCCCAATGAAGAAGGTGGAAGAGGGTATGTCTGGAGTGCGTGTTGTCCTTAATTATGCTAGCTGTTTTTCCGAGGCAGCAAGAAGTGTAGGAGGTGTTGTCACTGGATGAGAGGCTGGTTTGCCTGATAGCTTGGGCTACATTCATGACCTTCTGTAGTTTCTTGTAGCCTTGGGCAGAGCAGGAGCCATAACAAGCTGTGGTACAACCAGAAAGAATGCATTATGGAGGGGGTGCTACACTGCCTTGTGATTGCACTTGAAACCTTATTGCCTGCTTGGGTGGATGTGGAATATTTCACCAAGCTGTTAGATTTATTGGATGACCTGGACACTGAAGATTAATTGGTTGGTCTGTTGGAGACTGGGACCCCACTATAGGTAAAATACCCTGACTGGGTGGGCAGGGGCAAATGGGCAATGGGTGTAGTGTCATTGCCATGGCAACCAATTTTTCTGCTCCACCTGCTACTATCCTTCCTGCAGGATGCCATGAGATTAGAATCTCTACAGTGCAGATGAGGTCATTTAGGCTACCAGGCTTGCAACAATTGACAACAATCCCACCCTGGGTCTGACCCCATAACCCTATGTATTTATCTTACTAGTCCCCCCTGGCAATTTTAGCATGGCCAATCCACCTGTCCTTGAAGGAGACATTACACATCTCTTTAACCTGTGCTTAACCCACTCTCCATTCACGTTGTTTGTACCTGTAAAGACTCGCATTCCAACCATTATTTTGTAAATTGAGTTTGTGTCATTATATGCTCTGCTTTGAGCTAAAATCCCACTCACCTGATGAAGGAACAGTGCTCCAAAAGCTAGTGGCTTTTGCTACCAAATAAACCTGTTGGATTTTAACCTGATGTTGTCAGACTTCTTACTGTATTTATCCCAGTCCAATGCCAGCATCTCTATACCAATCCCTCTAACCCACATAACTTTGGACTGTGGGAAGAAAGTGGTGCAGGCAGAGGAAACACATGCAGACACAGGGAGAATTTGCAAACTCTACATACTCACCTGAGGCTGGAATTGAACCTGGGTCCTGAGAGCTGTGAGGCAACAGTGCTAACCACTGTGCTACCGTGCCATCATTACATTACATTAAATTCCATTTCCCTGGGATTTAAGACAATGGAATTTTCATTTTCTTCCATTTTTCAACATCTATAGTTTTAATGCCTAAACTTAATGCTGTGCAATTGACATTGTCTGACTTATTTCATCTTTTTTACTCTTTTCAATCAAGGATATGTCCATTGCAATGAGATTTTGGCATTCAGCTAGCTAAAATAAAACAATGCTTATAGATACTCACCTGAACTGCCAGACTTTCAATAATCTCCCAAATGGTGTAAATAATTAAAAATGGCAAGATACATCCAGGGCCCACTCTCATCTTCTACTGAAGTTTTGGCAAGTGATCTGAAAGGATGTTCCCATAATTTGTCATCTTCCATTACGACATTGTACAAGGCATACAATCAGAATTTAACTGGAAAAGGAAGTCAGGAGAGATATAAAATGGGGTGTTGGTTCATAGTAACTTGGTTTACACTTTCGCATTGATCTAGCTCCAAGCATCAAATAGTGAAATTTGCATGGATTATTTTAGCTATTTCCTTCCTCATTACTGCAGTGAATCTTTGAGTTTCACTTAAATTTAGTTTATTTATTAGAACATAGAACATAGAACAATACAGCACAAACAGGCCCTTTGGCCCACGAGTTGCGCCAATCACATCTACCAATCCACAGACCTATGTATAACCCCCTATCCTATTCTTTTCCATATACTCATTCAGAAGTATTTTAAAAGACCCCAGTGAGTTTGCCTCAACAACCTCCGACGGCAGTCGGTTCCATTCACTCACCACCCATTAGTGTCACAAGTAAGTTTGCATTAACATTGCAATGAAGTTACAGTAAAAATCCCCCAGTTGCCACATTCCTGTCGCTGTTCGGGTACACTGAGGGCCAATGCACCTAACTAGCACGCCTTTTGGACTGCAGGAGAAAACTGGAGCACCTGGAGGAAACCCATGCGGACACAGGGAGAATGTTGCAGAAGCTGCACAGATAGTGACCCAAGTCGGGAATTGAACCCAGGTCCCTAGCGCTGTGAGGCAGCATTGCTAACCATTGTTTTGCCAATTACAATGAATTGTCCCGATGCTTAACCTTCTGAAGCATAACTTCAATATTGGAGTATGCAAGATGAAGGATTCAGAGACCTGCAGCAAGCACCTATGATCATTCCACCTGAGGAAATGGCATTGAAGCTAGCACAATGAAGTTTAATATTATATGTGTTTTGAGCTCCTGTAGATCTTCACATCTTCCTTCAAGTGGGCCAGCTGTCAATGACAACTCTTATCACTGCCAAGAAATCTACTCTAAATGATGAGGGTAGGGCAGTGGATGTTGTCTACATGGACTTCAATATGGCATTTGACAAGATCCCTCATGGCAGACTAGTGCAGAAGGTGAAGTCACATGAGATCAGAGGTGAGTTGGCAAGGTGGATACAGAACTGGCTTAGTCATAGAAGACAGAGAGTAACAGTGGAAGGATGCATTTCTAAATGGAGGGCGGTGACAAGTGGCATTCCTCAGGGATCAGTGCTGGGACCTTTGTTGTTTGTAACATATATAAATGATTTAGAGGAAAATGTAACTGGTTTTATTCGTAAGTTTGTGGATGACACAAAACTTGGTGCATTTGCGGTTAGCAATGAGGACCATTAGAGGATACAGCAGGATATAGATGGAGACTTGGGTGGAGAGATGGCAGAGAGTTTAATCTGGACAAATGTGAGGTAATGCATTTTGGAAGATCTAATACAGACAAGAATTATACAGTAAATGACTGAACTCTTAAGAGATAGGCAGAGGGATCTGGATGTACAGGTACATAGATCATTGAAAGTGGCAATGCAGGTGGAGAAGGTAGTCAAGAAGGCATACGGCATGCTTGCTTTCATTGACTGGGGCATTGAGCTTAAAAATTAAGTTACGTCGCAGATTTATAGAATCTTAGGCTGCACTTAGTATATAATGTTCAATTCTGATTGCCACACTACCAGAAGGATGTGGAGGCTTTGAAGAAGGTATGGAAAAAGTTTACCAGGATGTTGCCTGATATGAAGGCCATTAGCTATGAGGAGATGCTGCGGAAACTTGGTTTATTCTCACTAGAATGATGGAGGTTGAAGGATGATCTGAAAGAAGTCTACAAGATTATGAGGGGCATTGACAGAGTGGATAGTCAGAAGCTTTTTCTCAGGTTGGAAAAGTCACTTACTAGGGGGCATAGGTTTAAAGTGTGAGGGGCAAAATTTAAAGGAAATGTACGAGGCAAGTTTTTTACCCAGAGGGTGCCTGGAACTTGCTGCTGAAGGCAGTAGTGGAAGCAGATTTGATAGTGACTTTTAAGGGGTGTCTTGTCAAATACATAAATAGTACGGGAATGGAAGATTATGGTCACTGGAAAGGTAGGGGGTTTAAGTTAAGTCGGGCAGCATGATACGTGGAGGGCCAAAGGGCCTGTTCCTGTACTGTAATTTATTTTGTTCTTTGTTCTTTGTAAATATGCAAATCACATGGCTTCAGAAACACTAACGACAGCCATGAACAGAGCACATCATAGATTATTTCATCATGGGATCCCTGCAGTGTACAAGAAGGCCATTCGGCCCATTGAGCCTATACTGACAACAATCCAACTCAGGTCCTGTCCCCATAACCCGATGTATTTAACCCACAAATCCCCCTGACACCAAAGGGCAATTTAGCATGGCCAATCAACCTAATCATACAACTTTGGAATGTGCTGCGGGACTCTGAATTCTCCTGCTCACACACTGCTGGTTGGTACGCTCTCAATGGAAAATCTAGCTTTTTATTGCCGCTATTGAATGAGAATGATTTATTATTTAGGACCAGATGTGGTTCACACTCATGAGCTATTACTGAAACTGATTGAATTGTTATGAATACCATTATTATCTTGATTGAATTGTGTCTCATTTTTGTACATAGCACAGGTATGAAAGAAGATGATTCTGCAATCCTGCACTTGAAGGCAACAAAGGACCTGTGACACTGCCGTGTAGTTCGTTGATAGTAAACATATAACACAATAGAATGTAGTGAGAGAGAGTTTTGCAGTGAAGTGGAAGATTCACCAGTAATGTCAGCCTTGTGAATGAGCCCTAGAGCATTTCTAAGCACCTTGCGTATAGTTTTCCTCAAGAGGGCCGCATTGTGGCACAATGGTTCGCACTTCTGCCTTACAACGCCAGAGACTCAGGTTCGATTCCTGGTTTGGGTCACTGTCTAAGTGAAGTTTGAACATTCTCCTCGTGTCGGTGTGGGTTTCTTCTAGTTTCCTCCCACAGTCTGAAAGACGTGCTGGTTAGGTGCATTGACCTGAACAGGCACCGAAGTGTGGCAACTAGGGGAATATCACAGTAACTTCTTTGCAGTGTTAATGTAAGCCTTACAGTGACTGATAAATAAATATGTGGCGGCACGGTGGTTAGCACAGCTGTCTCACAGCGCCAAGCACTGGATTTGATTCCTGGCTTAGATCACTGTCTAATGGAGTTTGCACATTCTCCCTGCATCTGCATGGATTTCCTCTGGGTGCTCCAGTTTCCTCTCAGAGTGTGGGTTGGGTGGATTGGCCATGCTAAATAATGCCTTAGTGTCAAGGGAACTAGCTCGAGTAAATGTATGGGAGTAGGGTGTGTGTGAAATTATGGTCAATGCAAACTCGATGGGCCAAATGGTCTCCTTTTGCACTGTAGGATTCTATGTCTATGCTACATTTATGAGAAGTTGATTTTTTAACACAGGGATGTGACTGTCCAACATGCAAAGGGCTACTATGGGGAGGGGGGCCATATGGGATGTGCAGGACAGGTGAGGGGGGCACTTGACACATTAGAGCTCTCACAAGCACATCGGAGAGCTACCCAATTTGTCCCAGTCCCCTGCACCATACCCATAATCTTCTTTTTCTCCTCCTTCATAGGCATATTCAATTCCATCTTGAAAGCTCCTATTGTATCTGCTACCATTCAGGCAGTACATTCAAAATCATGATCTTAAATCGTTTTTCCTTTATCTCTCCTCTATTTTTTTGCCAGTTATATTAAATCTGTATCTTCTTATTACTGATATTTTCTCCAGTGAAAACACTTCTCCCTTATTTAGTCTCTCAAAAGGCAGTCTTGTGGCACAGTGGCTTTGCCTCTGAGCTAGCAGCTCTGGGTTTGAGTCCCACCCAGGACTTGATGGCAAAGGAAGGTGTGTTCATAAGGCCATATAAGTTGGTGCCAACCTATAATATCCATCCAACATATGAATGGCTAGTGGTAAGAGTGGGAGAGACTTCTGGTCAGCCACACTTGAGTATTGATGCATTTACCCAAACAGGCACAGGAGTATGATAACTAGAGGAATTTCACAGTAACTTCATTGTAATGTTAATGTAAGCCTTACCTATGACTAATAAATAAACCTTAAACTTTACTTTGGTATAGAGTGACACATCCAAGCTGTAAGCCCCTGGCAACAGACTAATTCCTGTGGTAGAAGTCACCAGCTATGGAAATAGACAAAAGTCTACATTGTACACCACTAGGTGTGGGAAAAGAATTGAAACTGAATACTTAAATCACCTTTTAACCTTCTTTGCTCCAAAGAGGACCATCCCAGCATCTCTAATCTCTCCATATAATTGAAATTTCTGGTATTATTCTAGTCTGTTATTAATCTATTATTCCAATGGGGAGGTAAATGGTGACAACTAGTAATCTGGACACCCAGGGTAATGCTCTGGGGACCCAGGTTCAAGTTTGACTATGTGAGATGTGAAATTTGAATTCAATAAAAACCTGGAATTAAAGGTCTAATGACAACCACAATTATCGATTGTTGTAAAATCCCATTTGACTGACTAATGTCCTTAGGGGAGGAACTCTGCTGTCCTTACCTGGTCTGGCCTACGTGTGACTCCAGACCCCACAACAATGAGGCTCACTCTTAAATATCCTCAGGAATGGGCAATAAATGCTGGCCCAGCCAGTAATGCCCACATCCAAAGAATAAAAAAGAAACTCTTTTGCACCATCTCCAAGGCCAAATGTGATGCACAGAACTGGACACAATGCTCCAGTAGAGGCTGAATAAGTGACCTATCTTAATAGATGGAAATCTCTGAGACAAGGGGCCCTATCATTTGAATATGGGATGACAGTAGTGCAATGGTATTGTCGCTGAACTCGTAATCCAGAAACCCAGGGTAACCTCTAAAGACCTGGGTTGGAATCCCACCATGGCAGATGGTGAAATTTAAATAAAAAATCTGGGATTAAGAATTTACTGGTGACCATGATACTATTGTCAATTGCTGGAAAAACCCACCATTCCTTTAGGGAAGGAAATCTGCTATCCTGTGACTTCAGAGCCACAGCAATGTGGTTGATTCACAAATGCCCTTTGGCAACTAGGGATGGGCAATAAGTGCTGGCCAGTCAGCAACTCCCACGTGAATGAATAAATAAAAAAGAAATAAATGGGGTGAAGGAAAAGGTGTGAGAGTCCTTCTCACTAGTGTACAGGCTGGAAAAACCTCAAGGGAATTTTCTACGCTAGTCACAGATACGAGATTGATTATTTTCTTTTCATCTTGCCTGGAGCTCGGAGCTCAGGCTGATTCCATTCAGAGGCAACACTACTGGGGGAAAAAAATTTATTTCAATGAAAAAATTAGGTCAATGATGAGACCTCAGTAATGTAAAAAGCTGTTTATTTACGTGTTGCATGACGGATGATGGATAGTTATTTTATGCAAAATGAAGTAGTATTGCAGAGATAGCTAACAGTCCGGTCACAGCTGCCATGCTGATATCTAATGCATGGACTGAATCTGTCAGACAGAATTAATGTAATTAGTTTGCAAAGCTTACTCAACTCTGACCAGCTGCTTCCTAGTGATGTCTTTACCCATTTACACACTTTTACGAGACAGCAGCAGTTGCAAATATTTCTGTATTCACCGTCCAGCAGTAGATGGAGGCTTATAAAACTAGGTCTCTCATAAATATACATCAAAACTTATGCATCAACTGTCAAAAATAACCACACTTTGTCATTGGTAACAAGGCATCTGACAAATAGCATTTGAAAAAGTAGTCACTCCACATTTTCAATACTACAAATTCTTGTTTAACTCAATAGTTGTAAATTTGCAGTGCATAGCTATTTATCTTCAGCATCAATTACACGTTTGGTGTGTGCTGACCTTCTGGTTCTGATTTTAACTCTTTGTTCCACCACATAACAGAATCTGGGCAGGCAAGGGTGGAGGGTGAGTAGGGGTGGGGGACGGCAGATAAAATAAGGCCAATCTCATGGTCCTCCCTGAGCCCACTGCCTTCCTGGTATGTCCTTCACATGCTCCTTCGAATCATAGAATCTTAGAATCTTTACACTGTGGAAGGAAGCTGTTCAGCCCATCGAACCTGCACCGACCACAATCCTACCCTATCCTCATAACCCTGAGCATCTATCCTAGCTAGTCCCCTGACACTAAGTAATGATTTAGCATGGCCAATCCACGTTAGCAGCACATCTTTGGACTGTGGAAGGAAACCAGAGGAAACCCACGCAGGGAGGGGAAGAATGTTCAAACTCCACACTGATAGTGACCCGAGGCCAGATTTGAACCGAGGTCCCTGCTGCTGTGACCCAGTGACACTATGCCACCATGTCACTCATTGCCACCGTGGCACCCATTGTTGCCAGAGTCTTGTTTCATAGAATCATAGAATTCTACGGTGCAGAAGTATGCCATGTGCCCATCACGTCTGCAAAAACTTTCTGACAGATTCAGTATGTATCCCCGTAACCCTGTGTATTTACCCCACTAAACCTCCTACACATCTTGAGACACTAAGGAGAAATTTACCATGGCCAGTCCACCTCACCTGCACATCTTTGGAATGTAAAAGGAAACTGGAGCACTCGGAGGACACATGTATAAACATACAAACTAGGATTCAATCTGCTATTTTGTTTGGCGACGATGGTTTCTGTCTGGCTCTAGAATATGCATCAAAATAGGTAGGTTATAAAATTTTATTTAAGATGTCTTTGTGTGTAAAGCATGCTCCTCTGGATCCCAGTAAAGGAACCTTAGATTTCCCCTGTCTATGACTAATGATTATTGTATATGGAATTACATAATATTTACAGAACAGATACATATGATTTGACAAGAGTATCCTCTTAATTATATCTAACCCTTTTAGTGTATCATTCTATTTCTTTTTCATTTATCTACTTACTGAACTTTTCTTTACATGCCTCTATGATATTCATTCCATGTGGTAGCAAATTTCATATTTTAACACACCAGGCAAAATAGGATCTCTGAATTCTCTATTGAATTTGGAATCCACGGGAATGTACTGGAAGACACATGTCACTGAAGTAAAAACTGCAGATAAAACAAGAGGAACAGAGTGAAATTTAGCACAATAAGTATTTTCAGAAGTGCAATTTATTGAGAATAACTGAGTGTTTTGAAGGAAGTTTCCTATCTGGAATATTAACCTGTTTTTCTCTATTTTAAATAAATAAAACAAAAAAAAACTGTGGATGCTGGAAACCTGGAATAAAAATACAGAAAGTGGTGGAAAGACTCAGCAGGTCTGGCAGCATCAAAACAGAGTTAACATTTTGAGTCTGTATGACTTCTTAAATGTTTGTATCTCATATATCTTTCTCTATTTTACATTGGAGAGATGATGGCCTAGTGGTATTATCACTAGACTACTAATCCAGAAAGTCAACTAATGTTCTGGGGACCTGGGTTCAAATCCTGCCATGGCAGATAGTCGAATTTGAATTCAATAAAAAAAATCTGAAATTAAGAATCTACTGATGACCATGAAACTGCTGCCAATTGTTGGAAGAACCCATCTAATTCAGTAATGTATTTTAGGGAAGTAAATCTGCCATCCTTACCTGATCTGGTCCACATATGACTCCAGAGCCACAGCAATGTGATTGATTCTCAACTGCCCTCTGAATAAGGGCAATTAGGGATGGGCAATAAATGCTGGCCAGTCAGTGACGGTCACGTCCCACAAATGAATAAAAATAATGACCCCTAACTTTAAAACATTCTATCATCAGTTTTACACCAAAACCAAAACAAAATATACAAAGCAACAGGACGTTTAGACTTTGATTTGTTGTTGGAGGCCCTGACCTATTAGAAATGTATTTATTAGAATTTCGAATGCGTATTTCACGCCCCGGCAGCAACACCAGAATAACTCTTATCTGGATTACAAATGATATCCAATGTGATGATGTCAATTCCAAATTGTCACCTCACGTACTGTTCAACATATCTGTAACACAATTGATCTCACCAGCCTTCTCTAACACCTCTACACTGTTGAGAACTGGTTGGAACTCCAATTTTACCATTGTTATCTATCAGGTCAAAGCCAGAGAATCACCATCATTGACTTCTCTTCCCATCTCTGCACTGTTAACTTTGGTGACCCCAGTGATCTATTCTTGACCTCTTGCTATTTCTCATCTACATGCTGCCCTCGAGCAACATCAGTTGAAAACACAATGGTCCATAACTTCTTGGGGCTCCCCGGTTTTAGATTGAGGGGGTACCCCAAATATGCACCGGGAATCCCCTTCAGAAGTTCCCGGGTAATTGTTTACCTGGCAATTGTGCAAAAGTGCAAACTCATCCTGGACAATTTTGTCACGCTGGGAATGATCTAATAAAATGATTTAAATTGATAACTTCCGATGGTTCCGCCAGTGTTACATTAATAGTTATCTGAAAGAGTAAGAAGTGAAAGCACTTTGAATTTCTATGTAACTATTTTAATACCCAGCCCAAGTCCCACACTTGACTCCCCAACAAAATTCATCCCTCCCGTACCCGGACTGAGAACCACACCACCCAAAGTGGTGTTCCCTATTCTTCTCAAACTGAACCTGAGTGGACGTGACACCCAACTCCCCATGATCTGAATACACCCCACTGACCTCACTCAACCCCCAACCACCCCTCCCCCACCAGCCTGACCAGATCCAACCCAGTCCCCTCCCCAAACCCCCAACCCAATTCTCAAGTGCCTGACCCCGACTCAACCTGATCCCCAATCCCTTGAATGTCCACCCTTCTACTTCCTCCAATATCCACCTTCTCTTGCTGATGTCCAACTCCCTACCATGCCCAAATCCCACACTTCACATTCCATTCACTTACCTTAGATAATTACCTTCCCCTGACTTCTTATTTTTAAGGGAACATTTAAACTTACCCACTTTATATTAGCTAGTGCTGTAAAATAAGAGTGTGTCCACACTCTCTCCACTTCTTTTACAATTTGAATCAGGAGTCAGGGACTTGCTTTGCTACAGGAATCTCACCTAGCCTCAGTCAGAAAGGCCAGGCAAGACAGCTGCTTAAATATTTAAGTGCAGCTAAGTCGTTGTGGAATGATCATCCACTGCTGATTGCCACTCCAAGAAGGAAGTTGTGGCCCAGTGTAAGTTTCCACATACACATCGATGACATCCAGCTCGACCCAAATAGTCTGCTTATCCAAACACCAGTATTGGATGAGTCAAAACTTCCTCCGATTAAACTTTGTGAAGTCTAAAGCTATTGGCTGGAATGTTACGGCCGTTCACATCAATGGGATTCTCCCATCTTATTGCAGAAATGGAGAATTGGCTGGGTGCCAAATTCTCTGACTTCACTGCAAAGAGATCGTGGCATGAACTGTTGGTAAGATTGCGGCCATTGGCTAGAATTTTACCACCCCGCCCACCATAGGAATTGGAGCAGGCAAAGAGCAGACAATGGCAAGGTCCATTGACATCGGGTGGGATTTTATGGTTTTGGGCAAGCGAGGCCATAAAATCCCGCTTGTTGTCTTTGGTCCCTATTACAAACTTTGTTCCCTATACAACAACTCCCTCTCCCTGGCAACTTTCCGAGACTAAACCAGATTTTTCAACCAGATATCCACACTGTCAATAAATCCACAAATTTCACCTTCCATAACTTTGCCTGACTCTGCCTCTGCTTTAGCTATTCTGTTATCGAAACCCTCATCCATACCTTTGTTACTTCTCGGCAACTACTCCGTGTACATCTAGTCAGTCTCTTCTCTCTGAAAACCTGAGGTTGTCTGAATCTCTCCTGCCCATGTCTTAACTTGTACCAGACGTGTTCATCCATTATCCTTGTGTTCGCCAGAGCTGGAAAAGCTGTAATAAAAGTGCAGCAAATGAAAAACCAGGGAACTCAAAGTAAAACTGAAGATTAAATTATCAAATTATTAAATTATTTAATAATATAGCTGTGCCTTCTGACAGCATGAGAGTACAATGTATCTTAATTTGAGAATAAAATAACTAATAAATAAAAGAATGCCATTCAGTGAATAAATAATTTAATTCAGACTAATTCGCAAGTGCAGGACTGAGGGAGTACTGCAGTGTTGGAAGCACTGATTTTCACATGGGGTCTACTCCACAGATTTTCAGGATGCCATAATACAAAGAAAAACAGGAAGTTCTCCTGGAGACCTGGCTTCTCATTAGGCTACCAAAATTGGATTACATGGTTGTTCAATCTCATTGAATGGCATGGTGGCACTGCTGCCTCACAGGCTCCAGGAACATGGGTTCAAGTCCTGGCTTGGGTGACAGTCTGTATGGAGTTTGCACGTTCTCCCGTTGCATGGGTTTTCCCCGGGTGCTCCAGTTTCCTCCCATTGTTCAAAGGTGTGTGGGTTAGGTTGATTGGCCATGTTGAATTGCCCATTGTGTCCTGGGATGTGTAGAGAGCTGGCATTGCAGGGGTCCCGGGGCTGGTCAGCAATCGGGAGCCTGTCAGTGCAGAGCCACTGTGCATGCACCGATGTTGGCACTGAAAGATTGGCATATGCACAAATAGCCCACTCAGCATGCTGATTTCAGCCTCTCCAGTGAGGATAGATACTGCCCCCTGAAACTTAATGATACTCACACTGATGGCCTCTGCAGTGCACACAGTGTGGGAGATTCTAGCCTGAACTCCCACTGAAAAGAAAGCAATGTGAATTACTCCAGTTTTCAAGCAAATTTGACACTCAGAATTTTTTTGGGAGAATTCCAGCCGGTGACTTTATCACAAATGAACTGGCAACTTGTCCTTGTACCAGTGACTGGAGCCCTCCATTTGCAACTGCAGCAGATCATGAAATGCAGCCCAGAAGAATGGGATGTTGCAATAAAGATAAATTGAAATTCACTCAGTGGCAAACTTGCTGTTGTGCGAGATTTTCTGTGTGTCACAAACGATTAACTCCAATTCTGATTTTATCTTCAGCTGGGAATTAATAGGAAAATCTCTGTGTGATGAGTGACATACCAGAACAGTCAGTGAGCTCAAGCTCTAATTTGGACATTTAAAAAAAAGAATAAATGAGAAAGAGCAAGAGGGATATAGGTTGTAACCTTTCACATTTGAAACTTGTATTAAAATGCCGCTCAGAGAGGTGGAATCAATTTCAAATAAAGGATAAAGAAAAAAACAGAGCGGGAACAGACCTGTCAGCCTCCAATCCCATACAATCACACTGCTCTAATTAAACAAAAAGCAAAATCTTTCTCCCTTACTCAGTCTGTATTCCTCTATTCCCTCCCTACTTATGTCCCAACCTCTTCAATGTTGCTAATGTGCCTGTTTCTACCACCTCCTCCTCAGCATGTTCCAGGCACTCAGCACTCTCTGCATGAAAAACCTGTCCTGCACATTTCTCTTTTCTTTCTCTTTTCCTTTCAGTTTTATGAGCTCCGGTGAAATTGGTTAAAGGCTTTCAATCTGGTGTCTGGTCCTCATAAATCCACAACACAAGATTGCTCAATTCTGCTAACTGGCATTAAATTTCTGCTCATTCTTCATGAATGGGCTGAAATCTGTTTTGAAATCATCACAATAGTACAGTGGAGAGGATGGGGTTGATATTTTGAAGTCAGAAGAGCAAAATGTATAACTGAGACAATGTGGGTTGAACTTTCCATCAATAAAGTTTGTGCATGATTGTTTAACTACAGCCTTATTTGCATACAATTATAGAATCAAAGAATCCCCACTGTGCAGAAGGAGGCCATTCAGCCTACAAAGATGCATCAATAATAATCTCACTCAGGGCTTTCCATGTAACCCCACATACTTACTCCACTAATTCCCCTGACATTAGAGCAGTTTAGCATGGCCAATCAACCTAACCCCACATACCTTTGGACTGTGGGAGGAAACTGGACTACCCAGAGGAAACCCACACAGACACGAGGAGAACATGCAGACTCTGCGCAGACTGTGACCCAAGACTGGAATTCAATCCTGATCCCTGGCATTGAAAGGCAGAACTTTGACTGTGCCGCCCTGAATTAAATTTAAAGGAATTGCATGGCGCAGTTAATTAATCAATGGTTAAACATTGTCACCAAAATAGATTTCAGACCAAATGTTATGCACAATAGCCCAATTTCCAGGTTATCAAGAATACAATGTTAAATTTCAAGAGTAGCCATGTTGTCTTTTCTCTCATAAAGAACAACATGGCTCCTCTATTCAATAAAATAAGTTTTCTCTATGGAAAAACGAAAGTTTATCCTCACCCCATAAAGGTCAGCCTCCTCCCCATTTAATAATACCTATTAACCTCTTATGGAGAACAGCACTATTACTCCTATATCACATAGTTTGATTGTCTCTCAGTTCCATCTCAACCTCTAAAACAGTGGTTAGCACTGATACCTCATAGCGCCAGGGACCTAGGTCCAATACCAGCCCACTGTCTGTGTGGCGCTTACACATTCCCCTTGTGCTTACATTGGTATCCAATTTCCTCTCACAACCCTAAGATGTGCAGGTTAGGCTGATTGACCACGCTAAATTGTCACATGGGGATTAACAAGGTAATTATGTGGGGTCAAGTGGATAGGGGCTAGGTGGGATTGTTATGAGTGACATACCAAAACAGTCAGTGAGCTCAAGCTCTAATTTGGACATTTAAAAAAGAGAATAAATGAGAAAGAGCAAGTTATTGGTGCAGGTTTGATGAACTGAATGGCTTTCTCATGCACTGCATCATTCTAGTCAACAACAGTACAATTATTCTCCTCCCATGAAGAGAAATGCAGATATTCTCCCTTCTATGGTATCCTCTGGTGGAGGTAAAGTGCCCCATTTTAGGTTGCAATCAGATATTCCTGTCCACAGGGCTGAAGTATTTGATTAATTGGGAAGGCTGTGTACACCAAAGGATTTCACTAAGAGCAGATCAGATAGTCTCAGGATATAATTGGAAATTTGTATGATATAAAAACTCAGAAAACCACAGTTGGACTTTCCATTTGTTTTGTGTCCACGCAAACCCCACCTGCTGTGCTGCTTCCTTTCCCCATGGGTGAGCAGGCTGTGTATTACATAGCTTTTGACATTTATGCTGTTTGGCTGAATGCATGTTTCCATCAGGTTAATGTCAAACCACCAGCAAGACTCAACTCTGTGACCTTAAAGCTGTAAGATCCTGTCAATACTTCATTGGGAAAGTATTCGGCCAGTTAATCCTGTATTTAAAATCAACATTCTTTTCAAAAAAACTCAATCATTTTGGAGATTATTTCGAAAGAAATTTATTTAGGTCTTGGCCTGCACCAGACCTCATTGATAAGGGGAAAGTTCTTATTCCACTTTTAATGCCTTCAGTGATGACAAGACAGTATAAACTTACTGTGAGCTAAACTACATCAGTAAAGTGGCAGTGAGACGCTGGAAACTAAAGAAAAGACATCATTTTACCTTTGCATGTTTTTTGATGAATTGTTAGTTCTGATTCAAAACATTTTAAACAGAAATTTCTAAGGCTTTGGAAAAAAAAAACTCACTTTATGTCTGTTTGAAAATGTGACTCTTTAGGTGGACCAATGGCATTGCGTGATACAGACCTGCCAGAAGAAAGAGAGTTAGAGAGGGTGACATGGACAGTAGGAGGGTTAAAGGGCAAAATGGAGGGTGAAAGGAACAGAATGAGGTTGAGATGGAAAGAAGGAGGGTGAGAGGAAGTGAGGGAGAGTGAGAGGGAGAGAGAATGAGAGAAAGCGGAAGAGGTGAGAGGGCGAGACAGAGGGTTAGATGGAAGGAGAAAGAATGAGATGGAGGGTGAGATGGAGGGAGAGAGAGTGAGATGGATCATGAGAGGGAGTAATGGAAGGTGAGAGATGAGAGATAGAGAGAAGTTGAGAGGGTGAGATGGAGAGAGGGTGAGAGGGAGTTGAGAGGTAGAGATAGAGAGTGAGAAGGTGAGAGGATGGGAGGGAGCAAGAGTGAGGGGGTGAGAAGGAGAGAAGGTGAGAGGTGAGAGGGAAAGAGGGTGAGATGGTGGGTGAGAGGGAGAGCTGGTAAGAGGGAGGATGAAAGGTATGGATAGAGGGTGAGGAGTGAGAGGGTGAGATGGAGGACAAGACAGTCAGAGGTGAACTGGAAGGCAAAAGGGTGGTGAGATGGGAGGAAGGAAGGGAGGGAGTGAGGGAGAAATTTACATCCAATGAAGTAATGATGGCAGGGAATTTTACAGTGGGGGAGGGGCCACAAAATGCAATGAACCATTCGCTCCATTGACTTCAGCAGGACAGTAAAAGCACACTCATATCAAATTCCATTCTTGAAGTCTAGTCGCTGTGATAATGTAAGAATCAGCCTTTTACACATGAACAGCAATGAGATAATGAGCTGATAATTTATTTGAGTGGGTTTTGTTTCAGGATAAATATTGGTCAGGATGTCAATTATAACTCCCATTCTGTTCTTTGAAATAATTTTGTCCATTGTGTGGGGAGGCAGGACCATGATTTTAACTTCCTATTCAAAAGATAAATCCTCCAAAGAGTGTGACACTTCCTGAAAAACAGTGAATGTAGGAACTGATCTCTTGGTTGTCTTACTGATTGATGATAACTGCACCAACTATGGGAGGATAGAAGTTAAGTCTTTCTGAAGGGAAACTGAGAAAGTGATAACCTTACACATACACTCCTCAAGATTAAATGAAGATTTAGAGTCGGTGATGAAGACCGATGTGATAGTAGGACAAAAAAAAAGCTTAGTCAAAGAACATAGAACATAGAACATAGAACATTACAGCACAGAACAGGCCCTTCGGCCTTCGATGTTGCGCCGACCAATATAAAAAGCAATGCCCCTCCAAACTAAACCATTCCCTTCTCTTCCATATACTTATCAACTAACCTCTTAAACGCCACCAAACTTGGCGCATCTACAACCGCTGCAGGCAGGGCATTCCACTCCCGAACCACCCTTTGGGTAAAGAACCTACCTCTGATATCCGTCCTATAACTATCACCCCTTAATTTAAAGCTGTGTCCCCTCGTGCTAGCTTTTTCCATCCTAGGAAAAAGGCTATCACTGTCCACCCTATCTAAACCTCTAATCATCTTATATGTTTCGATCAGGTCCCCTCTTAGCCTCCTCCTTTCTAACGAAAACAAGAGGTGGATTTTAAGGAGCATCTTAAAGAAGGAGAGAAGTGGAGAGATTTAGGAAGAGAATTGCAAGTTTAGGACCTCGGTACCTGAAAGAACAACTGCCAGGACTGGGGTGATTAGAATCGAGGATGTGGACGCAGCCAGATAAAAGAAGATGGGAAAACTAGAGGAGACTACAGAGACAGGGAGGAGGGAGGCAATGGATGGATTTGAAAATAGGGCTGAGAATTATAAAATTCCGTGATCCAATGTAGATCAGTGTGCATGCAGGTGATGTGTGGACAGGACTTTAATCTGAATTAGAATGCAGACAGCAGAGTTTTGAATGTGCTGAAGTTTATAGAGAGTGTAAGATAGGGGGAGATGAGAGCATTGAAACATTCAAATGTAGAAGTAACAAAAACCATGATTGTGGATTTTAGCAGCAGATGGGCTGAGGTAGGGTGGCATCAGGCAATGTTGCAGAGATAGAAGTAGATGACCTTGGTGGTGGCACAGGTAGGTGTTTGCAAACTCACGCAAATGGCTTATTGTCTACAAGAATATGGATTCCAGCCTGGCCATTAATAAGCAGTAGCTGTAGGTATGTGTTCACCTGGGTGGGGACCTTAACACATTAGCATGACTTACTGCACAGGCTCATCACATGTTGGATGGTATTCACACAATTTCCACTTCAACAGCCTTTACAAGGAGCTTGAGTGGCTGCTCCATCAATTCCTCGAAGGTTAATGCTAACATATTTTGCATTTCTTTTCACTTCTCTTTTGCCCATTCTTTAATCCGTTCCACTTTCACCCTTGACATTTTTGCCAGGTCAAAGTTTTTATTGCCCATTCCTTGAGAAGGTGATTCTGAGCTGCCTTCTCGAACTGCTGCAATCTCTGTGAGCTAGGTACACCCACAGTGAAGCTGGAGAGGGACTTCTAGGATTTTGATCCAGCAACAGTGGCACGGTGGTTATCTCTGCTGCCTCACAGCACGAGGTTCAATTCCAGCCTCGGGTGACTGTGTGGAGTTTGCATGTTTTCCCCGTGTCTCCATAGATTTCCTCTCGGTGTTCCAACTTCCTCCCACAGTCCAAACATGTGTGGGTTAGATTGATTAGCCAAGCTAAATTGTGCCTTAATGTCAGGGGGATTAGCAGGTAAATACGTGGGATTATGGGGAATAGGGCCAGGGTAAGATTGTTCTTGGGACAGGATCGATGGACCAAAGGACCTTTTTCTGCTCTGTAAGGATTTTATTCTAATGACAAGTGGGGGAACAGTAATATATTTCCAATTTAGGATTGTGTGTGGGTTTCATGGGAACTTGCAGATAGTGATGTTCCAATGTATCTGTAGCCCTTGTCCCTCTAGGCTGGAGAATTTGTGGATTTGGAAAGTGCTGTTGAAGAAGCCTTAGTGAGTTCATCTGTAGACAGTACACACTGTTGCCACAGTGTGTCAGTGATAAATGGAGAGAATGTTGAAGGGGGTGTACGGGATGCCAATCAAGTGTATTTTCCTGAATGGTGTTGAGCTTTTTGAGAGCTGTTGAAGTTGCATCCATTCAGACAAGTGGAGAGTGTTCTATCACAGTCCTGACCTGTATCTTGTTCTGATGTAGAGATGCCGGCATTGGACTGGGATAAACACAGTAAGAAGTCTGATAACACCAGTTTTAAATCCAACCGATTTATTTGATAGTAAACTCATAAGCTTTCGGCTTTATGGCCTTCGTCAGGCGAATGAGGTGTTCTGGTCTCCAATAGCACACATATCAGCACAGACAGTTTACAGATTATTGATTAGAATGCGAATCTTTACACCAAACCTACTATTCAAGTCTTAAAGTGGCTAACACTGTGAGTGGAAGGAGCACTGAGCACAAGTTAGAGAGATGTGTATTGTCTCCAGACAGCACAATAAGTGAGGTTTTTTGCTAATCCAGGCAAGTCATGAGGGTTACAGATAGTGTGACATGAAGCCAAGATCCCTGTTAAGACTGTCCTCATGTGTCTGGAACTTGGCTATCAGTCTCTGCTCAGCGACTCTGCACTGTCGTGTGTTGTGAACGCTCCTTGAAGAATGCTTATCCGAAGGTCAGAGGCTGAATGCCAGTGACTGCTGAAGTGAAGGTTTGGTGTAAAGATTTGCATTCTAATCAGTAATCTGTAAACTGTCTGTGCTGATATGTGTGCTGTTGGAGACCAGAACACCTTATTTGCCTGACGAAGGCCATAAAGCTGAAAGCTTGCGAGTTTACTATCAAATAAATCGGTTGGATTTAAAACAGGTGTTGTCAGACTTCTTACTGTATCTTGTTGACAGAGTTTGAGGAGTTAGGATGTGAGTTACTTACCACAAAATAAAAATTAAATATATCTCTAGGGGCTAAAGGAATCAAGGGATATGGGGGGAGAGGGGGAACACAGGATCAGGATTTGATGATCAACCATGATCAAAATGAATGGCAGAATAGGCTTGACGGACTGAATGGCCTATTACCTGCTTTATTTTCTTTGTTTCTATGAATTCTCTGAGTATTCTTGGCAATATCACAAAAAAAAATGTTGACTTGTACATTTATCTGATTGCTTTCTGTGGGACTTTGCAGTGCACAGAATGACTATTGTGCTCCCCACGTTATAACAGTGACTCACCTTCAAATGTAATTTATTGGCAGTGAAGTGCTCTGGGATATCTTGAAGTCCCAAAAGGTCTAAAGCAAGTTATTTCTGTCTTTATTGGCTGTATTGTTAGGCTCAGCGATTATAACCGGAAAATGAATGTGTCATTATCGAGAACTGTATGTGGTATTCTGCAGGCCAAATGTCTATGTCATTAATATGGATCACGTCAGGTAGTGTGACAGAAGATAGCCTGCGAAAGTCATTTTCTGCTTCAAACTCGAAACGAACCTGATGGTCCAGCAGGTGTCCGTGAGTTTGAATAATACATTATGACAGGAAACGCTGAGGGAATTGGAGGAGGTGAACCAGTTCCAAGATGGATGCAACTTCTGACTGGGAGTCAGTGACCTGGAGAAAGATCTGGAGTGGAAAAATTGGATTGGCAAAAGAACAAAGTGATGTGTGTTCAGACGCATGAACACAGGAGTATAAGCACTTACGCACGTCTTCAAACCGCAACCTGGGCCAAAAACCACCTTTTCAGATTAACAGCAATTGATCTGCAATTCCAATTTTACACTTACGTAGCAGGGTGAAAATGCGCTCCACGGAGACAGGTGTGTATCTGTACAAATCCACTAGGCTCTTTATAATTAACGTTTGCTAAATGTGTACATACATGTTATATAGTTAGAAACAAAATGAAACGACAGCATAGATTAGAGCTCTTAATGCCACATAGCTTCCTATTTCACAGGGGTGACACTGAAAGAGCTGAAAAAGGCATATCCATCAGCTTTCTTTGTAAGATCTGGTACAAGGACAGTTATTCATAGCTGATCTGGAAACAATAGAGTTGACAAGACGATGTTAGATGAGAAGGGTTTCCAGTAAAATCATTTTCCATACTGTTTGATTGCAAGTGTGGTGACTATCTCACAAAATAATTGAACCACAGACCCTTATGAACTTTTAGGTTATCCAAACTTTCTTGAACATGAGGAGACAATATAAAATAAGGAGCAAAATTCTTAAAGGGTGCAGGTGCAGAGCGATCTGGGTATACAGGTACATAGATCACTGAAGGTGGCAGGATTAGTGGAGAGTGCAGTTAATAAAGCATACTGTACTTAGGACTTTCATAGTATCCCTACAGAAAGGAGGCCATTTGGCCCATCAAATCTGCACCAACCATAATCCCACCCAGGCCCTATTCCCATAACTCCACATATTTACCCTGCTAATACCCCCAGCACTAGGGTCAACATAGCATGGCCACTCAACCTAACCTGCACATCTTTGGACTGTGGAAGGAAACTGGAGCATCCGAAGGAAACCCATGCAGTCACGAGGAGAATGTGCAAATTACTCACAGACAGTGACCCAAGGCCTGATTTGAACCCAGGTCCCTGGCACTCTGAGGTAGCAGTGCTAACCACTGAGCATTGAGTACAAGAGCAAGGAGTTATACTGAATTTTTACAATACATCAATTAGACCTCAGCTGGAAGATGGGAGGGTCAGAGCATTGCCATTCTCACACTCCACTGGGAGGACCGTAGTTGTTCCCCCACACTTGGTAGTTCCCCCATACTTGGTGATTCTCCCATGCTTGGTGGCCTGAACAGACTGGGTGGAGGTTCTATGAGCAAAGAAAGTGAAGTTTATTGTCAAACATTCAAAACAAAATGGTGACCTATCTACACTATTGTCTATGTTCACCAGTGCCTATAAGTGCCTGTGGTTTCTTAATCTTCCTGGCCCTCCCTGTATGTCTAGGTATATCCCCAAGATTCACAGCTGAGGTTGAGACAGCCTGCTGATTTCCATATCCTTCTACCTGAGATGACTTTGGCAGCCGTTTCCTGACTGGGTCTGGGATATTGAATGTCCAGGCCTGCCTTTGGGCAGAATGGATGTTTGACTGCTTTCTTTCTCAGTGTCAGGGGCTGGAAGTGTGTTATTCAAAAGGAGGAGGGTATCAGATGGGCTGGAGACACCCTGCTTTTCCAGGCTGGAGGAGCCCAGGCTGTACTCTTGCTGACCCTCTTCCCTTCAAGTTCCCGGGGGTCCCTGTGGTCCTTGGAGGGGCAGTTGGAGTGAAATCCAGAAGCCCCATCATCCTCTGGCTTTGACACTTGTGGATTCCCACTAGTGCCTGTGCCATGCAGTCAAAGCCCTGCACCGTGGTGTGGACATCTCCACCATGGAGTGCACATCTTGCACCAAGGTCTCCACTGCAGATGCCAACCTCACAGTGTCAGCTTTGGTGCGCAGCAGTTATGGCACCATCTCCTGGGATAGAAGGTGATGGGACTCCTCCAATCAGTCTTGCACTCTGAGGAGGACTGCTATCATTCCTTCCTGATATTCACAATTCTACCTTTGCAACTCCAGCAACTGTGGAACGATTGGGGCAAGGGACGCATCATCGTCAAGGGGCTCAACAGAGTCCTGGTTTCTGGCATCCCTCTGAGTACCAGTTCCCTAGGACATTCCTGCCTCCGCCTGTTATGGATCTTCATCTATGAGGTGCTCATTAGTGAATGACCCAGAAGCCTCTCCACTTAATGAACCCACCAAGATGTGAGTATCTGCGCCAGATGCAAGTAACAGATGTGACGCCTCTTTAATAGTGGATGGAAAAGTCCCCTCTCCACCAACTGCTGGTATCCTGCTGATCCAGGGAGTGTGAGGATGGATTGGCATATTCCACTGGATGGCTTGCAAGAGAAGGGACATGGTATCAGTGCATTACAGGGAATACAGAGACAACTTTGATTACACACTTGAGATGAGGAATGACAATATACGTGTTGAGGACTCTCACATTTCTTTGCTGTCCCCTTCTTCCCCACCAGGTCAAGGGCTTGCTTCTCAAAATGTCTGAGGACCCTCAGTTTGGGCATCACTCCAGCTGGCTGCGCCCGCTCAGCCTATTGTGGTTGAATTTGCAATGACACAGAGAGGGAGAGTGTAGATATGAGTATTGACATTTCAGATGGCAATGAGGTTTGTCAGACGTGGGGTTGGGTGGGAGCTGGAGTGTGAGAATCATAATGGCTCTTGGGGGGCATGGTCATTGTGGAAGGAAGGGGGGAACCTGGTGTTTGTGCCAGCAAAGGCCAAAGTGGCTGAATGAGAGAAAGCAGGTACGAGGAGTGTGCGAAGGATCCAGTGGGAGATTGGTGGTTCACTTCTCCTGCCTGAACGAAACTCATTTATCTTCTTCTGCCCCTTCCTCTTCTGGAATGCGCTTGCACTGACCTTTTAAGGGGTGTCTGGACAAAAATATGAATAGGATGAGAATGGAGAGATGTGGTTCCAGGAAGTGTAAGGGACTTTAGTTCAGTCAGGGAGGGTCAGAGGGCAAGTTCCTCTGCTATAATTTTTTTTGTTCTTTGACCAGGGCTGCATCCCAAGTGGGGGTGGTGACCCTGTTGGACTGGGAGTAGAGCGAGTGCCACCTCTACTCCCAATCCATTCAATGTCCTTGACAGGACCCCTTCTGAAAAGCACAATGCTGCTTTCTTTGCTTTGACAAAGGGTCATCTGGACTTGAAGCATCAGCTCTTTTCTCTCCTTACAGATGCTGCCAGACCCGTTGAGATTTTCCTGTGTTTTCTCTTTTGATTTCAGATTCCAGCATCCGCAGTAATTTGCTTTTATTAATGTTGCTTCCTTGCCTGCCATCTCCTGCATTTGTGGAACAGGTGCTGGGCAGCCATTTGCATGGAGCTCCCCTTTGGTTGCAGCAGTTAAATGATTTCAGGACGGGTGACTCAGAGGAAACACACTGCTGGAGCAGCTTGAAACTCGTGGGCATAAAAATTATTACTGATGAGGCGTAAGACTCAGCCCTAAAACGCGCTGGTGCCGACGTCGAGGAACACACTGTTTCTCCACTGGAACCAAAACTCTTGCCACTTTTTGGTAAATTTCGCCCATTGTGTCAGTCTGTGTGCAGTATTTCTGGACAAGCAATCTGCCCGATATGTGAATAAAAGTCAAGCTAGTTTACGCCTTTACAACTATGTAAAGGAACAACCAACAAAGAATAGAGTCAAAGAGAGATCATTTGTTGTCTTCCTTGAATAGGGAGCTTCACCTGCACAGAGATAGATTAAATTTCATTCCTTAAATGTTTAGTTTAACAACACTCCTTGTTGTAAGGGAGAAATAGAATACAACTAGGTCACTAAAACTACGTCTATTATTCAGTAAATGACAGCTCTAAAGTGTTAAGTTATAATGAGGCTTTGCTGGTAAACAGCAACCAATGGAATTTACATCTTTGCTAAAACCTCAGGGATGACTCACAGATAATTGATCAACGCAGTTGTTGTGGGTTGGCACAGTGAAGAAATATGATCTAAGGAGCTGTGGAGAAGTAATTCTTTATGCTCGATAATTTTATTTCACCTCACTTCCACCCTGAATCTGGATAATGTGTCAGAGATCGTATGACAGAAGGTGTTTCAGAAGAAGGCTGTGGAGGGACACAGTTGGGAGATTGTGAATGCCACAAAAATAAACACCTTTGAACCCAGGGATTTTTTGATGGCATTAGTTCCCACTCCCAGAAGGCTATCAAACTTGAAAGCAAGAAAAATACTGGAATAGAAATCCAATTTCATTGCACCCAGTTTTTGTTGAAAACTGGGGGACAAAAGGATCCATTTTCTGGGTTATTATTTGTGCTCCAAGGGTACCTGAAGAACATCTGACTTCATTATAGGTCAGCTCCAGTCGTCACTTCAATATAGTAACATGGGGTCTAAATCTTGTTTAAGAACCTTTCCCAGAAATTTGAGTATTTAAGCTGCTGGTGTGAAATGACAGCACACAGGTGGAAAAGGTGGTGAAGAAAGCATCGGCCAGAGCATCGAGTATAGAAGTTGCCAAATTAATTTACAGTTATATAAAACATTGGTTAGGCCATATTTGGAATTCTGTGTTCAATTCTGGTCACTACACTATCAAAAGGACATGAAGCTTTTGGAGGGAATACATAAAATGTTTACCTGGATGTTGACTGGTATGGAAGGTATTAGCTATGAAGGGAGATTGAATAAATTGGGTTTGCTCTCCCTGGAAAGATGGAGGCTGAGGGGCGACTTGATAGAAGTTTACAAAATTATGAGCTGAACAGGGTTGGAAGCTTTTTCTGAGGGCAGAAATGACAATTACAAGGGCACACAAGTCCAAGGTAAGGGGTGGGGGGAAAGGTTCAGTAGGGATTTACACAAAGGGTGCTCTGGCCCTGGAATGCACTGCTAAGTGAGATGGTTGTGGTGATATTTAAGACTTATCTGGATAGACAGGTGAGCAGGTGGGGAATAGATGGACACAGGTTTAGATAAGACAATGTGATCGGTGTAGGCTTGGTGGGCTGAAGGGCCTGTTCCTTTGCTGGACTGTTCTTTGTTTTGTCTGTTCTTTATTTAACATGTCCAAATTAAGGTAAACAAGTAGGAGCAAAAATAAGTGCCAGAACCAGATTTTTACACAAGTGAATCTTATTAGCATAGCTTGCATTTGGAACCATAGAACTATATTTTCTCTACAATGCAAAAAAGTGCCATTTCAGAAAGCACTATTGAGTCATCCTCTTTGCTATGGATCTGGAGTCACATGTAGTCCAGACCAAGTGAAGGCAGTTGATTTCCTTCCTAAAAGGACACTAGTGAACTAGATGGATTTTTAGGATAATCAACAACAGGTTCATAGTCATCATTTGACTTTTAATTTAAATCATTTAATTTTTATTGAATTTGATGCAGGTTCTCACAGTATCATACCAGAGTGTCTGCATTCTCAGAGCAGTGACAAAATCATGATGTCACCTTGGAGGTGGCACTGAAGATTCCTCAAAAAACTTGATCAAGTTTGTGATACACAATCTCCCCTCCACAAAACCATGTTGCCTCTTGCTAATACATCCTCTTATTTCCAAGCGGGAATAAATCCTGTCCAATAATTTCTATCCCACTGATGTAAGGCTCACCGGCCTGTAATTACCTGGATTATTCTTGCTACCCTTCTTAAACAAAGAAACAACATTGGCTAGTCTCCAATCCTCAGGGACCTTTCCTGTACCCAATGAGCATACAAAGATTTCTCTCAAGGCCCCACAATTTTTTCCCTTGCCTCTCTCAGTATTGTGGAGTATATCCCATCTGGCCGTGGGGACTTGTCTAACTCAATGTTTCTTAAGAATCCCAATGCCTCCTCCTTTTTTGATCTCAACATACCTCAAACTATCTACACATTCTTTCCCAGACTCATTATCCACCAAATCCTTCTTTTTGGTGAATACTGACAGAAAGTATTCATTTAATACCATGCCCATTTTTTCTGGCTCCAGGCATAGATTCTCTCCCTTCTCCTTGAGTGGGCCAACCTTCTCTCTGGCTACAGTTTTGGTCTTTACATATGTAAAAAAAGACTTGGGATTTTCCTTAATCCTGCTGGCCAATGCTTTTTCGCGACCCCTCTTAGTCCTTGCTTACTATTTTCTTTGTATTCCACACTTGCTTCGTGTGTTCCCACCCTCCTCGCTTTAACAAATGCTTCCTTTTTCTCTTTGACCAAGCTCACAATATCTCTTGTTATTTAAGGGTCCCAAAACTTGCCATACTTATCCTTTATCCTTACAGGAATGTGCCAGTGCTGAAACCTTAGTATATTTAAAAGCCTCTCACATGTCAGATATTGATTTTCCTTCAAACATCTGCCCCCAATCTATATTCTTCAGTTCCTGCTTAATATTGTTGTAATTAGCTTTCCCCCAGTTTAGCACCTTAATTTGAGGACCACACTTAGCTTTATCCATCAGTACTTTAAAGGTTACTGAATTGTGGTCACTGTTCCTGAATTGTCTGCCACTGAAACATCGACCACCTGGCTGGGCTCATTTCTCAATGAAAAAGGTTCAGGGGAGAAATGAAAAAGAACATTAGAGAAACAAAGAAGAGAAAAGATGAGAAAAGACTGACAGCCAACATAAAGGGGAACTGCAAACTCCTCTATAGGTGTGATAGCTAGGGAAATACAATCCCTGGAAGGGTTCAACATTTATAAGTATTGAATAATTTATTGGTATTACAAGTTGACAAGGCACAGGAGCTGGATGAGGCGCACCCAAGGATATGAAGGAAGTGAGAATTGAGATGCTGGCTATAGTCTTCCAGTCTTCTCTAGACTTAGGGGAGGTGCCAGAGGATTGGGAAAATTGCAAATATTGCACCATTGTTCAAAAAAGGTTGTAAGGAAAGCTCCAGCAATTACTTTAACATGGATAAATCCATCTGACATACAGATCTTTGGAGTGTGGGAAGAAATCCACAGAGACATAGAAGAACTTGCAGACTCCAATAGGCACAGTCACCAGAAGTTGGAATCAAATTCGGGTCGCTGGTGCTAACCTCTGTGTCCCTCCTACTGAGGGCATGGAGACAGCTGAGGAAATACAGTTCCTAGAAGGATTCAAAATCAACAAGGATGAAGTGTTAAATAAATTTTTGGTCCTGAAGGTCAGTCAGTTTGACATCAATAATAGGCAAGATTCTAGAAACAATTCGGGGTAGAACAAATACATGGAGAAATGTAGGCTAATTAGGAAGAGGGGGGATGGATTTCCAAAGTGGAAATGGTGTTTAAATAGCTTGCTGGAGTTTTTGTGTGGGTAACACTAAGTGATGAGGATAATGCTGTAGATATGGTTTACGTGGACTTTCTGAAGGCATTTGATAGAATACCACAGTTCAGATGCAAGAAAAGTTTTGATTTAAAAGGGATTAATAGCAACTTAGACACAAAATTGGCTGAAAAACAGGAAGCAGAGAATATTAGTCAATAGATATTTTTCAGGCTGGAAGAAAATTTGTGGTAGTGTTTTCCAAAGGTCACTGTTGGTGCCCTTGCTTTCCCTTATGTTTTCATAATCAAGATTTTGGTGTGCAGGGACAGTTTCAAAGTTTGTTCTAGGTAGAAAACTTGGAAGCAGTATAAACTGTGAAGAGAATTGTATTTAACTTTTAAAGGGCATGGACAAATTGGAATGGATAGGTAGGTGTCAGATGAAATTCAAAACAGAGAAGTGTAAGGAGATGTAAGGAGAAACAATATAGAGAGACAATATAAAATAGGGAATAAAATTCTAAAAGTGATACAGGAGCAGAGAGACCTGAGTATCTATGTGTATTGATCATTGAAGATAGCAGAACAGATGGAGAGAGCAGTCATTAAAGCATATCATATCCTAAGCTTTATTAACAGGGGTGTGGAGTACAAAAATAATGAGGTTATGCTGAACTTATACAAGATGCTAGTTAGACCTCAGCTGAAATATTGTGGACGGTTTTGGGTGCCACATTATTGGAAGGATATGAACATCGGAGAGAGTGCAGAAGAGGTTTATAAGAATGATCCAGGATGAGAAACTTCAGTTATGAGGATAGATTGGAGAGAAGAAGGCTAAAAGGAGATTTGGTAGACTTGTGCAAAATCATGAGGTCAGCGAACAAATTAGATGGGGAGAAACTGTTCGTAAAAGGATCGAGATGAGATGGCATAGATTTCGGTGATTTACAAAATAGGCAAATGCGATGTGTGAAAAAATCTTTTTAACACAGTGAATGGTTTGGGTGTGGAATGTACCATCAAAAAGTATAGTGGAGGCAGGTTGAAATGAGCTAATCAAGAGGTTATTGCATGATTATTTGAATAGAAATGATGTGTAGGATTTCAGGTAAAAGACAGGAGAATGGCGCTAAACCAATGCGCGCTTAGAGAGCCATTGCAGACAAGAGGGCTAAATGACCTCCTTTTATGATTCTGTGGCCAGAATTGTCCAGCTGTTCAAGCCCCACCACCGGTGCCAGTGAGAACAGAGAGCTGAGCCAAACCTCCATGTGCAACAGGACCGGATAATCCAGACTGCGGGCAAGGTCGCAAAATCTGGCCCTGTGGATCCGGTTTTATTTACGATCTCCAACATCTGCAGTATTTTGCTTTGTACAATAAAAGGGTAGACTCTTCAGTTCACTCATTTTTGTTTGTGGGATCCTGCTGTGTACAAATTAGCTGTGATATATGCCTTCAATATAGCAGTATCTACATTTGAAAATAAAGGGAATAATTGTCTGTGAAGCACTTTGGGGCATCCTGCAGATGTGCATGGTGCTACAGGAATGTATATTCTTCTGTCTTTGTTAAGTCTGATAAGCTTTAAAATGAGCAGAAATGGTTCTGGGCTCGCAGTATAAAATGACACTCAGTCAACAGCTGATTGTTCATCCTGTCAGCTTTTATTTTTCATTGACAGGGGAAATATCGTTACAATTTTTACTTGCAACCCAAGTAGAAGTGACAGCGCAGCAAGTAAATTAGTCCTCAAAAAGAAGTTGAGCTATCGTTCTGTGACCTTCGGGAGAAAAGAGATCCGGAACGATGATTTTTGTATTAAGAAAATTCACAGCTCCCAGTTTTGAATCAGTTTAGTTATGTTGAGTTGATAGTTTGAGAATGGCAGAGAACATCTATAGAGGTCTACAGGGGTCTCCAATAAGTAACTTTTAGAGCATATATGACCATTGAGAATATATGAGTGAACACCATGATCAGAGGGAGTAAAAACATTTGCAAAACCATTGATAATAATAATAATTTTTGACAGGCACCAAAAATCTGAGGAAGAAGCTGTCTTTTCCCCTTAATTTCACCACCAGCTCTCCTTTCAGATACAGACAACAGAATAGTTGCTAATTAATTGTATTGTGTAAACTTTGAGATATTGGAGGTATGTGAAAAATAAATGTCAGAGTAGTTGATTAGCCAGTATCGATCAAGTGAATCACAGAATTACAGGACTGTTACAGTGCAGAAGAAGGCCATTCAGCCCGTCATGTCTGCACCGGTTCTCCAAATGAGCATTATGAGTTAGTGCCATTCCCCTGCCTTTTCCTCATACCCCTACACATTGTTTCTATTCAAATTATCATCTGATGCCCTCCTGAATATTTTGATTGAACCTGCCTCCACTACACCTCCAGGCAGTGCACTCCAGACCTGAACCACTTGCTATGTGGAAGTACTTTTTTCTCACATCACATTTGATTCTTTTGCAAATCACTTTAAAAGTGGGCCCTCTTGTTCTCAATCCTTTTATAAGCAGGAATCGTTTATTCCTATCTATTCCATCCACCCCTTTGTGATCTTGAACCTTTTCTCAAATCTCCTCTCTCCCTCTCTTTCCTTTGTTTCATCATAATGGAATTGTATGGGGAAGCAATGGCCCAGTGGTATTGTTGCTAGACTATTAACATAGAAACTTAGCCTACGTTCTTATGGACCTGGATTTGAATCCCGTCATAGCAGATGGTGGGGGAATTTGAATTTTTTAAAAATCTGAAATTAAGATCTACTGATGACCTGGAAACCATTGTGGATTGTCAGAAAAACCCATCTGGTTCACTAAAGTCCTTTAGGGAAGGAAATAGGAACATAAACATTGAAAATAGAAGATAAGAGATGGACGAGGCCATTTGGCCTTTCGAGTCTGCTCCACCATTTGTAATGATCATGGCTGATCATCCAACTCAATAACCTAATCCTGCTTTTCCCCCGTAATCTTTGATCCCGTTCGCCCCTAGTGCTCTATCTAGCTGCCTCTTGAATACATTCAATGTTTTGGCATCAATTCTGGTGATGAATTCCACAGGCTCACTACTCTTTTGGCGAAGAAATGTCTCCTCATCTTCGTCCTAAATGGTAAATCCCGAATCCTCAGACTGTGACTCCTGATTCTGGACCTCCCAGATCCCTCCGTAGCAGATGCTATGACAACGGATGAATGAACATTGCTCCACAATCACCAGGCAAAACTGTTCCCTTCCTGTTGGCGAACGCTTCAGTTGTCATGGGTATTCATCCTCTGACGTTTGGGTAAGCGTTTTCCAAGGCGGCCTTCATGACACACGACAATGCAGCTTCACTGAGCAGAGACTGATAGCCAAGTTCAACACACATGACGATGGTCTCAACAGGGAACTTGGGTTCATATTGCACTATCTGTAACCGTTATAGAACATAGAACATAGAACATTACAGCGCAGTACTGGTCCTTTGGCCCTCGATGTTGCGCCGACCAATATAGCCAATTTTATGACCCTCTATCCTAAACTATTCCAATGCTATCCATATGCCTATCCACTGCCCATTTGAACGCCCTTAAACTTGACGAGTCCACAACTGCTGCAGGCAGGGCATTCCACGCCCTTACTACCCTCTGAGTAAAGAACTCACCTCTAGCATCTGTTCTATAACTACCACCCCTTAATTTAAAGCTATGTCCCCTCATGCTATCCATCTCCATCTGAGGAAAAAGGCTCTTACTATCCACTCTATCTAACCCTCTGATCATCTTATATGTCTCAATTAAGTCACCTCTTAGCCTTCTCTCTAATGAAAATAACTTCAAATCCCTTAGCCTTTCCTCATAAGACCTACCCATCATACCAGGCAACATCCTGGTAAACCTCCTCTACACCCTTTCCAATGCCTCCACATCTTTCTTATAATGTGGCGACCAAAACTGTACACAATACTCCAAGTGCGGCCGCACCAGAGTTTTGTACAGTTGCAACATAACATCTCGGCTCTGAAATTCAATCCTTCTACCAATAAATGCTAACACACTATACGCCTTCTTAACAACCTTGACTTGCTTGGGTTTGTTAAACTTCACTTACTGTACAATCTGGAGACAATACACGTCTCTTTAACCTGGGCTTATTGCTCCTTCCACTCACATTATTGGCCATTTTAAGATTTGAATAGCAGGATAGGTGTAAAGATTTGCATTCTAATCAGTTATCTGTAAACGGTCTGTGCTGTTATATGCTCTGTCTGAGGCCAGAAATCTCCATTCACCTGATGAAGGAGAAAACCCCGAAAGCTTGCGAGTTTACTATCAAATAAATCAGTTGGACTTAAACCTGGTGTTGCCAGACTTCTCACTGTGTTTACCCCAGTCCAACGCCAGCATCTGCACCCCCACCATCAAGAAGATCCTTCCTCCATCAAACCTGTCTAGACCTGTTAGAATTTTATAAGTCTCTGTGAGATTCCCCCTCATTTGTCTGAACTCCAATGGAAACAATCCTTACCTTATCAATCCCGCCATCCTGGAATCAGCCTGGTGAACCTTTGCTGCATTCCCATGAGAGCAAGAACATCTTTCCTCAGAAAAGAAGAGCAAAACTGCACACAATACTCTAGGTGTGGCCCCAGCAAGACCCTGTATAGTTTCAACAACACATCTCTGCTCCTGTACTTAAAACCTCCTGCAATGAAGGCCAACATGCCATTTACTGACTGCTGTCTTTACCTGGTCTGGCCTACGTGTGATTCCAGACCCACATCAATGTGGTTGACTCTCAGCTTACTAGGGATGGGCAATAAATGCTGGTCAGCCAATGATACCCATATCCCATGAATAAATTTAAAAAAACACCATTTGCCATTCTTATTCATTGGTACCGAGCAAGGTTTCCTTCACAGTCTGGCAGGTTTTAAAGAAATAGATATCATCAATGGTGGAGGCAGGGGCTGCCCCTCAACGTGAGGATCGTGTATACTCATTGCTGGTTGTTTGTGCAGATAAGTCTTTATGTGACTGAGCCGGCTGATTCTCAACCTGCTGATCTTTGAACACATGGGACAGGATGTCCCATGGATAGTGGGATCTAAAGTACAGGATGCACTTCCATTTGCTTTTTTCTGTACTACCACTTTATCTCACCGTTAAGATGTGACTCAAAGCACCAATTTGCTTAATGGGCAAGATGTTGCCATTCTGAATGATTTGCAGCAAGCTCTTCTCATTTCTTAACGTCATTGCTGTGGTGCTTCAAGGAGAGCTTCAGAGTGTCTTTGAAGCATTTTCTTTGACCTCCTCTGGAACTCTAGCCACTTGAGAGTTGCGAAAACAGGATGTGGAAAGGGGTATGGTTTTCAACCATTCAGATGTGGTGTCCAGTCCATCGAAACTTATTCATCTCTATAGGAATCTCCCCTGAATATTTGTGAAGCTGACCTCAAAAAGGATGTAGAAACTGGTTTTCTGCTCCAAGGATTATTCAATAGGTCATTGTGGCTCAAATAGCAAGTGCCATCAAAATGTAATCCTGGTCCAACTCCACAACAATCCTGAGGGCCACTGTTGGTTTGTGATCAGCCCTCCTTCCAATACCCAATATCACATCCGCTTGTAACTTATCTTATGTTGAAACTATGGTAATGTACCAGAAGCTTGTCCTAATTACTACAATAAGTCCCATAGCTCATTTCTGATAGAGCATTGGTTCTCCCAGTTTATGTGCATGCTGTTGGTTACACATCTAACTCGGTCATAACCAGCTGGCCAGCATTTATTGCTCATCCTTACTTGCCCTTGAGAAAGTGATGGTGAGCTGCCTTCTTGAAACGTTGCAGTCCACATGCTGTGGATTGGCCCACAATGCCATTAGGGAGAGAATTTCAGGATTTCGACCCAGCAACTGCGAAGAAACGGTGATATATTTCCTCATAAGGAGGATGAGTTGCTTGGAGGGAGAACTTGCCGGTGGTGGTGTTCCCACGTATCTACTGCTCTTGTCCTTCTGGGGGGAAGTGGTCATAGGTTTGGAAGGTGCTGCCTAAGGATCTTTGATGAATGTTCAAGCAGCTGGACTTGTGTGAAAAGCAGATTACAGATATTTTTCTTCAGTATATCTCTTTTATCAGAATCGTATTACGTAAATGAAATAATTACTTAAAAAAAATTGTTATTGTGTGGAAGCTGTAGGATTGCACCTGTGCAGAGCAAATTCCTTTGTACATCCCCACATGATAACAAGTGTTTCTTTCTAATAACACTCCCTCTTGATTCATTTAGTGTTTCGCAGCTGTCCACAGTAAGAGGAAATTAGGATTAATTATATTACTAATTTTAAAATGAATATAAATCTTTCACTTTTGATTAATACTTACCTCCTATTTGTTCTTGCAAAGATTATTGTTTCTTTTGCATTCTGATACAAGATGTTGCAAATAATTAAAAAATGGTTTTGTGTGCTTTAAAAAATTAATTAAGTACTGTAAACACAGCAAAGTGGGATTGCAATAATAAGAACATTACATTATCAGATAATTTTAATTAGGTAACATTGTGTACTACAGTTGATAGATTACTGAGCTGTTTTCACACGTTTGGTGATTTTCACTGTCTGAAGGGAATTGCCTGACCCATTTTTAACCCATTAACCAACTGGGACCTTTATCTAGGTTGAACATTGCCTTTCACTGACATAAATAGCATTGACCTAGATTTCGTTTTCCATGTTACCTTCATATTTTTGTTCAAACACTCTTCCTACAGCGACTTGGAATTGAAAGAACATTAAATCAAAAATTCTCATCATATTGCAGAAAAAATGTAAATGTATGAATGAAGTACAGAAGCTGTGGTTGAATTAGCTGGGGAAAATAATGCAGCAGTCCTACTTTTCTTCTATGTTTCCAGTGTGACTTGCCATCGTGCTTTGAAATGCCATTTTTCTAGTGATAGCTTATTCTCTTTGTTTTCATTCTGCCCACACTCGGGCTTGATGTTGAAAGTTTGGGCAGATTGTCCACAATCAGGCATCTGTAGGGGGGCCAAGAGGCTAAGCATTAGGTAATGAAAGATGTCAGACAGAACACCTTTGAGTAATTGTTAATTTCCTCTTCAGGGAATCATCATAACCTCAAAAGAAGAAGAAGCCACATTTATAGAGTGCCCCTAGTATCCAAAGGACAAAGGCAACTGATACATGGAAACACCACCCCCTGCAAGTTCCCTTCTAAGTTATGTACCATTCTGACTTGGAACTATGGTTGTAACTCTTCCAACCTGCCCACCACAGAATGGGCAAGGCTGAGGGTCCAACAACTTTCTGTTGACCTCGCGTGGGAATTTCTGGCCTTGCCCAAATGAGGCTATAAAATAGTGCCCTATATCCCCCTTCCTTCATTCACACTGGTCTAAGTTCCTAGAACTCCCTCCAACACAACGTGAGCGTCCTCACATTACCTGGACTGCAGCAATTCAAGAAGGTGACTCACCACCATCTTTTCAAGGGCAATTAAGGAAGGGCAATATAATCTTACCCCACCAGTGACATCCACACCTCGTAAACAAATAAAAAAATGATGTTCCAAAATGCTTGAAGTAGTTTTGAACAACACTTGTTGTCGTGTGGGAAATTTGCTAAATTTACACAGAGCAAGACCCACAAACATCAACATGATAAAGACTGGATCACCTGTTTTAGTGATGTTGGTAAGGGATAATTGTTATTAAAGACACCAGGAAGAATGCTTCTGTCCTTCTTTGGAATAATGCCAGAGGATATTTTCAATCTGCATGGCTGGGTATTTCATTTGAAAGAAATTCAGTAGGTTCATTTGGAGACTGCTTCTTCCTTAGGTGAGTGGAAAGGTGGATTCACAAGTATGGCATATATAGGCAAAGACACAATTGCATGATAATGGTTGGAACGCGAATCTTTACAGATAATCAAGTCTTTACAGGTACAGACTATGCGAGTGGAGAGAGGGATAATCACAGGTTAAAGAGGTGTGAATTGTCTCAAACTAGGACAGTTAATAAGATTTTGTAAGCCCTGGCCAAATGATGGGGGTTACAGATAGAACCAAAGATGTGCAGGTTAGGTGGATTGGCCATGTTAAAATTGCCCCTGAGATGTGTAGGTTAGAGGAATTAGATAGAATTACCCATATTTTAGTGGGTAAAATATGTAGGGATATGGGGGTAGGGCCTGGGTGGGATTGTGGTCAGTGCAGATTCAATGGGCCGAATGGCCTCTTTCTGCACGATAGGGTTTCTATAATTTCTATGATTCCTATGAGCCCAAGATTTCGGTTGAGTTAATCCATGTGCATGCAGAACTTGGCTATCAGGTTTTGCCTGTTGGGTTTTAACCTGTGCCCACACTAGTCCAACACTGGCATCTCCACATCATTTGAAAGAAGGAAATTAGAATTTCCTTAGAATTAGAATAGAAGAAAATTGGAATTTTTCAATATGAAAAATCTGCCAATTAACAAATTATAACAGATTAATATTTTAACTCTATTGTTCCCCATGATTGAATGAAAATGGTAGAAATAAAATTGCTGCACTTTGAGCATCAATATTTTCAGGTAAGAAGCATGGTTTTTATCAATCAATATTTGAGGAAATTTACTTAGAAATATCTTAACTGATTATCTAATCAGTGGGGTTTCATAAAACCAGTAAGGTGTGACAGGCCCCATCTATCATCTTCTTTCATATTGGTGTGAGTTGATACTGTACTTCTCTTACCTTTCAGAAATATTGCACTAACTTGTATGTGAAATTCTTACTTGTTGACTGATAATTATTATTGAGAGCTCATCCATACCTGTGATCGTTGGATATCATATGAAATGTATTGCGGAAAAGACATTTGTTCAGTCCACAAAATATTGCAGGTTTATCATGGAATTATAGAATCACAGAATGCTTTCAGTGTTAGAGAAGGCCATCTGGCCCATCGAGTCCATACTAGCCCTAGTAAGAGTAATTCAGCTGGGTCGACTCTGCTTGTAGCTCTGCTTACCCTTTCTCTTCAGGTGCTTATCCAATTTCCCTTTAAAAAAGGTCACAATTATACCTGCCTCATTCCACTCTGAGGTATTGTACGCCAGAGCCTAGTGACTCCCATTTCATTTAACAATATTCCAGGCTTTTAAAAGGAATAGAGGATGAGGAACTAAAACATTGTCTCCGGATGGGACAAAAGACAGTTGCGATGTTGGACTCTCGCTCAACAGGTTAAAGGACAAGAAAAATCGACAAGACTTTGGGATATTTATCCTAATCTTTTTATGATAGTGGGCAGCACAGTGGCACTTGGGTTAGCACTGATGCCTCAGAGTGCCAGGGATCTGGGTTCGATCTCCAGCTTGGGTCACTGTCTGTGTGGAGTTTGCACTTTCTCCTCCTGTCTGTGTGGGTTTCTTCCAAGTGCTCTGGTTTCCTCCACAGTCCAAAGATGTGTGGGTTAGGTAAATTGGCCATGCTAAATTGCCCCTTAGTGTCAGGGAGACTAGCTTAGGGTAAATGCGTGGGGTCGTGGGGATAGATCCAGATGGCCCCCTTCTGTACTGTAGGATTCTATGTGTTGCAGGAGCTTCAGTTTTCACTTAGTCAAGAAAAATTATAGATTATTGGGAGAACAATATCCATTTACACAGTGTCCATTTATTACACAAACCAGGAGCGATGCTCAGTGTAAGAGACTCTCAACTCATAAGTTTTGTCACAAGCTGCTGTTATTGGATTAGAATCAAAAGTGAAAGGAGCGTGATTATTTAAACAAAACAAAATGATAGTTAACAATTTTCTCATGCCTGGTGAATCAAATGTATGAATTAATATCCTTGTAACTGTTGTATGATAGTTTGATCAGTCTATTTTTCAAGGTATTTCATTTATTACTATCTGTATTCATTGAATCATAGAATCCCTAAAGTGCAGAAGAAGGCCATTCAGCCCACCCAGTCTGCACTGACTGCAATCCCAGTCTGGCCCTATTCCTGTAACTAACATATTTAGTCTGCTAGCCCCCCTGACAATTTAGCTTGACCAATCAACTCAACCCACATATTTTTTTAGACTGTGGGAGGAAACCGGAGTACCTGAAGGAAACCCACACAGACACGGGGAGAACATGCAAGTTCCATACAGACAGAGACCCAAAGCTGCAATTGAACAAGGGTCCCTGGCACTATGAGGCAGCAGTACTAACTGTGCCACCATGCCACCCTCTTATTCCCGTTCCTTCCTTACTTCAGACATCGTCCTACGTATCAGTATGAGAGAGGTGATATTCATTAAAGAAATGTGCATGGACAAAAGGAAGCTGAAAGGTATGCACAATGAATTGTTTGGTGAGTGAGCAGGTCTGCTAAAATGTTTCTTTTATTCATTTATGAGATGTGGATGTTGCTGGCTAGACAAGCATTTATTGCCCATCCCTAATTGCCCTAATTGAGAAGGTGGTGAGTTGCCTTCTTGAAGCGCTGCAGTCCATGTGGTGCAATGCTGCTGAAATTCTGAACAAAATTTAGGTGACTAATTTTAAAAGGTATGCTTTGGAATCTCTGAGGTACTTGTTTGGTTCATCTTATTATTGTCACAAGTAGGCTTACATTAACACTGCAATGAAGCTACTGTGAAAATCCCCTGGTCAACATACTCCAATGTCTGTGCTGGTACACAGGGAAAATGTAGCATGGCCAATTCATCTAACCAGCACATCGTTGGAATGTGTGAGGAAACCAGAGCACCTGGAAGAAACCCATGGAAACATGGGGAGCAAGGCTCCACAGACAGTTACTTCTAAGCTGGGGATCAAACGTGGGTCTCTGGTGCTATGAGGCAGCAGTGATAACCACTGTGCTGAGGAGAAATTTTACCTTTCTGAACAACAGATACTGGGAGATAGGTGTAGACTAATTCCGATTTTAGAATTTAGAATTCCAGATAACAGAAGACACAAAGGTTAGTCAAACATCATCTGACCACTCAAACTAGATTTTAAATATTTAAAATATTCTTGCTCCCTCTCGCACTATCTAAAGTGTCCCTCTGTCGCATAACTTCCACACTATGGACTTTTACTGAGAGAATTTTATTCATAGGAAGGACACGAATGTTATAGTCAAATTGAAGGAATAATAGGATACCATCTAACACAAAAATAAGATATAAAGTGTTTAATTAACTATGTACTAAAACATATTTTTGAATCATACCTTTCTCAGAGTCCATTTCAGTTGAATAATTCTTCATAAATTTTAAGTATCTTAGCTTATATTTTTGTGATCAATAATTGTACCGTTTTCATGTAATCCAAGAAATGACCTCAAGGCTATTGACAATATTCATGAAAAATATTCTGTCTATTAAAAATGAATTAATTGTAAGAACAAGATAGAATAATCTTGCATCAATATGTTAATGCAATATATAAGCAATATCCATAAACTACATACTGACGAACCGCAAACAATTTTATGTCAACTATATGGTTCCTCTCACAACTTTATGATTCTAAGGACAGTGGGTAATCACTGTTGTTCTGTCATTGGTAAGAGTAATAGAGATCTTTAACAGAAGATTGTTTTTAAATTGTGCAATTGCTGTGATGTGTTTTTCTCCTTGTGTTTTTTATAATTGGGCTGAATATCAGTGAGGTGGCCCAGTAGTACAATGGTTAGCACTGCTGCTCCACAGTGCCAGGAACCTGGGTTTGCTTCCCAGTTTGGATTGCTGTCTGTGTGGAGTTTGTATGTTCTCCCCATGTCTGCGTGGGTTTCCTCCACGTGCTCTGATTTCCTCCGACAGACTGCAAGATGTGCTGGTTGGCCATGCTAAATTCTCCCTCAGTGTATCCGAACAGGTGTCGGAGTGTGGCAACTACGGGATTTTTACAGTAACTTCATTGCAGTGTTAATGTAAGCCTCCTTGTGACTAATAAATAAACTTTTAACTTGAATGTTAAGGCACTGACTGGGGTGAGGTTAAACAGTTGCAAGCTTACAGGGAATCAACAATTGATTATAAGGAAAGATTCATGAAAATATGAAAGAATAGGCTGGAGCATGTTGCAAGGCTGTAGCATTACGTCATTAACATTTTACATTGCTGGGTTATATCTTGCTTGTTGGTTTTATACACCTCGAGACTCTTTACCTAAATATTATACCTTACAATTTAATGCATGTGGATAGTTCCAGTATTGAACACTGGAAGGAGCTGCTGTTCTACGTTTTTATCTCACTGCAGCTGCCAATCTTGAATTTTAAAATTACACGGCTATTTCTTCCTCCTGAGTTACAGCAGAAGTAGATTGCTACCCCGGTACAATATGGGGTAGATTATCTACCATGTTGAAAAAGAAGCTCAAATGTAAAGCTTCTTAATAAATTAGGCCAACCCTAAGTTTCCTTTGTAGATCTTTAGGGATGGGATTTGGGATGGGTGTGATAGAACAGTAGCTCAACCAACTGTTCATGGTTGAGGCATTGCACACATCAGGCCAACGCCTATGCTCTTAAAGACATAATGAAGATACCAGTTTCAGGAAATTCACCACACCACTCGATCATATTGCAATAGTGCTAGCCTGAAGATGTTTCAATGAAGAAACCATTATTTGATTGCAATCTAGAGAAAGGCCATCAGAACATTAGAAATGATACATAAGTAGGCCATTTGCCCCTCAAACATATTGCACTGGTCATGACCCACTGAGAGAAATTCCTCCTTATTTCCGTCTGAAATGGAGACTCCTTATTCTAGATACTCTATCCTGAGCGAAACCATCCTTTCAGCATTCCGTCAAGTCCCATCAGAATGTTATATGTTTCAACAAGGTCACGTTCCAGTTTTCTAAATTCCAGTGAGGACAGGCCCAACCTGCTCAACTTTTCCTCAGAAGACAACATCCTCATTTCAGAAATCAACCCAGTAAACCTTCTCCAAATTGGCCTCAATTCAATTATATCTCTCCTCAAATATGAAGACCAAAATGTGCATAGTACTCTCAATGTTGTCTTAATGTCTGTATCAATCTAGGGAATTCTGGAAGATTACAGCCAATGCATTCATAATCTCTGCCTGCACTTCTTTTAAATCTCTTAAGATGTGAGCATTTGGTCTGAAAGACTTCTGAGATTTTGGTGCCAATACTTTTCCTTAAACTTTCTCTCTAGTGATAGTGATTGTTTTAAATATCTTTTCCATTTGACCACTGATTTTCAACCATTATTAGGATTCTATTTGTGTCTTTTATTATGAACACAAATGCAAAATACTTGTTCAAAATCTCTGCCATTATCCATTATTCATTTCTCAGTGTCATTCTTTAACTCATCTGTTCCTTCGTACGTACTTATAAAAATGTTTACTATCTATTTATATATATTTGCTAGTTTGCTCTCATATTCTAATTTAATCTATTTGTTATTTTTTTCAGTCATTCTTAGCTGGTATCCAAAATATTCTCAATATTCTGATCAACCATTAACTTTCATACACTTGTGCATCTTTTCTTTCAGTTGGGCACCATCCTTAACTTCCATAACTAGGGACAAATCACTGATTCTTCTCATAGTCTTTCTTTGTCAGTGTTGTTGTTCAGAGTAATAAGGTATACCTTAAATGTCTGCCACTGTTAATCTACCAGATTACCTCTTAATCTATTTTGCCAGTCAATTTTACCCAATTCTTTCTTCATATCTTTAGCATTGTAATCAATCTTGAATCCCCTTCTTATTCTCCTCCTTGAAGATTGTTCTGAAAACATATTTCTTTGACCAAACCTTTAATCACCTCTCCAAAATATTTCCTTTTTCTGGTTAGATGCTAAATTTTGCCTGATCTGTGACTATCTTGGGACATTTTTGTATATTTCAGATGTTGTATAAATAAAAACTGTTATTGTCACAGATGGTTTTCTGATCAGTTGGGATAGGGACACTTGGGCCTTTTCAGTTCATCTGTTACTAACGGTCTTGCATTGAATTGGGTGGCACAATGACACTATGGTTAGCATTGCTGCCTAATGGCACCAGGAACCTGGTTTCGATTCCCAGCATGGGTCACTGTCATTGTGGAGTTTGCACATTCTTTCCATGTCTCCGTGGGTTTCCTCCAGATGCTCCGGTTCCCTCCCGCAATCCAAAGATGTGCACATTTGGTTGATTGGCCATGCTAAATTGCCCATTAGTGTTAAGGGATGCATAGATTAGAAAAATTAGTGGGATAAATATGTGGGGTTACAGGGATAGAGCCTGGGTGGGATTGTTGTTGGTGCAAACTCGATGGGCTGAATGGCCTCCTTCTGCACTGTATGGATTCTATGAATCTATGAATGCTGAGGGATGCATAGATATTTCTCATGCCTAGTGGTAGTGTAGAAGCTGATAGCTTTTAAAAAGACATTCTGATGTTAATAGCTGAAAGAATGTGTCAGAAGACAAAATATGAGAAAGAGGTTCGCAACATCCCCCTCTTGTATTCATACAATAGAAGAGGGAAAAGGGAAAGAAAAGTGTACAGGGCAAAGGTCACAGCAAAATAAGAATGATTATCTGCTATGAGTCCAGGGTTTGAAATCAAACATCCAATTGTGCATTCCTTCAGAGAGGTTCACCAGCTGAAACTGATTTGGGATGATGTACTTCAAGATGGAAGAAGCACATTGAGATAAATGTCTCAGAAGGCATGAATGAACACATACATATTTCTATGTATGTGTATCTTTGTTATCCTGGCTGTTTTATAAAATAATTTTATAACAGGGCAAATGGTTGGACTGATAAATGCTACATGATGAGAGTTCTGGAAGTTGTGTGGCATTTCAAAAATGGACAAAGGCCAGCTCATCAAATTCCTGCAATGTAACATTCTCTACATAGTAGAAACACTCCAGCCAAACCAGCACAAAGGGCTAGGAGACAAGACTTCTGCACTTGGTCAGTACTGGTTAGAAGCAGAGCTACCGGGGCTCTGACTTCAATGTTGTGCCAATAGTTCTACAGCCATCAGCTCAAAACACACTGAATTTTAACAAGACGGCCTCGCTTGCTGAATAGCTTGTCTCAAAAACACTCTGTCGCATGACTGAGACTTGAGCTGTTTGGACTGTTTTCATTACATGGTTTTTGGTTTTTATCTTCAATTGTTGTTTAACCTCAGAAGAGAACCAGAATTCCAGGCTAGTTCCTGCCACTATCTTCCAACAAAGCAGAGGCATGTACAGAGATCTGACCAGGTTTAAATTGCCTGGCCCTCACACATACTGCTGTGCCACATATATTTCTGTACCACTGCCAACATAAAACTAATTCATCTCTATGTGCTTCTCCCATCTTGGAATTCAACACTTCTGGAAAATTCCATCATCCAATGTCAGTTTCAGCTGGCTAATCTCTCTGAAGGAATACACATTGGATTTTTGACTCTGAACCCTGGATTACATGAGACAATAATCCTCATTTTGTTGTGTTTTTTGCCCTTTACCTCTTCCTTTCCCATACCTTTCTTTTATCGTATGGATGCAAGGGGGGAGATATTACAAACCTATTTCCAGCATTTTGTGTGTGTGTAACATAAACTAAATCTGTCATTTTATCTTATCTAGAATTTACTGTGGGGTTATTAATAAAGCATTGGACCATTCCATAACTGATGGGCTAGGGACAATATGCCACCACTTATAAAAGAGCGAAGTCAAAAATCAAAAACACCTTTCTGTTTATGGACAGAGAGTGAGAGGAGAAATCAGGGGTGTATAAACTAAATTCACTTCAAGATTTCGCATGAAGATTTCACATCTCAAGACATTTGCTGTAATAAATGATGAAAAACTGAACGGTACATTTGTGAAAATTCAATGCTTTAAACTACAGAATGGAATTCCCTCCTACTTAATCTTAGTGCACCTGAAAAAATATACCTCACAGGTATTCTTTACACTATCCTTCAAGTTTCCCAAAATCAATCCAAAGCAATATTCACCTTCTGAGTGTTCATTCCTGTTCTTACGTTTCCACAAACTATAGCTTGCAATTGTAGAATTATCTTTTACAATGAGGTTTTCTTTTCCTAAACATCCCCTCTAGCCCAAGCTAGGTAAACCTCCCCAGCCTTTATTAGCTCTCCATGAATTTGATCTTTTCAAACTGAGCTCGAGTGTCCACCCACAAAATTATGCAGTGAACACAAGAAAGGTTTTTGGCCTTAACTGTCCCCATTCTCTCAGATTGTGGAGGATTCAATCTGTGATATGCAGTGGTGTTCTAAGAAAGCTTGTAACCTGGCCTTTACTATGCATCCTAGCCCATGGTAATATGAATCACATCGGTCTTATATCTAGAAAGAAATGGTGATTAGCTATCCTTGAGAGCTCAACTCTCAAGGATTTTGAAACTGATTGGAAAGTTTAAAGCTCAATTCTTTACAACTGGAAATTATCAAGACTTTCCTGGGAATTTAGAGATTCAGAGTCTCCATTGTTAACATGTGGACTGCTGCTATTGTCTCCAAGTAAAAACCTCTGGCATCTTTTTCCTGTTAAAACTCTCTAAGCCTTCCTTTGACCTCTGACAATCAAACCACCCAAGCTTATCGTCAGGCAGAATTCAGAACAGGTCACATGACTCTTTCATTTCACCTTAAATAAAAGATACAATTCCAAAACATAATAATCCTACAAACCTCACAATTGTAACAGTGGTAAGGATACAAATATTGGAATGATGTCAAATGTGCATGCCGAAAGATGGACTGGAAATTTTAGAAGATTGTAAGATCCTCATTTGTTCTGAATGTAGCATTATTATGTTGAAAAGTCTGAGAAAATGTATGTCCATGTCTAAACTGCAATGATCGATTTGTTGCTGAACAAAAGGGAAATAGGTGGAGGACACAGCTACACGGATGCTCTGTTACTTTAATCTTCTATCTTCACTAAACAGGATATTCAGGAACTATAGCCATTTGTCAACAAGCTTACAGGAACTTAATTTACAAATAGAAATGTCAAGATAGCAAACTTTAAAACCACAATATATTCCATTATATACTCCACGTGAAATGTTACTTTAATAATCTGTAGGAAAGTAACTTTGACTGCTGGTGTAATCTGTAGTGAATGTAATTAACATTTTAACTTTCTCCCTTCATTTAAATTGCTATTTTCCTTTACTTTTGTGCATTGCCATAATACAATCCCACTCTGGCTCTATTTCCCGTAACCTCACGTATTTACCCTGCTCATTCCCTTGATACTAAGGCAGAATTTGGGATGGCCAATCAATCTAATTCTCACATCTTTGGATTGTGGGAGGAAACCAGAGCATCTGGAGGAAACCCACGCAGACACAGGGAGAACGTGCAAACTCCGCACATACAGTGACCCAAGGCTGGAATTGAACCTGGATCCCTGCCACTGTGAGGCAGCAGCGCTAATCACTGTGCCAAAAGAGACTGTTGCTGAGGAATTTTCTCATGCTGCCCACCATGGAAATTATAGCAGGTGAAGGCAGACCATTCAAAGGTCCGTTGATCTCAAGTGGAATTTTCTGGTCTTGGGGTGAGCATAGATGGAATCCCGCCTTTCATGTTTCGATGTGATTTTACTAAAATGTTGGCATAAATATTATGAATCCTCCTGTCCTTCCCAACTTTCTCTTTCATCTTCTGGTATTTTACTAACTGATCCTAGTGTCATTCCAACTCGACTTTAGTCCACAATCCATGTAACGTTTTCTGAGGGACAGACTGCAGCTCTGTAGTAATCATTTTTCTTAGCGACACCACTATCTGACTGACTCTAGAGATCAGACGTCCTTTCAGATGGGGAGGAAGCCATGACTTCAGTGGCACAGTGGTGAGCACTGCTGCTTCACAGTGCCAAGGACCCAACTTCAATTCGGGCCATGGGTCACAGTTTGTGTGGAGTCTACTTGTTTTCCTTGTGTCTGCGTGGTTTTCCTCTGGGTGCTCTGGTTTCCTCCCACAGATGTGAAGATGCCGGTATTAGATTGGGGTAAGCACAGTAAGAAGTCTCACAATACCAGGTTAAAATCCAACAGGTTTATTTGGCAGCACAATTGCCTTGTCTGGGCTTGCAAAATGTCACTAACTGTCCTGTCTGGAGACAATACACTCTTCTGAAACTTGTGCTTAGCCCTCTCTCCACTTACATTATCTGTATCTTTAAGACTTGCTTATCCTTAAAGACTCGCATTCCAACCATTACCTTGTAAATTGAGTTTGTGCCTGTATATGCCCTGTTTGTGATCACGGCTCCCACTCATCTGATGAAGGGACAGTACTCCAAAAGCTTGTGCTGCCAAATAAACCTGGTGGACTTTAATCTGGTGTTATGATACCTCTTACTTTCCTCCCACAGTCCAAAGATGTGTGGGTTAGGTTGCTTGGCCATGCTAAATTGTGTCTTAGCATCAGATGGATGAGTAGGATAAATACGTGGGGTTATGGAGAATAGGAACTGGGTGGGATTGTGATTGGTGCAAACTTGATGGGCTGAATGTCCTTCTTCTGCACTGTAGCAATTCAATGATTCTACAACAGGCAAGCCATGACATTATAACCCTGTGGATTTGGGCTCACCCTTGACTTTTCAGCCTCTGCAAAATAGGCAGCCTTTATTTTAGGACAGTTGTTCTCATTATTAACAGTTGAGCAAAGATTATTCATGTTTTGCTACAAGACACACAAGACAATCTCTAAACGCAAATTCTTTAATCTACAATTGCAGGTGGACAGTGGACGAACGTGTTAGGTGACATTCCTTAATTGTGTTCTCATCTGATGTATGCACAAAAGCGCTTTCCAACATTGTCAGTGACCAGGAGTAAGAACACGAGCAGACCTGCCTCTCCTTAGCCCAGGGTTATTGAAGCAATCTTTAGTGGTCAGTTTTACATGAGGCAGACAATGTTGATGATCAACCTCAGGATAAAATGGAAATCAATTTTCATCATCAACAAATTAACATCAAATATTTAATGCTAATGTCCATGCCAGAATTGCAGAGGAGATTAAAATTAATAGTTAGAAAATTGTGAACAGGCTGTTCCCTAAATTACTGGTATGTCCAGCAAGCTTGAGCGAACAGGAGACAAATAATTGAAATTGTAGAAAGCTTTAGACACAAAATAGGATCAGGATTGGATTGCAATTATAGAGCCTTAAAAAGTATGACTGACATGATTACTGATATGACCAAATATTGCATGTCATGATGCCATCTATCTTAGTTTGAGCACTGAAATAATGCAAGAGTATGATATCTCACTAACGACAGGTAAAAGCAATCTTAATTCCATCCACAGATAAGAAAATAATGAATAAGAGCTTATTCCCTTTAATTTTCTCTTCATAGTGGCGGCACGATGGTTAGCACTGCTACCTGACAGTGCCGGGAACCCGGGTTCAATTCCAGCCTGTCTATGTGGAGTTTGCACAGTCTCCCTGTGATTGTGTGTGTTTTCTCCGGGTGCTCCAGTTCCTTTCCACAGTCGAAAGATGTGCAGGTTATGTTCATTGGCCAAGACAAATTGCCTCTTCGTGCCGAGGGATTAACAGGGTAAAATGCATGGGGTTATGTGTTCGGGCTTGGGTGGGATCTTTGTTGATACAGACTCGATAGGTCAAATGGCCTCCTTCTGCGCTGCAGGGATTCGGTGATTCTATATTATTATGCTTTGACACCTAGATTGATTTTGAGAGGATACACAACAAATGTGGGAAGGGGGAGAAAGAAGTGGGTCACATCAGGACGAGGTGTAAAAATATTTATTAAAGGTAACGTGGCCAATATTGAGGTCGCTGCTCATAGCAGCGAGATGTAGACAGTAACCGTCTGAGAAATGTTCTTCTTACCAGACGTTGCAAGAGCATGAAGAATACTTGTGAATGTTTAATGCTGTTCTTTAGGGATTTGAAAGAATGCTTTCATACTGTTGTAACATAATACCATCTCACAGTCCCACAGGAAACTTGAGGTTCTCCAATTTACCTGGAATTCTTCCACTCATTTCTGGAAGGACGTCGGGCTGTGTGTTTTGCAGCAAGTTGCCACAATACATTCACTGTTTTCACTTGCATCTGACATAAGACTACTGATTACCTTGTATTCATAAACATGTCTGGAACAAAATATAGTGACTTGGGCTGAGTGTGTTATTGACCTGCTTTTAGAGCCACAGACATGCAATAATATATACACAAGACGACTCGGGATTTGAGAGAGAATTAACTGTTTCAACAAATCTAAAAACTTAGTGCAACTTAATCCCATTATCAGAAGATCTACAAGTTGACTCCAGCAGAATGGAATATAGGTGAGCTCGCATTGAGAGGCTCAGAGTTGAGTGCCTGAATTTATAATTACAACAGGAATGTAGGGTGAGCAACGTTGAATCAGCTGCCAGTTACAACCCATCTTGTGGTTCTCTGATCATTAAAGTAAGGCTATCTTATGTCCCCCTATGTGTAGGGAGTTCTAGCCAGCAAATATGAAACCTACCTCAAGTGGGTTTGCATAAGGAATAAATCGAGCCACAAAAAAGATTTTAACGCAGTACTCTTTCACTTTTCCGTTCAAATTAAGGCAGATTTTTGGAAATCCAGCATGGAAAATTCCCTCCTGCTATAAATTCACAAAACATTCAGCATCAGCCCAAACCATTCAGATCACCGCATGTTTACAATAAGTCATTTTGCGCAGCTTGAAGGATGAGGTTAAAAATATAGCTTTGAGACTATAGAGGAGTATTAATGAACACATTACGGTTAGTTAAAGGCAAAATAGTGCAGATGCTGAAACCTGAAACAAAAACAGATTCTCAGCAGGTCTGACAGCATCTGTTGGGAGAGAATAGAGCCAACATTTCGAGACAGGATGACTCTTTGTCAAAGCTGCTTAGTGATGGTTTATAACCATTCATGCCTAATCATGATTCTATGATTCTATGAATGCAGGCTCTGCAATTTGGCAGTTGAAGTGCCGTGAATTAGCTGCAGGTTTAAGAGCTTTGTACAAGAGTATGTCACGACGTACAGGAAATGTATCGAAAACTGTCAGAGAGAGGAAAGAAAAGTTAAAATCCAGAGTTTCACTTCCGAAGTGTGTGGTGTGAATCTGGAAATTTTTCAGCTCACCACACCCACCTCAAGAAAGGTTCCCCCAAATTGTGGGAGGGGGCTATTTATCTCATTCCGTCTTTTCATCTTATTCATCCATTTTTATTTGTCTACTTCTGCAGTCTTCCAAATTGTCCTCCCAGCTCGCTTTGCCTTGGGGGGGGTGTGTTTGGGGTGGGGGGGGGGGGGGGGGGGGGCGAGGTGGTCGTGGGCTGCTGCCACATTCCTCAGGCTGCCCATTAACAACCTGTACCTTTGTTCTGCCATTCACATATTCCGATCCCTTTTAATGGATGCTTTTAGCACCTTTCTCAGCCTTTATCATCACCAATTCTATTCTCTTTGTCCAATTACAGCCTCTCCCCCCACCCTCCTCCACCGCAGTATAAATCTTATCTGATTTTCTTTGCCTTCACCTCTGATGAAAGGTCATCCTGACTTGAAGCGTTGGCAGATTATTTTTAACTATGACACATAGAGGAAGTCTGCATTTTTACTTTTTAAAAGGCCAGGGATTTAAACAAACTTCCACAGCTTGTGTTTTTGTTAACTTTTCAGTGTCCCAGGCAACATATTTAATTTTCAAAGAGCAGGGGATTTACAAAAATTCACAGGCTGACAGTACTACAAGGACAATTATAACTACTCTGAAAATTTATATCTCCCACACTGTGGGTTAAAGCCTTGCGATGATGAAAATGAAGTCCCTTTGAACACTACACTGAGTTCAAATGACCCTGCTAAGCTTAGGCTTCCCCCATGTGGGATTCATACCATATTACCCATCCTGCAGAAAGTACAATGTCAAAAATGGGGATGGAACCTCCAAATCTGGGTCTTGGTACCCTTTTTACAGGTTACACAGCCTCTGTAATGCTGTAAAAATCTGCCAAGTGTCATGTTTCACTGATTGGCTCAAGTATGGAGCTTAACCGTGCTGATTTCTTGAGTAATAGATTAGGAAGGATCTCATTCAAATGACTAATTCAAATGCTGCAATTGAAATCAGCAAGGTCACTCAATTACTTTATTCAAAACAATTCCAGCCACCATTGAGGATTTTAAGTGGTTCTGAATTTTGAAGTGATGAGCATAAAATTAATACACAAGGGGTGAAAACAGTAGCTAAGTGAGTGCTGTGTTAGTAAGAGGCACCAGTTTTAAAGGTTGGTTTTAGCTTCTAATGTTGGGGCCAATTGCTGATTGATCTGATTAAATTGCCTGAAGGCACTAAAACAGATATTTGTATTCAGAACTCAAGTATTGATTAGCAGAAAACTTTCTGGAATGGCCTTCGAGCACACACTTACAGTGAGAGTGTGGCATCTATTGGTTAATAGACATTAGCATGTATCAGAATGATTCAGGAGCCAAAGGAGAGGTGTCCCAGGTTCTCAGAGGCACTCTGAAGGTCCTGCTGATGGACTTACCCCTGTGAATACTTACCACAGGGGTAAGTATTCACAGAATCCTACACTGCTGAAGGAGACCAATCGGCCCATTGAGTCTGCATCGACTCTTTGCTTCTTACCCATTTCCCATAAAACCTCATATTTACTTCATTCAACCCCCTACCCAGCACATCTTTGGACTGTGGGGGGAAATTGGAGCACCCAGAAGAAGCCCATGCAGACACAGGGAGAATGAGCAAACTCCACAGTTACTCAAGATGAGGATTGAACTCAGTCCCTGGCACTATGAGGCAGCAGTGCTAACCACTGTGTCACTCCACAGAGATAACTTATTCAGCAGATGGGGGACAAGATCGCTGCAGGGAACACAGCCAAAAGTACTTGTCCCAGCACAAAACTCCAGCACTGCAAAATGAAAACATGATGTGAGTGGTCAAGGTAAGATTCTATTTCACATGCATACTTCTCAATAACAGCACTGCCACCAGCATTGCATTCTGAACACACTTCATCCACCAGCTAACTGGACAGTGACATTCAAACAACTCACATTGCATCCTCCACAGGTACTACTCACACCACAGGTACATCTCACAGCTCTTCAGTCACGTGAGGTATCACACACACAAACAAACTTGCCAATTCATACATTTACAATTGCCAGTCTTTCTGATCCAGAGCAAGACAGTAGATAGCCAACACCAGCGCAGCTTGACATGGTAAGGGGTGGGGAATGGAGTTAAGCATGTTGGAGGATGATAGGGGTACACAGTGACGTATGAATTTCTGTGATGACTCTCTCTGGAGAGGTCATACATGTGGAAATCAGAAGGGTGGGTGTGGTGGATGGGTGCAGGCAGACACTATAATGAAGGGAGAATAGGAGACCTATCACCTAAAGATATGTGGCCAATCCAGTTTATCCACCACTAGTCCTGGTCATGACACTGCACATTTTTGCTAATCAACAAAACCTGCCCTCACTCACAAACTCCTCATCCTTAATCCTCAGAACCTGTCCTCACTCACAAATTTCTCCTCCTTAATCCTCAGAACCTGTCCTCACTCACAAATTTCTCCTCCTTAATCCTCAGAACCTGTCCTCACTCACAAATTTCTCCTCCTTAATCCTCAGTAAATGCCCTCACTCACAAACTCCTCACCCTTAATCCTCAGAACCTGCCCTCACTCACAAAGTCCTCACCCTTAATCCTCAAAACTTGTCCTCATTCACAAATTTCTCTTCCTTAATCCACAGAAAATGCCCTCTCGCAAAAAGTCCTCATTCTTTATCCTCAGAATCTACCCTCATTCACAAACTCCTTATCCTTAATCTTCAAAATTTATCCTCACTCCCAAATTCTACATGGTGTCATCATACATTTCCTCTTAGAGTGCTGCATTTTAAGTTCCACCTTATCCTCGGGAGAATCAAGGAAGAGGAAGAGCTACCTTCCTCACACTACACCCTGAAAGGAAAAGCAGAAGGAGATGGGTGAGGAAGAAAATGAAGAAGGTATTGCGTCAAACTCTACCACTGTCACGACTCAAAGATTAACACAATGCATAAACTAGGGGCTAGAGTGGAACACATCCTCACACTGGCACACACTAGGCACCAATGGAAAACAGCCATTCTGGTGGAAAGGGTGATCATCAGCTCCATCTTATTAATGAGTGATAGGGAGTAGGGTATACCAAAGTCACATGCAAATTCTGGGGAATCAGGTTGAGAGTCTCTCAGGGCAAAGCTTCAGAAGAATGATGTGACAAATCAAGCATTTACAGGAATGGGCAGCCTCTATGAAGGCTTTTGGAGAGGTAGGTCAAGTCTATCCAGTGGCCTGTGGAGTCTAACGTCATGCTATATTTTATACCCCGCTCGCAGCTTCCATTGTGACCACATTAGTTTCCATAGAACACCAAACATGGAATGTCAAAGTGTTGCATTGAACACTCCCAAAGATGTCATTGTGGCTCTAGGCTTGATAAGGTCTTGCAGAGTATTTCAGCTTCCTTTAGATCTGTCCTCCAGCACACTGGGCTGGTTCAATTGTGGCCCTGAGGTAGTTACTTGGGAATTATGGAGCAGGAAGTCACTGATTGCTTTCTGGATGTCAGCATTGCTGTTCCCTCTCCCAGTTTTCTATCATTGCCCTTTCTGGTGCCCGTCAGCCAGCTGGCTCAGACTGTTCAAGCTCATGCTGAGATGATGCTATCTGAGGTGGAGCCATCATGGACCCACAGACTCTAAAGGGTGATGCACAAGGATATATGAACTGTTCTCTTCTGATTCTCAGCAGCAACCATCCTTTGGGCTGCTGTCACCAGGGTGGCACTTTGTAGAAGTACCAGAGTGGACAAGGGCACTAATAAGATAGGTACTCAGGATAAGTACCTGTTGAATACCTGTAAGTGCTCTTGTGTGTGCCATATTTCCATTTCTTGGGCCACCCTGTTTTAGGAGAATGGCAGTTAGAATTTGTGACCAGCTCATTGCTGGTGGTGGGCAGCAGATGAACATTTTGCCATCATGTTTGTAGTGACAAACCAAAAATCTATTGCTCTGCAGGCTGTGCCTTAATGTGCGGGCAGTCCCCCCTCTTCAAGAAAGTCTGTTCCTCTTAAAGATAATGGCACTGAATATTTTTGCTGGAATTTGAAACATAGAAAATGAAATACCAGCACAGGAAGAAGGTTCCAGGCTGATGGATATGGCACTGGAGGTAAAGATATCGAGGTCGGTAGAAGCAGAGGCATCCTGGCTCTGTTGAGGACTATGCTAAAAATGGATTAGAATTAGGTGAGGCCAATTCTTAGGGCTTGGACCTGAGAACTTGGCATCAGTACCACAAGATGCCTTTTAAACTGGTGCAGGTGGTCAAAGTCATCTTTACATGATACTTCAAAGCCCCTGCACCATCAACTTCTCACAATGTTCTACACCCCTATCACACACTCAGTGTCACTGCTGAGCACTCAGGGCTCACTTGACCATCATCCAGTCCTGGATAAGCTACAGATTCCTCCAATTCAACATTAGGAAGAACCAAAGCCAATGTTTCCAGTCCTGGTTCTGTGCCCTCACAATCATTCCACCTCACTCCCCTTCTTTTGCCTTCTCTCACCCAGATACTTCTTAAGCTTGGCAGGAGAAGAGGTCAGGGCAGGAGATATTCTGGCCATGACTGAAAAGGAGACCCCAGGGAAATTTGTAGCTGAAACATTAGGTACAAGTGCAGCAACTCTTGAGTTTTGGACAGAGAGACCTGGGACAATGGCTACTAATCCTGCTAGCATTCTAAATTGTGTAATATCCCTTTTGATCTCCTGGACTGATAGCATCTCTTCATTTTTAGCTACTTCAATGAAAAATGAGGCAAAACACATGAACAGTACTTCTGCCACTATTTTGCTTTACTTTACTAATCTTATCTCGTTGAAAGAGTTAAAAATCACACAAGTTTAAAACTCTCAATCACATAGGAAAAGCTATTTTGAAACTGTAAGCCTTGATTAAAGCAGACCCAGACAAGAGTCAACAACAATTTAATTGAACGATGTGCAGTTGCAGCTCATGTTTACTCATTACAGCAGTGGAACAGTGGAAAAGGAGGTTGATGTACCGTTGGTCAAAGGATCATTTCTCGATGATGTAACATTCACAAGTTATAATTGGATACTATACCGTTATGTATGCATGATGTAATCTAATCAATAATAGTGAGTGGACTATATTTTTATTAGTATATGCTAATTACTTGTATTCAAATTTGAAACTATAACTGCATGTGTATTTCTGAATTCTGTCCTCTGACTGGTCTAATTGGCTTACTTGTAGCACTGTAGTTGTCAATAAATCATCTTGAGCCACTCCATGATTTTGTCTGGCTACTTGAGGGGAACCATAGTTTTAAATACAACAAGCAAAATATCATGACAGCCCCATAACTGCTTGCTTAATTATCCCTTTCATATTTATGTGTTTGTAGAATATTGGCCTGAATAGAGATGTAGATCGGTGCTGACCTTGAATAAAGCTGCCTTCAAAGAGCTGGTAATCTCTTTGTGGCCTGCTTTCTCCTTTCCTGGGGCTAATTTAAATATGGCACCACATCAAGCGGATTTCCAAGCATCCATCAATGGTGATGTCATCAAGCAGAGCCAGCTATTCATGAAGACCACATTAAAGTATTCTCACAGACAGCAAAACAGGAAGTTAAAAAGCAATGGTTATGCTTCACTTATTAATTAAATTTTACAAACAGCAAAATAAATTATTTGGATATACAAATTCTATTCAAGCAGAAGTTGAACCATGAATGCTTTTGCATTTTCTTTTGTTATTTTGAAATAGGTGGAAATTTTTTAAGGAATGAAGAAATTTGATGTTCCACAATTATAAAATTGATTTTTCAGGGCCAGTTTTGTATACATAATGATCTTAGTAAATAGTTAACACCTAATTGATTAACACTTAGTTAATTAGATGACACAGTGGCACAGTGGTTGGCACTGCTACCTCACAGCGCTAAGGACCCAAGATTCGATTTCAGCCTAGGGTCAATGTCTGTGCAAAGTTTGCATGTTTTCCCTGTGTCTGCATGGGTTTCTTCTGGGTGCTCTGGTTTTCTCCCACAGATGTGTAGATTAGATTGATTGGCCATGGTAAATTAACCCTCATGTCAGGGAGATTAGCAGGGTAAATACAAGGGGTTATGGGAATGGGTGGGATTGCGATCGGTGCAGACTTGATGGGCTGAATGACCTCCTTCTGTACTTAGGGATTCTATTGTACATAACTTTTACAAGGGTTTTCTTTCACAGCAAAAATAAGATAATGAGGCAGGATCTTGACAGTTCAGTGATTTCGAATGGACTGTTGTCTGAGAGGATTCAACTGCAGATTCCATGGAGAAGTATGTAACCATTCAGAAAGCTTCTGGATTCCACAATTAACCATGCATTTGCAAATTCCAGATTTTCTGTCTGTGTCAGAGGGGTAGGGATGGTGAATGTTACTGCAAAATCTGAGTCATTGTTTCTTTAAATATTCTTTCTGTGTTTATTTCCCTTTCTTACCACTCTGAATGCCTTTTTAACTTTTTTTATGATCTGATCATACTTACTTTGATTGTTCTCTATTTTTATTGTTTTGAAATAGGTCTGTTGGTTTACTTATTTTATGTTTGCTATTTTCTCTTAGATTCAGTTTTGTGTTCACCTCTTCATTGTGCTGTAAAAACATGCTCATCTACGTTTCTTGATCCCAATCTTTTAGTTTACTTTTATGATGCATCAGAGTGTAGTGATTAGAAATTCCTTTGTATAGTGCAGCTGCAGGTGGCAGTCTAGAACCCTTATAGTGCAGAAAGAGGCCATTCAGCCCATCGAGTTTGCACCAACCCTCCAATAGAGCATCTTACCATGGACTATGCCCCACCTTATCCCGTAAGCCTACGTACTTAGCCAGCTAATTCCCTAACCTACATATGTTGGGATACCAAGAGGCAACTTACTATAACCAATTACTCCAAAAACTTGCACGTCTTTCAGACTGTGAGAGGAAATTGGAGCATAGGAGGAAATCCACACAGATACAGAGAGAATATGCAAACTCCATATATATAGTCACCCAAGATCGGAATCGAATGCCAGTTCCTATGAGACAGCAGGGCCAACTATTATGGCACTGTGCAACACATGGAGGCCTGGCACTGCTATTGAAAGGTGTCTTTGATCAATTCCTGTGCTATTCTCTATGAGAGGCAGAGGCAATCAGGAAGAAGACACCAGCACAGCATCTGCTGGGTCAGATACTGCAATCATACATTTGCAATAAATGCACGTACTGTCTGCTACCATATGAAAGGGCAGGGTATGCCACAACAAGCAAGCCCTGTGCCCAAAAATAGGGGCATCCAATTTCAACCTTCAGACTTTGACATTTAGTACAAGTATACACACACTCATTGACACACACCCTCTAGACCTGGATACCTCCCATCACAAACAAATTGAGCAAAGGAGGGAGATACACTGAAACACAGTTTGATGTGACACCAGTCCTCCATTTCTAATCTTTCCGTGAGGTTTAATCTTCAATTTCATCTCTTGTTACATCTGATAGGCTTTGCAAATCTTTAGTACATCGTGAACTCATTTATTTATGCCCAAGGATATTATTTTGTCCCTCAGCAAAGATTTGTGTTCAATTGAATATAAGTGTAAGTTAGTTGAGTTCAAAGCCAGCCTTGACAGATTATTTTTCTGCATGCTTCCAGAGCCAGTGTACACGCAAGCACACACCAGGATTTTCAGCTTCAGAAAATATTCCGCGTTTCATCATGTCTGTTTAATGTTGATAAGATAAGTATTGACTGTTGCTATGGTAACAGATTGTGCAACAAGATAGACTGGTTTACTCCAGAAACACTTTATCCAGCCAATGCATGGACCAGGGATCATGTTGAAGTTTGGCCTAAGATACAGAACATGCAGTTGCGAAAGAGAAAGTGTAGAAAATTAAATGGTTATTAAGTAGATAAAAATAAATCTTCCATCTCCATGGACACCATTCACAACAAAAACATCAAAAGGGGTTGATCTGCAAAAGTACAATGCTGTCATTATACAAAGACTTTAGATTTGAAGTGTTACTGCCATATTAAAAGGGAATTAAAAGTGATTTAGGTGCCTATGACGGAGTCAGGGATTAGTTACTTCTTTCATCTTTTAAGCGGTTTGTGTGTGACTGATGAAGCTATTCTATGAGCAAGGAGTATGTCGCACTTGTGCTTTGGATGGCTGGTATCACTTTGGGAGCATAAGCATCTTGTAGATACCAAAACCTATCAGCCAGCATATCCCAGTAAATAAGTATTATGTGTGAACTCATCTAACTCAACAAATTGTTTCAAGGCACTAACATAATGATGAATGATTTCAGTGCGTGCCTACAGCCCAATAATTGTCTGTTCCATATTAGCCTTCACAATGGGAAATAACAGGATGTGTATAGTTTACAGGCTTGAAGCTGGTTGGTGAAGCTGATTCCAAGATACGGAGCTTTTCTTTATCAAGTGGGTTTATTGCTATCTCCACCTCAGTGTCCCAGGATTTCTACCTTTTCAATAAAACAATCATCAGTAAATCAAACAGAAATGATGGAGTGACAGCCCCCAGTAAGACACTGTAAGTAAAATAAAATATCAAAGGAGATTTAACAGAATAAATAAAAGTAGCATTTCAGGGAGAGTGAGGTGATGGGGGATGGGGGTGGGGTGGATGAGGCACCTCAGTCCCTACAGTCTTCTGGTGACGGAAGGCTTGAAGCATGCCTGTGGGCACCGCACGCTCACCTCCAAGGCCACCTGACCACAAACATAGCCACGGTAGAGGGTCTGGCAGTCAGGTTGGATGGTCCCCTTGACTTGGGGAGACACAGTGGCACAGTGGTTAGCACTGCTGCCTCACAACACCAGGGACATGGTTTCGATTTCCGGCTTGGGTCACTGTCCATGTGGGTTTTACATTCTTCCCGTGTCGGCGTGAGTTTCATCTGATTGCTCCAGTTTCCTCCCACAAGATATGCAGGTTACATGGATTGGCCATGGTAATTGCCACTTAGTGTCTTTGTGGAGGCATTTATATTGGGGATCAGAGGTGGGGAATAATGGAGCAGAGGGAGAAGGGAGAGGAGGGGAAGAGGAAGGAGGGGGCAGAGGAGGGTGGAAGGGAAGGGGTGAGGAGGGATGGAGGAGGGGAGGAGGGGGGGAAGGAGAGGGGGGTGAGGGTGAGGGGGAGGAGAAGGGGAGTGAGGGCAGAGGGGGGAAGGGAGAGGGGAGGGGTGGGAGGGAGGGGAGGATGAGAAGGGAGGAGAGGGAGGGGAGGGGCAGAGGGGGAGAGGAGGAGGGGGAGGGGAAGAAGGAGGGGGAGGGGAAGGGAAGGAGGAGATGATGAAGGGGATGGGGAAGGGGGGGAGAGCAGAGGGAAGGGGAGAGGGAGGGTAAGGGGAGGAGGGGAACAGGGGACAGAGAGGGGGAGAGATGGGGGAGGGGAAGAAGGGGAGGGGGAAGGGAGGAAGGGAGATGGGGAAGGGGAAGGGGGAGTGGGGGGGGGAGGAGGGGTGGTGGTTAGTCATGTGGCAAGGTGAGTTCTCAGGGGTGGTTGGAGCTGTGGGGGAGTTCTGTGTGTGGATTGGCCAGTGTATTTTTAATAGTTACACAGAAGTTGAAATAAGCTTTAATTTTTTTTAACTTTCTCTTAGTAACAATTAATGTAACCCTTGTGAATTGATCTGAATTTAGTGATTTAAATCACTTTTTTGGATGATTCATAACACTGCCCAATTGCCCAGAAGAAGTTAACACTTTAGTACTAGTGGCAGGGTGGCACAGTCTCTGCCTCACAGTCTCTGCCTCACAGCGCCAGGGACCTAAGTTGGACTCCCAGCTTGGGTCACTGTCTATGTGGAGTCTGCACATTCTTCCCCTGCCTGTGTGGGTTTTCTCTGGTGCTCCAGTTTCTTCCCACAGTCTGAAATATGTGCTGGTTAGGCGCATTGGCTATGCTAAATTCTCCTTCAGTTTCCTGAACTGATGCTGTGGTGTGGTGACTAGAGGATTTTCACAATAACTGCAGTATTAATGTAAGCCTAATTGTGACGCTAATATAACAAATAAATAAGACTGGGTAATTACTGTGCAGACTCTCATCTGGGAAACTTCAGGAGGGATTTCCCGGCACATCTTCAGAGTAGCCCTGCAAAATCTGACAGGGTGGCAGCAAGTCACAGTTAGGAATTGTCTTATTATATTGATACTGGCGCAGATGTCTGGTGATGTGTGTTTGTAATATCTTCTCATATCATTCCTCATTGGTTTCAATTATTTTTATATTTTTGTAAAATGATTTTCAACTTTTAATGCAAAAAATGATGATTTTTAAAATCGCTTTTGCCCCAGCTTAGTGAAAACCAATTCTCACACTATCTGTCTTTCGAACCAGATATCTGATCATATTCAGTTCTGACTTGTGGAAATCCATTCGTCTTTCCTGATATACTGAGCTAAACATTAAGAATGCCTCCTTCATAGGCAAAGGCACAATGAATGCTTGTTATCACCTTTTCTACAATTCCTGCCTCATTGAATAATGCATTCAACTTGCTACCTATTTCCAAAAAAAGGAAAGGATACTGATGAATTTCAGTAGCTGCTACACATGAAGCAATGTTTTCAATGAAGGTTTATGATGCTCACTTCTGTGAGTAAGGGCTTCTGGGTAACATGGATATCTGTTAGCCTGTAGCCATTTTCTCAATTCTAATATGTAGTTCCCTAATTATCTATATTTTACCCAAGTATTTGTGTCCGTCCATCATCAGGGAACACAACTTATATCTATGTTCAGTTTAAAGAGCAGCCATTCACTAGTACCCTGGTTTCTATCAGTCAGTCAAATTTCCACCCCTGTTGCTTATAGTCCATGGGACTCAATTTTTGCCAGCAAACTTGTCATGTGGCACTTTATCAAACTCCTTTTTCCACGTTCATCACATCAACTGCATTACCCTGATCAACCCTTTCGGTTACGTCACCAAAAAATTAAACTCAATTTAGATCAATATGAATTGCTTTTGAGAAATCTGTACTGGCTTTCCTTAATGAATCCACACTTGTCTAAATATTTTCATTTCGTTGAAGTCTAAAGTAAGTATGTCCAACAACCATTGTGCTCGGTGATAGAAGGAAGAATCTGCATCGCAACACTGAAAGAATTCTTTGCTGCTCTTCAAATAGTAACATAAAACTATTCGTTTCCATGTAAAACTTGCATATTCCTTCTAAAAGTTGAAACTGCTGCTTTATTTGGGAGTGCGATAGCGAAAACACAATAAACAAGATTATAATCTTTCAGGCACTAATTGAAGGACCAGCCACATTTCCAATGGCAATAAGATTTAATCTGCCTCTTTCTTTTATAGACAGTTGGAAAAAAATGATGGTTGCTATGATGAGAATGATTTAATAAAGGTTTATTATGAGAACTTGGTATTACAGTATTTTTTTTACAATCTGCAGTTTGTTGAAATGGCATGTATCTAATAATAGGATTTATTATAATGAGGTTCAACTGCATATAATTGCATTATAAAACATATCCCCAACTTATTCTATTTTAATTTTCGTGATTCTAAATGGTCCCCTGGGATCTCTACTTTGGGATTGATTTGAATTTCTGTGTCCTCTCATATTTCAATTCATCTTCTTACAAGTTGTTCCCTGATGAGGACACTCAACCCCTTTTGTTTGTATTGTACAACAAGTAATATTTCCCCTTTCCCTTTGTGCATTTCTGAACTCTGTGCTTTTCAAAAAATGATCAGTGATCTGCAGCTGAGGAAGTTGACTCTGTAATATAAGTGGATTGATCACTGCAGACCCCAGAATAGTCTCCAGTGCACTGGAGCAGAATATCAAAGTTTGCAGTTATCGATGGGGTTTTTTAAAGCCAGATGGTGGTGTCAGCTTATGAATATTGACAAAGAAGCTGTATTTGAACATTCATGAGGCTTCGTCTGATGCATATTTATTCCCATTACTCACAGTGACCTTTCAAAGCAAATGTTGACCAAAAGCTGCACGAGCGTAGAAACATTTGAAAATGTAAAATGCTTTAGTATGTGACTTTATAACAATACAAGATATTAATTCCTTTTGGGAATTGGGGGCAGTGCATTAAACAAGATACAGCTATGGACACATTAAACAGGGCACAGAAGTCACCTGCACATACTTTTAAGTAAATCCCTGCCTCTGTGTTGCTTGCTGTTTACTACATTTCCAGGGCTGAAGAAACTGCAAAATCTTTCACTTAAACATTGGGAAGATGGAAACCATGAGCTTCAGCACCCTACCTCCTACTCCCCACTCCTACATCATCCTCCTCATTCCTTACCAATCACAAACTCCATATCCTCAACACTGATTCCACTTCTAGCTTTGGCCACATTATTCACAACCCTGGCCATCTTAGCTGAGGTCTGTTGAGCATCCCACCCCATTTCTATCCATCACGCACACCATCTACTCGCTTCTCCATAACATACCTTCACTGTACCTCAGGGCACCTATTACTGAATGCCTCATTCAAACCTTTGTCATCCCACATCAGACTGCTCCATTCCTCTGTCGGTAAGTTTCTCATACTTCATTTCCCATTAAAATTCAGCTCATCTGAACCTCTGCTGCCCATATCCTAACATCACAAAGTTGGACTCATCCATCATTAACTTACATTAACTCTCAGTCCCTCAACACCTCCAACTTGAATTCTCATCTTAGTGTTCATATGCCACCATCGTCTACTGACATTTCTGTGAGACATTTTTGACTGGATGTTTGAATGGTTTGCCGTATTTACAGTCCCACCAAACCAGGGGCCTAACATTCTGCCCTTTGAGACTTTTTCAGTATTCCAGGTACAATATAAATGTAAGTTGTTGTTGTAGATTCCATTCTTTTTTCCATGGACACGGATCCAGTAGTATTCATAGAATTCGTACAGTGCAGAAGGAGGCTATTTGTCCCATCGAGTCTGTATTGCTGTCTGACAGAGTATTTTACCCAGCCTCTCTCCCCGCCCATAACCCTGTACATACACCATGGATAATTTGACTTTCTAATCTTTGGACACTAAGGGACAATTTAGCATGGCCAATCCATCTAATATGCACAACTTTGGAGCATGGGAGGAAACTGGAGCATCCAGAGGAAACCCATGCAGACATGGGGAGAATGTGCAAACTCTGCACGGGCAATCATCCAAGGTTGGAATTGAACCTGGGTCTCTTCCTTGTGAGGCAGCAGTGCTAACCACTGTACCACCATATTGGTGACCAATATGTCAAGAGAGTTGAGGCAAATCAGCCTCCATGAGATGTGTACGGACTCACCAACTGACAAGTAACCTTCCCTTTCAAAGACCATTTTATTTTTCAATAAAGCTTTGTGTTTCATGTATCTGTTCTCTGTTTCCACTGATCTATTTGCTAATTTTTTATTGGGAACTACAGTAAGAGTAATAGGTATGTAATTGCCTGTGTGTCTTTTGTGCCAGCCTTTTTGAACCTGATTTTTAATTGAATTCAAATATCACCATCTGCCATGGCAGAATTTGAACCTGGGTCCCCGGAATATTAAACTGGGCCTCTGACTTACTAGTCTAGCAAAAATACCACTATGCCAGTGCCTTCCCATGGATGGGGTATGAGGATGTGCAGTATTGCTCTTGTCATTCCTTGTAGATATTTTTGGGCAGTAAAGAGTCAGATCATTTTTGCCATCTTGTGCTCACCTTCTGTTTCAAATCCATGTACATATTTTAATGTTCTCTCATCTTCCTTGACAACCTCCTTGCCATTGTAATGCTGGAAGAATTACTGTTACAGATTGCCTCCGTAGCTGGGCTTCTTCTAAGGATCTGTTTGCCCCTCTGATCATCCTTTTGAAAATTTTTTGCATGATCCTATATCTGTCCCACTGAACCTCTTTCCAGTTTTGCAGAGGTAATGTGATTTCAGTATTAATTTGTTTGGTAATCTAGTTATGGGGTCGCGTTTGCTTAATCTCATTTTGCTGAGATTAGACATGTATTTGTCCAACATTCCAAGAATTGTTCTTTAAAAGACTGTACTGATAAGTTGATACAGATTCTCTTCTGATCGATTTGCTTTAACTGTTTTCTCAGTTCTATTAAACGTAAACATAGAAACATTAAAAAAAAAGCAGGAGTAGGCCATTTGGCCTTTTGGGCCTGCTCTTTCATTCATTTTGATATGGCTGATCATCAAATTCAATATCCTGATCTCCCCCTTCCCCCATATCCCTTGATCCCTTTGGCCCCAAGAGCTATGTTTAATTTCTTTTTGAAATCACGTAACATTTTGGCCTTACCTACTTTCTGTGACAGTGAATTCCATTATTCAGGACCCTTTGGATAAAGAAATTTCTCCTCACTTTCAGTTCTAAAAAGTTTAAGAACTAGGAGCAGAACTAGGCCTTCTAGCCCTTTGAGCCTGCTCCGCCATTCAATAAGATCATGACTGATCTTTCCGTGGACTCAGTTCCACTTACCCACCTGTTCACCATAACCCTTACTGTTTTACTATTCGAAAATTTATCTATCCTTGCCTTAAAGATGTTCAATGAGGTACCCTCAACTATTTCACTGGGTAGGGAATTTCACAGATTTACAACCCTTTGTGTAAAGAAGTTCCTCTTCAACTCAATCCTAACTCTGCTCCCCCTTATTTTGAGGCTATGCCCCCTATTTCTAGTTTCACTCACCAGTGGAAACAATTTCCCTGCTTTTGTCTTATGTATTCCCTTCATAATCTTATATGTTTCTTTAAGGTCTCTCCTCATTCTTCTGAATTCCAATGAGTATAGCCCCAGTCTACTCAGTCTTTCCACATAAGCCACCCCTCTCAACTTCCTTACCCTCAAACTATGATCCTGAACTCTAGACTCCCTCACCATACTCTCTGAACGTACCTGTTAGAATTTTATAAATTTTTATGAGCTCTAATGAATATAATCCTAACCGATTTAATCTTTCCTCATAAGGCAGACCTGCCATCCTAGGAATCTAAATGTGATCATTCTAAAAGTTAAAAATTCACCTTCTGCTGTTTGATATCCACAGGTATTATGAAGGGCAAATGAATGTGTTCCCACTTGCACTCTCCCTTTTTCCCGTGCACCAAGGAATGTGACCAAGAACATCTGCAAATGATGGCAAGGCAGATGAAATATTCTGGTTTTAGTTAACAAGTAGCCAGAGGTCAGGATTAACAATTGTCGTCTACAATAGGCTCCAGGGAAACCAGTGTGATGACAAAATATACAGAGAGATAACAAGAGTATGTTCAGACAACAATGTTACAATCATTGGTGACTTTACCCAACAAGTTCTTCATTAGGGGCGAATGCAGGGAATCAAAGCTAGTGAATAAAGCACAAACCAAGGATTTGGAAATGTTGTAATTTAATTAAAAATATCACAATCATGGCATTTTCACAGATGTACATCTGATGTCAGCAAACATTCAAATCTTGTGATGGCAGAATAATAGAATCGTGCAGTACAGAATAATAGAATCAGTCCATTTGGTCTATGCTGATGCTTGAAAGAGTTATCCAATCATTCCCACTCCCCTGGTTTTGTGTCGTAACACAACAAATATTTCCTTTCAAATTCCAATCCAATTCCCTTTTGAAACTACACATTGAATCTGCCTTGATCACTGTTTCCAATATTCAGAGAGTGCATTCCAGATCATAACAACTCACAGCTTGAATACATTTTGCTTCATTTTGCCCCTGGTTCTTTTGCCAATTACCCTTCAATCAATATCCTCTTGTTGCCAATCTTCCAGTCAGCGGAATGTTCCAGCTGAATGTGAAAGATGAAATAAATATACATATATATAAACATGTAATATATTGACATATATATTTAGTTTACTCTTATTTTTCTTGGGTAGAAAGAAACAAGGAAAAATATGCAAAGTAGGTCAATGAGAAAGGATTAAAGAGAAACAAAGTATAGAGGAGGTGGCGAGTTCTGGAAGGCACAGGAATTTGTTTATTCAGGTTAGAAGAAGCATGATAGAAATAAAAAGGACCTAAGTGATGAATAAGTCTAGAAATATTGAGCATAATAGAATAAAATTCCCACGTCTGTATTTTTCGTTTGTGCAGCAGTCATTGAAGCTGAAATTCACCAACGTTCAAACATAGAACATAGAACAATACAGCACAAACAGGCCCTTCGGCCCACGAGTTGCGCCGATCACATCTACCAATCCACAGACCGATCTATAACCCCCTATCCTATTCTTTTCCATATACTCATCCAGAAGTCTTTTAAAAGACCCCAGTGAGTTTGCCTCAACAACCTCCGATGGCAATCGGTTCCATTCACTCACCACCCTCTGAGTGAAAAACCTACCCCTGACATCTCCTTTGTATTTGCTTCCCTGCACCTTAAATCTGTGTCCTCTCGTAGTGACCATTTCAGCTCAGGGAAATAGTCTCTGAGAGTCCACCCTATCTATTCCTCTCAACATTTATAAACCTCTATCAGGTCGCCTCTCAACCTATGTCTCTCCAGTGAGAAGAGTCCCAGCTCCCTCAACCTATCTTCATAAGGCCTGCCTCCCAATCCAGCCAGCATCCTTGTAAATCTCCTCTGAACTCTCTCAATAGCCTCTACATTCTTCCTATAATGAGGTGACCAGAACTGCGCACAATACTCCAACTGGGGTCTGACAAGAGTCTTATAGAGCTGCATCATTGGCTAGAATTTCCCCACTTACTTTGGCTGTGTTGTTTGGGGTGGGAAAGGTGTTGATAAGGCAGCCAGCCACAGTGGCCAGCTTTTGGGCTGTATTTTTAGCTTCCTTGAAAGATATTCATTTTTGCAAGGGATTCACACCCTGGAGGGCAGATTCTGATTCTTCCGCCCCAACATCAGCTGAGTGCTTCAATGCTGCACTGTTCCCTATCACTTGTTCAAAGTCCACCAATGAGAATGGCGGTGAAGAAGTCTACCCCAAGATTCAGTGAGATATCTTTTGACAGAACGTTGGAAGGTATGGAGGAGTGGCAGCACATTCTGTATTCACAGACGGGAAGGAGACCCTCAAGCAAGGTCACCAAACCTACATAGGAAGTATAACTGCGCTGGTAAGCACCAACGCCGTTCAGAGGCGAGTGGCCATCCAGTGGAGAGCTCTCCACTCACCTGATGAAGGGGCAAATCCCGAAAGCTTGTGGGTTTACTATCAAATAAACTGGTTGGACTTTAACCTGGTGTTGTGAGACTTCTTACTGTGTTTACCCCAGTCCAATGCCCTCAAATCACTGCATCGTAATCTCTGTTTAGCCAGGGTAAATCACACTTCCCAAGTTTTGATTTGATTTGATTTATTATTGTCACATGTATTAGTATCGAGTAGAAAGCATTGTTTCTTGTGCGCTATACAAACAAGCATACTATTCATTGAGAAGAGAATGAGAGGGTGCAGAATGTAATGTTATGCTCATAGCTAGGGTGTAGAGAAAGATCAACTTAATGCAAAGTAAATCTACTCAAAAGTCTGATTGCAGCAGGGAAGAAGCTGTTCTTGAGTCAGTTGGTACATGACTTTTGTATTTTTTCCCCGAGGAAAGAAGATGGAAAAATGAATGTTCGGGGTGCGTGAGATCCTTAATTATGCTGGCTGCTTTTCCGAGGCAGCTAGAAGTGTAAACAGAGACAAGGGATAGGAGGCTGGTTTGAGTGATGGATTGGGCTGCATTCACAGCAGCATTTATCACAAGCGTTGATAACATTTCCCTTTATTTGCAGGCACATCATAGAGGAGGCCAGAATCTCCACCAACCAGACACAGGAATCTATCCCAGACACCAGCTATTCTCAGATGTGGAGCTAGAAGAGGTGTCACAGCTTTCACTCCCACCTCCAGCAGCACAGAGACACACACTTCAGGGGGATTTAATGTTGGAGATGCCTCGGGATCACAAATTGATGAGCATCTCATTCTGTCTGATCCACAGCAGAGTGAGACAGGGATGACCCAGAGAGCAGCTGGAGGCTAGGAATCCGTATGTCTCAGCAAGATGAGGAGTTTCTGGACTCAGTCATGCCTCACTTGCTGGAACTGCAAAGATAAAATTGGGAGAATCAGGAAGGATGTCAGCTATTCTCTGGGACTGAAAAGCTGAATGGAGGGGGTATTACATCTACTGTTTAACTAGATTGTGTCCATAACCCAAAACAGGCAGGTCCTGCGCTGGTGGAGGGCATGAACTCCATGGTACATTTCATACCCTCTATGGTTCAAGATGTGTGCACCATGGCACAGGGCAGGAATTCCATGGTGCAAAGGAGGAACTCCACGGGTTCGGGCATTTGTGGGCATCCACAAATGCCAACACCAGAGGACAGCTGGGCTTCTGGACCTCACTCCAGCTGCTCCTCTAAACCAAAAACTAAACCTGCAGTCCTCAAGCATCTATGGGGAGGAGGAGAAGCTTGAGCAAAATCCAGAGCGTTCCACCCAGGAGGTTCCAGGATTATCCAGCCTGTCTGACCACTCTCTTCCTGTGATCGAATCAGCTCCAGCCCCTGATGCTGATGAGACTGACACCACCGCACAGCAGCATCCCAAAAGCAGGCCGGGATCCTCCATGTCTCAGTCCACCAAGATCACCACAGACAGGCATGGCAGACAGCAGGCTGCCTTCACCTCTGAGGTGGATCCTGGAGACGCACCAAGATATAGCAGGAGGATTAAAAAAGTTCAGAAAATCTAGCTGTACAGCATTGGCATCGATGTTAGGCACTTGTGAATAGCAAACCACTACGTAAGTTACCAACCACCTATGTGAAGTGAAATAAATCTCATGTATAGCAACCTCTTCTATGTCCCCCTGATCTCATAATATGTCTTCATCTTTGTGCCACTGAGACAACTGTTTCATGTTCCATTGAAAAACTAGATTCTCACTCTAGAGTCTTCTCCATCTGCTGTCTGCCAGGCTGCCAGTTCATCAGTTGGCATGCCATCAGTGACAGAACACATCAGTCATGCCAGTTTCTCTTTGCTAATGAGGACATCCCCCAGAACGTTCAGGGCTACCAATCATTGTGAAAGTCTGATGTCGGTCCAAGGATCCCAGTATCTAAACCCTTAAGGAAAGTGTGTCACTTCTCTGGTGACTCTGAACCTCAGGTGCACACCCATCTAAAGAGGAGCCTAGATCAGGAAGGCTGAAGCTGTCTGTTTTATATTGCCCTTAAAATACCCTGGTCAGTGAGAGTGAGCGAGCTGCCTTCAGCCAGACAAGAGTCAGACATTCACAGGAGCTTTTTGAGGGAAAATACACTGTCCAAGTTATCAAAATTCTCCTGCAATACTGGGACCATGAACGACCCCATAATCAGAGCCATTTCAGAGAGAGTGTGTACTGCCAGCAGCCAGACATAAAGGAACATCAGCATGGACATTATCACTGGCCCTAATCCACTGTGTCTGTGCTGATGTGTGCTATTGCAGACCAGAACACTGCATTTGCCTGACAAAGACACAGAGTGTCGAAAGCTCGCAATTTTACTATCAAATAAATCGGTTGGATTTAAAATTGGTGTTGCTAAATTCTTACTGAGTTCTTCCTAATCCACCCCACTCAGAGAATAAGCAGCTTTGAGCATGTCCCGATCTCTCCTATCCATTTCAGTCATCAGCACTGCCTGTTGGTTATCCTCTGCTCCCTCCACGATCTCCTCTTCTTCGCCCACTTCGATATCATCTTCATCAGAGGAGATATAGCATCACAGGTAGCTCCTCACCCTGTTGCAGTGCCAGGCTGTGCATGATGTGGAGATGCCAACGTCGGACTGGGTTGGACACAGTAAGAAATCTTACAACACAAGGTTAAAACCCAACAGGTTTATCTGGAATCACAAGCTTTCAGAGGATTGCTCCTTCATCAGATGAGTGGATTACTCACCTGATGAAGGAGCAGCACACCGAAAGCTCGTGATTCCCAGCAAACTTGTTGGATTTTAACCCTGGTGTTGTGAGACTTCTTACAGATTGTGCATGGCACAACTCACAGCAATAATGAGCAACAGCCTCTGTGGGCCACACCACAGGACTCCATCCTGCCTGTTCTAGACACCAGAAATACATCTTCATCATTCCAATGATTTGCTTCACCAAAATGCGAGTATCAGCATGAGCCTCGTTATATCTGATCTCTACTGCACCCTGTCATACTCCATTGCACACAGTCATCTTACTGCACTGACCACCATAAAACACAGAACATAAAGCATAGAAAAACTACAGCACAAACAGGCCCTGCGGCCCACAAGTTGCACCAAACATATAACTACCTACTAGTCTTACCTATAACACTCTATCTTACTAAGTCCCATGTACTCATCCAAGTATCTATTGAATCTGCCTCTACCACCACCTCCAGCAGCTGATTCCATGCACCCATCACCCTCTGAGTGAAAAATCTACCCGGGACATCTCCTCTGTACTTACTTCCCAGCACTCTAAACCTGTGTCTTCTTGTGGCGGCCATTTCAGCCCTGAGAAAAAGCCTTTGAGAATCTACTCGATCAATACCTCTCAACATCTTATACACCTCAATCAGGTTGCCTCTCATCCTTTGTCTCTCTATGGACAAAGGACTGAGCTCTCTCAACCTATTGTTCTATTCTCATAAGGCATGCAACCCAATCCAGGCAACATCCTTGTAAATCTCCTCTGCACCCTTTCAATGGCTCCCACATCCTTTCTGTAATGAGGCAAACAGATCTGAGCACAGTACTCCAAGTGGGGTCTGACCAGGATCCTAAACAACTGCAGCATTATCTTCCGAATCCTAAACTCACTTCATCGATTGACGAAGGCCAGTAGAGCATATGCCTTCTTAACCACATCCTTGACCTGCGAAGCTGATTTCAGAGTCCTGTGAACCCGGACCCCAAGATCCTTCTGATCTTCCACACTAAGAGTCTTATCCTTAATATTATATTCCATCATCCCATTTGAACAGCCAAAATGAATTACCACACACTTGTCCGGGTTGAAGTCCATCTGCCACTTTTCTGCCCAGTCTTGCATCCCATCTATGTCTCATTGAAACTTCTGACATCCCTTCAAACTATCATGTTGAGGGGCTTTCCCTTACAGTCTCCTGCAACGGGCCCAATACCAGCCTCTCCCATTCAGCCTGACTGAGTGAACAATGCTTTGGAAAGCCTCCTATCTCTTGAGATTTCATGTAAGATGCAGGCATCTGTCCCTTGGGTAACTGTAAGGCCCTGATTCCTACACTGTCAAGAGCAAGAGGACTGGCCTTGCAAGAACACTACAGCATCCACATTTAATGGAGAAGGGTGCTCTGCTGAGCCTTTTAGTCTTTGCCCATTTTTGGGAAGGGTGCTCACCCTCTTGTTGAATAGTGAAGGGGAACATTGGCAAATATAGAACGAGGAATTCAGCATGCAAAGGGTTAACTGCCAACTGGTAATCGCAGGGGTACTCGCAGACATCAGGGCTGAGTTAGTGATCTAACTGATTTATCTATTAAAGTTAAGGGCTAGAACTGTGGCTCAATGATTTGTCAGGGTTTAATTTGTCCCTCAGTTTATTTGTTTTAGCTTAATTGATTACTTGATTTACCCAAAATAGGAATGATCTGGCAGGCAATGGTGAGCTCATTGATGTCATAGCTCTTGATTAAAGTTAACATGCTTAGTCATGAATTCACGGACACCCGCCCTGAGTTATGGATCCTGAAAAACTGGCCTTCTCGCCATCTACCCAGCCCACCAGCCCCAGCTTGCTATCCCAGTTCCAGGGTCCTCAGGAAGGCCAAGGTCCATCTACCAAGAATTTCTGCCTCAGGGTGGGTGAGCTTTGAAAGTGTCTTCCTTCTCCACTCATCAGTGAATCCTCCTCCACTTGAGGAGCAAACTACAAAGAACAATAAAGAACAAAGAACAATACAGCATGGGAAACAGGCCCTTTGGTCCAACAAGCCCGAGCCACCATTTTAACATTATGAGTGCCCTCCTCTATCTATAACCTTTGTCTATACCTATCGGGGAATATTGAGGGAAGTCTAATTTAGGGACAATTAGTTACACCAATCAGCCTAAGAGCATGTTTTTGGGATGTGGGAGGAAACTGCAGCACCCGGAGAAAACCCATGCAATCACGGGGAGAATGTGCAAACTCCCAAATCCATGCACCTTGTACCATGTGGGGATCATGAGCCTTGGGGGTCCCTGGGAAGTGTGTAAATAGATGATGATATTGATGTACTTGTTTTTATCCTACAGGTGCTTTGGTCCACCTTGTTGTCTAATGAGGGACATACACCCGATGGGTCGTGAGAGGGCTGTTCTTGGATTTTTTTTTTGAGAGTATCCTAGTGCTTCACGGCGTTAGTGTACGCTTGACCTGGACCATTTGATGGGCAACACGACAGCTCAGTGACTATCGCTGTGCTGTGCAGATACATGGATTTGGGCCTGTGTCTGTGGGAGTTTGCGCATTCTCCCCGTGCTTGCGTGGGTTTTCTCCGGGTGCTCCGGTTTCCTCCCGTATCCCAAAGATGTGCTCTTAGGCTAATTGGCAAAACAAATTCTCCCTAAATTGTCTCCAATTTGGTTTTTAATCCATAGATCTATAAACATAGACAGGGATCACGGGTAGACGTGGGAACATCGGGGTGGCGGCGCAGGCTCTTTGGGCCGAAGGGCCTGTTTCCCGTGCTGTTTTTGTTCTTTGTTCTTTGTTCTTTGTTCCTGCACAGCAAACAGTGATCGTCACTGAGCTGTCATGTTGTCCGTCAGATGGTCCAGTTTAAGCGTACACGAATGACATGAAACACTAGGCAACTCCCAAAGCAACATCCAAGAGCAGCCCTCACACAACCCATCGCGTGTGTGCCTCTTGTTGGTCAACAAGGAGGACCGAATCACCTGTGAAATAAAAGAAAAGACATCAGTAGACATGCAAAAACTTAGATATTTACGGAATCCCCAGAAGCGCAGAAATAAAGCAAGTTAGCCATGAAATATGTTGGAAGGTCCACAGCAATCAATTAATTCCCAGGAATGTTACAAGCCTTGTAATTTTTATTTAGAAAAATCCTCTGTATTCCTCCGTCTCTAGTCTGCTCATGTGTCTAAGTAAGCCTTAAATAACCCTAATGTGCGTGCCTCCACCATCTTACTTTGCAGTGCAGTCCAGGCCCCCACCACTGTCTGTGTGAAAAACCTCTCTCTAACATCCGAGTTATACCTCGCCCCCCTCACCCTAAACCCGTGGCCCCTTGTAATTATTGTATCCAACCTAGGATAAAGTTTACCACTGTTCACTTTATCTATACCCTTCATAATTTTATACATCTCTATTAGATCTCCCCTCATTCTCCGCCTTTCTAAGGAGAACAGGCCAAATTTGCCCAATCTTTCCTTGTAGCTCAGCCCTTCCACACTAGGTAACATCCTTGTAAACCTCCTGTGCACTCTCTCCAGGGTCTCCACGTTCTTCTAGTAGTAAGGCGACCAGTACTGGACGCAGTATTCCAAATGCGGGCAAACCAATGTTCTATACAACTGCAACATTAGACGCCAGTTTTTATACTCTATACCCCTCCCTGTAAAGGCAAGCATACCATAGGCCTTCTTTGTCACCCTCTCCACCTGTACTGCCACCTTCAAGGACTTGTGGATTTGCACCCCCAGGTCCCTCTGTGTTTCTATACTCTTAATAGGCCTACCATTTATCATATAACTCCCCCCTACATTATTTCTTCCAAAATGCATCACCTCGCATTTATCTGGATTAAACTCCATCTGCCATTTCTCTGCCCAATATACCAGCCTATCTATATCTTGCTGCATTGCCTGACACTGCTCCTCACTATCAGCAAGTCCAGCCATCTTCGTGCCATCTACAAACTTGCTGATCACCCCACTTACTCCCTCTTCCAAATCATTTATGTATATTACAAATAACAAAGGTGCCAGCACGGAGTCCTGCGGCACACCACTAGTTGCAGACCTCTACAGAACTACTTCTCATTCCCCAAGAGACGTCAATGCTCCTGTTCCCCATCCAGTCCCATCAGCCTCTCAGACCTTGTATGGTTAAGAGCTTTGGACTCAGCTTCCACCTCCCCACACCCCCTTTCCCGACTTCCATGCTTGTGCCTTCTCCATCATCAAAGGAAGCTTGAGTCCCGCTGTGCAGTGCCCTACCCCCTGCCCCACCAACCCCCTCTGACTGCCCTCAGTGTGGAGTTAGTTTAGAATAGGGAGGCCAGCTAATGAGATTTAAATAGAGTTCCTGACTTCTCATGGTGGGAATATCATTCCAGTACTAGTAGGCAGCAAGGATTATTGCTCCAGGACGTCTTGCCAGCACTAATCCTGTTTTTGGCTTCTTGCAATTTTTTGCTCTCCTATTGCCATTTATACCTTCTGCAAGTAAACACATAAAATCCCAGCCCCGGCTTTTCAGAAATATTCTGAATTTACCTTCATTCATCTTCTCTGGCCCAACTTTCTTGATATATGTAGAACAATCAGGGTTCTAATCAGGGTTAGCCTGTCTATGACTTCATTGAAATCCTTCCTTTAGCAACTCCTTCTCAGGCTATAATCCTAAACTATTGTAGTCTTTCTTCATACTCACTCCTACTGGAGTCATCCTTCTTGATCTTTTCTGTATTTTGCCTTCAATCCACCTCTAGAAATGAGGTGGTGGATCAGCCTGATCTCCTGTTTGATGGTTGCTGAAGTGGAGACATGCCATATGAAGTGATTCTGCGGCTTCTCCAACATACTCCACAGCATCATCCCTGATAACTCAGCAGTGAACTCATCTGCAAGGATATGGTGCTTAGCTTTCAGTCATAAGTGAATATGCTAACCCTGAGCTGCAAAGCAGTTACTGGTGTCTCTGATGAGCTTGATCCTGTACCATTCTTCATGACTATGCAAGCTTAATGCATTGCTCGCCACAGGTTTTTTATAGGTGCTTGCTGACTGGGTCAGCATTTGTTGCCCTCCGTTTTCAGAGGGCATTTAAGAGTCAATCACATTGCTGTACGTAGGAACTCGGAGCAGAAGTAGACAAATTCAGCCCTTCTTGCCTGCTCCACCACTTAATCAGATCATGGCTAATCTCTCCCTGGTCTCAAATCCACTTCCCCATTTGTTCCCCATGTACATCCCTTATCCCTTTTTTAATTGGAAATTTATCTGTCTCCTTCTTGAAACCATTCAACAAGTCAGACTCCAATGTATTATGGGGGCAGCAAGTTCCACAAATCCACCGCCCTCTCAAGAGTTAGTTCTACCTCATCTCAATTTTACATCTATCACCTCTATACCTGTGACTATATCTGTAGGCCCTCATGTCGACGAGACCAGCTAGGGGATGGAAGATTTCCTTCCCTATAGAACATTATTGATGGATTCAACGATAGTTGGCAATAGTTTCATGGTCATCATTAGACTTTTAATTTCAGATTTCTGTGTTATTCAAATTTCACCATCTGCTGTGTTGAGATTCAAATCCAGGTCCCCAGAACATTATCCCAGGTCTCTGAATTCTACTGCATCCAATGACATTCGCCTGACGGAGGGACAAACGCCGAAAGCTAGCAGATTTACTATCAAATAAATCGGTCGGATTTAAAATTGGTGTTGCCAGACTCTTACAGAGTTTACCCCAGTCCAACGCTGGCATCCCTACATCATGTCCAATGATAATACCAGTACCTCTACCTGATGTAATGCTTAACTTCAGACAGTGCCACAGGAAAAATAAGGTAATGGGCACAATTTTTTTTCAAAGTGCTGATTCTGTTGAGAAAATCAGCATGCAGCTCCCCAGCTGCTTCACTGACTCTTTACGCCAGATACTGCAGCACTCAGAGAAAAGAATACTGCAGACAGTGTCATGCCGGTGAGGACTGATAGAGCCAGCAATGCCTGATCCTAAAAAGTGTGACCCGATCTGCGCTAACATGATAATTCTGCCCCACCCCCACACAAGCACCAGGGAGCCCAGCCCCCCATGGATAAGGGGAAACAGCCCAATGTACCACCCGCACTGGGGCAAGTCCCCCTATGGATAAGCAGAACGACCCTCCCCCACATGCATCAGAGCAACGTCCCAACATCCCCACCCCACAGATAAGGGGAACTACCCCCCCCAACATCCACACACACACACACACACACACACACACATACACATACACACACACATACACATACACACACACCCACACATTTCTTTCCCTTGTACAGGCACTGGGAAAGCTGCCCCCTACAGTCACAAGAGCAACCTCCCCACACACATAAAAGGAACCACACTCTCCCAGTGGTATTTCCAACAGGGCCCATCCCTGGAACTGCTCCTGTCCGTGCTCGGTTGGCAGTGTTCCCTGCCTGGGTGTGTCCCTCTCCTGGGGAGGGGGTGTACATTTACCTATGGATCCTCGGTGAGTTCCATTTGACTGCTTCATGTTTTTCAAAAGCAGTTGTAAACTTCACTGATCTAAAGACACACCAACAAGGGAGGAGTTGTAATGTGGGAGGAGAATATAATGGGGAAGCCCAATAATTATATTTAAGCTTATTAAAAAATATTGAAATGAGGATCTTGGGAACTTTGTTTTGTCACCAGTAGATTGGAAAATAAGTGTGATTTTGCATCTATGTTGCTGTTTGTGTTCATGGTTAAAGCAGGCGCATAATCATTGTCAATGTGATGGAATGGCTTCCAAGGAAATATTCTGTCTGATCATTCATAGGTTCATAGAATCCTACAGTGCAGAAGGAGGCCATTTGGCCCATCAAGTCTGCACTGACCACAATCCCACCCAGGCCCTTTCCCTGTAATCCCACATATTTACTCTATTAATCCTCCTGACAGTAGGGTCAATTTAGCATGGCTAATCAACCCAACCCGCATGTCTTTGGACTGTGGGAGAAAACCGGAGAACCCAGAGGAAATCCACGCAGACGTAGGGAAAATGGGCAAACTACATTAGACAGTGACCCAAGACTGGAATTGAACTGGGATCCCTGGCGCTCTGAGGCAGCAATGCTTACCACTGTGCTATCGTGCCACCCTATCAGTGGATATGATCAGAAGATTTTGGCTGCAGTCTACTCCTTTTATTGCAGTGATATTTCTAATATCTTCTGAAATTCCTTCACTGTTTTGTCTAGAAAATGGAAGTGATGTATAAGTTCCAGGTCCCATTTGCTGCCTCGTTTTTGACTTGTGCCAAATTTTGATTTATACAGATACATGTATTTTGGAAGTGCTGAATAACATGTGTGCCTATGTTGCGCAACGAGACTTTCTGACCTTGCTGCTCCATCTTAGTGTGTTCCCAGGATCCACAGGAAGCAGCCTGCTTGCTGTCACACCTTGATGTCTGAGATTACTGTGGTCTGCATCCTCTGAAGGGCCGGGGCCTGGATGGCCCTGGTCAGCTTCCACCGGGCTGCTGTGTGGTGACGCCAGCCTGCTTGGACTGTGGGAATGGAGCTTATTCAGTCACAGGAAGAGAGGAGTCGGAAGCACTGGACTCTCTTCAAAAGTCTCCTGGTTGGAAGGACCTGGGCTGTGTACCAGCATTCTCTCTTTCCTTTGGATCCTTGAGGGTCCCTGGCTTCCTACTCAGGATCGAGGAACAGCTGGAGTGAAGTTGAGAAGCCTGCAGTTCTCTGACACAAGTGGATGCCCACAACTGTCTGCACTGTGGAGTTCACATCCTCCATCAATGCTGAAGTCCTGAACCAAGCTATCCTCACAGTGTTCACATGGCTGCCATGAAGTGCAAAATGGTTTCCTCGAAGAGAAGATGGGAGATCTCCAGTTAGCCGTTCAGTCTGAGGAGTGAGGCTGACATCCCTTCCTGATACCCTCAACTTTATTTTTTGAGTTCTCACAGCTGAGCATGCTCGAGTCCAGAGGCTCCTCAACTGCCTGGGGCTCAGCAGAGTCCTGACTCCGACAGTTCTGTGAGTTACGGCTTCCGGGACCATCCCTGCCACCCTCTATTGTGGACCAGACAGAGTGAGGCACTCAACAATTTGTGACCCCAAGGTCTCTCCAATATTAAATCTCGCTGGGGAGTGTGTCTCTGTGCTGGTGGAACATAGAACATAGAACATAGAACAATACAGCACAGAACAGGCCCTTCGGCCTTCGATGTTGTGCCGACCAAAATAAAAAGCAATGCCCCTCTAACTAAACCATTCCCTTCTCATCCATATACTTATCAACTAACCTCTTAAACGCCACCAAACTTGGCGCATCTACAACAGCTGCAGGCAGGGCATTCCACTCCCTAATCACTCTTGAGTAAAGAACCTACCTCTGATATCCGTCCTATAACTCATACCCTTAATTTAAAGCTGTGTCCCCTCGTGCTAGCTTTCTCCATCCTAGGAAAAAGGCTATCACTGTCCACCCTATCTAAACCTCTAATCATCTTATATGTTTCATAGTCCCCTCTTAGCCGCCTCCTTCTAACGAAAACAACCTCAAATCCCTCAACCTCTCTTCATAAGACCTGCCCTCATACCAGGCAACATCCTGGTAAACCTCCTCTGTACCCTCTCCAATGCCTCCACATCTTTCTTATAATGTGGCGACCAGAACTGCACACAATACTCCAAGTGCGGCCGCACTAGAGTTTGTACAGTGCAACATGATGCTGCGGCTCCTAAATTCAATCCCCCTACCAATAAAAGCTAAGACTCCATATGCCTTCTTAACAACTTTATCCACTTGACTGCCTACTTTCAGGATCTATTGACACATACACCAAGATCCTCTGTTCCTCAACACTATTAAGAGCCCTACCATTAGCCCTATACTCTACACATTTATTGTTCCTGCCAAAGTGCATTACCTCACACTTTTCCACATTAAACTCCATTTGCCACCTCTCGGCCCAGCTCTGCAACTTGTCCAAGTCACTCTTGTCCAAGTCTTCTTGTCCAAGAAGATTGCAGAGAAAGCTTCTAACTCCACATTGGAGAATTCATTTGTTATCTGGGGTGGTGTCTTGTGCCTGATTGGTGGAGACTCTGGACTGCACTCCTGAATCAAAGGGAGATGTTATTAGTGCTTTGCATAAAGATAGAAAAGACAAAACTTCATTAAGTTGGTGGGATGGATGATGGTGTGTTGGGTCCTCATTTGTTTTGTTAGTGCCCACCTCACCCTTGGCACAGGAGTGGTCCTCTACCTCCTTGACCAACCAGAGGGCTCTCTCCTCAAAGGGTGAGAGGATTCTTAACTTGGGTATTCCTCTGCCCATCTGTGATCTCTCCTGCCAACTATGATCCAGCTTGTCCTGCAAGAGAAGAGATGGGGAGAAAGTAATCCAGCTGTGTGCCAGGTCAGATAATAAGGATGCCTGGCCCATGTGGTTGGTGAGTGGAAGCAGGGAGTGATGAAGAGACAGACACATGGGATTGTAGGTAATGTTTTGAGATGGATAGAAGGCTGGTTAGCAGATAAGGAGCACAGAGTAGGCACAAATAAGTCTTTTTCTGATTGGTTTTTAGACACTCCTGGGATTCTGCAAGGATTGGTGCTAGGACCTCAACTGTTTACATTATATATTAATGATTTGGAAGAGGGAACTGAATGTATTATATCCAAATTTGCAGATGTTACAAGGTTGGGTGGGAGGGCGAACCATAAGGGGGATGCAGAGAAGCTTTAGCATGATTTGGATAGGCTGAGTATGTAAGCATCTGCATGGCAGATGAAGTATAATGTGGACAAATGTGAGGTTATCCATTTTGATAGAAATAATAGGAAGACAGATTATTACTTGAACGGCTGCAAATTGAGAGAAATGGATAGTCAACGAGATCTTGGTGAACTCGTGCATCAGTCACTGGAAGTAAGCACGTAAGCAGTCTGTAAAGACAGAAAATGGTATGTTGGGCTTCATAGTGAAAAGATTTAAGTATAGGGAAGGGATGTTTTGCTGCAATTGTATAGGATGTTGGTGAGTCCACACCTGGAGTATTGTGTGCAGTTTTGGTGTCCTTATCTGAGGAAGGATGTCCTTGCTATAGAAGGAGGACAGCGAAGGTTACACGCTGATTTCAGCGATGGCAGATCTGTCACATGAGGAGAGACGAAGTGGGTTAGGATTATATTCACTGGAGTTTAGAAGACTGAGAGCAGATCTCATAGAAACTTATAAAATTCTAACAGGTTAGACAGAGTAGATTCAGAAAGAATGTTCCCAATACTGCAGGAGTTCAGATCTAGGGGTCATAGTTTGAGGATAAGAGATGAACCTTTGAGAACTGTGGTGAGGAGAAATTTCTTCACTTAGAGGGTGGTGAATGTGTGGAATGCACAGGAAATAGTTGAAGCCAAAATGTTGTCTGCTTTCAAGTAAAATTAGATATAGCTCTTAGAGTTGAAGGAATCAAAAATAATGGGGAAGTGGGGAAAAGGAAGAATCAGGATATTGAATTTGATGATCAGCCATGATAATAATGAATGGTGAAGCAGGCTCGAAGGCTGAATGGCCTACTTCTGCTTCTAGTTTCTATGTTTCTATGAGTTGTAGGGGTGATAATGAAGTGTGTGAAAGAGAGTGAGTGGTGGTATCTCTTGAGACGGCAGTGATTTAACTCACCGTGGGTGTGTGAATGGCTGGCCGAGTGGGTGAGCGGAAGTGATGAAAGTGATTTACCCTGGCTAAATGGAAGAGATAATATAGCGATGCCGGCGTTGGATTGGGGTAAACACAGTAAGAATTCTGACAACACCAGGTTTAAATCCAACCGATTTATTTGATAGTAAACTCGCAAGCTTTTGGCTTTATGACCTTTGTCAGGCAAATAACGAAGGCCATAAAGCCAAAAGCTTGAGAGTTTACTATCAAATAAATCGGTTGGATTTAAACCTGGTGTTGTCAGACTTCTTACTGTGTAAACGGAAGAGACCATTCATTCTTTCCTGGCACTGGATTCCAGTCCACCTCTGTAAGGGGCTCAGCAGCACTGCCACTGTGGGTTTGGTGACCTTGCTGAAAGGTCTCCTCGCTGCCTATGGATACAGATGTGGTGCCTCTGCTCCACGACATCTGGTGTGGGCTTCCTCCGTACATCTTGGACATGCTTTCTTGCAGCTGTTCTGCTCAGTGGACTCGGGACAGCTTTTAAACTGAGCGCCCCGCTGATTGGAGCGTTCAGCTGAGGGCGGGACAGATTAATCTGATTCCGCCTGCCATGAAAGTGGCATGTTTTTTTCTAAAGTGCTGAAATTATGATGGGCTGGTGGGCTACACTCCGCTTTTCCCACCCTAAGCTGACACTTAGTAAAACATTCTACCCCACGACTAAAATTCCACCTGGAAACCCAATAATAGAAACAAAAAACATCAGAATTATTCAAAAAAATAATTAAAAGTACAGGGGAGGGTTAGTCACAGAGTTATGCAGTACAGAAAAGACCCTTTGGCCCATCAAGTCTGTACCAACAAAACTACACTTAATCTACACTAATCCCATTTTCCAGCCCAAAGCCTTAAATGTTAAGACATTTTAAGCCCTTAGCCATGTATTTTTTAAAGGTTGTGAGGTTTTCTACCTCTCCTACCCTCCCGGGCAACACATTCCAGATCTCCACCATCCTCTGGGTAAAGAATGTTTTCCTCAATTTCCCTCTAAACCTCCTGTTCATCTTTTTGGACAGCACAGTGGTATAATGGTTAGCACTGTTGCCTTACAGTGCTAGAGACTTGGGTTCGATTCCCGGCTTGGGTCACTGTCTGTGCAGAATCTGCATGTTCTCCCTATGTCAGCGTGCATTTCCTCTGGTTTCCTCCTTCAGTCCAAAAGACGTGCTGGTTGGATTCATTGACCGTGCTAAATTCTCCCTCAGTGTGCCCGAACAGGTGGCAGAGTGTGGCAACTAGGGGATTTTCACAGTAACTTCATTGCAGTGTTAATGTAGGCCTACTTGTGACACAAATAAATAAATAAATAAAATTATGCCCTCCCCCTCCCAATAATTAGCACTTCAACTAAAGAGAAACAGCCACCCTGTTCATGCCCCTCATGATCTTGTAAACCTCGATCGGGTCACCTTTCAGTCTTCCCTTTCTAGACAAAACAACCTGAGTTTATCCAGCCTCTCTTAATAGCTCCAATGCTCTGTTCCAGGCCACATCCTGGTGAATCTCCTCTGTACCTTCTCCAGAGCAATCACATTCTTCAGATGGTTTCATTAATAGACACATGAGATTTAATTGGCCAAATGGCCCTTTCTCATTTTCAATTTATCACTGGTATTTAGTTTTAATGTATATAATATGTAGTGGATGATATAGATTACTGAACCTGGGCTGTATAATGATTTACTGTCTGAAATTCTTTGTTTGAATTCTGAAGCTGAATCAGGGGCAGTTCAGAACCACTTTAGACCAATACTGGAAGTTGTAACCTAACTAATCCTTAATATATATGCTCCCATTTTTAATCTCTCGCCAGTTATCCTCTTTGGCTTTTCATTCTGTTCTATTGCCAGTTATTGCCGCTGCAGAACTGGGCAACGTTGCTTGATGCAGAGACTAAAAGCAATGGTTAACTCCAGTCAATCAAATATAGACAGTCAGCTTGGCCGATCAAGTTAATGACACTTCATTAGATTCTGCTAGACATATCGATATGTGCTGAAAATGTGTTGGCTTACGGGAACACAAAGTGTTCATCAGGCCCCTGCCTTTGTGCTAGAGGTTGTGTAATAGCTTTGTCAGGTAATATTGGACAGAACCTTCCACTTCTGCCAGTAATGGGAATCATGGTGGGTGGAGGCACTTAATTCAGGGAGAAGGAAAAATCCTGTTTCCTGATGGCAGGATAGACAGCCTAAATTTTCTTCCCTCGATTTTCAAGGTGAGTTAAAGGTGGGTCAGGCTTCCTGACAAACAATATCGGGAGCTCCATTTGCATGGTGGCAGCTCTGCTGCCTCATACCACCAGAGACCCAGCTTCAATTCTAGCCTCGAGTCACTGTATGCACATTCTCCCCGTGTCTGCATGGGTTTCCTCTGGGTGCTGCAGTTTCCTCCTATAGTCCAAAGATGTATAGTTTGGTTGACAATAAATTTCCCCCTAGTGTCAGAGGGATTAATGAGTAAATATTGGTGCTACAGGACATGATCTGGATGGTGTTGTTGTCGGTGCAGGCTTGATGGGCCAAATGGCCTCTTTCTGCACTGTAGGGATTCTTTGATTCTCTGATGCATATATTAGCATCTCATGCATGCTCATTAAAAGACCACAATATTGGAACTAATTAAGTTCCCTGCCAGTGAGAATTTAGAACATCAATTTTTACGACTGTAGAAAAATAGCTCTCATCCCAAGAGTTTCACCTCCTCCATCATGTTGAAGTCCATAGATTCTGCTTTTGCCTTTCTTTGCAGACCTCGCATAACTTCACTCATATTGAAAGCTGGTAGCAAACAATATGCGAAGGCTGGCCAAGTGGGAAAGCAGAGAAGGGAATGTCTGAGGAAGTGGCAGGGGAGAGGGCACTGGGGGGGAGACTTCATGGTACTGATGGTAGGAAGGAACAGTCACCAACAGATTAGGGGAGGGGTTGCAGTAGGGTGGTAGGTCCAAGCTGAGAATCTAGGAGGTTAAGTTCTTATGGGAGGTATCAGAGAGGGACACTATACAGGTGGCTGGGAGAATGGGAAGGGGCAGAGTCAGGGTGGCTATGGGGACAGTAACAGATGTCGGTCACCTCTGAGGAGAGGATGTGAAGATGGATTGTGAGGAATTCTAGGGTATTAAGGGGAGGTTCAGGGGTGACAGCAGGAAGAGGAATAGTGATATTGGATGGGTTCAGGATGCTGGGGGGTGACAGGGGGAGGAGGGTGCTGGAGTGAGTCTGGACTGTGACATGCACCATTTTTCAAATCTGACCTGGACCACTTAGTTTGAAAGTGAGATTCTCCAAGGTTGGAGAAAGGTCTTCCAGGATAAGTGGAGTTCAAGGTCAGCACAAATGTCCAACAAGTGGACACATTAATAATCATGAGGCATCTGGCTGTTACATCTGCTCACTTGTGTTCTCAGGAATAAACCTGTTGCAATACATCCTTCATCATAGAGTCACAGGGCTCCTAATACCATGATCCCAGCAAAGTGTGGAACTGTTGTTCGTTCTGTGTTATATGAAAGAAATTCTCAGCCTTGAGCCTGCTCTGCTAAAGGTATATCTGCCAACAGGGGAGAAACGAAAACCGAGAATGCAGAAATGCCCAAAAATTGAGAGAAATAAGAGGTTTGTAGGGCCAGAGGGGGTTGTAGAACTGGGGAGAGATGAGGCTATAGAGGGATTGGAAAATAATATATACGTATACGCAGAGGTGTACTTACAGAATCACATGTACCTTTGTACATACATATTTACGTCCATGGCAAATTCAATGTTAGCATTAATTTCTAGAGGATTAGAATACGAGAGCAAGGATATACAACTGAGGCTGTATAAGGATCTAGTCAGACCCATTTGGAATATTATGAACAATTTTGGGCCCCATACCTAAGGAAAGATGTGCTGGCCTTGCAGGGGGTCCAAAGGAGATTCACAAGAATGATCCTAGAGTTCGTCATATATGAGGACTGTTTGAGGAGTCTGGGTCTATGCTTGATGTGGTTTAGAAGGATGAGAGGAGAATCTAATTGAAACTTACAGAATGTTGAAAGGCTTAGATAGAGTGGATGTGCAGAAGATGTTCCACTAGTGCGAAAGACTAGAACTCGAGGGCACAACCTCAGAGTAAAAGGAAATACCTTTAAAACTGAGATGAGGAGGGAATTCCTCAGCCAGAGGGTAATGAATCTGTGGAACTCATTGTTACAGAAGGCTGTGGAGTCCAGATCATTAAGTGTATTTAAGACAGAGATAGATAGGTTCTAAATCAATAAAGGGATCAAGGGTTATGGGGAGAAGACAAGGGATTGGGGATGAGAATCATGTCAGCCATGATTGAGTGGCAGAGCTGACTCAATAGGTTGAACAACCTAATTCTGCTTCTATATTTTCTGGTCTTGCTTGTGACTGCTTCACAATACTTGAATGAAATATTCAGGCCGCACAGTCCATGATGATTTTGGTTTGGATGACTGCTTCAAAATTTCATTAGATAATGGAGAACCTTGAAAGAAATGCATCAAATGCATCGTTGGACGTTCTTCCAGTGAGAGGACCGCAAGATTCTCTATTATCTAATCAAATATTGACCCAGTCACCAAACCAAAATCATCATGGACTCTGTGGCCTAAATATTTGATTCTTTCTGTGCCATCAGTTGATGGATTAGTGCAGACTGGGTGTGTACAGATAATAAATCACAATGCTTGTAGACAGATATGTGAAAAGGCTAACAATATAGATCCATATGCAATTATACACACATTTTTTCCTGTGTACCCATACATGCATGTTTCAGACAGATGTATTCACATGTACATGATGAAGGGAGAGGTGGCATGATGTTAATGTCACTGGGATAGTAATCCAGAGGCTAAGGCTAATCCTCTGGGGACATGTGTTCGAATCCCAACATGCAACTTGATTTAAACATTCAACTAATAACTCTGGAATTGAAAACTAGACTCAGTCATGGAGACCATGACAATGATTACTGATTGTTGCAAAAACCAATCTGGTTCACTGGTGCCCTTTAGCGAACATAATCTGCCAGACTGGCCTGCATGTGACTCCAGGCCACAACAGTGTGGTTGACACTCAATTTCACTCTGAAATGGCCTCGCAAGGGCCAATTAGGGATGGGCAATAAATACTGGCTTTGCCAGTGACACCCACATCCCATGAAAGAAAACTTAAAGAAAAGCAAGGTTGGATATGCATGGGTGATAAACATTTACACTTGCATGCAAGCTAATAAATATACCTACATTTATCATTTCACTGAATCTTGTTTTAGAAGCAGTCTGAATAGACTGCAAACTCACTGAGAGTTGTGCTTAATAAGATAGTCCCCAGTGAAACAGCAATTGTGCCCCAATTTCTACGACTGTCAGACGGTTCCTATCTTGCAAGGAGCCACTTGAGTAATGAGTACCTTAGACGATAGCACTGTTAGTCCTGACCTAATTAAAATACAAGGAACATTAAAGATATTCTGGCACACAGCCTTTAAAAGGAGGTGACTTCTAAAAATCTGACCTACAAATTATTTAAGAGTTATATACTTAAGCTTTCCAAAAGCATGTGACAGAACCGTGAAGTAGGTCAGAATGAAGTACTCCGCTTTTAGCAGGTCATGGGTTCAAGAGAATTCAGAACATTATTTCTGCCTTAGAAAACAGTTGAATATCGAAGCTGACTTTTTTCCCCTTTTGACTATCATATTAATGCAATTGACTCAATTTTCATTTACTTAAAAGATTCAGCTATAGCAGTTGTAATATATTCCGGGGTAGTTAGGGCTGTAGGTGAATCAACTGCAAGATCGTTAAGATTGCTTTCAGATTCCTCCATAATCTCATTTCATTTCTTGCTTAGTGATCTCCTCCTCCAGCCATTTAATTCTTCAGGCATTTTCTGTTCATCAAATATGAGGTTACTCTCTCCTCTCCATTTATTCTATTTATGCACCTTATTTCACCTTGATACTTTCTTCTTGCCCTTCAAAAGCCTACTTAAAATCCTTCTCTCTCACCATGTCTTCCATTCCCTCAACATCTCTTCATCATTTTACTTTACCCTCATGTGCCCTGTAACACTAAGCAGTCAGAAGCAATTTTCTGTGCACGGTGGCACAATAGTTAGCATTGCTGCCTCACAGTGCTAGAGAATAGGTTCAATTCCCACTTGGGTCACTGTCTGTGTGGAGTCTGCACATTCTCCATGTGCCTGCCTGAGTTTCGTCCAGGTGCTCTGGTTTCCTCCCATGGTCAGAAAGGTGTGCTGATTAGGCGAATTGGCAGTGCTAAATTCTCCCTCAGTGTACCCAAACAGGTGCCGGAGTGTGGTGACTGAGTGATTTTCACAGTGACCTCAATGCAGTGCTAATATAAGTTTACTTGTGACAATAAGAAGTGAAACTAAACTTTAAATTAAACAGTGTACCTCTCTATTGAAGAATGTATTGAGGTGGCTTATCAAATTTGAATGCAGAAGGCTATATGAGACAATATATTTTCTGAATGACATAATGTTTATTAAAGAACCAAACATGCAATTCATTTTAATGGTAATGTGATTGCAACATTGATAGTTATAAGAAAAGAAAGTATGATCTTGTTTCTAATAAAGAATCCAAGCCTTATTAATTTTACAGAGCGATATTGAAGATATCCATCAATATTTCAAGTAGAATTTATTTTAAATCCCCAGGTAGAAAGCTACCAAGTCTAGCAAGATGCCTCTATCCCAATTTGAGGGGGGGAGGATCTATCATTACTACATTACAACAGTTATGTCTTTACCTTGAGAGATGCTAGAGTGAATCCAATGAATCTAAAAGTCCTACTGTGTGGAGTATGCACTTTAGAAAGAGAAATGGAGACATAGACTATTTTCTAAATGGGAAAATTAGAAACACAAAGGGACTTGGGAGTCATTATTCAAGATTCTCATAAGATTATTGTGCAGGTGCAGTCAGTAGTTAGGAAGGCAAATGCAAAGTAGCATTCATGAATACAAGAAAGCTAGAATACAAGAGCAGGGATGAAATTCTGAGGCTGTATAACACTCTCATCAGACATCATCTGGAGTATTGTGAGCAGTTTTGTGCCCCATATCTAAGGAAGGATGTGCTAGCCTTGGAAAAGATCCAGAGGAGGCTCACAAAAATGATCCTCTGGAATGAAGAGCTTGACTTGTAAGGAACGGTTGAGGACTCTGGGTCTGTGCTCATTGGAGTTTAGAAGGATGAGGGGGGATCTTGTTGAAACTTATAGAATACTGTGAGGCCTGGATAGAGTGAATGTGGAAAGGATGTTTCCACTAATAGGAAAAACTAGAACCTGAGGGCACAACCTCAGGCTAAAGAGATGGTCCTTTAAAACAGAGAAGAGGAGGAATTTTTTCAGCCAGAGTAACACAGACACGAGGAGAATGTGCAAATTCCACACAGACAGTAACCCAAGCCAGGAATCGAAGCCAGGACCCTGGAGCTGTGAGGTAGCAGTGCTAACCACTGTGCCACCTGTGCACCGCGCACCTCTCAGTATCCTTTTTGCTTTCAAGATACTGACCATTATAAAGGCCATTGATAAAAACTTAAAGTATAATTGCTCAACATTCTTCTTGTTGGTTCAGTTCTTTGATTATATAAATATTGACTCATTAGACCATAAGACATAGGAGCAGAATTAGGCCACTTGGCCCATCAAATCTGCTCTGCCAGTCAATCATGGCTGATTTTTTTTTCTCATTCCATTCTCCTACCTTTTCCTCATAACCCCTGATCCCTTTATTACGATCCTTTAAAACAGAGATGAGGAGGAATTTGTTCAGCTAGAGAGTGGTGAATCTGTGGAATTCTTTGCCGCAGAAGGCTGTGGAGGCCAGGTCATTGAATGTCTTTAATCAAGCTCACAGTTCTTGATTAATAAGGAGACTTGGCTATCAGTGTCTGCTCAGCAACTCTGCGCTGTTGTGTGTCGTGAAGACCATCATTCACTTCTCCAGCTTCCACCCTAAACATGTTGAAGAAGCTTTCCCCTACGGACAAGCCCTCCGTATACACAGGATTTGCTCAGATAAGTAGGATCGCAACAGACACCTCCAGACGCTGAAAGATGGCCTCATAACAACATGTTATGGTGCTCAACTCATTGATCGACAGTTCCGATGCACCACAGCCAAAATCGCACCGATCTCCTCAGAAGACAAACATGGGAAACAATGGATGGAATACCCTTTGTAGTCCAGTACTTCCCGGAGCGGAGAAGCTACAACATCTTCTCCAGAGTTTTCAACATGTCATTGGTAAAGATGAACATCTCACCAAAGCCATCCCCAACCCCCACTTCTTGGCTTCAAATAACCATACAACCTCAAACAGACTATTGTCTGCAGCAAACTTCAGGAGAACAGTGACCTCGACACCACACAAGTTTACCACAGCAACCTCTGCAAGACATGCTGGATCATCGACATGGATCCATCATGTCATGTGAGAAAACCATCCACCAGGTACACAGCACATACTCTTGCAACTCGGCCAATATTGTCTGCCTGATACTCTGCAGGAAAGGATGTCCCGAGGCATGGTACATCGGGGAGACCATGCAGATGCTACGACAACAGATGAATGAACACCATTCGACAATCACCAGGCAAGACTGTTCTCTTTCTATTGGCAAACACTTCAGTGGTCACACGCATTCAGCCTCTGATCTTTGGGTAAGCGTTCTCCAAGGTGACTCTCATGACGCATGACAGCGCAGAGTCGCTGAGCAGAGACTGACAGCCAAGTTCCGCACTCATGAGGATAGCTTCAACCTGGATCTTGGATTCATGTGACACATTTTGTAACCCCTATGACTTGCCATGATTGGTCTTGCAAAATCTCAGTTACTATCTTGTCTGGAGACAATACACATCTCTTTAACATATGCTTAATGCTATCTCCATCACATTGTCTGCACTTTTAAGACTTGATTGGCTGTAAAAAAAAAATCGCTTTTTAACCAGTATTCTGTAAACTGAGTCTGTGTCTTAACATACCCTGTTTGTGATCAGAACGCTCCACTGACCTGATGAAGGGTCAGAGGCCTGAAAGCTAGTGGCTTTTGCCACCAAATAAACCTGTTAGACTTCAGCCTGATGTTGAGAGACTTTGTATTGTGTTTACCCCATTCCAATGCCGGCATCTCCACATCAAAATAAAATTGATACAGATCGCGCAAAGGTATTGGAACAAGCAACCAAGATCTTGGTCAAGAAGGCAAGTTTTAAGGAATGCCAGTAATGAGGCATCATTCAGTGCAAAAGAGATTTGATTTGATTTATTATTGTCATATGTATTAGTATACAGTGAAAAGTACTGTTTCCTGGAAGCTACACAGACAAATCATACTGTTCATGGAGAAGGAAAGGAAAAAGTGCAGGATGTTATATTAAGAGGCCAGAATTAGGTGGATGCAGACATCTTAGAGGGTTATTGGGCTGGAGGAGATTATTGGTTTAGAAAGGGGCAAGTTAGAGAGGTTTGAAAACAGTGATTAGAACTTTGAAGTCAAATTATTGTTTGATTGGGAGTGTTGATGGGTGAATGGCACTTGGTGGGTGTAAGAAGATGGATGAAATAAGATTTCTGGATGACCCCAAATTTAAAGAATGTAGAAGCTAGCAGGAGAATGTTGAAATGGCCAAGCCGAGATGTAGTGAAGGCTTGGAAGAGGGTTGATTTAGAGTTATTGATTCAGGAGTCCAAGCCAAGGCTCAGAAAGCATTTCCTGAAATGAGCAAATATTAAAATGGTAATCACATAAATGGGGATTGACACTAAAAATCTGGGTGGCTAATGCCAGAGAACCAAAGTAAAGCAGCCAAAAAATTCCTGAGCGGCAGAAATGATTGCAATTTGAGAGAGTTAAAACTAACGTCAGCAACAATCCTGAATAGAAAGCAGAGTCACAGAAACCCATGACAAGTAATGATTACTGCGTGCCAGAAACAATAATCGAGTATCAGGAACTGGTGCATCTGTGCTGCACCAGAGTATAGAGTTAAATCAGCAAGAATCATTTCCAGTTTGTCTCAACACTGGTGTTGCAAATTTTAACCAATGGGCAATGCAGATGTTGCCTTCCACAGAATAAATATGCAGAAAATAGGAAAATTCCGAGTAAAGGACTTTTGTTTGGCCAGGTGTATTAAGGGTTATGGAACCAAGCCAGATGGGACTCAGAGACAAATTAGCCGTGATCTATCTAATTGAATGGTAAAATAGGACTGAGAGGTAGAATGGTCTCCCCCGTTACATATTCTGGATGGATGGTCTCCAATATGTTTCAATGATTGGGTTTTGTTTGTGTAAGTGTAGTTTCAATGTTGCACCAGTAGGTAGCAGCCCACTGCTAAAAACATTACCTGCTGACAAAAATCATAGACAGGTACCACCTTGCAGTCACCGGCTCTTTGTTTTGACGAGACACATTTTAACTTGAGTGCACTCTCTCCACCATGGGAAAATGTGAAAATAAATTGTTAAGATGTATAAAGCTTCAGCAAATTCTAATTTGTACCTGCCATTTGTTCTATTTTTCACAAAGTAATCAATTTCAGAAGCTCTGAGCCCTCTTCAGTGTTTTGTGGTGTAACTATACAGTATTATACAATGCAGCCTCTCATACCTTTCACACAACTACCTGGGAATGATAGAGTGAGACATATGAATGACAACTGCAACTGGAGAAGCAACGTGAAACCCAAGACTTGCGCTGCGAAGGAATCCACCCCATTTCCACAGCACTGGGGCATATCCAGCCTCCCATTCATTGACAACGTCTGCTCTTCCCATTACCTCAGCAGAGCAGCCAGCGTAATCAAGGACTCCATGCACCCCGGACGTTCTCTCTTCCGCCTTCTTCTGTTGGGAAGAATACAAAACTCTGAGGTCACGTACGAACCAACTCTAGAACAGCTTCTTCCCTGCTGCCATCAGACTTTTTAATCCTACCTTGCATTTAGTCTCTCTCTGCACCCTAGCTATGACTGTAACACTATATTTTGCACTCTCTTCTTCTTTATGCATAGTATGCTTTGTCTGTATACTGTGCAAGAAACAATACCTCTCACTGTATACCAATACATGTGACATTAATAAATCAAATCAAGGACATCTTCCCTGCTGCCATCAGAATAGACCTACTTTATATTAAGTTAATCTTTCCCTACACCCTCGCTATGACTGTAACACTACATTCTGCACTCTCTCCTTTTCTAAGAATGGTACACTCTGCATAGCGTGCAAGAAACAATACTTCTCATTGTATACTAATACACGTGACAGTAATAAATCAAATCAAATCAAAAACATCTTCCCTGCATCCATCAGAATTGACATACCTTATATTAAGTTGATTTTTCTCCACACTCCAGCTATGACTGTAACACTACATTCTCTATGAATGATAAGCTTTGACCATATAAAGAGTTAAAGAGTTAAAAAGCAACACAGCACGGGAAACAGGCCCTTCGGCCAAACGAGCCTGCGCCGCCGTCATAACTATATAGTAGCAATTCCATTATCCTATTCTAAATTTAGGTTATTCCTAATATGGAAGACTCTCACTATAGGGACAATTTGTTTCCCAATCAACCTAAGAGCGAATTTTTGGGTTGTGGGAGGAAACCGGAGTGCCCGGAGAAAACCCACGCAACCACGGGGAGAACGCGCAAACTCCCGCAGACACCGGCCCAATTCCAAGTGTCTGCACAGCTACAGCGATAGTCACTGAGCTGTCATGGTGCCCTTCAGATGGTCCAGATAAAGCACTCATTTACGACATGAAGCACCAGGCAACCCACGAATCAACATCCAAGAGCTGTCCTCGCACCACCTGCCGAATGCATGCTCCTTGTTGGTCAAGTATGGACCGAATTACCTGTGGAAAAAAAAGCCATAGTTAAACAGGCCTACTATATCCCTCTATCTGCATACCGCTCATGTGGCTGTCCAAGAGACCCTTAAACAGCCCTAGCGTGCCTGCTCCCACCACAAGAGCGCACAAGAAACAATACTTTCAATCTACATGTGACCAATACATGTGACAATAATCAAATCAAATCAAAATCAAAATCAAATATGTACAGGAGTTGCTTTCTTGACTGGAATAGTCCTCAATCTTGCTAATCAGGGAGACAATTTGCTGTCAGTTCAAGCAGTCAACATTTGTTTAAAAATTACACTTGATTGTGAAAAGCCAACAGGCAAGAGGAGTGCAAGTTCCACTTCTGCTTGTAAAACTGCTCTTGCTGAGCAATTATGCACCTCAAAGTCTTTGGGGAAGGTACTTTAGACTGATGATAATTTTAGCAGCAGGAAGAAAATTGCACTTGTAGGTGAGAAAAAATACACAGGAATCCAGAGTGGAATTACCTCCTAATGCCACACAAAATACTCCACAATGATTGCTATTTACTCATTAAACTGAGACCACTCAGCACAGCATTTTGGCATCAAAATAATCATGTTGGGAGGAACTTTTAAAGAGAGACAGATACCAAGGCCATATCACATGATTAATGGCATCATCATGCACTGCACATGCTCATATCGCATGATTGTTAAAACTGATCCCTGGATGAGGTCCTTAGTTTGTTATCCAAGTCCTCAACAGGGGCCACTAATTTTGTTATATCCTTGGGTCAGGAAGAATCAACTGGCTCCTCTTCCTTCAACTTCCCCCATGTCCTAGGTTGGTCATAATAAGGTTAATTTAAAAGGGATACTCTCTCCCCATTCCAAATTTAATTTTTAGAAGGCGCCAAATTAACCTGGTTTTCATCAGTAAGAGAAGGAGGAAGTTTATTGGTCAATGAAACCCAAGAACGGTAATAAAAGTGCAACATGCACACACTGATCAGAAGTGAAAGATTGAGTCCAAATAATAGAAAAAATATATACAAATCTGCCTTTGGCTTGTCCGTGAGATATTGGTACATTGTGGCTATTAAGTTGGGTGACTTCACTGGGGTTGACTCTGGCAGGCTCTGAGTTAGTTTGAAAAAACTGGATTCTGCAGAATAGCTGAAGAGGTTGTCCAATTTCCTTTCGACAGTGGCTTCTGCAGCAAAGAGTTCCACAGAGTCACCACTCTCTGACTGAAAAAATTCCTCCTCATCTCTGTTTTAAAGGATCGTAATAACAGAGTTACAGAGAGAGAACCTTTACTGACTTTCAATTGCTATGGTGACTGGGCTGTCTATTTTGTCTCTGTGTCATTCACATGTCAGCACTCTTGTGCATGCAGATCAGTTCGTAGCTAGCTTTATAACCTGTGTGTGTTCCTTGATGGAAATAAACAAACATCTCCTTCACCGAAAGTCCATTTTCTTTTAACTCATACCATTTCCACATTCTGAGAAATAACACCAACAGGAGGTAGTTTTTGGATGCCTGCTGAGTTGGGGCAAATTTTATTGTCCTGCGGGTTTTTCCAGTGTCGGGATGAAACTTCCATCATTGTCTCTGCAATCACAGGAAATTAAAATTCAGTCTCTCGCATTTCATCTGCTCTTTTCAGTGCTCTGCCTGAAGTAGGCCTTGTCACCTTTAAGGTGCAACATTCTGAGGAACAGCCGATCAAGTATAATCACACAGGGATTTCCCACCATTAGCCTCCTTTTGCTTGTATTTCTTTATGTCTTCCCTAAACAAATCAATTTGTCTTTAAGTAATTTGTGGCGGTAATCCAGTGCTGTGACAGAGTATATCAAACGGCCTCTTCCTTCTTTAAAAGTGTCTTTTTCCACAAAGTATTTCCAGTTACACTATATTGTATAAGATGCAAACAAACCTCTGTGAATATGCCTAGTTGGTAAAATAATAACTGACTTCAGGTCTCTCTTTAATGTATGTCTATTAATGTGCTATAGAGGTACATTTAGTCTTGTCCAATAGTGTTGTCAACTCTGGTAGACATATTCTGGGAGATATCAAAGCAAGTGCATCATGGTAGTGTGGCACCAATGGGTTCTGAAGTAGCACGAAAGAAGAAAACAAACCATTTTAGGCAAACAGGACAGATTTACAGCTAGGATTAGAGGAAAAAAAGAATTTCTCATCCTTAAGGGGCTGCATGCAGGATCTGATGCCTCGGTTCCAATTGGGGATATTTAAATTTGCTAAAACTGAAGAGAGTTTTTGTCTCACTCCATCTCTATGCTTCTAATGAAATGAAGTGATCTGAACCCCTTTCAGGCCCCTATAGCACGCGGATTAACAGTTGGTACTGGCACCCAATTCCTCAATGTAATTCACACCCTGCCAATCCCATTGTGGACTGCTAAAATCTCAGCCAATTGGAGTCTTTCTGCCATCTTGCTATAGCTGATTGGGCAGTTTGAATGTGATGTCACCATTTGGTTCATGATGGGAGTTGTATTTGCTTCCCATTCTTGATGGTCTTTGATGATGGATTATGTAACAGAGTTGTTTAAAATATAATTTTTAAAATATCCCGAAATGTTTTCTTTGACCATTGAGAGATTGATATTGATTCCAGGAGACTCCGGCCATTTCTGGAGGCTTGCCATTTATAGAGCTTACTAGTTACAAGCCTTCGTGATCTTCATGTAGCTTTTGGTGTAGGTCGTGCTTTGGGCTCTCTGATTTCAGTTCAGGACTCACAGATGATTTTGTAGAAGTATTTCATTGAACCCCTACAGTGCAGAAGGAGGCCTTTCAACCTATCGAGTCTGCACCAACTCTCTCTGACAGGGTATATTACCTGGGCCCTTTCCCCTAGCCTATCCCTGTAACTGCACACATTTACCATGGCTAATCCATCTAATCTACACAACTTGAGACACTAAAGGGCAATTTAGTATATCCAACCTGCCTAACTTGCATAAGTTTGGACTGTGGGAGGAACCTGGAGCATCTGGAGGAAACCCACACAGACATAGTCATTAGAAACAGGAGTAGGCCATTTGGCTTTCCATGCTTGCTCTGCCATTCACCTTGATCGTGGCTGATATCGAATTCAATATCTTGACTCCCTGCTCTCTCCCATATTCCTTGATCCCTTTAGTACCAAGAGCTATATCTAATCTCTTCTTCAAAGCAGGCAACGTTTTGGCCTCAACTACATTCTGAGATAGTGAATTCCACAATTTCACCATCGTCTGGGTGAAGAAATTTCTCCTCACCTCAGCTGTAAAAGGCTTACCCCTTATTCTCAAACTATTACCCCCAGTTCTGAACTCACCCACCATTAGGAACATTCTTTCTGAATCTACCCTGTCTAACCCTGTTAGAATTTTATAAGTTTCTATGAGATCCCCTCTCACTCTTCTAAACTCCAATAAATATAATCCCAACCCACATAGTCTCTCTTCATATGACAGACCTGCCATCCCAGAAGTCAGTCTGGTAAACCTTCGCTGTATTCCCTCTAGAGTAAGAGCAAAGAGCAAAGAGCAAAGAGCAACACAGCACGGGAAACAGGCCCTTCGGCCCAACGAGCCCACGCCGCCGTCATAACTTTATAGTAACAATTCCATTTTCTTATTCTAATTTTAGGTTATTCCTAATATGGAAGAATCTCAATATAGGGTCAATTTGTTTCCCAATCAGCCTAAGAGCGAATTTTTGGGATGTGGGAGGAAACCGGAGCGCCCGGAGAAAACCCACGCAACCACGGGGAGAACGCGCAAACTCCCGCAGACACCGGCCCAATTCCAAGTGTCTGCACAGCTACAGCGATAGTCACTGAGCTGTCATGGTGCCCTTCAGATGGTCCAGATAAAGCACTCATTTACGACATGAAGCACCAGGCAACCCATGAATCAACATCCAAGAGCTGTCCTCGCACCACCTGCCGAATGCATGCTCCTTGTTGGTCAAGTTGGACCGAATTACCTGTGGAAAAAAAAGTCATAGTTAAACAGTCCTACTATATCCCTCTATCTGCATACCGCTCATGTGGCTGTCCAAGAGACCCTTAAACAACCCTAGCGTGCCTGCTCCCACCACCTTACTCGGCAGTGCATTCCACACCCCCACTACCCTTTGTGTGAAAAACTGCCCTCTAATATTCGTCCTATACATAGCCCCCCTCACCCTATGGCCATGACCCCTCGTCCTATCCATTTCTGAAGGTGGAAAAAGTTTACCTCCATTTACTCTATCTATACCCCTTATAATCTTATACACCTCTATTAGATCCCCTCTAAGCTGACGTCTTTCAAGGGAAAACAACCCCAGTCTATTCAATCGTTCCTCATAAGACAGTCCTTCCATACCAGGCAGCATCCTGGTAAACCTCCTCTGCACTCTCTCCAAGGACTCCACATCCTTCCGATAGTACGGCGACCAGAACTGGACGCAGTATTCCAAGTGAGGCCTAACCAACGTTCTATACAATTGCAACATCAATTGTAAGGACATCCTTCCTCAGATAAGGACACCAAAACTGTACACAATACTCCAGGTATGACTTTACTAACGCTGTATAGAATTGCAGCAAATGATCCCTATCCCGATACTCAAATCCCCTCGCTATGAAAGTCATCATACCATTTGCCTTCTTTACTGCCTGCTGTACCTGTGTGCTTACTTTCAGGAATTGATGCACGAGGATGCTAAGATCTTGATGAGCATCCACCTCTCTCAATTTACACCCATTCAAGTAATAATCTTGTCTTTCTATTATTGCTACCAAAGTGGATAATCTCACATTTATCCACATTATATCTCATCTGCCATGAAGATGCCCACACATTCAGCCTGTCCAAATCATGCTGAAACATCTCTGCATCCTTCTCACAGCTCACCCTCCCACCCAACTTTGTATCATCGACAAATTTGGACATAATACATTCAGTTCCCCCTTCCAAATCATTAATATATAATGTGAACAGGACCGTTGGGGTCCTAGCACAGATCCATGCAGAACCCCACTAGTAACTGACTGCCAATCAGAAACAGACCTATTTAAGCCAACTCTTTGTTTCCTATCTGCTAATTTGCTTTTTATCCATTTCAAGACTTTACCTGCAATCCCACTACTTCACACAGTGATCTGTTATATGGGACCTTGTTGAAAGCATTCTGAAATAAACCACATTGACCGGTTCTCCTCGGTCAATGCTATTAATCACATCCTCAAAAAATTCTAACAGATCTATCAAACAAGATTTCTCTTTTGCAAATCCGTGCCAACTTTGTCTGATTATACCACTGCCTTCCAAATGCCGAGTTAAAAAATCATTGATAATAGACTCTAGCAACTTCCTTGATTTCTCCCTACCTCCCTTTTTGAATAGCATGGGAAGGACATGCAAATTCCACACGAAGTCATTCAAAGCCAGAATTGAACCCAGGTCCCTGGCACTGTGAGCAGTGCTAACCACTGTGCCACCGTGCTGTCCTTGATCTTGTTTTCTTTTTCTGACCCAAAAATCTGAATTGGTTTACATAATCAACTAAATCATGTTTTGGATCTTTCCACGCAGCATAATGTGATCTATCTGAATGCATCTCAACTTTTCCACCAATGCTTAATATCTCTTAGCATTACAAATTTCTTTGACAATTTCCATGTCTCATTTGTGTGATTTGTGAGTGGGGCTAAGAACACAAACCTGTTCATTTCTCCAGAAATCATTTTCTCTTTCACTTGTGTTAGACTGACATTTCAGACTGAATTGTTTGCATTAAAGTTTGACAGTCAAATTTGGTCAAACTGAACTTAAACGTTTTCTTAACCTTTCCTTCATTAAAAGCACTGCAGGTATATATCCTGTGGTGAAGTGTCAAGTTGTTTTATACTTCAACAGCAAATTAGCTCATCTTTATTTCATGTTGAAACCTGAACTTCAATGCAAAATAGGGTGGCATGGAAGCATAGTGGTTAGCACTGCTGCCTCACAGTGCCAGGAACCCAGGTTCAATTCCCAGTTGGGTTACTGTCTGTGGTTTTCCTCCTATGGTCTAAAAGACTTGCTGGTTAAATGGATTGGCCATGCTAAATTCTCCCTTAGTGTACCTGCACAGGCATTGGAGTGTGGCAACTCGGGGATTTTCACAGTAACTTCATTGCAGTGTTAATGTAAGCCTATTTATGATGCTAATAAATAAACTTAAACAGTTATTCATTGAGAGATTCCTTGATTATTCTCACATATCTTTCTGCTGCTACATTTGATGCCATAGGATAGTGAGGGTATGACTGATAACATTTTGTTATATGTAATTCATAACAGTGCACAATGAATCTGAGGTCCTTTACCTGAGACCAACTCCTCAGCTAAATCATGATGAGCAAAAATGGATTGTAACTTGCCTATTGTTGATTTTAACCTATATCTTTATAGTGGTTCACTAAGGGTAACCAGGAAATAATCATTTTCCTTTCTTCAAAACTCTTTCTCCATTCTTTCACCATGGTTCAGTTATAAATAAGTTTTAGGCAGCTTCTGTAATTTTGGCAAATGATACTTTTGTTAACCAGTTTGATTCCAGACCACCATCTAGACCAGGCCACTTAATCACAACTTCTGTCTATGGATTTCATGCAAGCTGTACCAGTGTGTTCAGTATGAAGTTCTGCCAGAATCTTATCTCTTAAAGATATGGATGCCACAACATTGGGATCCTATTTCATTCAGGCTATTCACTTGACAACTAATGTCATTAATTGTGGAAAGATTTCAGTTCCTCATCTGTCCCGCTGTCACACTCTGTCCAACCATTCAAAATCAGACTCCATCTTAGATCCATCTTTCAGCTGCAATTGCAATGGCAGCGATATGGAAATCCTCATCCATAACCCTTACTGCAAGGTGTGAAAACCCAGGCCAGAAACTCCAAGACGTTTTGTGAAGGTAGTCTAGACCCTAAGTTTTAACATTTGAATTTGGCATGAACAAGCATTAGATCTTTCATTCCAGATATGATTCAAATAATCCACTTGGAAGCTTTTATCAAACAACATTTATTTAAAAATACAGTAAAAATATAATAAAAAGCATTAGGATAACGTTTATCAATTACAACATTCAAACACAGTGTAAACCTTATCTATGATGTTCCAAATCAAATGAATCCACAAACATACACTCCTTCCAAGACTTGGCACAAAAAGCTTTTTAAACACCTGCTGCAAATTGCACATTGGATTAAATCTCTGAGGCTTCCTAATCCTGGAACTTCAGCAATTCTCTGGAGGGAGGGAGACAGAGGTACTGCTTTGTCTCAGGCCCAACAACATCTGAAAAGAACAAAGTTAAAATCTTGGAATTTTCTGTGGAAACAAAATTGCACCCAGCTATCACCTGACCTGTTAGTCATCCTAAATCAAGCTTCACTCAGCAATCCCCAAAGGATTCTAAAACACACGATACAGCATTAGTTCAGATTAAAAATAAACATAATGCCCATTACGCTGCTTCAGTAGCAACAAGAGGACACAGGTTACAGACAAAATGATGCCAATGTGAGGAGAGGGAGGGATCTCCCAGTGCATTGTGAGTCTGGGGGACCCTTTCACAGTGGCACCAAATTGCTTTGCAGCTTTATTTAATAATGTGGTTAGGCCTCGCCCCTCTCAGAATGCTCAACTCACCACTTTGGACTTGCTTGTAAAACCTTCAGACAAACATGATTAAAATACATTTCTTAAAGGCACTGTACTATCACAAAAGAATGCATCCCACAGCCTATATTTGATTCTTCATGTGGCAACCATGAAAGTGCATCAGCTATGACAGTCTCCTTTGAATATTCATTGTTTCTGTCACACTGTGAGAGAAGTACACCCCACCGCTGCATTCTCGATGCTGTCACTGTCAGTAATGCAGACTTCAATCCCGGGATATCTATTAATAATCTGTAACTGGGGTGCAGTTTCTGCCCAGTAAAACTGATGAAACATTTTTGCTGGCATTCTCCCACCCTGCCTGTCTCTCAATTGTAGCGGGATGGGGGATTGGGAGGGTAGTTGTGGACAATGCGAAGGCCCATTGATAATCAGGTGGGACTTTCCAGCTTTTAGGCCAGCACAGGCAGAGAATTCCACCCTTTGATTCTGAAAATGATTCCAAATGCTTCCTTTTCCAGCTGCTTGTAGATTCATTCATTCTTGAGCACTGTATGTGATGCAAATGCTGTGAGTTTCCCTTGACTATCGTGCATAGTGTAACTGATTAATCCAGCACCATTGTTTGATGCAGCACACGCAACCTGCAGACCATGATTTATGTTGCAAAGAGGTCATACATCACTGGACAAGCTTCTCTTACATGTATCATAAACATCTTGTTGTACTTTATACCATTTCCACTGCACAATTTTGTTCAACAACTCATGCTTTGGAGCTAACATTGTTGCAAATTCAAGCAGAAGCTGATTTTCACAGTAACTCCACTGCAGTGTTAACGTAAGCCTACTTGTGATTAATAAATAAATAATAAAATTTTATATTGACCCGTGAGTAGAAAAGATCTAGTGAGCGATTTTTGGCCTTGCTGTGCCTGATGCAGATTGTGTTAGTTCAAGAAATTTGCCTAAAAAGGGGTTCCTTGCCCATTGGTTTGCAATCATCCCGGTTTCTTCATCAATGGTTTGCAATCATCCCGGTTTCTTCTACGGGTGCAAATTGGGTCTTGCCCAGAAAGAACGAGAGGCTGATTAGTATGTATAAAGTAGCACTTAAATAGTGTTTGCCTATTTGACATCAGATTCTCCCAGCTCCTGGCATCTCTGACACTTGGGCACAAAAGCTGGCGAGAATCACTATTGGCCTCCATTAGTGGAAACCAGGCTTAATGGCCATGCTTGGGGACTCAAAGGCCATTGAAGCTGTCGAGTGCTTGGAGACATGGCTAGGCAGTGCCCATATGGCAGTGCCCACTCTGCACACTGGCAATACTCACCTGGCATACTGGCACTGCCAGATGGGCACTGTCACTGTGCCAGAGATGGTGCTAAAGGGATGGGGCCTGAGTTGGGGTCACACAGGGCAGGGGTATTCAGTGGGGCTATGAAGTGGGAACATGAAGGAGTGGGCAAGAAGGGGGAACATGTTAAGGGTCCTGAATGGGCACTTCGTGGGATTGCACCGGTTACCTGATGCTGGCAATCCGTGCTATCTCAGGAATGGGGCGACATGCCTCCAATGAAGTGGGGAGGTTCTGATATCTGTGAGGAGAGGGAGGGATCTCCCAGTGCATTGTGAGTCTGGGGGACTCTTTCACAGTGGCACCAAATTGCTTTGCAGCTTTGTTTAATACTGTGGTTAGGCCTCGCCCCTCCCAGAATGCACAACTCACCATTTTCTCAAAAATGACTAAATGTGGGATGATTGCAGTCTGGTAGGCTCCAGTTTTCTCATCGTTATGACACCTCAGAAATTTGGCAGGCGTCGATGGGGGAATAGCAGCCTTGATGTCTGCGTCGATATCCGCGATCTCCTTGGACATCTTCTTCATTTCAAGCCGGCAGCTTGCAGTGCCTGTGGTAGCCATGATGTGAAGATATCATGGTTCTACACGTCATGGTTTGGGGAGATTGTAGGTTTGGAATTAAGGGGGAGATTGTGAGCTGAGGTTGAGGACATCATGGGTCAAATCAAGGTTAGAGTGAATCCTAAAGGGGATGGGCTTGATAATTTACACATCTAGATATTTAGCTTAAATATTATTAGACTAAAATGCATGAACTTTCATGGGATTTCATGCCCTTTCCTTTTTCAAGGAATTCTTAAAGTTGGACAGTGTAATATGTCTGATAATTGACTTCCCTTACTACTTAAACAAAAATCATAAATGACCTGAAGAGAGTCACAGACTTTAGCCTTTTTGATATGGATGCATTTAAATCAGGAATTAGGCTCATGGCTTCTCCAAGCCTCTTTACACTAGTTGCCTCAAAGGGAGGAAGAGATCTCTTTCTAACTAAGTGAAAATACTGAACAGCGTTTTGTATACCTCCTATATGGTCTCCTGATTGAGTCAAACATTTCCTGATGTTTCATAACCATTCAGGTGTGTGAGCCAATTGCCATATAGTAATGAGAGGCTGTGTGATTTTTCACATCATATTGTTACTATTTCTCATTGCTTTTCCCCAGCCATAGTTTTATTGTAAACAATATTTGATGTATGCTTCATTGTTATGTATTGCTTTTTTCCGTGCAACATTTTCCTTCTCTTACATTGAACCCTGCTGGGATGAAATCCCATGGTTTGAAATTTATGTATTTCAATCTCAATAATATTTAAGTTCAATACCTAGATGTGTAAATTCTTCAAGTACTAACTGAAATATCTTTACAGTTCAATGCTTTTGTTCATGATATTCATCCTTTTCTAATGTTATCAGTGTCACTGAGGGGGGAAAAGACAAACCTTTTGAGAGCATGATTTAAACCAGTTCTGTTCTGCCTTTGTGAGAATTTGAAGTAATGTAAAAAGGATATTGATTTTTTTCTTTTACAAGGAGAGAGATCCTGCGTCAGGGCGAAGATTGAATGAGCCAGGGCAGATTCCGGGTCAGGCAAGATTTATGTTGAGGGGAGATTATGGGTGGGGTTGGTGATTGAGGATAGGGAGAGATTGTAGGGCAAGGAGGTTGTGTGTTGGGGGGATAATATGTGAATTAGGGGAGGTTAGTTTCAGGCTGTTTGGCAGAACAAGGGTTAATGTAGGACTGGGTAAAAGTCTGGCCCCTGCTATGATGTAGAGGGTCATTAGGTGGAAGACTGTGTATAGTAAAGTTTGGAAGCAGTCAGCATGGAGATAGCAGCTATGACTGTTGTCTTATGAGGAGAGATTGAGAAGATTGAGTCTGTATTCCCTAGATTTTAAAGCTTACATAATTCTTACAGGGTGCAACAGGGTGGGTGAGATAAGTATGGATATATATATCATCATGGGCTACCAATGAAAGCTTTATGTTCAACCAAACAAGCTTCCAGATCCCTTACTGAGACTCCATGGTGACAGTAAAGGATGGTGTTCCTAATCCCAGAGAGGGCAGAGAAGGAACCCAGACACTGTGAATGGTACATCAGAACCAAAGAAATGTGGAGACCACCTAGAAAGAATTTCCAATATAGAGATGGGGGCTGCAGGATTTCACGTGGGCACATGGAGATTCACTGCCAGACCTGATCGAATGCAGAATCGAGGGACCTAACTAGATCACAAAAGGCTGAGCAAAATTTGAAAAAAAAAGGCCAAACATACAGTGGAAGAATTCACTGAGCAAATGAAGAAAAGAATCTGAGTGAGCGCAGAGTCAGAGGCCTGGCCAGATCATAGCAAGGGTGAGCAAAATGCTGTAAAAAGGCAAGAGATTACCTTTTAAAATAGGCAACAATCAGGGTAAGTACAAGCATACCAGAATGCATCAAGAGGAAAGCTCCAAAACAATCAGTCCACAACTGACGTTATAACAAGTGAACAGCCGACATCATAACACATGACAGCTGACATCATAACATATGATGGCTGACATCATAACACATGACAGCTGACATCATAACATGTGATGGCTGACATCATAACACATGACACCTGACATCATAACATGTGATGGCTGACATCATAACACATGGCAGCTGACATCATAACATGCGATGGCCGACATCATAACACATGACAGCTGACATCATAACATATGACAGCTGACATCATAACATGCGATGGCCGACATCATAACACATGACAGCTGACATCAGAACATGTGATGGCCGACATCATAACACATGACAGCTGACATCAGAACATGTGATGGCCGACATCATAACATGTGGTGGCCAAGAGCGACTGAATGAATGAAATATTTTTAAAAACAGCAGACAGAGCTGAAAATTATATTCCATTTTATTCCTGGGCTTTAGAAAGCAAGCAGCCAGACCAGAACACTAGTTTTGAAGATTTCCTGCGAGTTTGGTTTAAAGATTTGTGCCTGCCAAGAGTCAAAGAAAAGAGAAAAGAAAGCTGCTGTGACACTGTCTTAACAAGTAACTCACCTCTTTGGAAAATGGCTATGGATAGAAGATTAAAATTCCCAGGGTAGAAGAGTCAACTACCAGGGGGCACAGATTTCAGGCGCGAGGGACAATGTTTAAAGGACAAGTACGAGGCAAGTTTTTACGCAGAGGGTGGTGGAACTTGTTGCCAGGAGGTAGTGGAAGCAGATATGGTAGTGACTTTAAGGAGCATTTTGACAAATACATGAATAGGACACAAATAGAGGGATATGGCCCCTGAAAGGATGGGAATTTTAGTTAAGTTGGACAGCATGGTCGATGCAGGCTTGGAGGGCCGAAGAACCTGTTCCTGTGCTGTAATTTTCTTTGTTCTTTGTTCAATCTGAGCTCATGGGAAAACCAAACCAAATACAAAATTGGATGTCATGAGAAAAAATATTGAGATTACAAGAATACGTTATGATTAGGTAAGAAATCAGAAAAAGTACAAGTTAATATGTTTTTATACTTGTTAGGAACATGGAGAAAGGGTAGCCATTCAGCCCAACAAACCTCCCCAATTTGATCATGCCACTTTCCCGCACTATCTCCATATGTCTTAATGTCAATGTACTCCAGAATTCTATAGATTTATGTCTTGAACATGCTCAATGACTGAACTTGCAAAGGCTCACCACTTTCTAAGTGAAGACATTTCTCCTCATCTCAGTCTTAAATGGACTATTCCTTATCTTGAGATAATTGTTTTAGACTCATCAAACAGGGAAAACATCTTACCTGCACCCGTCCTGTTGCACCCTGTAAGAATTGTGTAAGTTTCTAAAGTCAAGGGAATATACATCCAGTCTCTTCAATCTCTCCTCATAAGACAATCCCCTCATCCCAGGGGTTAATCTGGTGAACCTCCATGGCACTCTTCTGTAGTAAATATATTCTTCCTTAGATAAGGGAACCAAACTGTACATATGACTCCAAGTAAGGTCCCACAAAGACTCTATACAACAAGACATCCTGTATTCTTGTATTCAAATCCTTACTCCTGTATTCAAATCCCTTCAAGTATAGATTCGAATGCATATGTTGGCCTCCATTATACCATACAATGGTATGACAGAGGCTAACATGCCATTTGCCTTCCTAATTGCTGCATCTGTATACTAGCTTTAAGTGACACATAAGCAAGAACACCTGGATCTCTTTGGACACTAACACCTCCCAACCTCTTACCATTTAAAAAATATTCATTATTTTTGTTTTTCCTACCAATACGAATAATTTCATTAATTCACCATACATTCCACCCGCCATGTTCCAGTCCATTCAATTAGCCTGAGGAAAACCTGTTGAACCTCCTTACACCTTTCTCACAACTTAGATTTTCACCTAGGTTGGTGTCATCAGCAAATTTGGAAATATTGCAATTTGTTCCTATATCAAATCATCGACGAAGAGTCATCCTGACTCGAAACATTGGCTCTGTTCTCTTTCCACAGATACTGTCAGATCTGCTAAGATTTTCCAGCATTTCCTGTTTTTAATTCAAATTCATTTGTGTTGGTTGTGAACAGCTGTGGGCCTAGCACGGATCCTTGTTATACCCCATTAATAACATCATGCTATCCTGAGAATTGGGGTTTGGGGGGCAGCATGGAAGCACAGAGGAGGCTCACAGCAGCAAGAACCTGAGTTCTTGCCTCACAGCAGCAGGAACCTGAGTTAATTCTAGCCTCAGGTCACTTTCTGTGGAGTTCTCCCCATGGCTGTGTGGGGCTCTTACGGATGTTCCGGTTTCCTTCCAGTCAAAAGATATGTGGGTTAGGTTGATTGGCCATAATTAAACTGACTGTAATGTCAGGGGATTAGCAGGGTAAATATGTGGAGTTATGGGAAGAGAACCTGGGTAGGATTGTGGTCAGTGTGCAGACTCAATGGTCCCAATGGCCTCCTTCTGCACTATAGAAATTCTATGATTCTACCCGTTTATCCTGACTCCCTGCTGTCTGTCTGATAACCATTCTCTATCCAAGGTCATACAGTTATCCCAATCCCATGTGCTCTAATTTTATTTTCTAATCTCCTGTGGGATCTTATCTGAAAATCCAAATACAATAAATCTACTGGTTCTCCATTATCTATGCGATAAGTAATATCCTCAAAAAGAACAACTTTGTCAAACATGGTTTCCCTTTCATAAATCCGTATTGACTCTTTCCAATTTATTCCTTTTTAAGTATCCAGTTATCATATCTGACGGAGGGGGCTGAGTGTAGGGGAACAAAATTTACTGATGGTATAAAGATGATGGAAAAGCGAATTGCGTGGAGGACGCAGAAAGTCTGCAGAGAGATCTGGATAGGCTGAGTGAGTGGGCGAGGTCCTGGCAGATGGAGTATAATGTTAGCAAATGTGAAGTTATCCACTTTGGTAGAAATAATAATCAGAGGAATTATTATTCATGTAGTTCTCCATTCTGCCACTTTCTCTCTACTTAAATAGTCGGATTACATCTTTTACTTTCCAGAATTCAAAATGTTTTGAAAGATAACCACCAATTCATTCATTTGCATTTCCAGGAATGGATCTGGCCTGGCGAATTCATCAATCTTTAATCCAGTTAACTTTTCAAGTCCTACCTCTTTACCAATGCAGGGCAGGGATTTATAGCCTCATTCAGGTGAGACAGGAAATTCCTGCTCGATGTCAACACAGATTCCTGTTGTCAGACTCTCGCTTGCACCAATTCTGTGATTTCATTTGATTTGATTTATTATTGTCAGATGTATTAACATACATCGAAAAGTATTATTTCTTGCGCGCTATAAAGACAAAACATATCATTCATAGAGAAAGAAACAAGGCAGTGCAGAATGTAGTGTTACAGTCATAACTATGGTGTAGAGAAAGATCAGCTTAATGCAAGGTGGGTCCATTCAAAATCATACAGCAGCAGGGAATAAGCAGTTTTTGAATTAGTTGGTACGTGAACTCACACTTTTGTATCTTCATCCCAGCAGAAGAAGGTGGAAGAGAGAATGTCCTGGGTGCGTGGGATCCTTAATTATGCTGGCTGCTTTGCCGAGGCAACAGGAAGTGTATCAGTGGATGGGAGGCTGGTTTGCATGATAGATTGGGCTACATTCATGATAGTTGAGGTGGTAGAGTTTTAGCCACTAACGTCTTTCAGCTACACAGGAAAATGTGCATCTCAAAGCTGTTGGAAAAACTCAGTTAGATGTATTGCCAGGCACAACAACAAAATGAAAAGAAATGTACTGAGAACCATCAAGATGTCAAAAATCAAAATGGCTGGAATGAAAGCCAAGAAGCTGGAACACCAAGAAAAATAATTAACATTTGCAAGGAAAAGTAGAAGTTCTCACAAAGGAGGATGAAGAACCTCAGAAACCATGAGCAAAAGTAAAATGAAAGAATGTGAGCTTGAAGGATAGTGCACAAAAGTTTGGCTTTGCTGAGGATAACCTGTTGTGTAGAGAAGTAAAGTTCAGGTGCAGAAGATGAGTTTACTAATGAAAAATTAGAACTGGATCAACTTCAAATATCAAATGTATCTATTAATTATTCTTGAAAAATGCTTCGCACAGGAAAGGGAATTATTGATTGTTCAGAATAGTTGGTTGAATGCAGAATTAAAAACCGAAACCGATGAAGTATTGGAACTTCATAATGGAGAAGAGCAATGAAGCCTTTTGAGAAATTGATTGATATCAACTCTGCTCACGATATTGTTCTGTCCTTGTGATAATTTGAATAGACACAAAAAAAGATTATTTTGTTTGCAAGGAGTGAGATCCTATATCGGGTGAAGATTATGGGTTTCGGGAAATTTGGGGTTGGAAGAGATTCATGGTTGGGGAGAAAGTGGCTGGAAGGTGATTGTGGGTTGAGGAAATTTGAAGGTCAGGAGATGTTGTGGGTTGGGGGAGGGATTGTGGATTGAGGGAGGTTATGGATCACAAGGAGGTCACTGTTACTTGCAGATTGGGTGGGAATGAAAATCCTGATTGCAGAGAGGCTGATTATGGGGCAAGTGGCAAGTCCACTTGAGGAGCTGAGGGAAGCATTCCCCCTGTTGCTCACTCCTCCTTCACCTTCTCTTCTCTCTTCTCCGTCTTTTCCCCTTCTCATCTCTTCCCAGTCCTCGACCTCCTCCTCCTTGTTTCCTCCATCCCACCCCATCCTCCTCTTCCTTCTCCCCTTCCTGTCCTTCTCTTCCTCCTCCACGCTCCTCCTTCTCCTCATTCCTCCCTCCCCTCCTTCTCGTCCTGGTCCACAACCGGCTCTGAAAAAGCACTTACCTGATTGATCTCCTTTCTTTCCCCTCTGACTTAGAATCATAGAATCCTACAGTGCAGAAGGAGACCATTTAGTGCATCTAGTCCGCACTGACATCAAACCCATCTAGGCCCTATCCCCATAACTCCATGCATTTAACTTGAGAAACCCCCTGACACTAAGGGGCAATTTAATATGGCCAATCCACTTAACCTGCATATCTTTGGACTGTGGAAGGAAACCGGAGCAGACACTGGGAGAATGTGCAGCCTCCATACTTGCTGCCAGCATTCCCCTGTTTGAAGGTTTAATCAAATAGTCTCTTAAAACTTGAGTGTCACAATCACATCACAGCATTTCAGTAGCTAATCTACTTCATTAAAGCTGGTGATTGGCCCAGGCTACCTCCACAACAAGCAGAATTACACATACTGAAGGCAGGTTAGAGCTGAGTTTCAGATTTTTAAAAAATGATCTTCCCTGCATCATGAGAGCCCTCTACCTCCTGCATTCTATCTGTGGGGTTAGAATGCTGTTTGGATTCATTATTTGTAACCAAAGCTCCATTCCTTTGTAAGTTTATTGCTGAATGTAAGTGCAGTCATTCCAATGCAACGTAATATGTATCAATTCAAATTAAATCAATTTAACAAGCTTTTGTAAGGCACTTGACCCCTTATAACTGAGTATGATTTTGTTTCTGCTGGTACTAAGTGCAGGAAAAGCAGATTAAAATGCAAACTATATTTAAGAAAACAGGGAGAATGAAATTTTCATAGGAAGGGAGAAACCACTGTTCAGGTATTGCTATATTCCACTAGTGGATGTTGAAATGGTAAAAAAAATCAACAAAGATCGAAAGGATTGCAGAAAGTGTTTTGCTGACTTCAGAGCTTGATTCAGCTGGAATTGGCCTTTGGTTAATAGAGAGGAGTGAAGTACTGATGCCTTGGGTACAATCTTACTGGCCATTCACACTCCGTTGCCGCTGAAAATGAGGACAGACAATTTGGTAGTCAACCAAATTCCGTTCACCGCAGCGGGGCTGGAAAATCACATTGACATGAAGAACTGGAAAATTCTCCTCTGTAAGCAGATTCTCAGTAGGGCACCTGCCATTAAGAAAGAAGCCCTGGTGTTATAGAAGGGTCACAGATATAACACTAAAAGAGGTAACTTAAAGTGGCAGAAGTGTCCCGAGACTTAGGCCAGATATTCACCTCTGAAGGCCCTCACACCCTAACCTATCCATTTTGCAGCACAGTGCCTGGCTCTTGTTAGGTAACATTAATTAAATACCATTACTTCATCTATGCCAAATAAATTGTGTTTAACACCAAGTTCTGAAAAGAACATGCGGCCCTGAATTTTTTTGGACTTTCTGCACTGCATAAATGGGGCATTTGGCAATGCAGCAGCAGAGAATACACAAGAGCAATCGCCGGAATTCTACTGCCTTGTCCACCACGGAATCAGAGTGGATGAGAAGCGGAAAATGGAAATGTCTGTTGTCCTCGAGCAGGATTTTCTGGTCCCACTTGAGCAAGGCTGTAAAATCCTGCCCAACATCTCCAGAATTGTAGGGAGGGGATAGCTTGATCTTGGTATTGGACATAGCTCGGCACAAATTGAGGGCCGAAGGGCCTGTACTGTGCTGTAACATTCTACGTTTCTATGTTTCTATCTCCTCCATCAGCCTCCTCAACTCCTTCCTCTTCTGATGTGAAGCAACTGCTGCCAAAATGAGCACACCATTTGCAAGGGACAGTCACTTAAAAAGACTAAAATGGACTAAAAATCAAAGAGATTTACAGAGTTTATTCATGCTGCTATTATTTAAGGTGAAATAATCATTAGCTGCCTTACATTAGTTAATAGATTTGATTGTTAAGTAGCACTTTAGGCTTTGCATTTTAATGCCATCCGTAAGTTTAAATGGAGCAGATCAGTTTATGGACCTAAATATAGGGACAACATTCAACAGACAAGATGATTCAACCCAAAGGTCTTTAAGATAAATACTCCCAAAGTCTGCCAGGAGTGACAGCAAAAGCAGGAAGAGCCCAGAAGGGAAATGAATGACAGCTCTGCAATCTCATGCAAGATTATTTTTGTATTATTTATTTCTGTTTGTGCTGCAGGTTCGAATTAACAAGACAGTTACCTACATCTGACAAACCTATCTCCAGTTCTGTAGCAGGGTACATTTGTTACATTTGCCTAAAACATTGAGCTCCATGCTCAGCGTTGTGTGAGGGAGGATCAGCACCACACACGTTAATTCCTTCTGCTTTTCAAATTCTCTTCAAATCAACTCAGATTAATTTGGCGGTGCAGCTCTGACATTTGAATGCTTAATATTTTAATACAGTTCTGGAGGCTAGGATGATTCATCAAGACCTTGGAAAAATTAAGCTCCTCCTCCATATTGACTGCAGTGTGGGTTCACTTGCTCAACTGTGGAGTAAAAATCTGTAGAGGTGCTGGGTTCCCAAACACAGCCAACTAGGATTTGGAACAAACAGTATTATTCTTAAGCTAAACAGCTACTCCATGCTTGTGTTCTGCACACACTCTGGGGGGAAATCTTGCATTCCTGCTATGCGTGGCTCAGTAAGTAGTACTGCTGCCTTTCAATGCCAGGGACTCAGGTTCAATTCCCAGCTTGAATCACTGTCAGTAGAGTCTTCAAATTCTCCCCATATCTGCATGGGTTTCCTCTAGGTACTCCCACAGTCTGAAAGACTTGCTGGTTAGGAGCATCGGCCCTACTAAATTCTCCCTCAGTGTACCCAAACAGGCACTGGAGTGTGGTAACTAGGGGATTTTCACAGTAACTTCATTGGAGTGTTAATGTAAACCTATTTGTGACACTGATAAACTTTAAAGAAATGGATTAAGCTGTTGTAGCTGGTGCATAGCCCATCAAGTTTCCCCCCTGCTTTTTTTGTGGTGAAAAGATGAGATTTGAGAGCCAGTCACAGATTAGGTGGTGGCATTGTCCTGGAACACTGACCCCGATTTTACTGTTGCGTAGCACACGTCTCGGGCCGCGAAAATGTGGTAGTCAGGTGTGAGGCCATTAATGCAATCTGCACCCGTGTCTGTGCTGATGGCCACTTTACCAAGGCCCGGGAATAGCTACGATACGATTCACACCCAAAACAGGCGCAGCGGCAAATTTAAATGTATTTGCATGCATTTCAATTGAATTAATAAACTGCCCGTCCAACTTTATCAGTGTTTCCCCCTTATGGCCTCGTTCACCAATCTGAAATCGTACCGAATGGACATGCCAAATAGAAGTCTGTTTCAGGTAGTCCAGCTGTTGAAGAGGTGAGTGTTGAGCTTCCAATGGCTCTCTGACTCAGATCGGTGGTAGGGGTGGGGGGGGGGGGGAGTGGGGGAGGCAGAGGTGAGCCGATCAATTTCCTGGTGAGGGGGGGTGAGGGAGGAAAGCAGTTTGTTGTCTGGTTGTGCGGTTGGGGGGGAAGGTGAGGCCAGATCATTCTCTGTGGTTGGGAGGTGAGGGTGAATTGAGGCCAGATCATTCTTGGGGGAAGGGGTGGTGATGGGAGGAGTGAGGCCAGATCATTCTCTGGTTTGGAGGGCGGGGAGGAGGGAGGCGGCTCAGATGTATCTCTGGTGGGGGACGGGGAAGGTCTGCTGCCACTCTGTGGGCAATCGATGGAGGAAAGAGGCAGGGGGTCGTGATCGGTCTGAGTAGAGGTTGGGGGGTGTGTGTGGATAAGGTGAACATTATGTTGTGGGGGTGGGGATGTGGGGGGGTGGGGTGAAGTCTGTGGGGGACATTGCTCCCGCTTTTCACTCCTGGGCACTTTCTCCACTTTTTGCGGCCCAGGAACGAAGTGACATGGGTGTGATTTTTCAAATTATTTTTCTAGCTGCGCAGCCTCAGTTCGAAACTCCGATCGTTTCGGGCGCACTCAGGCCCACCCAGAGCGTGATTCAGACCCGGCGGTTCTTTCTCAGGCTGAGTGTGTATGGGTGCGGCTGTAAGCAGATTTGAATTGCGCCCAGATTCAGCACTTTGAACAAAAATGTTAAAATCAGGCTCTCTGTGCACATTTTGATTTATTACTACAGAGAGAGAGGGCAATGAGTATGTGTGTTGTATTTGTAAGAGAGTGGGGTGAGTGTGTGCATGTGTGAGAGGGAGTGAGGTGACCGTGTCTGTTCTGAGAATCAGCTTTCCAGTATTATGCCTCCGATTAAAAATTACAAAAGGTAAGACTTCAAATTTTTTAAATTGGAGAACTTTTTAATTATTATCAGATTACCCACTCTTAAACTGGAGACTACTTCCAGGAGTTAATGTTAAGGGGCCTTGGGAAGTGGTTTGGTTAGGGGTTAATGTGAGGGGGCATATAGCTGTTGAATGTATTTGTGACTGTGATCTTCCTAATTTCAAATCTATACATAGATATAGCTAGAAAATACTTGTTTACGTTTGATTTCTGTGTAATTTTCCTGATTAGCGCAACCTGGCGCAACAGACTCCGGAATTCTGTTACTCTCTCCACCGAAGCTGCCAGACCAACTGAGCTTTTCCAGCTTCTTCTGTCTTTTACTTAAGATTTTATCCATCCCTCCTTGCAGAAAGGAAAGATACTGCAGAGGATGAAATAAGATCAGAAAATGGCTGAAGCATCAGCAAGTCAGGCCCCATCAGTGGAGGGAGAAGTAAAGTTAATGCGCGAAAACTTCTTGGCCCAGCAGAGACAGGTTTGGAGATGGAGGTCAGGAGACAAATTTGAGGACAGTACATTGAGTCAGCTCCGCAGCCTGCTCCCCTTGCTGGGGCTCCTGCCCGATCAATGGAGTAGTGGCTACCTGCCTGGCAGAGATGGGTAGCCCGGTCAGGCCACGTAAAGGACAAATTGGGGACAAGATGCTGCCATCGCCAGGATCTTCCTGGAGACCTGCTGAGGCCCAGATTTGGCCAGTTCCTGAAGACAGCCTCCCTGAAGCAGACTGGGAGGTCGTGATGCCTCCATTCAGTCTCTCCATCCCGGAGTCATGCGGATCAAAGGCCCACCTCGGATCTGTTGGAGCAGTCGATCAGGAGAGTTTCTCCTCTACAATGGTGGCCTTCTTGTTGCAGTCTTTCTTCACTTTAAATTCCCTTAAGATAGTGCCTCCCCCTCAAAGAGAAGCTGCATTATGGGTGGCATGGTGACGCAGTGGTTAGCACTGCTACCTCACAGTGACAGGGACTTGCGTTCAATTCCCAGCTTGCATCACTATCTGCGCAGAGTTTGCACATTCTCCTTGTGCCCACATGGGTTTCCTTCAGGTACTCTGGTTTCCTCCCACAGTCTGACTGAAAGACATGCAGGTTAGGTGCATTGGCCACGCTAAATTCCTGCTCAGTGTACCCAAACAGGCACTGGGGTGTGGTGACTAGGAGATTTTCACTGTAACTTCAATGCAGCGTGAGGCTACTTGTGATACTAATAAATAAATCTTTAACTTTAAAATTTTTATCTTCAGTAGCACCAATCCTTCCCCACTGTGCTACATCTTAAGCAAATTGCTTATTTGTTCCGTATATAGTTGGTTCTATGTACTGCATTGGGTATAAAGGGTATAAAGGATAACTGCTCAAATGGACCTCATCATCTGCAAAGTAATTTATGATGCCCTGAGGATGGGGTGGCACGGTGGCACCATGGTTAGCACTGCTGCCTCACAGCGCAAAGGACCCAGGTTCGATTCCGGCCTCAGGTAACTGTCAGCATGGAGCATGCATATTCTCCTTGTGTCTGGGTGGGTTCCCTCCAGGTGCTCCGGTCTCCTCTCACAGTCCAAAGATTTGTGGATTATTTGATTGGCCGTACTGAATTGTCCCTTAGTGTCAGGGGGATTAGCAGGGTAAATGGGTGGCGTTATGAAGATGGGAACTGGGTGGGATTGTTGTTGGTGCAGGTTCTATGGGCCAAATGGCCTCCTGCACTATAAGGATTCCTCGATTCTATAGTTGTAGGTTCACCAAGATGTGAACTTGTCGTGAGGATTCCCGCCCTCCCACCCCATTCCTCCATCCCCCCACCCACCAAAAGGTTTAAAGTAAGGGTATCCACCAGGGGAGAGGGACATGATCAGGCAGCACTTCGGAAATATCCTGTGGCACTGCCCCTTGGAACAGATTGGGCATCACATGGCACAGTGGTTAGCAGCAGGGACCTAGGTTCAATTCTCGGCTTGGGTCACAGTCTGTGAGGAGTCTGCATGTTCTCCCTGTGTCTGCATGGGTTTCCTCCAGGTGCTCCAGTTTCCTCCCACAGTCAAAACATTTGCCAATTAGGTTGATTGGCTATGCTAAATTGCCCCTTAGTCTCAGTAGGATTAGCAGGTCAGTCAATGCAGTTACGGGGATAGGACCTGAATGGGACCACTGCTGGGCTTGATGTAGGGATTTAAAGATTCTATGTGAAAGGTGGCTTGATAAACACAAGCTTTTTCTTTCTTTTCTCAGGATCCAGAGATGTAACTTAATAAGAAATGCACTGTTATCTCTGCCTACTGATGAGATACAGAAACGTTTCATCATGAACGATGAGCTTCCTGCAAGATTCCAGAAGCTCTTTAATGTGTTAATCTGTTGTGCTCTATTTCCCTGTTAAATTTTTTTTGCTTGTTCAGTATAAATTTTTGTAACCATGATAAACAATGTAGAGCCAATGAGACTAATTACCTCAATATCCAACTGTGCTCCAGCACTTTGGATGAGAAACGTCCTTCAAAATGTTTTGATCTTTCTATCGCCTGATTTTGAGATTTATTGTCAATCTAAAAACAGAATAAAGTCTAACTATTTGAATGTTTTGATGATGGATTTTATTTGTGCTTTTCACACAGGCAGCTTCCCTAACAGAGGTGGTTTGAGCAGTAAAAATGCCACTTTAATGGCCTGAGCTGGAATTATTAACAGTTAGTTTACACATTTGTTGTTGCTCATTGCATCAGAATTAATGTCATGTTTAAAGGTCTTTTTTTGTGGTTCACAAGTTACATATAAAAATGAAAGGCCACTTAAGTTCCTGGTGCACGTGGAATCCTTTGATTTACTAGCACCACTGAGGATTGTAACCATATTCGTGAGCACGGTTAACAGTAACCAGAACTCACAAAGGAAATGTTTTTTCCACAACGAGTGTTTAAGCTTTGGAATGCACTGCCTAATTGAACAGTGTCAGTGTCAGGGTGCCAGGGAATAGTAAAAGGGCAGTGTAGGGAGCCAGAGGCAATGTAAGGGCAGTGAATGGCAGTGCACGATACCAGGGATCAGTGAAGGGGCAGTGTAGGGTGCCAGGGTAGTGCAGGAACAATGCTAGGTTGCCAGGGACAGTGTCAGAGTGCCAGGGAACAGTGAAGGGGTAGTGCAGGATGCCAGCGGTAATGCTAGGGACAATGCTAGGTGCCACAGGATACCAGGGTGGAGATGCTAGTGTTGGACTAGGGTGGGCACAGTAAGAAGTCTCACAGCACCAGGTTAATGTCTAACATGTTTACTTGGAATCACAAGCTTTCAGAGCACTTCTCCTTCCTCAGGTGAATGATCCTCAGTATATCTCCATGTATGTGGGTGGGAGGAGTTCTTTGCCTCTTGTTGAAGTTGCCAGCATCACATGAGCCTCACACTGTGTCAGCACCTCCGAAGAGATGGCACACAGTGAAAGTTGGAGCAGCAGAGAGTTTAAGGTTTTCTAATCTTTAACAGCGAAAACAATAGCAAAGGCTAATGTCTTCAGCTGGCAGAGAGTCACCATTACATGGGGATCTTGTGGAGATTAATGTTTCCACTCAGACTGATTACAGCTCCATTGTGTCTCTCCCATGCCGGCTGTGTTTCCTTTGACAAGATTTGCACTGCAGACACAAACTGCTGGCCACCCTGACAATGGTGGGCACCAAATCAATTCCATCCCTCCTCAAGCCGCTGGCCAACTCTAATTGAATGGTGGTCCCAGAGATGAGTTCTTAGTTGGCACCATGCTGGAAGATTGAACCAGAAGGCATGCTGCCTTTAATCGCAACCCAGAAATGGTCCAGACGGCTGAAAATATTCAAAGGCTGGAAATGTCTGCCTTATATTCTAAGTCTGGTATAATATGGGTTAGCTGCAGAGTGAAGCTGTTCCTTCACTGACCCATCAAACATCCCCCAGGTTAGGTACAGCATAACGAGGTGCAACAAAATCCTCCGTCTACTCAGACTCAACAATGTGTGATTGCTCAAGTCTTCCAACAGCAACCCCAAATAATCCTCCTGCGTGACTTGTTGCCTTTCGTACAAGCAGGATAGACTTGCCTCCTCAGTCCCAGCCAGTGCTAATTTGCTGATCTCTTTGTCTCTATTGAGGGACCACAATTTGATTAACTGCATGTTGTGATTAATCAAATTAATTTCAATTTCAGACATCAGAGAGGTAATTGTCATTGCATCTGACTGAACTGAATTTGAAGTGAGGTCTCAGGATGTTAGACATAGTTTTCAGTTCTATCTCAATTCTCAGTCTTATTTCAGATCTAATTTCTATCTCAGTTCTCAGTTATTTCTCAGCTCTATCTTCGTTCTAGCTCAGTTCTCCATTCTTTTTTGATCCTATTTCAGTTCTATCTAAATTATTTCTCAGTTCTCAGTTCCAACTTAGTTCTCCATTCTTTTTCAGTACTATCTCAGTTCTAATTCAATTCTAAGTTTTATCTTAGTTCTCAGTTATTTCTCAGTTCTATCTTGGTTCTCAGTTCAACTCAGTTCTCAATTTTTTTCTCAGTTCTTTCTCAGTTCTCAGTTATTTCTCAGTTCTATCTTTGTTCTCAGTTCTATCTCAGTTCTTTCTCAGTTTTATCTCAGTTCTAGCACAATTCTCAGTTATTTGTCAGTTTTAGCTCAGTTCTTTTTTGGTACTATCTCAGTTCTAATTCAGTTCTAAGTTCTATCTTAGTTCTATCTTAATCTGGAATGCGCCACATGGGATGGTGGTAGAGGTGAGTTGCCTCACACTCTTTAAAAAATTAGCACTTGGCACACCAAAACATTCAAGGCTATTACCAGGTACTGGTAAATGGGATTAGAAGGTAGATAAGGTGTCTCTCGATAGTGCAGATTCGATGGGCTGAAAGGTTATTTCTGCACTGTATGGTTCTATGAACCAGAGCAATATGAATACTGAGCTAAAATTCTATTTATAAGCAAAGTTCATTAAGTCTGTGTCTGCAATTTTTACAAGTTCCACTGCATTCTGAAATTTGTTTGAACAAATCCTAAGCTTTCATGGAAAGAAATGGGATCTTGGGTTTATGTCACACTATCCGTGACCCCCATGATTTGCCCTGGGCTTGCAAAATCTTGCTAACTGTCCTGGCTTGAGACAATACACACCTCTGTGCTTAACCCTCTCTTCACTCATATTGTCCGTACCTGTGAAGACTTGATTACCTGTAAAGATTCCCATTCCAACCATTACCTTGTAATTGAGTCTGCGTCTATATATGCCCTGTTTGTGAATCCAACTCTTCACTCACTTGATGAAGGAGCAGCACTCTGAAAACTCGTGCTACCAAATAAATCTGTTGGACTTTAATCTGGACTTGTGAGACTTCTTTCCATGGAAAAAGTGCATTAAATTGAACTGGACAAAAGTTGTCACAATATCACCCTCAATTTTCAGGTAGTTCTTTTCCTTAAATTGATCAATAGTTTGAAATCAGTATCTTCCAAATTCACAAAATGTTTATAGCCATCCCAGAGGGGAGGTAACTACGTTATTGAAAACCATCTGCTGTCTTTAGTTCCATAACCTCCCATAAACTGCTACAAATGTATCTTGAAGGAATGTTGCTGATGACTTCAGACAGGGGCTTTGATTCCAATTCAGGTTGCACAAACATAGTTAAGTACTATCTGAGGGGCAGGTTTGGATGGGTTTAACCTTTATATTTTCACCTTCCAGTCTCTGGATGCCAGCCAAGATGACATAAGGGGCATTGAGTGTCTGCTCTTCCCAGTAGCTATAAAATGCAGGCCAGATGCAACTATGTCACCTTTTACCAGAAAGTAGCAAGGATGATGTGCCACCTCCCAGGCAGTGAAATAAGAATAATGTTCCTCAACAACAGAAAATGATCAATAATGTTTGCCAGAGGATTTGTTTACAAATTTACAATTGAAAGAAGCCTCATATATCTGAGGTTTGTGACTATGTTAAAGAGATGTTTTAGTTTGTATCTAAATCAGCAGGATTTCCATTATTCTCTTAATGTTTAAGGGAATAGGATAAATTCCCTTTACGCTTGCTTTGCTCTATTTGAAATTACTTTGTGAGGAGAATTACATCTCAGTCTGTAACATCAATAAAAGCACTTTATGATATTCCTTCTCACTCAGACACACTGATCAATCTTTTTTCCTCCAAGTTTCTACTTAAGATAAGCATTGGTCGCAAAATTGATCTCCATAGTGCTACTGGGGTTGGCCCTTCAGAAGCTGGGGCAGTTGAAAATAATGAATGCAATGCACCTATGTGTGGCCTGTATAGCATCCAATGGACCGGGTTCAAATCCCACCATGGCAGGTGGTGAAATTTGAATTAAGTAAAAGCCTGGAATTAAAAATCTAACAATAACCATGAAACCATTGTCAATTGTGGCCAAAACCCATCTGGTTCACTAATATCCTTTAGGGAAGGAAATTGCCATCCTTACTTTGTCTGGCCTGCATATGGCTCCAGAGCCACAGCGATGTGGTTCACTTTTAAATTCCCTCAGAGATGGGCAATAAATGCTGGCCCAGTCAACGATGCCTATCTCTCGTGAAAGAGTTAAATAAAAGCATGGTTGGCAGCAGTCTCTGAGCTGGGTGGCTGACAGACAACAATAAGGACACTGACAGGGTGATAATGGTGGAAACACAAACATTGTCACCTTGAAAGAAGGCAGCAGGTTCATGCAGCATGGTTTCCCTGGCAACTCCCAAGATGGTGCCCTCCAATGGAAGACAGAATGGTGGACTGCTGTGAAAGTCTCAATGCCCCTTGGAGCACTGAGAGATCCATAGCCACTTTAGCCATTGTCTCAGCCGGCACTATACTAAGAAAAGATTTCACGACACCCTGTCTGAGATGGCATTGCAGCACAAAGACATTGGATACCCAACTGTGCTGCATTAGAAGGTAAGACAGTGACCACCAGCTGTTGCATCACGGTTGAGTTTTCTTAGTACTGCCACAGGGTTGGCTATCACTTCCATTCTAGAAATAATGGTCTCCAGGTTCTGTGCAAAGACTTGTGCCACAATGGAGTTGGACTCCTCCATACTCTATACCACTCTCTAAGGCATCCACAGTACCAGAACCTGACCTGGTAAAGTGTCAGATCAAGTGATGGCACTGCTTCATTAGACAGACCTCCTATCCTTCTGCAAGTGGCTATAGTGGGCAGAAAGGTGGCTGTTTTGAGATAACCAAAATTATAAATGCAAATTGGAGTGAGAGAAATTCAATGCGTGGAAAGGAAGAGGTCCAAGTAGGTTCACTGTGAGCTAGATGGCAGGATAAAGGCGAGAGTTGAGAAGGACCATAAGGCAGGAACATGCCACCATCCTGAATGTTCCCAATAATGCCTGTTGCAGCAGAATATGCCAAAACCATCCTCATCATGAATAACACCATCTTCTGTCAGGCTCAGTGGCCTATCCTCCTCTGGTTCTTACTCTCCACTCGTCTGTTTCAGACCATCTTGTTATGTGACACTGAGGGATGAATGTCAGTGAGTCTGTTCCACAATAGTTGGTGATATGCCTCAGGCGTTGCCTTGACTGCTTCCTGCACCCCATGGGGACATTGTCACACACCTTTCCATCTTAATGAACTTCACCAACTGGACTTGAACCTTAATGCGAGAAGTCTAGTGGTTTGCCTTACCTCATGCCCAAACTCTATCATGATAGGTGCGACCAAGAAAATGCTGCTTCTCAGCCATGTAGTGATAATGGAATCTGCAAGCCTTTGGAAATACAGGCATGAGTGACATGTCCAGTTTGTTCTAAATTTATTTGTTACTGTCACAAAAGTCAATTTACATTAACACTGCAATGAAATTACGATGAGAATCACCTAGTTGCCACACTCTGGCGCCTGTTTGGGTACACTGAGAGAGAATTTAGCACGGCCAATGCACTTTCAAATTATGGGAGGAAACAGGAGCATCTGAGGAAACCCATGTAGACACGAGAAGAATGTGCAGACACCACGCAGACAGTGACCCAAGCTGTGAGTTGACCCGGGTGCCTGGCACTGTGAGGCAGCAATGCTAACCACTGTGTCACTGTGTCATCCAGTCTGCCAGAAACTGTTTTCCCTTATTCCACAAACTGTTTCACTGAGGAACACAAAGCCTTTTCACAACTCTTCATTACTAACTAGTTCCCACATTTCACTACTTATTTTCCTTATCTATATCGTGAGCAAATCACATTCAAAAGCCAAATATATCCAAATACTGAAATATAATTGACCCTTAGTGTTTCAGATAAAAGATGCAGGACCTGTACTTCATCACTGGCATTGTTGTCTTTGGTTACTTGGTTTTAGTGAACATTGCTTCTTGTTCTATTCCCCAATCTTACTGTTGATCCTTGGCCATGACCTGGCATAATGGCTCAAACTCCGAGGACAGCTTGGTCACCGCATCACTGCTGCAGTTCTCACCTTGCCAGGATTTGAGGAAGACAGTTTGCTGTCAATGAGCTCTCTCATATGACTTTTTTACACTGGGGAGGGGCCATTCACTGGTTCTAATTGTGGGAAGAGATTCACTCATTCACCAAACCTGTTGACAGACTAGCGAGTTCCCAATAGACAGAAGTTGTGCTCCTGCTCCAAGTGTGGCAAGTGATTCATTAATTACAATTGAAAGTTTTTCTTTCTGAAGTCTACAGGCTCTTCCTGATTCTGAGCATGGTGAACAATAGTTTCTTCCATTGCGTCTCCACATCCATATTCTAGCAGGTCATCCACTTTGACTTCCAGAGTAGGAAGGTCACTCACTAGCCTACATTGTCTGCATTGAAATTCTTTGTGACGATCACGAGGGGTCACAGGTTCAAGGTGAAGGGGGCGAGGTTTAACTCGGATATCAGAGGTACGTATTTTACACAGAGGGTGGTGCGGGTCTGGAATGCACTACCATGCAGAGCAGTGGAAGCGGACACACTGGGATCATTTAAGACTTATCTGGATAGCTACTTGAACAGACTAGAAATGGAGGGATACAAACAAATGGTCTAGCTGGATAAATGAGCGGCACAGACTTGGAGGGCCGAAAGGCCTATTTCATGTGCTGTATCGTTCTCTGTTCTTTGTTCTTCTGGAGCTGGGGAGATGCTGGCAACTGCAAACATCTGTATCTTCCAAATGGTGTCCAGAACATAGAAACATTTTATCCAGCCTCACTTGCCAGTAATCATATTTCGCAGCTAGGGCAGTAAAGATCTTTGCCATGGCAAGTTATGACAAAATTCCTTTGATAATTGTTCTGGGTGGGGGTGGGGGGGGGGGGGGCAGTGAGACCGCTTCCGCGCTTTATTTAGATCCTTTGGGTCTAAACCCACTCTCAGCGTTCCAGGTTGTTTCATTGCAACCATGCTGCTAATCCAGTCTTTAGGAGCTGCTAGTCTCTTGGTTTCTTTTTTTTCCAGCTCTTATATCTTGTTTTCTTAGCTGGATGTGCAGGCAGCTGGAACTTTTCTCGGCAGGTGCTGAATTGATCTTACACTCTCATCTACTTTGAGATGATATTCATCTGGTAGACATCTGAACCCTGTGAACACATCTTTATACTCCTCCAGAGTTCAGTGTTCAATGGTTTAGTGTGCTGCAACATGCTGTAAATCTCTTTTGGTACCTTTAAGATTACCAGTCTGAGCTTTAGACTTGCTCCAGTTGAGATGAGTGACTTTTACTGAACATTTATGATCTGGTGCTTTTCTGGTTGGCAGTTGGTGACTAGTGGCGTGCTGCAGGGATCAGTACTGGGGTCTCAACTGTTTACCATTTACATAGACAATCTGGAGGAGGGGGCTGAGTTTAGGGTAACAAAGTTTGCTGATGACATGAAGATGACTGGAAAAGGGAATTACGTGGAAGACGTGGAAAGTCTGCAGAAGGATCTGGATAGGCTGAGTGAGTGGGCGAGGACCTGGCAGATAGACTATAATGTTGGCAAATGTGAGGTTATCCACTTTGGAAGAAATAATAGTAGGATGGAATATTATTTAATTGGTGAAAAGTTGCAGCATGTTACAGTGCAGAGGGACTTGGGCGCCCTTGTGCATGAATTACAAAAACTCAGTCTGCAGGTGCAGCAGGTGATCAAGAAGGTGAATGCAATGCTGACCTTTATATTGAGGGAGATAGAATATAAAAACAGGGAGGTCTTGTTGCAACTGCACAAGGTGCTGGTGAGGCTGCAACTGGAATACTGTGTGCAGTTTTGATCCCCTTATTTGCGAAAGGATATATTGGCTTTGGCGTGAGTACAGAGATTCACCAGGTTGATACCAGAAATGAGAGGGTTAGCATATGAGGAGAGATTGAGTAGATTGGGTCTGTACTCATTAGAGTTGAGGGGGAAACTTATAGATATATAAGATAATGAAGGGGCTAGATAGGGTAGAGGTAGAGAGATTCTTCGCACTTAGAAAGGAAACCAGAACTAGAGGGCACAGCCTCAAAATAGGGGAGGGGGGTGCAGTTTAGAGCAAAGTTGAGGAGGAACTTCTTCTCTCAGAGGGTAGTGAATCTCTGGAATTCTCTGCCCATTGAAGTGGTAGAGTCTACCTCATTGAATATATTTAAGTCACAGGTAGATAGATTCCTGGTCCCCTCCCCAGTGTAAGGAAAGTCATATGAGAGAGGGAATTAAGAGTTATGGGGAGCAGGTGGGTAGGTGGAAGTGATCCACTTCAGATCAGCCATGATCTTATTGAATGGCAGGCCAGGCTCGAAGGGATAAATGGCCTACTCCTGCTCCTATTTCTTATGTTCTTATGGAACTCTGGATCTTCATTCTTGCTAATGTATTGAGTTCTTGGATTAATTTGTCCTCTCAATATGCGCACTGTGACAACAACAGCCATTTACTCAAGAGGGCTTCATTTTTGGTTCACCTTGTTGAGCTACTTTGCACAGATTTTTGAAAGTCATGAAGTACCAGAGTCTATCTAACAATTCATTTCACTTGATTTTGTCCTTCGTCATTGTAACAGTCAAAAACCATTTCCCATCTCCAGGCTTGACAGATCAACTGCCATGTCAGAATCTTCGGGCTTATATCTCTCCAACAGCCACCATAGGAGAGATTTGCTTCTTTCTAGCCAAACACTTGTGTGAAAAATCAATCAGGTCCTTGCAGTTGGAATGCTGTTTCCCCCATGTTGGACAAATCATCCTTTCCTCTGTGTGATATCCTCCGCAGTATTTGCATCCTGTCCTTTGTCCGTGATCTTTCTGTTCTTTCAGCCTAGTATGTCTATCAACATAAAGCAAAGCCTGATCTGTTCTGCCATGAATATGCTCTAGTTGATGGTTTAAAATCTCTGCGTTTCTGTCAGTGTCTACCTCTTTCTTGAAAGTAACTCTGTCCTCTCTCAATTGATTTCCTGTTACTGCAAGATCTCTTGTGCCTAAGACAATCCTACCTTTAAAGAGATCATTTTTTAGTTATCCAAATTCATAGATTCTGCAAACTCCACTACCGCATTCACATTCTAAACAATAGATTACTCCTCACCTTGATCCACAACGTTAAATACGTTTTGTTCACAAGTTACATTCACTTGGAGTTCAAAGCTTGACTCCAAGGCTTTCAGGATTTTTGCTGTCTGGTTTTTAACTGTTCTTCAGAATGGAATAACATTTGTAAGTTTCTCCCCAAAACTGTTAATAATGTGCTTTCCTTGCTCTAGCTTGTTAATTAAATCTGTTGGAATCTCATAGTTTTACCATTGTAAGTGGAAAAACTGCCAGTTCTATCACATATCACCTTTTAATTCAAAAGGAGCCAGGAGAGGAAAATTAACACCCATTTAGTCTTATCCACTGATTTGCTTGCTTCTTTTGTTTGCTTTTTCTTGTCACTGGCTTTTAGCAGCTTTGGACATTTCAGTGTTTCTCTTTCAGTAGCTGGGGCCTCCCTCCAGCTTTTCAAAACAACTTCAGTGCCACTCTTGACAATATGTTGCGAGCTCAAAGAGGGTCTGGTGGACTGAAGTGCATTTGTTTCAATGCGAGAAGTGGAACAGGTAAGGCAGATGAACTTGGAGCTTGGATAAGTATGAGGAACTACAATGTTGTTGCCATTATAGAGATCTGGTTAAGGGAAGGACAGGACTGGCAGCTTAACATTCCAGGATACAGATGCTTCAGGCAGGATAGAGGGTGATGTAAAAGGAGTGGGGAATTACACTATTGGTTAAGGACAATATCACAGCGAGACAATAGTTCAGGAATAGGAAGAGTATAATCACAATGTTGGGGGTTCACTATAGGCCGCCCAACTACCAGTGGGAGATAGAAAAACAGATACGTAGGTAAAGTGTAAAGGTAACGGGGTTGTTGTGGGAAACTTTAACTTCCCCTATATTGACTGGGACTCACTTAACGCAAGGGGCATGGGTGCAACAGAGTTTGTAAGGAGCATCCAGGAGGGCAACTCGAAACAGTATGGAAATAGTCCAGCTGGGGAAGGGGCCATACTGGAGCTGATATTGAGGAATGAGCCCATCCAGGTGGTCGACATTTCAGTAAGGGAGCAGTTAGGGAAAAGTGACCACAATTCAATAAGCTTTAAGATACTGATAGATAGCGGGAAGGCTAATTACAACAATATTAAGCAGGAACTGAAGAATGTTGATTGGGGGCAAATGTTTGGGGCAAATCAACATTGACATGTGTAAGACTTTCAAGTGTATGTTGATAGGGATTCAGGATGAGCACATTCCTGTAGGGATGAAGGATAAGTATGGCAAGTTTTGGGAAACTTGGGTAACAAGAGATATTGTGAGCATCGCCAAAGAGAAAAAGGAAGCATTCATCAAAAGTAGGAGACTGGAAACACATGAAGCAAGTGTGGAATACAAGAAAAATAAAAAAAAACTTAAGCAAGGAGTAAGGAGGGCTAAAAGAGGTCATCAAAAATCATTAGCCAGCAGGATTAAGGAAAATCCCAAGGCTTTTTATACATATATAAAGAGCAAAAGGGGAGCCAGGGAGAGGTTGGCCCAATCAAGACAGGAAGGGAATCTATGCATGGAGCCAGAGGAAATGGACAAGATTTTAAATGAGTACTTTGTGTCAGTATTCAACAAAGAGAATGATTTGATGGATGATGAATCTTGTAAAGGCTGTGTAGACAATTTGAATCATGTTGAATCAAAAAAGAGGATGTATTGTGGTTCTTGAGTAACGTTAAGATAGACAAGTCCCCAAGGCCTGATGGGATATTGAAAAAGGCAAATTTCTGGGGCATTGAGAGAAATATTTGTATCCTCAGTGGCTACAGGAAAGGTCACAGTAAGAAGTCTCACAACACCAGGTTAAAGTCCAACAGGTTTATTTGGTAGTAAAACCCACAAGCTTTCACAAAGCTGTTCCTTTGTCAGCTGAGTGAACAGTCCAGTGCCGGCAGCTCCACATCATGACTACAGAGGAGGTCCCAGAGAATTGGAGAATAGCCAATGTTGTTCCTTTGTTTAAGAAGGGTAGCAAGAATAATCCAGGTAATTACAGGACAGTGAGCCTTACATCAGTGGGGGGCAAATTATTGGAGAGGATTCTTTGAGGCAGGATTTACTCCCACTTGGAAATAAGTAGACGTATTCATGAGAGGCAACATAGCTTTGTGAAGGGGAGGTCATGTCTTCCTAACTTGATTGAGTTTTTCAAAGAAGTGATGATAATGATTGATGAGGGTAGGACAGTGGATATTATCTACCTGGACTTCAGTAAGACCTTTGACAAGATCCCTAATGGCACACTGATGCAGGAGGTGAAGTCATGTGGGATTAGAGGTGAGCTGGCAAGGCAGATACAGAACTGGCTCGGTCATAGAAGGCAGAGGTAGCAGTGGAAGGGTGTGTTTTTGAATGGAGGGCTGTGACAAGTGGTATTCCTCAGGGATCAGTGCTGGGACTTTGTTGTTTGTAATATGTATAAATGACTTGGAGGAAAATGTAAATGGTTTGATTACTATGTTTGCAGACACAAAGTTTGGTGGATGTGAGGATACTAATGAGGACAATTTGAGGATGTTGTAGAACATAGATTGGTTGGAGGCAAGGCAGATGCAGTTTAATGTGGACGAATGTGCGGTAATGCATTTTGGAAGATCTAATACAAGTAGGAAATATACAGTAAATGGCAGAACCCTTAAGATATTGTTAGGTAAAGGGATTTGGGTGTACAGGTACATAGGTCACTGAAAGTGGCAATACAGGTGGAGAACGTAGTTAAGAGAGCATATGGCATGCTTGCCTTCATCGGCTGGCACACTGAGTTCAAAAACTGGCAAGTCATGTTGCAACTTTATAGAATCTTAGGTCAGCTGCACTTTAAATATGGTGTTTAATTCTGGTCGCCACACTACCAGAAGGAGGGGGGGGGGGGTGCGGGGGAGGTTTGTAAAGGGTACAGAAAAGACTTACTAGGATTTGGCCTGGAATGGAAGCCTCTAGCTATGAGGAGAGATTGAAGAAGTTTGGTTTGTTGTCACTGGAACGCCGTAGGTTGAGGGGTAACCTGATAGAAGTCTATAAGATTATGAGGGGCATGGACAGTGTGGATAGTCAAAGCCTTTTCCCAGGGCGGAAGAGTCGCTTATTCGGGGGCATAGGCTTAAGGTGGGAGGGGCAAGATTTAAAGGAGATGTACAATGCAAGTTTTTTACACAGAGGATGGTGGACGTCTGGAACCTGCTTCTGGAGGAGTAGTGGAAGCAGATATGATAGTGAGATTTAAGAGACATTTGAACAAATGCATGAAGATGGGAATGGAGGGATATGAACTCCAGAAGCGTAGGGGCAGCATAGTCAGTGCAGGCTTGGAGGGATGAAGGGTCTGTTCTTGTGCTGTAGTTTTCTTTGTTTTTTTTAAGTACAATCATTCAAGTACAATGTCTTTATTCGAACTGAATGTAACATTCGGGGGTTGCTTGGCCATGCTAAATTGTCCCTTAGTGTCCCAAGACATATAGATTAGGGGAATTAGTGGGGTAAATGTGTGGAGTTATGGGGATAAGCTCAGGGTAAAATGATCTGCTGGAGAGTCAGTGCAGAGTTGATGGGCCTGTAAGGTTCTATGAATATGGCTACCCTGCTTGTCCCTCATGACAATGTTCACATGACTATGGCAAGCCTGGTAGAGCCTTAGTGCTATTATATTTCACTCTACTATAATAAGGCTGGGTGACACATTTTATTGCCTGGGCCTATTAGCTCAACTGAGGCCAGGGTTTGTTGGATCAAGAGATTAGGAACTTTCTGTATATTGGATCTAGTATGCCTGTCCTCAATAATCAACCCTACCTCCCTCCAACAATCTGTCTGATCTCCCCCCTGTTCATAATGCCTCAAAGATTTAGGGCCTCACAGCTCCAGGGACCTGGATTCAATTCCTGGATTGGGTCACTGTCTGTATGCAGTTTACACATTCTCCATGTGTCTGCATGGGTTTCCTCTGGGTGCTCCAGTTTCCTTCCACACTCCAAAGGTCTGCTGGTTAGGTTGATTGACCATGGAAAATTGCCCTTTAATGTCTTGGGATTTGTAAGTTAGAGGGAATAGTAGGGTAAATGTGTGGAGTTGGAGGATAGAACCTGGGGTGTCGGTGCAGACAAGTCAAAGTCGAATGACTTCATTCTGCACTGTAGGGTTTCTAACTCTGACCATTCCTCCACCAGGACTCCATCTCTTCCATTCAAGATCTCTGACCTTTCCCCCCACTAAGGCCCTAACCATTCCTATTGAAGTCTTTGCCTCTCTTCCCTCCCAAGGCCTTCAGCCAAACCTAGATCTATGACTCCACCAAGCCCCATCCCCCCATCATTTCAATCTCTGACCACTACCCAAATCCAAGGTTTCCGACTGCCACCACTGATGCAAATGGGTGCATCACCTCCTTCTCAAATATATACCACCCTAGGCCCTAGGATTGGACCCATGGGATCAAAACTCCCCGCCCCATGGTCAATAGTCCATTTCTGGATTTGGACCTTCCTTTTTGTCAAGGCTTTCCAGACCCTTCAATCTCTGCTGCATCTCTCCCTGCCCAGCTGGAAGCTGAACGTGCCAGTCAGGCTAGCTTCCTGTTCAGGAATGTGTAGGTGACTAGACTGAGCGCATATGCACACCCCACCATAAACCCTGCAACATGTAGTGGAACCCTGATATTCAGATTCCCATGGATCGCTCTTGTACATTCCCCTTCTGCTTCTCTGCTGACCCACCCCATGTGAGCTAATGTCTCCAGACCTCACCACCCCAGCCACACGTCTTTTTTTTATTCATTTGTAGCATGTGGGCATTGCTGGCTGAGCCTACATCTATTGCTCATTCCTAATTGCCCTTGAAGGGCAGTTGAGAGTCAACCACATTGTTGTGGCTCTGGAGTCATATGTAGGTCAAACCAGACAAGGATGGCAGATTTCCCTACCTAAAGGATATGAGTGAACTGGATGGGTTTTCCCGATAATTGACAATGGTTTTATGGTCAACAGTAGATTCTTAATTCCAGATTTTTTTTATTGAATTCAAATTCCATCATCTGCAGTGACGGGATTCGAACCTGGGTCCCCAGAACATTAGCTGATTAATAGTGTAACAGTAATACACTAGGCAAAAGAAAGAAAACAACATTTGAATTTAGATTTTTGTTTATTGATACTACCAGTGTCTCCTTCATAAATGAAAACAGATTTTCGTGGCAGCAAGGTATGTCTCTACAAAAGCCTTTGCCAGTGCTCCTTTCCGCTACCATTTTTACAGGAGCCCTGAGTTGCGAATCTGTAAGCAAATGACATATTGTCGTTTGATTTCCAAGCTGCAGTACAACTTCCCAAGCTGCCTCTCTTTGGCAGATGGAATAAGCGCATGAGTCCATCCCCATGGTAACTGCAGCTGTGCCAGGCAACCAGTACTCTGCTGATTAAAAAATGACTGCAAAAAAAAACCCCAAGTTGTGTAGTGATCAGCGACTGGGATGACTATTAGCCCAGTTAAGCGACAGTGAAAGCAAAGGCAAAACACAGGAGCTATAAATACGGCGAGAGAGACTGGGTGGTTTTGACTTTGATGGAAGTAAATATCAGGAGAGATGCAAAAAGGGCCAGTGATGCGTTACCTCCCACTTTCCACTGTGGCACGAAGTGAAAATTACCCCCAGAGAGTGAGATAAACACTCACGCTGAAAACAATAAGACAGCGACTGTGAAAATAACACCCACAAAGAGACAGGCGAAAGAGAGTGAGAGAAACATAACAAAAAGGAACAGGCTCATAGAGCTTTTTCTTCATTATGGGTGGTGTGTTGTTTTTCATTCATTTAAAGTGATGAAAAAATGAACAATGAGAAATTTCATTTGAATCAATAGCTCCAATTGAAGAGGTTCACAAGTTGTAATGAGCTGAATTGCGCCCCTGTGTTCTGTAACTTCTATAATTCAGTGTAAAAATGGAGAGCAGGATTAACGTGATGGCACGAGGGCACAGTGGTTAGCACTACCACTTCCTCACAGTGCCAGGGACCAGGGTTCAATTCCGGCCTTGGGTCACTGTCTGTGTGGAGTTTGCATGTTCTCCCCGTGTCTGCGTGGATTCCTCTGGTGTTCTGATTTACTCCCGCAGTCCAAAGATATGCAGGTTATGTTAAATTGGCCACGCCAAATTGATCCTAGTATTAGGGGATTAACAAAATAAATATGTGGATTTACGGGAATAGGACCTGGGGTGGAATTGTGGTCAGTGCAGACTTGAATGCCAAATGGCCTCCTTCTGCACTGTAGAGATTCTAACTGTACAGGTTTTACATGCCTCAATACAGTGAGCCTCTAATTTCCCGGGCAACACTAAACAAAAGAGCAACTCGCAGGAATGATCTTGTTGATGCATTGTTTCTTCATTATATTGCATCGGGGATGGTGATCTCTGAGATAGGCTTTCTTCTGTAACTGAATTTAACATATTCACTTTGTTTGTTTAATAATCCAAACTTCCAGTATCCAGATCCATTGAATATATTTGCCAAGACGACTTCAAAACCCTGCAAAGGTGTGGAAATATAAGCTTAGTTGAAACAGACAGTGATGGTTTTTTTTTGCATGATCATTTCTGTAACCTCAGGTTGGCACAGGAATCCTTTTATATTTAATATAGCGCTTGTGATCCAAGCTGCTAACTCAAAATATTAAAATAGATACATTTAGAACAACAAACATATATAAATGAGAAAGAACCTGGGGATGCAGTGTTAATTCAGGAAGTATAACTTTATCTTTGCTTCAACCCATTTATTACACAAATATTAGTCACTAAAAGAGACCTTTATGTTTATTCCCTTGCCTGTTATACTAAGTAGGGCTGCACAAAATCCACCATGTTCCTCTGAGGATTGGAGCTCTGTGTAAAGGCAGCATCATCAGCACGCTGAACACACACAGAAACACTGTTGGTCTAGAAGGAAATGGGTTTGTTTCTTTTTTGGTCTTGAATCTTAAACCTTATTTCAAAAATCCAAGTTTTTAAAATAGAATTAACATTATCATCGATTATCAGTCCTCTCTTGTAGGTTTTACTAGGGTTCCAAATGCACTTTTTCTCCCACTAACTCTGGTCTTTTGTTTACAATCTCTCTATCTTGTTCCTCCAGCAGTGATACAAAGCATTCTGGGGATTGTTACGATGCTAATACACAAGGTGTAGAAAATGGCATTGTTTCAAAATACAAGTCCTCATGAAAAGAATGGAAGAATCTGAAGCTACAAGTATTTGCAGCTGATTTATTAAAATCAGTATAGACAATACAATGTTGCCACATACATTTGTCTTGTTTAGGAGTGAAATGGAATGGGTGAATGCTCGGCTGTATAATTTATCTCATAGCATAAACTGCTTTGTATCTTCCATTCATTGTCAATATTCAATTTTCTTTCTTGTTCACGTTGCCAGATCATACAAAGTTACACATTGTCTAGTTTAAAAAGTGGGAATTAAAGTACGTGGCGCTGACTACATCATGAACTTGTGGACTTGTAATTCTGTTGTGATCTTTCGGCATTGGCCCAGAGTGGTTGAGAGGAACTATTGCCTTCATGCGTGCATTGTATCTGGCCTTGATCATCCTTCACACAAGTGACACTTCATTTGAGTAGTCATACTTCAGCTAGAGCTCAAAGTATTTAATTTCTGAGTCAGAAAATTTTAAATATGAGCCCTGGGTCAGACCCCTGAGTACATTTAAGCTGAGACTTCTATGCAGTGCTGAGGGAGTGCTGCATTGTCAGAGATGCTGCCCTTCAAATAGTTCATGAAACCCAACTTAAACTTGCCCATCCTATCTAAGAGGATCTAATAGCAGTATTTGAAGAAGACAGTTCTCTCAGTGATTAGTCAATATTTATCCCCTCACCAGAACAAATTACCTACTCTTGCTATTTATGGGATCTTGCTGTGTGTACCTTGTTTGATTTGATTTGATTTATTATTGTCACATATATTAATATATAGTGAAAAGTATTGTTTCTTGTGTGCTAGACAAGTAAATTATTCATAGAGAAGGAAAGGAGAGAGTATAGAATATAGTGTTAAAGTTAAAGCTAGACTGTAGAGAAAAATCAGCTTAATGCTGGGTAAGTCCATTCAAAAGTCTGATGGCAGCAGAAAAGAAGCTGTTCTTGAATTGGTCTGAATTGTGGCCTCAGACTTTTGTATCTTTTTCCCAATGGAAGAAGATGAAAGAAAGAATGTCCGGGGTACGTGGGAACTTTAATTGTGCTGGCTGCTTTGCCAAGGCAGTGGGAAGTATAGATAGAGTCAACGTATGGGAAGCTGGTTTGCGTGATGGATTGGGCTACATTCACAACCTTTTGTAGTTTCTTGCGGTCTTGGGCAGAGCAGGAACCATACCAAGCTATGATACAGCCAGAAAGAATGCTTTCTATGGTGCATCTGTAAAAGTTGACAATAGTCGTAGTTGACCTGCCAAATTTCCTTAGTCTTCTGAGAAAGTAGAGGTGTTAATGGGCTTTCTCACTATAGTGTCAGTATGGGGGCAACAGGACAGATAATTGATAATCTGGACACCTAAAAATTTGAAGCTCTCAACCATTTCTACTTTGTCCCAGTTGATGTAGACAAGAGCATGTTCTCCACTCTGCTTTCTGAAGTCAATGACAATCTCCTTCATTTTGTAGACATTGAGGGAGAGATTATTGTTGGCGCATCAGTTCACCAGATTCTCTGTCTCATTCCTGCACTCTGTGTCATCATTGTTTGAGATCCAACTACTGTGGTGCTGTCATCAGCAAACTTGAAAATCGAGTTGAACGGGAATTTGGCCACACAAGTCATAGGTGTATTAAGACTACAGTAGGGGGTTGAGAAGACAGTTTTGTGGGGCACCATGCTGAGGATGATCGTGAAGGAGGTGTTGTTGCCTATCCTTATTGATTGTGGTCTGTGTCTTTCTGACATTAGAACAACAATTACACTTCAAATGAACTTCATTGGCTGTAAAGCTATTTCTTTCACCTGATTTGCCGGCTGTGCTGTATGAGAACAACAATGTGCCAGAACAACACTTGCAATGTATTCTAGTGATAGGATGAGAAATGTTTGTGAAACAATGGTGTCCATATTAGCCTTCCTATCTATTATAATGATAGTATGAAAAATGCTATCGATATTCTTGGGAAAGGATGCATTTGTATTTATTTGTCAGTATGTCTATGTGATAACCCCCAGGACTTACATGGGAAATCCCTGACTGACCTCCCTTTAGGACTCATTCCCAAGTAATAACTTTACCAGATGTAACTGATATTTTGAGCACTTTATAAAGTAGGCCCCTGAATGGGTCCATTATTGTAATGTCCAGGTTGGAACATTATGAATTAACCATAGGCTTGTAGTTTTGCTTTACTTTTTAATTTTGTGCAATAAGGTACCATTCCTTTATAGCTGACTCCAGGAGTTATTGCAGTACACATATGAAATAATTGAAAAATTAATGGAGAGAATCAAGAGCTGTGTGCCTGTGATTGTATGCGCCTCAGAACAATTTGGATACAGCGTTGTGATGCAACTCCATGTGTGTTCCTGCTATGATGGAATGTTGGGATTTATTATGGCCTCATAAAACCTGATCATGCACATGGATTACCTTCCTGCTATAAAATATATTCTCACAAAGTGAAAACAATAACTGCTTACTATAACAAAAACAGAAAACCGTGGAAATATTCAACAGTCAGGCAGCATCTACGGGGAGTAAAATGGAGATAGCATCTATAGAAATATAGAAATCCTACAGTGCAGAAAGAGGCCATTCAAGTCTGCACCAACACAATCCCGCCCAGGCCTTACTCCCATATGCCTACATATTTACCCACTACTCTATGCACCACATGACACTAAGGGCAATTTTAGCATAACCAATCAACTAACATCTTTGGACTGTGAGAGGAAACTGGAGCACCTGGAGGAAACCCACGCAGTTACGAGGAGAATGTGCAAACTCCACACAGACAATGACCCAAGCCAGGAATCAAACACAGGTCCCTGGAGCTATGAAGCAGCAGTGCTAACCACTGTGCCACCGAGCCGCCCAGAGGAGGGTAGAGCAATCCACAGTAGGATAGAGCAATTTGAAGGAAGGTATTCCTAGAAGAGAAGTGGGAGCAAGTTAAATATTAAACCAGTTGCAAAGTGGAGATGCACAAGGATCAGTGCTGATCAGTCATTGTTAACTGAATTTCTTACTCTGATCCGGATTTAGGGATGTGTAACTCAATATGCAAACTAGTTATAACAGGAATAATGCAACATAATGCAAGGAAGGATAGAAAACTTGCAGACAGGACTTTTAAGTGCCAAATGAACTTTAACATGAATAAGTGAGAGCCGATGTTCTTTGGGCGGAAAACCAGAATCACCATACACACCTTAGGAAATGGAAAAATTGAATAAGGTCGATAAGCAATGGAATCTATCGGTGACCAACTCTTTTGAAGCAGCACCACAGGTCAGCAAAGCAATTAAAATGCTAATAAAGCATTGGGATTTATTGCTATGGGGTTAGAATTTAAAAATAAAGAACTCATGTTAAATTTCTATGGATGACATGGTGGTAAAGTGGTTAGTACTGCTGCCACACAGCGCGAAGCATCCAGGTTCAATTTTGGCCTCATGTGACTGTTCATGTAGAGTTTGCACATTCACTCTGTGTCTGCCTGGGTTTCCTCCAGGTTCTTCAATTTCTTCCCACACTCCAAAGAATTGCAGCTCAGGTGGATTGGCCACGCTAAGTTGTCTCTAAGGGTCTTAGGGCGAAAGATCAACTTAATACAAGGTAAGTTCATTCAAAAGTCTGACAGCAGCGGGGAAGAAGCTGTTTTTGAATTGATTGGTATTTGATCTCAGACTTCTGTACTCTTTTCCCGACAGAATAAGGTGGAAGAGAGAATGATCAGGGTGCATGGGGTCCTTAATTATGCTGGTTGCTTTGCTGAGGCAGTGGGAAGTGTTACGGAGACAATGATGGGACGCTAATATGCATGATGGATTAGGTTACATTTATAACCTTTTATACTTTCTTGCAGTTTTGGGCAGAGCAGGAGCCATACCAAGGAGTGATACAATCAGAAAGAATGCTTGTTATGGCGCATCTGTAAAAGTTGGTGAGAGTCGTAGTGGGCTTGTCAAATTTCCTTATCTTTCTTTTATACTCATTTCAGATATTTATATTAAACTCACCTCATAATAAACTCGATTGCATAATGTGCGAATGGAGGCATATCCTTTGTAACTATTATTTCACTATACGAAAGTAAGTGAAGCTTCGGAAGTAAAGTGACATGAGAACTCTACTTGGAGTAGGAATACATTTTATAAGCTTCAAAACTGTGCAAGAATATGCTTTCCAATGAACACAGAGGACTAAGACATAAAAAGGAAATCTCAGTTCAGTCCCAGCATCCTTTCATCTATGAAAGATGATGGACCTGCAGCAAACTAATCCAGATGGTGGTTTCATATGGTGCACTTTGCTAATGACTGCAAGAAGCAAGTTCTGTCACAAGTGTAGCACATGAAGCTGTAAAGTATCATTGTGGGTTTTTTATTGACGGTATTAGTGCTTTTTTTAATTCAACCATGGGACATGGACTGTAAAAGTTAGTTTGGCTGGCCAGCATCTATTGCCCATCGCTTGTTGCCCTTGAGAAGGTGGTGCTGAGCTGCCTTCTTGAATCGTTGCAATCCCCATGCTGTAGTTTGACCCACAACTCTGTTAGGGAGGGAATTCCAGGATTTTCACTTAGCGACTGTGAAGGAACGACAATGTATTTCCAAGTCAGGACGGTGAGTGGCTTAGAAGGGAACTTGCAGCTGGTATTCCCAAATATCTGCTGCCCTTGTCCTTCTAAATGGAAGTAGTGATGGGTTTGGAAGGTGGTGTCGAAGGAATTTCGGTGAATTGCGGCAATGCGTCTTGTAGGTAGTGCACACTGATGCTACCGAACATCGGCGATGAAGTGGATGTGGTGCCAATCAAGTGGGCTGCCTTGCCCTGGTTGATTGCCAAGCAGTTCTGGTAATTGTGATGGTACAAGCCACGCATACAAAAGATGTCACTTCATAACATTCAGGGCTTTGGGCCAAGTGCTGACAGATGGGATTAGGTGGGAGTTCAGGTGTTTTTAATGTGTCAGTGTGGATTTGATGGACCAAATGGCCTCTTCTGCGCTGTATCTTTCTATGACTCTATAATTTTTCTCTGTCATCAGTGTGTAAATTCTATGACATTGAGATAACTGTAGAATTGTGGGTGCAAGGCATGATTCTATATTTAGTAAGATTGAAAATTGTATTTGTGCCTGCAAGATATGAGGAAAAAATTCTGCTTGACTTCAGCAATTAACCTTTCCTCTATTTTCAAATGTACAATGGTGATGTATCCCAACATCAGAGAATAATACTCGGCTGCCCCTGACAAGATGCTGGCCTCAAAACAATGTGTGTTCAGTCAGAACATTAATGGTCTCAGTGCTACCACTGATCGGTCCAAAGTGCTCAGCCACAAGGAGGATATTACCATCATAAAGCCTAAGGCATTGTTTTCATGGAACTGCCAATAGGATGAATTTGATGTCAGATGATGCATCCAATGGTTTTCTTGCAAGCTTTAGATGCAACCTCTAATAACAAAGCAGGAACAAGAACTATCAGATGAAAGTACAGTACTTGAAGGTTTCTAAGTGCAGTTAATGTTGCAAAAGTGTATCATAATGCAGGACGCTGTGAGGCTAGAAGGCATGCTATGAAAATAAAAAGAGATGAGTGTGAACTTACAAGAAGCGTAATCATGCAATAATGATCCTGTCGTTTTTTTTGTTGACTACAATCTATAATCAATCCTGATCAAAAGGATTCTTGGAACTACTGTTAATGACTGTAAAATCAACTCATCTCCATCAAATTCTCGAGGATATTGTCAGGGGAAAGCACTGTTCTAAGTTGGCATCTAACCCAATAGAGTGTAGCTTGGATCCATCTGCACGGAATTTGCAGAGAGTTCTACACAAAGAGCTCTTGATGAAACGGCCTGATGGAAGAATGGGTTTCATTCTGTATCACGAAGCTAATGGTGCAGCAAACAACGTGAACAGTATTTATGTCAAATTTCTAACAGCTGCTCTCGATGGAGGAGTTTAGAGAAGTGATCTAATATACCAATACCAGGAGCTGTTCCCTTGAAGCTGGGCTAAAAGACTCAGTGAGCGTATCCTGAGTGTTCCAGAGCACAATTGACTCCTGGTCAAAATGAATCACAAGTAAGCCTGTAAATTGCTGAGGGATTTTGCTGGTAAAAGCTTGTCAGTTGCTTTTTGTTAAGTAGATTGTTAAATTTCACATTAGATGCTTCAGAAACTGATTGAGTAATCAGAAAGGAACATTCTGGACATTATTTTTATGAAGAATGTGCAATATTGGGCTCAGGAAAAGACACATCGGTGCTACTTCCATCCACTTTTCTAAAACATTTGGTCTAAAATCTGAAGTTTAGTTATTAGTTACAAGTATGCTTACATTAACATCGCAATGAAATTACTGTGAAAATCCCCCAGTCACCACACTCCGGCACCTGTTCGGGTACACTGAGGGAAAACTTAGCATGGCCAATTCACCTAACTTGCACATCTTTGGAATGTGGGAGGAAACCGGAACATCTAGAAGAAACCTACACAGACATGAGGAAAACGTGCAAACTCCACACAGACAGTGACCCAAGCCGGGAATTGAATCCAGGTCCTTGGAATGGTAAGACAGCAGTGCCAGCCACTGTGCCACCATGCTGCCCTTTTACAGCTTACAGCTGTACAAATCCTATAAAGAAGTTCGAAACTATTGGCAAATATGGCCAAATAATTGATTTTGTCCATGATGTGTACGATTGCCTAAAGATTTCAGTCAACATTGATCGGACACTCACTGAGTGCATGTCGGAGAGATCAGATATAGCTGACCATGTTATCTATCCAATATAGTGTTTTCACCAATGAGATGTTGGATATTATTATAAAGGATGGCCTCAGGAATTAAACTGTTGCTGCAAACCCAATATAGGACTCTTTAAATGGATTTCTGTAAAGATCACACCCTAGCAGCCCAGAAGCCATTTGATATTAGAAGTTAATGACTGACATAAGCAATGGGACATGACATAGACTACTAAACAAAGGGCCAGTTTTAAAAGTAGGCCCAATAATCCACATTATTGTGGGCAGAGGCCTGATACGTACAATATACCCAATGCACCTAATGCATCCAAATGCATCCAGTCAGTGGAATATTCAGTATGTCCTCCCTTTTCCATCCAACAAAAATGTCAAATAAAAGCCCGATCATAATGTAGCTGGAACACTTCAACATTGCACCACTGTACTCAATTGGCCTTGAAGAGGAGACTTAAAAAAGCCCTCCTAAGATAAAAGCAAAATACTCGGGTTACTGGATATTGAAACAAAAAAAGAAAATGCTGGAAGATCTCAGCAGGTCTGACAGCATCTGTGGAGGGAGAATAGAGCCAACGTTTCAAGTCTGGATGACCTTTCATCAGAGCCTTTTTTTGTCAAGTGGAATCATCAAAACAGATACGACAAAGGCGAAGATACTAAGAGAATGAGATGGAGTCCATTCTGACTCGAAATACTGGTTCTATTTTCTCTTCACAGATGCTGTCAGACCTGCTGAGATTTTCCAGCATTTTGCTAAAAAAATCCCATTACCTTGTTCCCTCTGCCATCTTTGAGGTCCCTACCATTTCTGTTACCCCTCACCTCGTTCCACCTTTAGTATACTATTTTGGGCTGACTTCCCATACCAAAATATCCCAGGTTCTCTGTGGCGAAGCCAGTGGCACTTGGTCTGCTGCTGGTGCCTAGAAGTTTGGTTCTCATTATCCCCAGATAATGGCACGTCAGTTATATAAATGAGAGATAGGTTAGCTCAGATTATCTGGATATCTATACAGTTCAATGGAAACTGACTGAGCAGCACAATAATTAACTGCAAAGGCATTTTGTTCTCAAAACCAAACCTGACCAGGAAACAAGTAGGATGCTTTATGGGTGGAAATCTGGGATAACAAGTCTCTTTCATAGAATCATAGAACCCTACAGTGCAGAAAAAAGCCCTTCGGCCCATCAAGCCTGCACCGAACACAATCCCACCCAGGCCCTACCCCCATGTCCCGACATATTATACCCACTAATCCCTCTGACCTACACATCCAAGGATACTAAGGGCAATTTCTTAGCATGGCCAATCAACCTAACCCACACATCTTTTGGACTGTGGGAGAAAACAGGAGCACCTGGAGGAAACCAACACAGACTCAGGGAGAATGTGCAAACTCCACACTGACGGTGACCTGAGTTGGGAACGAACCCAGGACCTTGGAGCTGTGAAGCAGCAATGCTAACCACTGTGCTACCATGTTGTCCCTGTGCTACAATACCATATAGTAAGTCACACCTACTTTATGCCTCTTATTTGGGCAGACCTGATCAAAACTCTCCACTATGATATCTGTGAAGGGATCATGGGGAGGTGATAGCCTAGTGGTATTACTGCTTGTCAGTTAATCCAGAAACTCAGCTAACATTCTAGAGACTTAGGTTCAAATCCCATCATAGCAGATGATGGAGCTTGAATTCAATTTAATACAATCTGAAATTAAGAATCTACTGATGGCCATGAAACCATTATTGGAAAAACCTATCTGATTCACAAATGTCCTTTAGGGAAGGAAATCTGCCATTTTTGCCTGATTTGGCCTACATGTGACTCCAGATCAACGTGATTGATTCTCAACTGCCATCTGAAATGTAAAACAGCTCAGGATGGGCGATAAATGCTGGCCAGCAGGTGATACCCATGTCCCATAAATGAATTTTTAAAAATCTGCCTTGGAGTGACCTAACATATCGACATCCACTATATTTGAGTTTATTATTGTATGTACTGGTTGTGGCATCCCACTCAAGCTTATAATCCTTTGAGCTCACAGAATTACCTTTTCTCAGAAGGAGAATGCTTTTAAGCAGCAGCCTAGATAGGTAGGGAAAAGATTAAGTACCATGAATTACAAATGTCAACTCTTCATAGATTGATCTGCTCTAGTTCCATCTGAAAAAATTTCATAATAGAATCATAAAGAGATGGTGAGGATAATAATTCAGCGATTGTAAATGCCCAGGTACTTTAGGAATCTTATGCATAACCATCTTCTACAAAGACATGCTGTGCTATCAATGAATGTTCAGTGCTCTCTTTTTATCAGTTACTTTTCAACCCATTGAAGAATGATCCTAAACAAGACAGTTGTGCCTTCTGACAGATACTTTACCACTAAACTGTATTGATTTTTGCTAATTTTTCTATTCAAGAGTTCCCAGTCTTTACACTGTATTCTAGCTTGGCGCACACACAGCAACGATAAAAGGATTTACAACAAAAAAGAGAATTAATAAGGTGAGTGCAAAGAGCTTCTTGGAACAAAACCAGAACACAACAAGGCAACTGAAGAATGTAATGACAAAGAATTCACAAACACATTTGTTTTGTCCTTCAGCTCTGGATCATCTGATCAATTGTCACTGAGGACATAAATGTATGGGTATTTTTAGATCAAGGGACAAAGAAGGCCCATTTTCCATTGGGTCTCACTGGTTTCAGCCACTCTTACTGAGATCAATGAATGTTCTAATCTGATGTTCTGCAGATTATTATCCAGCTCTTAGTTTGTTAGACATTTAGTGGTGAAATGGGAGTGGGAACTGAAGATGGTGCGCATCAAATTTCCCAACACTGGCCATCATGCCCGTTTCCCCTGAAATTGTTCTGATGGTCAGTGCTTTTTGCTAATGAGATGGGACGGTGGGAACTGGTAGCCTGTTTGAGTCAGAGCAATGTCCAACTAAGAGTGAGGCTCGCAGAACGGCATTCCCCATTGGCCTTGGGTGTGATTTTACGAGCCGGTAAAATCAGGGCTTATATGTCTCTATAAAGCCCAGGACCTGGATTGCCTTAACAACTGCTTTCTCAACCTAGCCTGCCACCTTCAATGATTTCTGCATGTATACTCCTTGGTCTCTGAGCTCATGCATCCCATTTAGAAGTACATCCTTTCCTTTATATCTTCTCTCCTCGTTCTGTTTCTCATTTTTCTGTATTAAATTTCATCCGTCACATGTCTGCCTATTCCAACCAGCCTGTCTATGTTCTCTTGAGCTTGATCTCAATCCTCCTCACAGTTCACAATAATTATAAGTTATATGCAGTCTGTAAATTTGCTGTGTTGCCTTCTCCAACCCTCTGAGACTTCTACGCTCCTCCAATTCTTCATAATGTTAATATGAATCATTTCTTTGCGTGGTGAGCGTCCTTTCCCTGCCTTTGTCCTAAATTCAAGTTTCTCTCCCTAAATGTTTCCTCCTCTCCCCTCCTCTATTAAGATGCTCCTGAAAATATGATCAGGAGCAGGAAAATTTTAGTCATCTTTCTTGACTTCACTTCTGGCGTGTAGTAAGGGCACAGAATGCCCTGCCTGCAGCAGGTATGGACTTGCCAACTTTAAGGATGTTCAAATGGTCATTGGTAGGCATATGGATAATATTGGAATAGTTTAGATTAGAGGGTCATTAGATTGGTTCCACTGGTTGGCTCAACATCGAGGGCCGAAGGGCCTGTACTACGCTGTAATGTTTTATGTTCTACATTCCTGTAGCTCGGTGGCAAAGATGTTTATCCCACATTCGTTATATATATGTTGTATACTATAATTATGTATAATATATAATATAATTATATGCATATAACATTATATATTGTATACATATATCATCTACATTATACATCATACCTTGAGATGTCTCTTTGAATTAAATACACCATATAAATGTAAGATGTTTTTGTTTTAAAATCTTTGTGGCCAGTTTCACATATCCTTGGCTAGTTTTGTATTTTGTCTTATCGCTGCTTTGTTCCATTTTACTTGGAGAGAAATGTGTGTCCCATGAATTGAGCCGCATGCTTTCTATTAGCCTGTTAGCTTGTACAGAACTCAACGGGTTTCCTGCTGTTTTGCTGTGATTTTAGGAGACATTTGGGGTGACATTGGTTTTGGGCAATGGTACAAAATAGGCAGTGGCGGATCGCAGCTGCTTCACACCATTAAAGTCAATGGAAAATTACCTCAGCTTGAATGTAAAACGGGCAGTTAATTAACTACTGCCCACTTCATGCTGGTGCCCAAGACCAATTTTATCTACAATGAGGAATTCCATAGTGTCTCCTTGATTTTGTAGAACTCCTAAAAAGCTTGTGAAGCATACAGTAGATGGTTCCTTGCACAGAAATCTGCATCTGACTTTACAAAACCTCGCTTCTAGATAGGTGGCATAGTGGCACAATGGTTAGCACTGCTACTTCACAGCGCCAGGGATCTGAGTTCAATTCCAGCCTTGGGTCACTGTCTGCCTGGAGTTTCCCCTTGTCCATGTGCGTGTCCCTCGGATGCTCCAGTTTCTTCCCAAAGTTGTGTGGGTTAGGTTGATTGGCCATGATAAATAGCCCCTCATGATAAATTGTCAGGAAGATTAACAGAGTAAATATGTGGATTTACTGGAATAAGGCCTGGATGAGATTGTTGCTGGTGCAGATTTGATGGGCTGAATGGCCTCCTTCTGCACTGTAGGGATTTTATGATCTATTTTATGATCTTATGATACATGTTGGCAGATTGACAGCATGTAAAGCAAGATTTTGTAACGTCACATGTAGAGCCTCGTACTCACTCTCAGGAACAGTCCATGCTTTCCGATGTGAATTTATTAGAAGTATAATATTAATATATCTAATAGTCCAAAGCCATATTTGTTGATCAATAAAGGGTGTTTACTTCAGATAACTGAGTTTAAAACGTCAATATCAATTCAATATATGGGAGGTATATGTAAGAATTGCTAGTACAGGAGGAAGTCTGAGCAGAGAAGCATATCAATTCTCCCTCACACATATTGATGTTTGTGTATTTGGTGATTTGAGTGCTGCAGAACTGTGGAAGACCACAAAGCTGTTATAATGGAAGGAATTAAACAATGCAATGTTGAGCTGATAGCTATAGAGGTTGCATGGTTCAGTAAATGGAATTCATAATCTTCTGAGTTCTACAATCTCCCGTTCGTTAACGATATGAGCTCCTCATTCCCTTATGAGCCCTGCATTGTCTCATACCGCAGTGATTTCTCAAACTCCCTCCTCTCATCCTATTATGCATTTTGCTCTTTTCCACTGCTCTGAAATGATTCCCCCAAGAGTCCTTTGTGCCCATTACACGTATTTTGGAAATTATTTCTCAGGGTCGCTTTGTGAACCTTGTGCTTTCCACTTACAGGCTGTGGAGTCTGACTGTTTTCAAGAACTGAATATGCTTTCCAATATGCTGGAATGGTTTGAGAGAAAGCAGTGGAGACAAAAATAATTATTTGTTGATCTTTGAGAGTCAAAAAGATTATTTCAAGGTTTAAAGCGTCTGATGTATAACATCTGATAAAATTCTTTGCTCTAAATCTTCAGTTTTTTTTACTATTGTCAGAAGTAGGCTTAATTAACACTGCAATGAAGTTACTGTGAAAATCCCCTAGTCTCCATATTCCGGCACCTGTTCAGGTACACTGAAGGAGAATTTGATATGGCCAATGCACCTAACAAGCACCTCTTTCAGATTGTGGGAGGAAACCAGAGTAGCTGGGGAAACCCACACATGGATACAGGGAGAACATACAGACACTGCACAGGCAGTGACCCAAGCTTGGAATCGAACCCTGATGCTGTGAGTCAACAGTGTTAAACACTGTGCCACTATGCTCAAGATGATATAGAAACCAATGAAGGCTTATATCCTATCAATGTTTATATGGGGGGGCATGGTGGCACAATGATAAGCACTGCTGCCTCCCATTGCCAGGGACCCATGTTCAATTCCCAGCTTGGGTCATTGTCTGTGTGGAGTCTGTACACTCTTCCGCTCTCTGCGTAGGTTTCCTCTGGGTGCTCCGGTTTCCTCTCATAATCGAAAAATGTGTGGATTAGGTAGATTTGCTATGCTAAATTGCCTCTTAGTATAAGGTGGAATAGTAGGGTAAATATATAGGGCTGTGAGGATGGGACCTGGGTGGAATTGTGGTCAGTGCAGACTCAATGGGCCAAATAGCCTCTTTCTGCACTGTATGACTTTGTATGTACAATCATGGTAGCTTTAGAATGGGCAAATATAGCTATATTTTTCAATGGATATTTTAATTTTTAAAACTCCAATTTTGTAATGTTTGGGTTAAAAAGTGGATTTTCACTGAAGAAGTTCTCTGTTATTGTTTAACTCATGTTGGCTTCAATAAAAATATGGCAGATAATCTCATTAAGACAACGGCTGGAAAATTTAAAATGTTCTTTCTTCCTGGATGAAGAAACAACACTATCTCTGGAAAGGTAAATCCCTCCTCATGTTTTAAAGGTCAAAAGCCCTGATCCGTGAACCCAATAGCATTGATGTGACGTTTACATGAAATATAATAACAGGGTTTATTTACAAGAAACTGTCCTCTATTAATAGAAAATGAATGCAGATTTGAATGAATTATTCATACACTGCAGTGTAACCTAGAGTCACACTGAGGGAACGGAAAGCAACTCTCTCGTGCTCATTCTTTCCAAACTGGCATTGTGGTCTTTAATTAAAGTGACAAGCATTCGGACGTATCAATCAGATTAAAAATAATAGCCATCGCTGAGGATTGCGTAATCACCTACATCAGCACTGGAGTTCTAACTGTCGGTTAGAGTGTGGGTGGCTTGTTACTGGATCAACAGAGCTGTCTGTGGTACTTGAGCCAGCTGTACTGCCATATGGATCTGGAGCAAATGATTGTCTGAGGGGTGTGCTCACTATTCTGCCATGCCAGCCTCGGCACAAGTGTAAAACAGTGTTGGGGTAACACACTTAACAGAAAGAACACGCACGAATGTTGCAGTGCATCATTTCCTGCCTATCTGTGCAGGGAAGTGAGAGGAATCTGGAAAATAACAAGAAGAAGATAGATAGAAAGATAGGGAACAGATGCAGGGCAGTCGCATAAAGACAAGTCTTCATATCCCTTTTATTTTAACAAATGTATCGCTGCATTTCCTCAACACAGTGCTGACAATAATATTTTATGCTCTTCAGGCTCATGATGCACTTTCAAGGGCGAAATTTTCCCACCCCATGGGAACAGTAGCGGACAGGACACAGACCATGCCGAGGGCCATTGACCTTGGGTGGGATTTTCCAGCCTCGGGGGCGAGGGCAGCCGGAAAATCCCACTTCATGCCTCCAAATGTCCCCACGTTCTCTATCCGCAGAGCCGAGAGAATTCATGTTGTTCTAAAGTCAGCAAGAAGGCACATGATAATTATTATTACAACACTGAGCATCAGACTGATTGTGGCAGAAGTCCCCAGGCAAAACAAAATGCGAGAGGCTGCCAACTGTTTTCTCCATTTAAAATGCGTACAGTAAATTAAGTCGAATGGTTTCAGCTATGCTGAAAGTTGTCCCACTTAGATTCTGAATGATTGTCGAGGGAACTTTGGGGGCAAGTGGGATGGTGGTGGGGGGGAAGCACATTTCGATTACAGGACTAATGAAGGACTGTAGCTCATTTCACTTTGCGGCAGCTTACAATTGAAATACTAAGCCTGCTTTAAATAGTTTTCATCTTGCTGAGAGCTTAGACTGAGGGTTTTTTTTTAATCTGGTGTAATTTATGTTGAGGTGGGGGTGGCGCTGTCAGAACAAAAAAAACGAGGCAGTTTCTAAAATTATTTCCAGTATTGTTTCATGGCACTGAGATCGAGCTGATGGATCTGCAAATTCGACACCCTGCACTTAAAGATATTTCACAGCCGTTTGATGGTGTGAATGTGAGTCATTGCCAAGTGGGGAAGATTTATTTCCTCTCTCCCCCCACCACCCACCCAAAACATTTCAGTGTTATCATTCGGAATTTGCTTCTTTTTTTTCACCAGAAGTGGCAATAATTTATTGTTTGACCCAATAATAAAAACAAAAGGATGTCTGCTGCATATCACTGAAAACCAAGTCGAGTAGACATGGCGAACTATCAGATCAAGGCAAAAGTTAATCCTTTTGTGCTCTCATCTTGGCAACTATCCAAAGATTTACATGTTAGCTGAGGGTTAGTGCTGAACACATCAGAGATATTACAATCTGTCCCATCAACCCGGAGTCTCTTAATTCTCCAATTTGAGATCTACAACATAATGACACAGATGTAACAATCTTTTTCTTTTTGCAAATTGATTGTTGTAGGCAGCATTGGATTACCCACAGAATGATTCATGGTTGAGATATTATCATTCTTTTCCTGGCTCAATTTTGGGTCAATTTAATCACTTCCAGTTCAACCAGCTAGAAATGTAGAGACTGATTTGATTATTTGCTTTTCCATTCTTCCAACGCTGAAGTAAAAATGTGAACAGTTTTGAAATAAATATTCTTGGAGTGACTGAGGCTGCACAATATTTCATCTCTCTCTCAAAGCTCAGTATGTTCAAAGAGATGATATTGCCAGTGAAGTCTCTAATGGGAAGAATCTATTGCTAGGAGACATGATAATTTTATGTATACGGGTTATATTAAGAGGAATCTCATGAAACAAAATAAACAGTGCAAATGCATAATCTAAGATAGACCTGCAATCTACTAGGTATGCGGCACAGTGGCACAATGATTAGCACTGCTGCCTCACAGCGCTTGGGACCTGGATTTAATTCCTACCTTAGGTCTCTGTCCTGCGGAGTCTACACATTCTCCCTGTGTCTGCATGGATTTCCTCTGGGTACTTTGGTTTCCTCCCACAGACCAAAAGATATGCTGGTCATGTGAATTGGCCATGCTAAATTTCTCCCCATAAGCATCAGAGTGTGGCAACTAGGGAATTTTCACAGTAACTTCACTGAAGTGTTAATGTAAGCCTACTTGTCACACTAATAAATAAACTTTAAGCTTTATTTTGTTTCAACTGCATTCGACTAGTATTTAGCTATGTGTTGTTCAGATACAGCTCCGCAATCTATCCCTCTCTCCCCCCACCTCACCAATCGTAACACCGAGCTTGACGGCAATACAGGGGACAGATACGGTAAGTTTGCTATTGGTTTTGTCATTTTATTTAGCCCTAAGGAGTGTAGAGATTGGCAGGAACACCAGGACTGATATATCTACAAATGTTCGATCATAACCATTTTACCATTTAAAGAAATGTGAAGCAAATATTCCCCAATCATAGTCATGTTGTTATTTCTTCTAAGTATATTTGTGTAAAGTTTGGAGAAGGTTGCATTTTTAAAGTCTGACTTTTGGCTGTATGTTAACATCTGCTTGTATTTTATTTGTTTAACGTTCAACGTTCATTTTTAATAAAGCCAATAACAACTGATAGGCCATTCCTCTGAGATCCTGACACTACTGAAGGGATCCTACATACCTATAATTTGATTTGATTTGATTTATCATTGTCACATGTACTAGCATACAGTGAAATGTATTATTTCTTGTGCGATATGCAGACAAAGCATACTGTTCTTAGAGAAGGAAATGAGAGTGAATTATGTACTCTTAAGTCATATCTAGGTGTAGAGAAAAGTCAATTTAATATGAGGTAGTTCCATTCAAAATTCGAATGACAGCAATGAAGAAGCTGTTCTTAAGTCAGTTGGTACATGACCTCAGACTTCTGTATTATTTTTCCATTGGAAGAAGGTGAAATAAAGTATATCTGGGGTGCGTGGAGTCCTTGGTTATGCTGGCTGTTTTTCTAAGGCAGCGGGAAATGTAAATGGAGTCAATGAATATGAAACTGGGTTATGCACTGGGTTATGTTCACAATCCTTTGTAGTTTCTTGCAATCTTGAGCAGAGCAAGAGCCATACCAAGCTGTGATATAACCAGAAAGAATGCTTTCTATGGTGCATCTGCAAAAGTTGGTGAGAGACCTGGCAGACATGCCAAACTTCCTTAGGCTCCTGAGAAAGTAGAGGCATTGGTGAGCTTTCTTAACTATAGCATTGGCAGATTGTTGGTGACCTGGACACCTAGAAACTTGAAGATCTCGACCATTTCCACGTTACCTCCATTGTTATAGACAGGGGCATGTCCTCCAATATGCTTCCTGAAGTTGATTACTATCTCCTTCATTTTATTGACATTGAGGGAGAGATTATTATCATCTCACCAGTTCACAGATATTTTATCTCTTTCCTGTATTCCATCTCATCATTGTTTGCCATCCAATCCACTATGGGCTGTCATCAACAAACTTGAAAACCAAGTTGAACAGGAGTATAGGTGTATAAGGAATATAGTAAGGGGCTGATGAGACTATCTTGTGGGATACTGGTGTTGTTGGTTTTGTTGGGAAATTGGGGTTGAAGGCTGAGCTGTAGTCAATAAATAGGAGTTTGATATTGGTGATGTTTGTAGCATTAATTGTAGCATAAGGCACCTCATTTTAATATAATATTTGTGATGGTAGGGGTTTGTTATAGGAGTATCGGAGTGAATGATTTAAACTGTATTGCAATGGTAGAAACTCCTTTTGAAAAGTTCCATAATAAGGGTAATTTGTAAATCAAATTATTTTAACACTATGTGCAGCTTTTCAAGGGCAATTTGAGATGAGCAACAAATGCTGGCCTCGCTATCGACACTCACATCCTCATGAAATAATTAAAAGAAGTAATAGGGCATCTTGGCTTAGGTGGCTGTCTTCTCATTTTCAGCAGGAAGTTAGAACGATCGTAATGGTTTTCATAGTGTCAGGAAAACAGCAATTACGGGTCATTATTAGTTGGCATATCCAATTTATAGCAGCCTGCGACATTTCCTGAGAAGTGAGATGGGACGCTCATTAAACGGTTTCCAGTTGCCATGCAAAAAGAAATGAGCCAAATAACTTGGCAAATCCAGCAAATGAATAGCAATATGCTATCTGTTTGTATCATGGCTTTCCCAGTCCGGTGAGGAGAAACAGAACGAATCAGTGGTTAAAGAAAATCCGGCTATCACTCATTTCCAGCTAAGGAAAGCTTCAGTAAGATAAAATGCATCATGCATTAGTCTGACTGATAGCTAGTTGCATTGATGGAACTATCATGACAATCTACATTGTTTGTAAGGTTACATATACATATGTATGACAATTGCAAAATAAAATATATTGTCTGCTATGGAACAAGTTGTCCTCTCTTTATTACACAAGCATCCATGATCATTACCTGCTACCTCATGGTTAATTAAACAGATAAATAATAGAAGGGGCAAAGGCAGAATTAGTAAACAAATTTACTCATTTACTTTTTTAAAAGTTTGCTAATATGTTATGTTGTCTTCCCTTTATTCCCATAACACCATTTGAATATTTTCCTTACAACTAAATCTGCTTATTCCCCTTTTCATTGAAGTTGCCTTAGGTGTCTATTTATCTGAGATTAAACAACTCATATGCTTACTGTCACATCCAAGCTTATTAACAACAGTCCAATCTATTTTTCTGGTGCAATCCAAATACGTTATATTCATGTGATGTTCATCCTTAGGCTTTGGAAAATGTCACTTCTGCATCCACCATCTCTCTCCACAAACAATTGTCAAGCTACAGTACCGTGTTCCCTAAGCCCTTTCTGTTTGTGCTGAACACTTGCATTCAATTTTACACGGGCACGTAACTGTTCGTTGACTTTACTCCAATACTTTCTTTTGAGACATACATTCCATAATCAACCACAGGACCAGAGATAAACCCTGAAACTAGTTGCATTGCACAGTTGTGTGTATAATAACCAAAAGCTGAAGAGTGATACTCACGGGTAATACAGTGGTGCTGTGGTTAGCACTGCTGCCTCACAGTGTCAGGGATCTGCATTCAATCCCTGGCTTGGGTCACTGTCTGTAAAGAGTCTGCGTGCTCTCCTCCTGGCTGCGTGGATTTCCTCTGGGTGCCTCGGCATCCTCCAATAGTCCAAAATTTGTGCTTTGGCCTTGCTAAGTTCTCCCTCAGCGTACCAGACAGGTGCTGGAGGATGGCAAGTAGGGGATTCTTGCAGTAATGTTATTGTAGCATTAATGTAAGCCCACTTGTGACACTAATAAATAAACTTAAATAATGTCAAGTTTTATTTAATAACAGTGTCATAATATTGTTTACAGAGGAAATATAGGTCATCTGTTTAATGTCTCATCTAAAAGAGATGTAGCAGTGAGGAGCTCTCTCAATACTGCACTGGAGCAGCAGGGTGGATTCTATTCTGCTCAGGTCACTGAGGCAGGACTTGAGCCTACATCCATCTGACTCTGAGGCAACAGTGCTCACCTGTTGAAAAAATCCTGCTCTGACAAAGGATCATCCAGACTTGAAACATGGGCTCTGATAGCTCTCCACAGATGCTATCAGACCTGCTGAGATTTTCCAGTATTTTCTGTTTTTGTTTATCTAATAATGTTCCTGCAATATGCCTTGGGACACATTACAATATCAAAGGGTGATGCTAGCACAAGTTGCTGTTGTAGTTCTAATCAAATATTAAGAAACTTGTTTCGTTACCTGCTTTAGTTAATTTTGACATTGAAATACTTGAAATTGAAATTGAAATTTAGAGACATGTTCAAAGGTAATTTTTAAGGAGCATCTTAAAGGACAGGTTTAGAAAGTGAATTCCAGGACTTAAATTCTCAGCATCTAAAGCAAAATGATTTGTTCTGGGATGGCCCTTCTATCCTGGACTCTAAATGTGGGGCTTGATTAGAAAACTGACATAGTCATACGCTAGTATCTGTTTAATACTTGTTTATTAGTACAACATCTATACAAGTTCCAGAGTGGCCATGTTGTTCCAAGGCAGGATTCCAGCCTCTTGGGTGGCACAATGGCACAGTGGTTAGCACTGCTGCCTCAAGCACAGCGACCTGTGTTTGATTCGCAGCTTGGGTCACTGTCTGTGCGGAGTCTGCATGTTCTCCCCATGTCTGCATGGGTTTACCCCAGGTGTTCCTGTTTCTTCCCACTGTCTGAAAGACATGTTGGTTAGATGCATTGGCCATACTAAATTTTCCCTCAGCGTATACAAACGGGTGCCAGAGGGTGGCAACTTGGGGATTTTCATAGTAACTTCATTGCAGTGTTAATGTAAGCCTACCTGTGACACTAATAAATAAAGTTTAAAACTTCCTCTGAGAGAGGGAGACAGAGAGTCTAACACACAACTAACTGATATCTGTGATACATCATACATGAGCATATCCTATCTTGTTAACGTTTATACTATACCTGATCCCAAGTATACTATATTACTTTTAACAATAGCGTGAAATTATATAATTAATATTTGTCTTGCATTTCTGTAACTCCTTTTGTGACAACTGCAAGTTCTACCCAATTCCAATCTTTACTATTCCACCTGCTGCTCCCCCTGCCACACCCCACCCCCGCTCTATCCCCCCCCCCCCCCGCCCCCCCCCCCAAAAAAAAAATCACCATCAAGTCACAGTCCTGCGGGATGCAAACTCTGGCTCAACATAAAACTGGAAAATCCCACCAGAGACCAACAGACTTTTGCTTGGACCACCCCCCTGTGGTGGGACAGGAAAACTCCCTCTCCCTAACTTAGCCTTTAGAGAAGGCATGAGGCATGGAGATATGAGTCCTTTCTTTGCATGCTAAGACATGATCACCTGTAGAATAGGACAACAATTTACCATTATTGCTGGGAAGCAAAGTTGTAAATTTCAGAATGATGGAATGGCAAGAACAATAAAAGCCTTTTCAATGAGAGATTTCTCCAAGACGGAAGACTGAAGAGAATCAACTTTTACATCTTCTGGGACTAGAACTCAGGACCCTCTGAGGAACTTATTGCTCCCTTGATGCAGACAAGGAAAAACATTCAGAAGGCGAATGACCTTCAATCTCGGGGAAGGTTGTTACAGCTTTGCGACCCACTGCTGTGTCAATGTTGGAATAGACATAAAAGATCCACAATTTCAATGAACTTAGATGATGGAGTTCAAAGACAACCAAATTTCTGTAATACTGTCATGAAAAGAAGAGGTGATATTCCAATAATATTTCAGAAGGACTGAGCACTTTCTGTAGGCTCTGATAAGAAAGCCACAATCCTCCCTGTGTGAGGCAGCTCCACCATGGGCAATGAGAAGAGTTGCTGACAACAAGACAGTCTTATCTTCTGTAATGAGGTAAATTTCCTGTAGACAATTAACTCGGTGAGAAGATTGACAGGATAATGCAGCTTCCAAAGTGCTAGAAATTTCATGGCGACATGGTGGCACAGTGATTAGCACAGCTGCCTCACAGCATCAAGGTCCTGGGTTTGATTCCGGGCTTGTGTCACTAACTGTATGGAGTTTGCACATTCTCCCCATATCTGTGTAGGTTTCCTCTGAGTACTCCAGTTTTCTCTCGCACTTTAAAATGTGTGGATTAGGTGAATTGAGCATGCTAAATTGCCCCTTAGTGTCAGGGAGGCTAGCTAAAATAAATGGAATTATGGGGATAGGGACTGGGTGGGATTGTGGAGGTGCAGATTCGATGGGCCAAATGGCCTCATTCTGCGCTGTATGATTCTATGAAATTCTACACAGCCTCTATGCTGAACTGGGGCTGAAGAATGTGTATCAATTGACTTTTATTCTTGGCAGATACCAGTTCTTTAGCAGTGTGATCCTCTATGGACTCTGACATGGATTCAGCTGAGGTGTCTTCTCTGAAAGACAGTCTGTTATGGACAAGAAATGTGCTCAGCAATATGTTGGCCACATCAGTGAAACTAAGACCTGCCCAGCCACTAGAAACACAGTTGACTTCAATAAAAAAGCAAGAGAATTTGTAATGTGCATCTGTCAACTGGAAAGCAAAAACATCTTCCAGAAACTCAATCTCCAAGAGATTACTCAGGACTGCCAGAGATTCTTTCTCATCATTCATAGAAATATTCAATTCAAGTCCAGCAAGTTTTCATGGAGATGGTTACCTATCTGCTGCAGTGCCTGCTGAGTCCACCATCTCTGATGAAGAACTGAAAGATTCATAACTTCAGTTTCTGTCTGGTGGATGGTATTTCTGTGAAAGAAACAAACTTACTTTGATTATATAAACTCCCTCAGTGCCTGAAGGCTGACAACTATATCTACTTTGCAAGCTCTCTTTCTCTTCTTTTTTCCTCTTCCCTCTACTAACAGCCTATCTTGTTTCTGTGTAGCTCAGTTCATTTTCCACAGTCATGGATGGCATACAAACTAGTCTTTCAATTTTAAGAAGAAGGTCAACCACTGCATCCTTGTCTGGGAACAATTAGTTTGTACACAATCCCTGAATTCAGCAAAACATACTTCAGCCACACCACTCGCTGTAATCTTTCAAAACTTAAAAAACCTCTGGAAAGCGCCAGGGCAGCCAGAAGAAATCGACCAATAACTGATCCGTAAACAGTTGTGCATCCCTTTTAAGTAGCACAGGTAAGGATTTTTTCCTGCTGCTTAATACATGTTCAGCTGTGTGGGGTTGAGCGAGGATGCCAGCTTGAGAAGAGATCTCCAGAATGGCAGTTTTAACATCAAATCAGTGCTGCATTGTAGGTTGACATGTAGGTAGATCTGACTACACTGCATATTTCTGGTAGACATTCAATATATATGTGCCAACCCCTCAAATAAGATGTGATACACCTTTTATTGGAAGTGTAGTGCATTGTCAATGCCATTTTGGAATCCTGAGGCACTTGAAGCACTCAGAAAATGGGTGCTATGGAATCCTATTTTGTGCCCAGATTGCACACAAAAAAAAATCAATAGTCCTCTTATTTCATTATTGTTATTAATGCTGTCATGATTTAATTTCCACAGATATTTAAAGATGGCCAATTGCATTCTTTTAAAAGTAGATACAATTTCAACATATTCACTCATACCATTTCAATGAAAAGACTCATCCCATTGGGAAACTTCTTCAATTTAAAGGTTCCAGCATTTGCAATTTGATTTCATCATCTTAGCAATTTGAGATTCTCAGAGTGTTAAAGATTTTTGTTTCACATTTTGAGGAACCAAAGTTTAGATGCTGTTTGTTATAATCTTTCTCAGTCTGAACAAATCACACTTCCAACTGGAATCAGAGAAGAACTCCCCACGGACAAAGTAATAATTATGGTGATTCACACAGATGGGAAAATAGTAGAAATGAGAGGGTTAACTGGAGCATGCCAATAACTCCAGGTTGACCATGCTTCACTGTTGTATCATGAAAAATAGTTATGAATGATTTTCCAGTCACATCATTTACAATCTACAGCGCCAGTGAATCTGAATGTCTATATTTGTATAATCCAGATCACAGTTGTGTTACACCCTTCTTCAAAGATTGAAATGTCATGTGTGGCAATTGAACTAACATCACCAACTATGACTTCAATTCATACTTATCAGTCTCCTCATTTGTTTAATTCATTTGATTTTCAAATACAATTTTTTCTATGGTCGTTATTCCTCTAAACTTTCCCAATGTGTTCCACTTTAATTTCTTTTATTCATTCATGGGCATGGACTAGCCAGCATTTAGTGCCCATTCCTAGTTGCCCTTGAGGATAGTTGAGAGTCAATCACATTATTGTGGCTTTGGAGGAAGATGTAGGCCAGACTAAGTAAGTACGGCAGATTTTCTTTTCTAAAGGACATGAGTGAACAGGATAGGCTTTTCCAACATTCAACAATGGTCATCAATAGATTCTTAATTTCAGATACTATTGAATTCAAACTCCACTATCTGCCATGGTGGGATTCGAACCCAGGTTCCCAGAACATTGCTAGGTTAATAGTCTAGCGATAATACCACTAGGCCATCGCCACCCCGCTTTCTTCTCCTCTCCATTTGCTCACAGTGTTGAAATCAGGATTAATCATATGACTAAACACAACACAGATAAAGATAATGATGATCATTTATAAGATTGATCAGGCTGCAGTTTTGGATATCCCATTAAAGAAAAAGCAATAGAAATGCTGCAAGTAGATTTACTACAAGATCCAAGGATTGTGAAGATAGCAGTATAATAAGACTCAAATGGAGAGGAAAGATACAGTGAGGGTACAGCCAAAGGAGTTAGAGAAAGATTGATGTCTGCACAGTCAAGGGCGGGTGCCGTGGTCTATCGGCGATTCAAGCTGAATGATACCAACAGCCGATGTTTCATCAGTTCTGTTTCAAAATCATCTTTAGAACCAAATTGCAGGAAATCATGCTTGTTCCTTGAAAACATGTTAATCATGTTTGTTCCTTGAAAATATGTTTCTAGTAACAACCTGAGCTTTCAATAGCCCAAGATATTCAGATAAGTCAAAGAAGGGGGAATAGGAATATATGCTATAGAGTGGCTGACATTGGTAGAAAGAAATTTTTGATTGAGCACAGATTACAGAAGTGCTTGACCAATGTGGGTGGCAGCAGAGATACAAAGCTGCAGTGAACCAACAACTGACCAGCAGCTGCCCCGTAGCAGCTAAGTGTAGCTAAAAATAATCCCAGATTGAAAACAAATTGAGAAACTACACAGCATTGACCTAGTCACCATTCATAGTAGCTTGAGAATTGAGTCACATTTGCTTGGGCACTGTAAGAGAGAATATTATTAATTTTAATATTTTGGGGGTCTATTGTGTTATTCTGTGAAGCAGGTTTGTGGGCTATCTATGTATAAAAGTACGTTAATTAACTTGGGAACTGAATTTCTGATAGAATTGAGATATAAAAGGCATGTGGGTGTTAAATAGCATACAATTACAGTGGGTATGACAAAATGAATTTTCTTTAAGTAAACAAGCAGTGGGCAGAAATTTGCATGAGGAGATAAGATAAAGGTTTGGATTTTCAACTGTTAAATTTCGGAGGAGAGGAGAGGTTTTACAGTTTGGAGAAGGTTGTAAATAAATAAGGAAAGGTTATTAACTTTTACTTGACCTGAAATTGGAGGCAATTGGGATAAAATAAAGTACACATTTGTGAGAAAAGCTACGTTCAAAGATTGCTAAAGGCAACGAAAATGAAGGTGAGGGAGAAAAAGATTAAATTGTAGATTGACATGTAGGTAGATCTAACTACGCTGCATATTTCTGGTAGACATTCAATATATGTGTGCAAACCCCTCTAATAAGATGTGATACACTTTTTATTGGAAGGGTGTGTGCATCGTCGATGCCATGATCATAATGAATGGCAGAGCAGGCTTGAAGGGCCGAATGGCCTCCTCCTGCTTCTAGCTTCTGTGTATCTATGTTTCTAGTGTTGCAGCCCATTGGGGCTGGCTAATTAAGTAAACTGGTTAAATCATTCAACATCCTCCAACACTGCTGGGCATTATGGTGCCATAGGAACATAGAAACTGGAAGCACGAATAGGCCATTCGGCCCTTCGAACCTGCTCCACCATTCATTATGATCATGGCTATTCATCAAACTCAATATTCTGATCCCCCCTTCCTCACATATCCCTTGATCTCTTTAGCGGGGCTCTCTGGGTACTAATCTTGGCTACAAACTTCTGTCTAGGCTGCTATGGTCCTATCTGACTATAGCGGGTCCTAACAGGACCTCCTGCTGTTATTGCAGGGTTCATTCCTCCTGCCTTTTCTGGATGGGCTGTGGGAGAGTCTCCAGGGAGGCTTTGCTGAACTATGGGACCTTGCATTGCTTCCTTCTCTGGGATATTAAAGGACAGTCAGATTGAAGCTTCTGACTGGAGTGAATGGCTATCTCAATGCCCAGTCCTTCCACTACATTGATATTGGCGGAGACTGAGATGTGCTGCCTGTCCCCATCATGACTTCGCTATGTTCCACAAAAATGCATATGTAATGAGCTGAACCACACAAAATTGAAGAAATTCAGCATGTCAGCTATGACAATCATCAATTTTTACAGATGGACCATAGAAAGCTTTATTTCTGGTTGTATCACAGCTTGGTGTGGCTCCTGCTCAGCCTGAGACTGCAAGAAACTTCAAAGAGTTTTGAATGAAGCTCAGTCCACCAAGCAAATCAACCTCCCATCCACTGACTCAGTCTACATTTCCCCCTGGCTTGGAAAAGCAGCCAGCATAATCAAGGTCCCCATGCACCCTGTACGTACTCTCTTCTATCTTCTTCCACTGGGAATGTGATACAGAAGTCTGAGAACACTTAATGGCTGACTCAAGAATAGTTTCTTTCCTGCTACCTTTCTACTTTTGAATGGTCCTATCATGCATCAAGCTGATATTTTTCTACACCCTACTTATGACCATAACACTATATCCTGCACACTATTTTTCCTTCTCCCTTATGTACTCCATGAACAGTATGTTTTGCCTGTATAACATGCAAGAAACAATACTTTTTGCTGTATTGCAATACGTGTGACAAAAGTAAATCAAATTAAATCAAATCAAAGATTGTATGTGGTCAGCCCTGCTTCCCATTTCCCAAGCAAGAATCATTTCCATTTCTGCATCCGCCACCAAAGTTAGACTCCAGAATGGAAGGTTTGCCCTCCTTCTTGAATAGCAGTTCAGTCAACAAAAATGTTCAGACGGGCAGCGTAGTCGGAACAGGCTTGGAGGGCCGAAGGGCCTGTTTCCGTGCTGTAATTTTCTTTGTTCTTTCTTTGTTCGTTTAGCACTGTAGCCATACCTACGCTACATGAAAACACTGCAGCAGTTCAAGAAGGCAGCTCACCACTACAAGGACAGCCAAAGATGAGCAATAAATGCTGGCCTTGCTAGCAATGTTCACATCCCATGAAGGATGAAAAGAAATGCCAGCAGCAGGATGTTTAACGCTCTGCTTTCCTTGATGTGAATCCTTCTGAGGATTAACACAGGGGAAACAGCCTCAGTGAAAAACAAGACACAAATGGTGAAATATTGATATAAATTTCAAGGCACAGAATTGTACTGCCTCGCCTACAAGTGCATGAATGTTAAAGGCATCAAACGAGCTGCTTTCAATTGCGCAGCTGGTGGAGGCAGGGAAAGAAGATTTTTAGGTTTTGATCAGAGGAACTCGCGATTTGAGAGGGACTCCTCCCACCCATCAGTGAATTGATTCTCCCTGTTCCTGTCACGCGAGGACAAAGGTGATTCCTGGGCAGGTTGCTGCTGGCATGAAAATGATGAGTCCTCCAAGTGTGTGCTGAACATAGACAACAGGATGAGTGAGCAATGATAAGGATAAAGGGACAGTGCAGGCTGCTGGTTCTCAATCCTTGGATAATGATCAAGGAGCAGCACCCAAAAAAGGCAATGAAATTGCAGCTTTGTCTCCTGTGAAGAAAAGTGATCAAAAGTGGCACAGGCTGGCTCATTGATCAATTGCAGGTTATTCTCAGAGACTGAAAGAAATCAGCAAAGTATTCAAACAACTTGAGTGTCCCAATGTGTTGCAAAATAGCACAGATTATTAAGATTGTCATGAATATTTATTCCTACCTCCTGTGTTTTCAGTTGTACTTGAAGTATGAATGATGTTAAACATTGAGATATTTGCATCTGGTGTCTATAGATCACTTCAAATTTTATAATTACAAACAAATATTAATGAAATGGCAGTCAAGATGAGTGATTGCTGGATTGCCAAGACATAGCTGCAGAAAACTCGAATTTGGGAATGAAATATTGCATGGTGTAACTTATTTAGACAAAAGAGAGAGAGGACAAAAGGGAAATGGAGACTGTATTTATTCAAGATAACATAGTGGTGGTGAGAGAAAAGGGTGCAGCAATCAGGAAGATAAAAATAGAGCCCGGAATTCTCTGGAAGTTTAATAAACGGGTTGCAGAGAACGTGAAACGTCATCGACAGTCGGGCGGGAATTTCCGGCTTTAAGACCAGTGTGGCTGGAGAATTCTACCTGGAATTTGTGGCTAGAATTTTGCCTTCGTCAGAGGGACGCATGTCTCACCTGTGTGTGAGATCACGCAAAAAGACTCTGGACGCCTGTCCCAACGTCATCATGTACCCTGTGCAATATTTTGGCTGATGGCATACCCAAAGCTCAGTTGCCAACAATATAGGAGGAAATTTAGCCCATTAAAATGCCAATTGAACATAATTTAGTTTCGGATTTTAGGGTTGGCAAGCGAACCGATTAGCCAGGCAACCACTGCATTTTATCTGCAACTTTGATCGAAGGTGGGGATAAGACCATAAGATATAAGAGCAGAATTAGGCCATTTGGCCCATCAATGAACTGTCAAGGCTGAAAGAAAATTTACAAAGGTGTTGAGGTTTGTGCTTCAATGTGCTGCCCTGATACTTTTTGCAACATTTTTCCAATGCAATTTATCTTTTTATAAGTCCTGGGCTTCCTGAGACAACCAGAGCGCCTGTTTGCTCAGAGCGAGCAAGTTAGAAACACCAGTGTGCCCCCATCCCTCCTTGCTTGGCAGTGTTGAGTCTTTCCCAGTGCATGTTACACATTGGCTGCCCATTAATTCACCAGCCAGCATAAAATTATATTCCAGGGCTGCTCAAGGCTGGCAGCATATTTTATACCCGTGTACATGCCCAATAAGCACGTACATCCAATGGGTGAAACATTCAGCCCTGTGTATATCGAGATAAAAGATAATAAAAGGTCAATCACGTTATCAGGTGTAATGTACAGACATTCTGACAGTAGAATGGAGGTGGAGGAAGAAATTTACAGATAAATTAGGGAGTTTGTGAAAATCATACAAGGGTGATCTTAGCTTCTCTCTCTGCTGGTTGATGGGTGGGGTGAGCTGTTGAGATTGTAAGAGAGCTGGATAATCAGATTTGCACCCAATTTCTCACCTCTCGTGATCATACTGGTACCAGGTATTGAGTGAGATCAGCCTCCCACTCAAAAAGGGCACAAGACTGATTGTAATGTTAAAGTCTACGTAAAATAGAATTTAAATATTATAAGCCAGCCCGGGACACAATCTTCCAGGCTCACTTGCTTTCCAGCCTCGCCAGTGAAGGTCCTCACTGGTGAGGATCATGTATGGTCTCCATCAACCGAAACCAGATGTGATGGTCCCATCAGTAGAAATAGAGACCATTAAGGCCCTCTTGGGAGATCAGGGATGGTCCCAGACTGGCAAAGCCAGTCAGACACCCTGGCACTGCCCACCAAGGACCCTGGTACCCCATTGGACAATGCCAAGGGGAGATGGAGCTTACAAGGGGACAGATCTGAAGGGGCAGGGCCTAAGGGGAGGAGGGAGGGTACTATGCACTCTGCAACTGGTGATCAGCCAGCCCATGTGGTAGGGGAAGTGCTGCAGGGGTGAGATCTGACAGTCTGTCTACAGCAGGAAGTGATTAGTTGCAGAGCCAGCTATCGCTAGGGGAGATAGTGACAGATTTTTCTGCTTTTTGTATTGCACAAAACAAAGAGACCTACACACATGCAGTGGCTCCTCTGTTGTGATCTGTTGACTCTTGGGTGATCAAGCCTCCCCCTTTCTGGCAGGAAATAGATCTTGCTTCATTTTTTTCCTCAGGAGTGTGGTAAGATTCGATTTTTAACTTGTCCAAAATATCAACGTGATTTTCTCCCATTTTCAGGCTCATTTGAAACTGAGCTTTTTTGGGGGGAACATCGCTCCAGAAAAGTAACCACGTGGGTTTCAAACTACCCTAATATTAATTGATTAAAAAAGGTAGCTAAAGGAGATTAGGGAATGGAGGTCTTACATTGTGGACAAAACTCCTTTCTAACTCAATATGTAAAAATTCCAACAAGGCAAAAATTAATAGATTGGAAACCAGTTGATTTTGAAATATTGAAAATAGAACTTGGGAAAACAAAATGGATAATGACATTGGCAAATGACATAGAATAGCAATGGGAAATGTTGTAGAGGGTGTTCATTAAAGTGTGGAGAATTACATATTCAGCTATAAGGTAGCAACAAAATAAATATTAATGAGATTAATGAAGAATAAAGACATAAAGGAATAATTGAGGGTTAAGAAATATGCATATGTTAAGATTGCATGATCAGTCAGAATACAAGGAGATAAGTAAAAAAACAGTCATGAAGGAAAAGAGGAACAATGAAACTAAATTATCGAGGAACTGAGGACAAAGCGGTAACTCATTTTACAAGTACATCAATTAAGAAACGAAAACCGGGACAGGAATAGAACCATTGGGGATAGGCAGGATAATACCACAACCAACAATAGAGAGATGGCAGAAATATTAAATACTTATTTCTCTTTGGTATTTACTAGGTGCCTTTGATTAATGAGATGAGCAATGAGATAATTGACTTTACAATAAAAAGGTCATTTATTGAATAAACTAAACAAATTCCAACAAGATAAACCCTTGGTCCAGCTGGATGCATTCATACATTTTAAAGGAATCTAGGGAAAAATATCAGAGGGAATACAGCACATATTTAATTTTTTTTTGGAAAAGATATAATGCCAAGAGCTGGTAGATAGCTAATGTAATTCCTATATTTTAGATGGGGACAGAATATGCCCAGGAAGTTGCAAACTACATCAATTGAGGAAAAATAATGGAATCACTAAGGAAATAGAGGATCAAAGAACATCTAGAAAATAAATATTGAATAATGAATAGTCAAAATCGATTTCAAATAAGGAAATCCTTGCTTAACCAACTTTTTTTAGAAGATAAACTTTTTTTTAAGTTTATTTATTAGTGTCACAAGTCAGCTTACATTGACACTGAAATTAAGTTACTGTGAAAACCTCCCATCTCCACACTCTGGTGCCTGTTCGGGTACACTGAGGAAGAATTTAGCATGGCCAATGCACCTAACCAACATGTATTTTGGACTATGGGAGGAAACCAGAGCACCGGAGGAAACCTATGCAGACATGGGGAGAATGTGCAAACTTCACATAGACTAAAGGTGGAAATCAAACCTGGATTCCTGACACTGTGAGGCAGTAGTGCTAACAACCATGCCACTTTCAGGTAATAGAGAGAGCAGAGAATGGTAAAGCAGAAGTTGTCATTTATCCATATTTTCCAAAAGGCTTTGTTGAAATGATCCATAATCAACTAATGAATAAGGTCAGGGAATGTGGAGTTAGGGAACAAGAGCCAGAATGAACTGAGAACAAGCTTCAAGATAGACAGCAGAGAGTGGAAGGACAGGTTAGTTTTCAGAGCAGCAGAAAGTGGAAAGTGATATTCCACATGGTCATGGCTGGGACCAGTGTTGGTGAGAACTGAGATTAACAAAGTAGATTTTGGAATAAAGAAAAACAAATTCTAAATTTGCAGATTGTATCAAATTGGAGGTATGATCAATACTAGGGAGTGTTGTCAATGCATCATCTCAGGTGGATATTGATACATTTGCAGAATGGACAAATAATTGGCAAATGAATTTCAACACAGATAAATATGAGTGAGTATATTTTGGTACACAGAATAGGAAGGTGTGAAACTTTGTTAGATAGAAGAACAAGGAGATCTTGATGCACAAAGGCAGTAATTACTAAAACTTGTGTCACAGGTTAGTAAGGCCATAAATATAAACAAAGCACTATGCTTTATTTCAAGACAAATAAAATTGAAAAGTAGGGAATTTATGCTAAACTTATAAGGAACCTTGGTTAAGAGTAATTAAAAATACAGTGTACAGTTCTGGTCACCAGATTACAATAAAAATGGAAATGTAGACAGTGACTTACCAAAAGTTGGAATCTTGAATTTGAGCAGCTAACATGGAGGTTTGGAGATTGGGTTGGAAGGGGATACTAGGCAGCATCGAAGGCCATATGAATGCCATAATGTCATAGATTTATAGAATGATATACTACAGCAGGAGGCCAATTGGCCTGCCATGTCTAGATTGGTTCTTTGTTACAGCTATATTCCACACCCCTGTTCTTTCCCCATAACCCTGTATTTTCTTCTATTCAGTATTTATCCAATCTATATGTTTACATTAAAATTGACTGCTCTATATGAAAAACTAGGAATTCAAGAAATAAAGAAGAAAGAAACACAACATTAAAGAGCTAGAAATTAGCTAAAGGCCTAAAGAGAGGTTGGAGTGGAGGCTGAAGAGACAATCAGGATTCTGACTTCATTTTCAATATGATTAAAAAGCCAATAAGTAAATGAATCCAAAGTATTAAGATAACAATAAAACCAGGAAAAGCTGAGGGAGCAGCTTAAATGCAGAATTTCCTTTTCCAGGAATATTTGTGTGAATGATCATAGATTGATGAAAAGCTACCCAATGGTCAGATTGTGTAGTGATAGCACATTGGCAAAACTTATATTAAATGTTAATTTATAATGAGGCAATGTCAACACAAATAATGGGAGAAAAATATAATAACAGGAATTATTATGTTCCTGTTGAAGTTGAAGAGTCGGGAAATGTAAGCTTTTTGAAAAGGTGTAGAGAATTGATAGATATCCTTTAGTGTGCAGATTTCCTCAACAATGACAGGTAGAATTCTCCTCAAAAAGTTCAAAGTGTGAAATTTGTGTGATAACAAGAGTAATTCATTCCATTTCTTTTTCAGTGGGAGTTCAGAGAAGAATCTCCCACACTTTGTGCACTGCAGAGGTTGCCAGCGTGAATATCATTAAAATTTCAGAAGCAGGGCCTATCCCAACTGGAGAGGCTAAAATCAGCTTGCTGAGTGGGCCACTGCGTTTGTGCTGATCTATCACTGCCAAGATCGGCACGTGCACAGTAGCTCCACACAGCCAGCTTCCTGCATCGCTGGCCCTAACACCACCCCCCCATCTCCCAATTGCTGTTCCCCAAAGCATGCCAGGGCCCAAAACTGACACCCCCGCAGTCCCGCAGTTCCGACTCTCCACCACTGCATTGCCAACCTTCTCCCCAGCTGAACGCCCCTCCAGCTGACTTCCCCCCAACCTCAATCCAGCCCGTCCTAATCATTAACCTGCCTGCTGCTCCCACGATCCTTGTGCAGAATGGCAGCAAGACCCCCACTGATTGCCCCTTTAGGCCCCACTCATTTCCGGCACGGAGCAGGCACCGTCAGAAGTCCATCGCTGGGTGACACAAGTGGGGCACAAACACTCCACAAATCGACTGATTTGAGAGCCTTCTAGCCCGTTGCACTAAAAGATTAATGCAGCAGGATGCAAGAATCATGGCCTACATGTTTGAAGCCTCAGGGTAGCAAGCTCCAGATAAATCCAGACGTCTCTTGAATTCAGTTGAAAGTTTCAGTTCTCATTGTCCCACTTACTCTTTGTCCTGTGGAAATGTACAAATGTAGTTTTTAAAGATAAGACCATCATTCATTGAAACACAGTGAAACCTCTGAAGAAAACTTCTTCCTGTACTAAGGCCGGAATTTTACCATCATATCCACCACGGGAATTGGAGCAGGTGAGGGATGGATCATGGAAAGGGAGGTTGACCTCGGGCAGGATTTTCCAGTTTTGGAGGTGAGTGAGGTCAGAAAATCCTGCCCTAAATATTCTTTGCTCTCAGAGTGGTATGGTGGCACAGTGGCTAGCACTGCTGCCTCACGGCCCAGAGACCCACATTCGAATCTTGGCTTGGGACACTGGCTGTGTGGATTTTGCACCCTCTCCCCGTGCCTGTGTGAATTTCCTCTGGGTTATTCTGGTTTACTTCCACAGTTCAAAGATTTGCAGGTTAGATTGATTGGCTGTAATAAATTGTCCCCTGGTTTCCCAAGATGTATAAGTTAGATGGACTAGCAATGGGATAGGGTGAGGTGATGGGTCTGGGTTTGATTCTCTGTCAGAGAGTCTGTGCAGAATGGATGGTCAAATGGCTGCCTTCTGCAAAGTAGGAATTTTATGGTTTTATGATCATACCAACTATTTTCAATTTCAATATCTCAGTTGCTATGGTCTTGCAAACATTTCTTTGTGTTTATGGCACAGTGGTGGGGACACAGGATTGATTCCTGGTTTGGGTCACTGTATGTGTGAAGGCTGCATGTTTTTCCCCCGAATGCGTGGGTTTCCTCCGGGTGCTCCGGTTTCCTCTCACAGTCCAAAAGACATGCTAGTTAGACGCATTGGCCACTCTAAATTCTCCCTCATCTTACCCAAAAGGGCGCCAGAGTGCAGCAATTTAGGAATTTTCACAGTAACTTCATTGCAGTGTTAATGTAAGCCTACTTGTGACACTAATAAATAAACTTAAACTTTTGCATAGTTCAAATAATTATGGCTTTCCTTCATCTCCAGAATTATGCACTTTTAAAGTCATGCAATTTTCGCTATCTTTCCCATCAGGTTCTCGCAGCGGAGGATACACAGTGGGAAAATTTCCTCTAGGTGCTAATTGTAGAAAAATCACAAACACATTGTCTAATGAACATTTTACTATTCCATTATACTGAGTGCACAGAGGAAGCCTTCCCCCCAGACTTCATGTTCTATGAAGAAGAAAGAAGTTGCAATTATAAAATCTCTTTCATTTTCACAAAGCAAACCAAAGCACTTCACATTCAATTAATTACGTTTTAAATATTGTCACTTGTCATGTAGAGAATCCGGAGGCAGCAAGCATGTGCAAAGTAAGATCCTGCAGCAATATTTGGTGCTGTAAATCTCAGTGTTGAATGACCAATTCACCTGTTTTAGGTGGTTTTAGTTTAGGATGAATGGATGGAGGGAGAAATTGGACATCATACTATGCAACTGATCCACGTAAGGTCAGTTCAACTAAAGATCAATTTCGGGCGACGTGATATTCCCGGTGGTATTATCACTAGACTATTAATCCCGAAACTCAGCTAATGTCCTGGGGATCTGAATTCAAATCTCACCACGGCAAATGGTGGAATTTGAATTCAAGAAAATATATTTGGAATTAAGAGTCTATTAATGACTATGAAACCATTGTCGATTGTAGGACTATCTGTTCCTTTAGGGAGGGAGATCTGCCATGCTTACCTGGTCTGGCCTACATGTGTCTCCAGAGCCACAGCAATGTGATTAATTCTCAATGGTCTTCTGAAATAGCTTAACAAACTATTCAGTTCAAGGGCGACTAGGGATGAGCAATAAGTGCTGGCCCAGCCAGTGATGCCCATGTCTCATGAATGAATAAGTTTCTTCATCCCAAGAACATCTGAAAAATGGGTTGGACCTGTTGGATTATCAGGGGTTGCTGACAGCCACATGAAACAGCTGTAAAGTCCCTTGCACGTGTAAATGAATGACTACAATCTGTTTTAGACCATTGAAAAATCAGATTGTGGCAAGTCGAGTAGGCCCCAAGACTGCTTCATTTTGGATGCTTCAGCGTGGTGATTGTTCATTTAAGTATTCATGTGCCGTGTAAGAGTCACATGACCTGGGGAATCAATCAGAGAACACAAGGGGGGATCGCCTTGGTTTGCTTGAGTTCCTGTTCCAGAGCTTTCTCGGAAGGTAACTGGCAGCCATGAGGCTGCAAGCCTTTGTATTATAGTTATATTAAGTAAATGTTGCAATTATTATTTACCTAAGCGATGAACATGAATTATTATAATCAGCAGCCCCTGTCACTTAACCAGCGGCCACCAAAGTCATGTTCTAGTGTATGCTTTGCTGTTGGTCTGTAAGGAATAAGAATGATGACAGGCACTGAGAAACAGATCAGAATTCCTGATCTGAAAAAAACAGTACCTCACTCAATGCAACACATCCTCAATAACATCACTGAAGTGTTGGCTAAGATTGTGTGCTGTTTTTGAGATGAGAGTGCTATTGCTGAACTAAGGTGACACACGTGTCACACTGTGACTAACCATTTTGTACTAAAAATGGTCTCTCATTTCTCACTGCTGGAATTAGTAAAGATATGCAGGCATCGGCCTGAAATTTCGCTTGTCATTTGCTCAAATATTGTGCTCTTAATGAATTTTTCAAATTGAAGAAGTATTAAACAACAACAATTGCAATTGTCTCAAGACAGACAGTCTTCTTGTTTGTTCCAATTGACAAAATGAATATTATAAAACTGTATTCTCACTACGCTGTTAGCAATACAAAATAAAAATTCAACAACTAGCGAATATCGAACTATGGTAACCAGCAAGCCACACATATTGAGGGAGTAATTTTCCACCCTCACCGCGCCTGGCACAAATCGCAGTGATCCCGGAAAATAGTATGCAGGCTTAAAAACGGATTGCGCGATCAGCGCCAAACAGCTTGCAATTGTCCCAGTCCCTTTCTACGGCGCAAACCAGATCATAACCAGAAAGGAGGCTGATAAGCATATTAAAAGTAGCATTTAAATACGCTTAGTCCATTCAGTGTTGGATTCTCCCAGCCATTGAAACCCTTAGGCAGTGGGGGTCTTGGCTAAGCAGGACCAATCTGGCACTGCCCACCTGGTAGTGCCAATCTGGCATCGTGGCAGTGCTAACCTAGCAGTACTAGTTGGGGACTGATAGTGTGCCAGAACAGTCAAAGTAAACAAAGAACAAAGAAAAGTACAGCACAGAAACAAGCCCTTTGACCTCCCCCCCATGCCCCCAACCTGTGTGATCATGATTCCCTAACTAAACTAAAGAAAAAACCTGCCCTTATCAGTCCATATAAAGTGTCGAGGAGGTGTGGGCCGGACTGGGGATGGGTCATGAGTGGAGGCTGTGAAGAGTGATTCATGAAGGTGGGTCTTGAACATTGGATCCTGAAGGGGGGCCATGAAAGGATGGGGCACAATGGGGTGGGACATGATGGGATGGGCATGATGGTGGGGGGCATGTTGAAGGTCTTGAAGGAGGTCCCATTGGGGGATCCCAGTCCCCCGAGGCTGGTTATCTGTGTCATAGAGGGGGTGAGGAAACATACCTCCAAAATGACAGGAGAGGTGGGTCCCAAATCATTATAGGGAGGGGGCCTCCCAGTGTACTGTGATACCAGGGAGCCCTTTCAAAAGGATGCTTTACAGCCAGGCTCACCAGATTGTATATGCCCTGCCCCTCCCAGAACCAAAATGCAACTCACTGATCTCCAAACCAACGACTAAATGTGGGATGATTGCAGTCCAGTCCATGCCAGATTGCTCCAGTTTTCTTGTTGTTATGACACTTCATTTTTGGGGAAAATGGTGACCTGAATATCTGCCTGCTGTCATTACTTTCATGTGCCTTGTGCAGATATTCCTGTTGCCAGGCTAATTTTATTTCTGCCTTTCTTTCAGCATCTTGCTCTCTAGTCTACCTCGAGTTTCAGAGGGGTTCTTATTTGCTAATGCTGCTGATGCTGATGCTGCCAGTGTTTCTGACAGATTGATATGCTCCATAAGAAAACACTGCTGTTTTTAGTTGCTTATCCCAGTTAAATTGCTAGGGTAGGCTGAAATTTTCTGATTGCTTTACCAGACATATCACATCAAATAAAAGCAAATTACTGCTTGTTCTGGAATCTGAAACCAAAAGAGAAAATGCTGGAAAATCTTAGCAGGTCTGGCAGCATCTGTAAGGAGGGAAAAGAGCTGATGTTTTGAGTGCAGATGAACCTTTGTCAAAGCAGCTTTGTACTGAAATCACAAAGACAAACCAGGGTTACTGTGTAAGGATAGGGAGAGGAAGAGAAACCATTGCAATTTTAGTTTTTAGTTTTGAATCTAGATGACCCTTTGTCAAAGCTGTTTTAGTCAAAGGGTCATCTCTTTTCTCTCCTTTGAGGTGCTGCCAGACCTGCTGAGATTTTCCAGCACTTTCTCTTTTGATATCACATCCTTTGAGTAAAAGGAAGTTAAAAGAATCCAAGAATATGGATGGCCCCCAGTACTGCTGACAGGATGCTTATCTCTAATCCATAGTTACACAGCCCTCATTGCAGGATGACTGTTTCAACACCCTTTATAGAACCTTTATTATACTATTGCAACTCAATTTATAAAACCTTCATTTTATCATTTTATCATGGTTACCTGACTATCAATTATTGAACCCATATTATTTCATGGCATAAGCGACAAGGGTCAGATTTTCCCTATATTTGACAGAATGCTACAGCAGGCAATTGAAGCCTTTGGTATCAATGGTGGTTTCTCCACTGTATCACTGGGAATACAGAAAAATAAAAGCCAAGGGACAGGCCCCACAACGTAATCCTAGCAGAACCTGCCCTGCCAATAACTTTAGTCTGTTAAGTGCGCACATGTTCATATAATACTCCACACAACAACCTGGAACTGCCCGATGACGTTGTCAGATGGCATTTCCCCCCGCACTATTCCCTGGTACCCTGGCACTGCCTGGGTGATGTCCTCTATCATTGCGCCTGGCATTTCCTGGGCAGCACGGTGACATCGTGGTTACCACTGCTGTCTCTCAGCACCAGCGATCCGGGTTTGATTCCCGGCTTGGGTCATATTCTCCTCGTGTCTGCATGGGTTTCTTCTGGGTGCTCCAGTATCTTCCCACATCCCAAAAATGCGTGGGTTAGGTTGACTGGACATGCTAAAATGCCCTGTAGCATTGGGGGGATTAATAGGGTAAATACATGGGGTTACGGGAATGGGTGGGATTGCAGGCTTGATGGGCTGCATGGTCTCCTTCTGTAATATAAGAATTCTTTGATTCTAAGTTCTCAGGTATTGCCTGGTAATGATCTCTTCCACCCTGAGTGAGATTTTCCATTCCCAAGACCAAAAGAACGGGAAGGGAAAATCCCAGCCCAACGGATAGAATTTTATGTAACTGACACGGATTCTGCCTATTGTTTGGGTAACCCACATTGTTTCTGTCGAGTGAGACCAGACTCTTGACTCTCAGGCACATGACTGACCAGCACTGGGGCCTCCCTGCAATTTAACATGACCACGCTTCCCCAGGAGCAGTGGTTGGATCCTGGGACACAATTATGTGAGAGCAGGATGAGCGGTCACGTGGAAGATATTATGGGAGGGGGGAAGAGGGGCATGTGTGGGGACGGGAAGTTTGATAACAAGAGCAAGGGTGTGGTTTCCAGCAGCAGTACCCCCCCCCCCCCCCCCCCCCCCCGCCACCCCCACCACCTTCTCAATACTGGGTCCCTTGATTAGACACATAACCTTACAATGAAGGTCAACCATGAAAGTTGCATTTAATGCCTAAAACCTAACTAAAGTCTGGTGGGTTCATGATATCAATATTTATTAATGATTCTACTCCTTTTCCACTGAAAGCAAGTGAATTCTGGCACTAGTCTATCCCGGCCTCTGAATTAATCATAGAATATTTTCCCACCGATGTGATGTAGCTTCTCCTTGATTAAGTGGGCCCGGTGCCCATGTTTTCTGCTGTGACGGATTAAATTAATGCCTCTGATCAAGGATCTTTCATTAAAACCTTTATTCTACATGGTTACTGGCTAATAGTAACACTCCTGTTAACTTGGCTATTCTTTTATTGGTTCCACAGCCATTATTCAAATCTGGTACAATTTATGACATGGTGCTTTTATCAACATCATTCCTCCCTTACTGCAATTCAGAAGTCTTATTGTGTTAATGTCCATGGCTGATATTTCTTATAATTCACCCATCTTTCCAAGAGCTAGTTGGATATTATTAAAATTTGACAGCACTCACTCTTGAGTGCCCTCAATACTGCTCCACACTCAAATGATGAGGTCTGAGGAATACCTGAAATGAACTTTGGGCCTCCATGTTTTAAAGATGGCATAGTGAGAGAACGTATTGTCAACAAGTTTGGGCCAATGTTGGCTAACACAGATTAAAACGAAGTCACAATGGAGGCTTGAGGCAGGCATTAAACCCTTGATTCCTATATAAAATGAAATAATAACTGACTCGTGTATAGATAAAGCACACTTTGTACTTTTATTCTTTTTTTTATATTCATTTGTGGGATATGGCCATCGCCAGTTGGTCAGTAATTATTGCCCATCCCTAATTGCCTGAGGGCAGTTGAGAGTCAACCACATTGCTGTGGCTGGAGTTACAAGCAGGCCAGACAAGGTCAGGATGGCATTTTCTACCTTAAAGGACTTATTATTTACAGAAGATCCTTGTCCCTAAAGGGTGGCATGGTGGCACAGTGATGCCTCATTGGACAAGGGACCCACATTCAATTCTGGCCTCTGGTCACTGTTTGTGTGGAGTTTGCACATTCTCCCTGTGTCTGCATGGGTTTCTTCTGGATGCGCTGGTTTCTTCCCACAATCCACCAATGTGCAGGTTAGATGGATTGGCTATGCTAAATTAACCTTAGTGTCAGGGGGATTAGCAGAATAATATGAAGGGTTAGGAGAATAGGGCTTGGGTGGGATTGCGGGCAGTGTCGACCCGATGGGCCAAGTGGCCTCCTTCTGCACTGTAGGGATTTTATGGGAAAACATTCTGTGGGAAATCTCTTATACATCATTCTCAAATTGGAACTGTGTGTATGTTTCTAGCTGGTATTTTGGATCCTCAGGAGACCATATTGTGTCTGAAACACAGCCCAATTTTACACTGTTAAAATCCGATCTCTTCAAAGTATTTGAGGACACTATTCTGTTAAAGATGATTTTGCAAGAAAAGTTTATCAAGATTCTTAATCAAAACACAAAATTAGAATGATTATAAAGGTTTGATTGAATATTTTATCCATTTCACACAATTTTGGACGTTATACAGAGTAAACACTTTTTACATGTTACTTTTCACATTGCTGGCCTTCATCTCACTTCGTCACAACTGTGTGAATATTCTCAGACTGTCTCTCACTCTTTCTTTGCACAGTACAATTATTTGTGCTGTCACATTCATTTATGTGCAATGTCTATGAACTAAAAAAGTTGGATTTGCTTTTTTGTAACAATGGAGTAACAATCATTGAAAATTGTTTTTGTTTTGCTTTCAATGCCATGGACTCATTATTATAGAACAAATAGACATCATTACACGCTTTCTCCCAACAGTAACTGGGGAAATGTCATCATGTGGATAATAGAAAAGCTGACCACTCTATATTGACTTTATCGTGTTGTGGCATGTCTGCAAACTACAGAGAATAGACTTGCTGTCTCAACAGACACAAATTTAATAATTTTTCCCAAGGACGGGAGGAAGAATCCAGACTCTCAAACCAAGGAGCTGTGTATAAAACAAGATAGTGAGCAGCCTTCCCCACGTGCAGACAGTGTACGAAAGAGGATCAATGACTTGGAAACAACAGGAAAGTGAGTCCCAAGCTCCACATTCTGACTTGCCTGGTATTTCCTGCACAGCATTCCTCAGTCACTCCTCTCTCCCCAGGTAACTCCTGACATCCCCCTGTGAAAAGTTTAACATTCACCCCTCATCTTTGAGTCACCCATGCTTCATACTGACCCAAATAGTATATTTGTTAACATACTAACAAATGTTATCCTTCCCTCCTCTCAGCACAATCTATTCCTTACAACTCTCTGCTTTCTAGTCTTGTAGAGGCAAGTGCACAATTTGAAGGAGAGACAGTGAACTGGGGGAGGGGGGAGGGGGTGGGTGGGAGGAGGGGTGTCAGTGGCCCTCAACCAGTGATGACCACGGGCAACGTATGCCCACCTGGAGCACAGGGAAGAAAGTCTTAGTCCAGGTGGCTGCAGGTGTCAGCAGTGACCTCTCGTGAATGTCCGAGCCTCTTGAAACACTGGTGCTCACACATGTTGAGAGAACCGATTGTCTGCCTCTAGATGCTATATTGGTGGTCTTCTCTCTTTTGAGTTGCATCACTGTGACCATTCCCTTTGCCCTCTAAGGAGCCATGTAGCTGAAGAGAAGGCAGCTGATGTTGCTGCTACTGTTGCTCTTGGTTCTATTATCATTGCTTCTGCTCTTGCTGTTTGTCAATGAGGATCTAAAGTAGGGTTGCATGTCCCTATGCTGTGTAATGTTCCTTTGCTATATAAAGTCTAAAGCAGCATTTAGTAAAGTTGCATGTCTCTATGCTATGTAAAATCTAAAGTAGGGTTGCATGTCCCTACGCGTAGTGAAGTCTTGAAATGGAGATGCTGGCATTAGATTTGGGTGAGCACAGTAAGAAGTCCCACAACACCAGGTTGAAGTCCAACAGCTTTATTTGGACCCACGAGCTTTCAGTGCTCCTGAATATTCACCTGATGAAGGAGCAGTGCTCCAAAAGCTTGTGATTCCAAATAAACCTACTGGACTTTAACCTGGTGTTGTGAGACTTCTTACTGTGATGAAGGCGGACAAGACAATGCAGATCACTGTGAGTGAAACGCAAGATGAATGTACTGACTTCCAAGGAATTGGAAGTCACTTATCAAACAGTAAAAGTATATTCTCAGAAGTCCCAGCCTCTCACCTGGGCATGGCTACCCCTAGAACAAAAACAGAAAATGTGGACAATCTCAGCAGATCCGATAGCATCCATGGGAAAGAATAGTGCCAAAGTTTCAAGTCTGGATGACCCTTCATCAGAGCTTTGTTCATGGCTACAGCTAGTCTCTTGCACTGTTTGAAGGCTTCCAAACTTGTCAGTTTCACTGGGTTGATCCAGGCAAATTACACACAGCTTAGGAAACATGTGTGCTGCTTGTTAAAACCAGAACGTTGGGTTAAATCCTCAGTGAATAGTTTAATTATTTACTTGAAGGTTCTATAAGTGCTCTTCGCTCAGCTGCACATCTGTCCTTGTTCAATTTGGAAGCGGGTGGGCTCCTGATGTCAATTTTTGGGACAGATATTCCTTCTGTACCCAAACCCACATCCATTAAAACGCTGCTTAAAGTGTCAGTTTATGGAGCAGAAAACAATTAGAGGAGATAAGTATAAAATAGTCATTAAGACATCTGAGTGTGGATCTTGTTGCCAATGCAGATTTCCATAAACATAGATAAGGGTCATGGGTGGGAACGTTAAGATAGCAGTGCAGGCTCATTGGGCTGAAGGGCCTGTTTCCCGTGCTGTGTTGTTCTTTGTTAATCCTCAGAAAGTAGTTGTTGAGGTGAATAGCATTGATCCATTTAAAGGTAAGCTAGATAAACACACAAGGGAAAAAGGAATGTAAGGTTATGCTAAAAAAGGGTCCTTTGCCTCAGGACTAGAAGCCCCACTCCCAAGACTTACACACCAAATCTAGGTTGATACATCAATGCTGCACTGAGGGGATGCTGCTGTATCAGAAGTGCTCTCTGTTGGAAATTAGATCACCCATCTGCTCTCTTGGGCAGACATAAAAGCTCTTATTTGCAGTTTCAAAGTGCAAAGGCGTTCTCTATTGGTCTCTCAACCTACACATTAGTAAAACAGATTATTGGACTACTTATGACCTCAGTGTTCTTTGTGGAAGATTGCCTTTTGAAAACTGGTTATCACATTTCCTTTTGTTACAATAGGTAACTCAACTTTGAATGTTCTTTATTGGCTATAGAGTGCTTTGGGATGTCCTTTAAGTTCTTTCTTTCTTTAAGTACGCAACAATTGTAGGGCTAATTTCCCAATTGGTCAATCTTAGCTTGGAGCAGCACTCATCAAGAAATTACGAGTCTGCCCTGTGTGGGGTTTTATTTGTTAATTGTTGTTTGGGCTCTTGGTTTAACTTTATGCCCAGAAGTAGTGAATGATGCAAACATAATCCAGCTGCCAGTACAAACACAGTAAGGTATGATTTCTTCTGCTCTAGTTACTGGAGAAAGCAGAGTTCTGGAAATAACTGAGCTTAAAATTTTATGAATTATATATTCTTTGGCTTCAGAATGTAGATGACATGTGTGATATGTGCACACTGCATGAAAAATCAACAGCAAAGAAGCTAATTAAGCTTTGAAAACCTTCAGACACAGAAGGAAGCATAGGTATGTGTGCATTAGATATTTACTATAGATATAAACATATATAGTATGTAGAAGGAGAGAGAGGGATAGAGAGTTTACAACTCTTATTAGGCAGCCAAATGCAGTTTCAGAAGATTAAGTTGTCACATTGGAATTGGGAATGATTATCAGACGCAAAGTGAAGGTGATAGCTTGTCACAATTGTGGGGAAGTGTTTAATTCTCAGCTCTCAGCGTAACAATTCAATAGGATGTGGTGTGTTCTTTAAAGGTAGGCATATATGAGGTTATTTTCAAAACTTCATGCAAAATTCGGTCCATACTTGACCAACATTGAGCATGCATTCGGCAGGTGGTGCGGGTACAGCTCTTGGATGTTGATTCATGGGTTGCCTGGTACCTCATGTCGTAAATGAGTGCTTTATGTGGACCATCTGAAGGGCACCATGACAGCTCAGAGACTATCGATGTGGCTGTGCAGACACTTGGAATTGGGCCGGTGTCTGCGGGAGTTTGCGCGTTCTCCCCGTGGTTGCGTGGGTTTTCTCCGGGCACTCCGGTTTCCTCCCACAACCCAAAAATTCGCTCTTAGGCTGATTGGGAAACAAATTGTCCCTATAGTGAGAATTTTCCATATTAGGAATAATATATATATTATTATATAGGAATAATAAAATAGGATAATGGATTTGCTACTATATAGTTATGATGGCGGCGCGGGCTCGTTGGGCCGAAGGGCCTGTTTCCCGTGCTGTGTTGCTCTTTAAAAAAAAAAGTGGCAAATCAGTTAATTTATAAAGGTGATGTACAGAACTAGAAGTATGGTTGATCCTGATTGGAAAAGACTGGTTTCTCTGAATACATTCACTCAGATCCCGTGCTAATCTGCTATCCAGCTTCTCCCCTAGAGGCATCTAATTTTATCCCAAGCTGCTCTTCCAGTCACAGCCAATTCCATCTCAGACATGATATGGTACTTACCAAACCTGTTGCTACGAATAACCATGGTCACCCTTAATCCTTCCCCGTTCTAAATTATTGCTCCCATGCACAATGTTCCTGCTTCGCCCCCATTATTGTTCCCAATATTTGTCACATTTTCTCTGTATTGTCACCGCTCATCTCAAGATTGCTGTAAATTTGGTCCCAGTACTGCATTCATTTTCATAATCACTGTCACCATTTTTCCAAAATTGCTCAGTGGCACAGTGGCAAGCATTGCGCCAGAGACCCAGCTTCCATTCCTGGCTTAGGTCACTGTCTGTGTAGAGTTTACATGTGCTCACCGTGTCTGCGTGGGTTTTCTCTGGGTACTCTGGTTTCCTCCCACAGTCTAAAAGATGAGCTGATTAAGTGCATTGCCCATGCTAAATTCTCCCTCAGTGTAGCTGAACAAATGTTGGAGTGTGTGGCGAGTAGGGGATTTTCACAATAACTTCATTGCAGTGTTAGTGTAAGCCTACTTGCAATTCTGATAAATAAACTTAAAACTTTTAACACAGAGGGAAATCATTCCCCTCAAGTACAGGCAACTGGTTGATACCGTTATCATTAAAATTAAGAATATCCATTTTGTTCCACCAGGTACTATGAAATTGGGCACCAAATTCTCTGACCTTGCTGCAGTGAATGGCCAGAAAGATTGTGCCCAGAGTATGGAATCATCCCATGACAGAGACATTCCGGGAGCTAGCGATAGCCTGGAGGCTGCTGTACAATTCTTATTAATAAATAACATTTTTGTGTCCACTAATGAAGTCTCTGGAAGTGCATCATTACACTGTCCATATTTTGTTTTACCTTCAGTAGCTGGAAAGTGTTCTTCTGTCTCCAAGCCAGGAGGCTGTAACTTGCAATTACTTTAATTTACTAAATTACTAATTAATTAACTAACCAAATAAATCACTCAGTTTCGACATTGATGGACTGGTGGAATGCCCACAGTACAACGTATTTGAAATGTTGAAATTTGAAGAATACATTGCCAGTCTGGGCACCCAGATCTGTGGTACACATCGACAGCTTTATTTCAGAGGCCAAACTGCAGACGTTGCTGAACAACAGCAAGGAGGAGAGGTACAGTATCTGGATACTTTATTTAGGGGGAAGTAACACTCCTTAGGTTAAGCCGAACTTCAGAGACGGTCAATGGTCAGGAATAAGAAGATGTGACAGGAACATACGGGGATCCAGCACGTGGTGAAGAAGAAGCATCATTCCTTGATGTTGACCAACAGGTATGAAGTATTTGGGCTGGAAAGAGGGGGATTGATTCATGGGGTACTGGCATTATATTCAAGGCTGGGAGCTGCTCCATTAAGGTGACCTCCATTTAAGCAGGAATGGGATTAGTATCCAAGTGCATTGTATTAGCCAGGGCTGCAGTTAGGGGTTTAAACCAAAATGGTTCAGGTGAAGGAAGAAATTAGAAATCCTCAGATAAAAGTATTAAGACTTCAATCAGGCCATTGTGGTTGGTCTATTGGAATATAAACTCCCTGATTAAGGAGTCAATTGGTGGGCCACTCAGGGAGTCTTTTCCTTGTATTTAACTGGGAATGTCAGTTCCTCTGGCACTCCCGAAAATACACTGCTGACTCATAACACACTGTGTACTACTTTTGGAATTGTAAATAAAGAAATTTTGGTGAAGGGACTTCTGCCTCTGAACACTTATTACAAAGAGTTAGACAATGCAGCGCAGAAGAGGTCCGATGGTCCATTGAGTCTGCACCGATACATTAGAAACATCTGAACTCCCGCTAATCTCATCTGCCAGCACTTGGCCCATAGCCCTTAATGTTATGACATACCAAAGGTTTATCCAGACACTTTTTAAAGGATATGAGGCAATCTGCTTCCACTGCCCTTGCAGGCAGTGCATTCTGGGTAAAATGCATTCTCCCTTAACCTCCTATTCCTCACTTTGAACCTATGTCCCCTTGTGACTGATCTTCAACAAGGGGAACAGCAGCTCCTTATCCCTTCTGTCCATGTCTCTCATAATCTTGTACACTTCAATCAGTCACCCTCAGTCTTCTTTGCTCCAACAAAAACAACCCAAGCTTACGCAACCTCTCTTTTTAATTAAATATTCCATCTCAGATGGCATCCTGGTGTCTCACATAGAGCAAGAAGAGCAAACCACAGCTTCAAGCTCTCCTGCCATGATTAAACCCTTTAAGTTTAAAAACTTTATAAGATTTTTTTTGAAGAAAGAAAGAAATAAAACAAATTATTCTTTATCCTTGGCTAAACAATGAACTTCAATTTAATATGGTTTGAAAATATCCACCAGAACTTATTCACCAATCAGCTGTGTCATTGGTCTGATGTTACTTTCTGACCGTAAAGTCTGTGCCCTTTTTTTTGAAGTGGAGATGCTGGTTTTGGATTGGGGTGGGCACGGTAAGAAGTCTCACAACGCCAGGTTAAACTCCAACAGGTTTATTTGGAATGACAAGCTACTCCTTCATTGTGCCTTTTTTTTTGGTCAGAGGAGGAGGAAGGGAGGGAAACTCTGATGTAGAGTTTAACCGCTCCTTGACTCCAACTCTTCCCATTTTTTAGTGGATGTAACTGTGCCAACTTCTCCCAGAATGCTCCTCAGTGAAGTCCCTCTGCCGCCTCTGTTGAATGCTCTTCCTCCTGTTTATCACCGGAGGGATTCTTCTGTATCCCACTTGCTTTTGCAACAACAGAGATTTGGGTAAAGGCAAGCAGGTTGGTGGTACAAAGAGTTTATTCCTAACAGGGCATCTGGGAATATGGTTCATGTGACTAAAGATAGTTAAAAAAAAGTTAAAAGTGCTTTATTTGAAAGTTCTGATAGGTGATTGATTCACAGGCAGGAGCAAAGTGTTAGAATAAAAGATATGCTTTCAAGTTGGTGGGATTCTACCGGTGGTGTGCTACAAAGATTAGTACCGAGGCCTCAGCTATTTGCTATCTGCATTGATGATATCAATAAAAAGATCAAGAATAATGTATCTAAGTTTCCTGATGATAGAAAATTAAGTGGGAATGTGAGATTTGTGAAGAACAGGCTTCAACAAGATACCCACCAGGACTTATGCACCAATCAGCTGTATCCGTTGGTCTCACCTCATTTTCTGAGCTGTAATGTCAATGCCCTTTCTTCTGGTCAGAGGAGGGAGGGAAACTCTAATGTAGTTTAACCCTCCTTTACTCCAGTTCTTCCTCTTCATATTTTTTAAGCAGATGTGACTGCTCCAATTTCTTTCAGAATGCTCTTCACGAAGTCTCTCTGCCGCCTCTACGAAGCTATAGGGAATGTAATGTCTGCTAGCTGGAGAGTTGGTAAGAGCTCTGTTTCATCTCACTGTGAGGAAGGCTCACCATATTAAGTGCTTATAGGACACCAAAGTGACCAAATATGGGCCTTCCCCAGGATTAAGGATCCAGCAATTGCTGGGAAAGTAGTGGCAACTGCTAATAATGTACTTGTCAGGGATCAGTAAGGAACCCAGGCTACAAATGAATGAGGAAAGGATGAGGGTCGTGGGGGTGGGGTATTGCTCTCTGAGAGGGCAGGATAGTGGAAGAAAAGGCAGGGGCTTGGATCTCAGCAGGCCCCCTCCCCATTCCCAATTTGTTCTTGTCAATGAAGGGACCCCTTTTCCCCAGAGCCCACAAACCAATACGACAAAGTTTACTTCTCAATCTCCCCATCTGACAACTGCATCTGACTGAAGAACAGCAGAGGCAGGATGAGGCACTGAAGTGTGCAGTGATTGCTACTCAATATAGCATCCTATATATGTTACGGTACTAGTAACAACAGTTGTATTAGTAATAAGCTTTGATTTAATTTTCAACAAATATAACTCCAGGCTGCATTAGTTCGTACTTATATTTGTATGACTTGCTGCTATTTTTGATTCAAATGACAACATTTTGCAACGTGTGAGATTCAATGAATGAAATGAATTTAATTCAATGAGACGTTTTTTACGAAATTGAAACTTGTTCTCAGTAATTAACGCATTCACAGACAACATCTGGGAATTAGCAGCAACATATTATTTCTGCATAACCATAACAATTTGGCACTACAACACAGCATAAAACTTTTCAAAATCCTTAACCGTTAACATGCTCCAAATCACAATCTGACATTCATTAAACTTGATTGGTCGCATGCCAGATAGACTGGTTTCCATCAGTGACTCTTCAGCTACCTCAACTGGTCCTGCCTGTCACCCTGGACAGAATTTTAACTGTGCCTCAACAGTTTGCTTCATGTGCCACCCATAACAACCTGAGAACCAAACTGAGTTCAGCCTTGGTGGGCTTTGGGCACTAAATAGGCAGTTTCATTCCTACATTTGCTTAACACAACCTTATCAACTTCAAGAGAGGCTGATAAACTAAACATGGGTTTTGTTTATTTGAAGATCAAGTACAGGATTGCTCAGTCAGCAGGTTTACAATAAAGATTCAACATCTATTGTTAGTAGGAACATACAGCAGCAATTCTTTCACATCACATGCTGTTAGCTAAATAGAAACTTCACTCAATAATGTGGGTTACATGGTTGATATTACATGGTTTACTTCATTATTAGCATAATATCTCTTCAAGCAATATCACCATAAACACAAGCTGCAGCTACCAATTGGAAAGCATAGAAAATTATCTGATTCCTATGTTGAGCAGATGATTAGGCTGAGTCTGGTGTAGTAAAGTGGGAGGGTATGGGGAAGGCCTTACATGGGCCATCAGCAGATCAGATATTATTTTGCAGTCACAGGAGGAAGATTTATGAACCCAGAAACTTAAAGTTTCCTTGGTCATTTGTTCACAGAATCATACAGTGGAGCATTGGCCCTTTTGCCCATTGAGTTTGCACCAATACGTGAGCACCATCTAACCCACCTACATAATCCCATTTACCAGCACTTGATTATAGTCTTGAATGTTATGATGTGCCAAAGGCTTACCCAGAAAACAACCTGCCACGCCACCTCCCTCACTATCCCTTCTGTTATCACCTTCCTCACTATCCTGTCTGCCTCACCACCTATATGGAACATAGAATAGAACATAGAACATTACAGCACAGAACAGGCCCTTCGGCCTTCGATGTTGCGCCGACCAATATAAAAAGCAATGACCCTCCAAACTAAACCATTCCCTTCTCTTCCATATACTTATCAACTAACCTCTTAAACTATCTCACTATTCTGCCAGCCTTACCATTTCCCTCACTATCCTGTCTGCCTCTCCACCTCCCTCACCATCCCTCTTGCCTCACCACCTTCCTCACATTGCTCCTGTCTCAATACCTCCCTCACCATTCCTCCTGCCGCACCACTTCCTCACTAGCCCTTCTGCCTCAGCACCTCCCTCACTGTCCTGCCTGCCACACCACCTCCCTCACTATCCCTCCTGCCTCACCACCTCCCTCACTATCCCTCCTGCCACACCACCTCCCTCACTATCCCTCCTCCCTCACCACTTCCTCACTATCCCTCCTGCCTCAGCACCTCCCTCACTGTCCGCCTGCCACACCACTTCCTGCCTCATCACCTCCCTCACTATTCTGCCTGCCTCACCACCTCCCTCACTATCCCTTCTACCTCACCATTTCCTCATATCCCTCCTACCTCAGCACCTCCCTCATTGACTTGCCTGCCACACCACTTCCTGCCTCATCACCTCCCTCACTATCCCTCTTGCCTCATCACTTCCCTCATTATCCTGCCTGCCTCACCACCTCCCTCACTATCCCTCCTGCCTCACCACCTCCCTCACTATCCCTCCTGCCTCACCACCTCCTCTCAGCACAGCTGATTCTGTAAATTCTGATGCTCCCCGCCCACTCTGGGTCCTCACCGGTCAATGTGATCAATGTAACATTGTCCAAATGTGAAGTCACACTTCAGAAACAGATACCAGCTCTCACAGAACTGAGGCTCCCTCAGAAACTCCCTGATTCACTGGTTTTCAGTGAATCGGGCAATCTTCCCAGCTCCTCGAATGATGGCTCGTTTTTTTGCCACCATTAGAGTTCTCCTTCTCTTCCTATGTTCTTATCGGGCAAGAAGCCAGCCAATCAGCTGTTCTCACATGGTTTGTGTAGAGGGTGATCAGGAACAAAGGGAAGTCTGGCCAATGGTTGTGTCATTCTCTTTACGGCGCATCAATTCATAGAGCAGCGGAATTCTCTCCCTACGCATGTGAGTGACGGTAAGTGCAGGGCACTTGATGGATTAGCACATGACCATGCAAGCATGCAGCTTTAAGGAAACTTAGATCATCAATATCCTGACCCCTTTCCCAGTAAGATAGCTGGAAAGAAGGAGGCCAGTTAGCTAGATGGCTGGTGTATGGATCAGTTAATCACTTTTAGCAACGTTCTTGATCCCCATTTTGACAGTTGCAAACTCAATTCCTACATTCACACCCCATTCAAAGAACAAAGAACAAAAAAAATTACAGCACAGGAACAGGTCCTTCAGCATTCCAAGCCGGAACCGACCATCCTGCCCGGCTGACTTCCCCATTGTTTGCCATTTTAACACACAATCCTGCTATCATGCCTAAATGCCAGTCCTTGGCCTGCTGCAATGTTCCAGTGAACTCAACACAAATTTGAGGAACAGCATCTCATCTTTCAGCTAGGCACGCTACAAACCTTCCGGTTTCAACATATAATTCAACAACTTCAGATGGTTAGCTCTATTCCATCTCAGCTGCCTTTGTTTTGCATAGAAACATAGAAGATAGGAGCAAATGGAGGTCATTTGGCCCTTTGAGCCTGTTCCACTACACATTACGATCATGGCTGATCATCCAACTCAATAGCCTAATCCTGCTTTTTCCCCATAACTTTTAATCCCATTTGCCCCGACTGCTATATCCAGCCTCAAGTATATTCAATGATTTGACATCAACTACTTTCCCATGGTAATGAATTTTACAGGCTCACCACTCTTAGGTGAAGAAATGTCTGCTCACCTCTGTCCTAAATAGTCTACCCCGAATCCTCAGACTGTGACCCCTGGTTCTGGCTCCCCCACCATCAGGAATATCTTTCCCACATCGAGTACTGTTGGAGTTTTATCAGTCTCTATGAGATTCCATATGATCCCCCCATCATTCATCTGAACTTCAGTGAAAACAATCCTAACCTAGTCAATCTTTCCTCTTACATCAGTCCTGCCATCCCCAGAATCAGCTAATTTTATTTATTTTTTAACTGTTCTCCACATTTTATTTCTTTATTGTCTTCCTTTATTTTTCTTTCCCCCTCTATCTCCCTACTTCATTCACCCTTCCTTTTCTTACCTTTTCTTCACATTTGTTTCCCCTTTCTTCCCATGTTCATAGTAGAAAATCATGCCAATTTGCCATGACTCGCCAATAATTGCCAAGGGCCTGCCTTCTGGCAAAGAACTCACAAAGAAGAAGAAAATGCAGGAGAGAGTTCGGAGGACCTGCTCACTTTTGTGATAATGTAGAGATGCCGGCGTTGGACTGGGGTAGTAAGAAGGCAGTAAGAATCTAGCAACGCCAATTTTAAATCCAACCGGTTTATTTGATAGTAAATTTGCGAGCTTTCGACACTCTGTCTTCGTCAGGCAAATGCAGTGTTCTGGTCTGCAATAGCACACATATCAACACAGACAGTCACAGATTGCTGATTAGAATGCGAATCCTTACATCTAACCTGCTATTCAAGTGTTAAAGTGGCTAACAATGTGTGTGAAGGGAATCCTGAGCATTGGTTAGAGAATTGTGTATTTTCTCCAGACAGCACAGTAAGTGAGGTTTTTTGCTAACCCAGGCAAGTTACGGGGGTTACAGATAGTGTGACATGAAGCCAAGATCCCTATTAAGACTGTCCTCATGTGTGCGGAACTTGGCTATCAGTCTCTGCTCAGCAACTCTGCGCTGTCGTGTGTCACGAAGGCCCCCTTGAAAAACATTTACCCGCAGGTCGGAGGCCAAATGCCCATGACTGCTGAAGTGTTCGCCCACAGGAAGGGAACTGTTTTGCCTGGTGATTGTTGAGCGATGCTCATTCATCCGCTGTCGTAGTGTCTGCATGGTCTCCCCAATGTACCATGCTTCGGGACATCCTTTCTTGCAACGTATTAGGTAGACAACGTTGGCCGAGTTGCAAGAGTATGTACATACTGTGCTGTCTGGAGAAAATACACAATGATGTATGAGGAGAGATTGACTAGGTTAGGATTGTTTTCATTGGAGTTCAGATGAATGAAGAGAGATATCATACAGACTTTAAAAATTCTGGCAGGCCGAGAGAGGTAGATGCAGGGAGGATGTTCCCAATGATGGGAAGTCCAGAATCAGGGGTCACAGTCTGAGGATTCAAGGTAGAACATTTTGATGGAAGTGAGGAGACATTTCTTCACCCAAGGAGTGGAGGACTTGTGGAATTCATTACCACAGGAAGTAGTTGATGCCAAAACATTGAACGTATTCAAGAGGTAGTGGGATATAACACTTGGGGCGAATGGGATCAAAGGTTATGGGGAGAAAACAGGATTAAGCTATTGAGTTGGATGATCAGCCATGATCATAATGAATGGTAGAGCAGGTTTAAAGTGCCAAATAACCTCCTCCTGCCCTTATCTTTTTTGTTTCTATGATTCTCCAATAATTGCAAATAATTCTCCAAAACTGTCTTTCAGACAGAGAGCTCACGAAGAAGGAGAAATTGCAGGGGAGAGTTGGAGGAGCTGCTCGCTTTTGAACATAGAACATAGAACAATACAGCACAAACAGGCCCTTCAGCCCACGAGTTGCACCGATCACATCAACCAATCCACAGACCTATCTATAACCCCCTATCCTATTCTTTTCCATATACTCATCCAGAAGTCTTTTAAAAGACCCCAGTGAGTTTGCCTCAACAATCTCCGATGGCAGTTGGTTCCATTCACTCACCACCCTCTGAGGGAAAAACCTACCCCTCACTATCTTGTGATAGTCACACAAGAGAACTCTTTCTCTGACCCTTTCAGAGTCAATGTTAATGTTGTTGAGAAACCGAAGATGTAGTTTGTTTCAGGTAAATTTCAGGATTTAGCAGACCTGACAAACAGGTCTCTTTATCCAGAGAATCATTGTTAAATGTAAAGATCCTTTCAAAGAGACCCCAGGTTCACAGATAGCATAAGGTAATTTAAGAGATCTTATACTTCAATAACCATCTCCAACAAGACAGAATCTAATCATGTTCCCTTGACATTCGTAGAATTCCTACAGTGCAGGAGGAGACCATTCAGCCCATCGAGTATACACCAACAACAATTCCATCCAGTCCCTATTCCTGTAACCCCACATATTTACCCTATAACCCCATGCCACAAAGGGTCAATTTAGCATAGCCAGTCAACCTAACCAGCACACCTTTGGAGTGTGGGAGGAAATCGGAACACCCGGAGGAAATCCATGCAGACATAGGGAGAAAGTGCAGACTCTGCACAGATAGTGACCCGAGGCTGGAATTAAATGTGGGTCATTTGCACTGTGAGACAGCAGCACTAACCATTGTGCCACCGTGCCATCCAAAATCTCAGTGAAATACTTTTGAAATGAGTCACTGTTGCAATATAGGAAATAACAACAATCAATTTGGGAAGCCCCCCAAAACAGCAATGTGATAATAACCAGATAATCTGTTTGTGCGAGATGATGAATGAGGAACAAACATTGGCCAAGGCACCTGCTCCACTTCAACATACAGCTATTGGATCTTTCTTACTCACCTGAGAGGATAGATGGAACCTCCATTGAATGCCTCATCTAAAAGATTGCCTCTCTGACAGTGCAGCATCTCTTCCGTGCTCAAGTTTTTAACCCGTATTTCATAATCCCAAGCTGAACTGCAGATGTCAATGTTTGTTGCATTCGGTTTTTTCAGAAAAACTTAACTCGAAACGGAGAACAAAAATTGAAATGAAGGCTGGAGTTTGGAAAGAATAGTGACCTTGATATTTAATCTGCAGTAGGAAGAGGATCACAAATGATGGAAGGTTTCACAAAGAAATTGACATTGTAGCACTCGTCCTGCAGCTGACTGTGATACAAATGAATCTTCGTCATGCCCCATCACTTCCTGTCTGATAGCTTCAGCCATTACTTCTCTTTCCTTCTCAGAGATGCCTGTCTGAAAGTCTATTTTCACAGCAAAACATACAGTGCACAAGCTATCACTATTCTAAACACTGGAGCTTGGAGCATACTGCAAAAAACCTGCTGACCTCTGAAGGCACTTGAATCTTCATTTCAACATACCAATAGTTTGCTCCATCCTTATTTGAACCCAGATGTGACCCAATGCTTCTCTTTCACATCAGCTTACTATGGTGGGGTCAAGAGACATGGGAGCATTAGCAAACATTGGCACCAAGTGGCTTTCGATTAACTCACACTTATTGTTAAAAGGAGCAAGGACTTAAGGCTCCTTCAGAATAAAGGAACTTAAGCAGTTCCCTGCAAACACAGCATTAATGGAAGGTGTGATGCTAGTTATATAATCAAGAAACAAAATCCCTTAGCAGCTAATTAAATGGTGAGGATGGATATATCACTGCACAGACACAGTGAGTGGATTGCTCCAACAACTTGAAAGAAACTTTCAATTCTATTAAAGTTAATAGCTTTCTCACTCACTTACCTGCCTCCAGGGTCAAACTGAGATGAACTGAGGCACTCGGACACACAAGTCATTTGTGCTCTTACTAATGAAACAATGTGATTCACATTAACTAACTTGACACAAGTCAGCAGTATGATGCAATAATCAAATGTTATATTCAGAATTGCTCTCTCCTGTGCTGGACCCTCAGCCTTCTTCTTGCTGTGTTCTGCAATTTATTCTTTTAGGGGAGAAAAGGTGTTCATAGAATCCTTACAGTGCAGAAGGAAGCTCTTCACCCCGCCAAACCTGCACTGACAACAATCCCAACCGGAACCTATTCTTGTAACCCTACATATTTACTGTACTAATCCTCTTGACACTAAATTTAGCATGAACAATCCACCCAACCTGCATATCTTTAGAGTGTGGGAGGAAGCCGGAGCACCTGGAGGAAACCCATGCAGACACAGGGAGAAAATCCATACAGTCACCCAAAGCCAGAATTGAGGATGGGCCTCTGACGCTAACAGTGCTAGTCACTGTGCCACCCTGAAATGAAGCATCTGGAAACATGACGGCAATGATTTTGTTGGAAATGAACATCATGGCCTGTGTTCACAAGGTACCTCTACAAAGGTTTCCAATCTAGCCTGGTGTCCCTGTTTGAATGACAGCTGATCTACTCACTCTGCTCCTTCAGGTGACAAGGTAGGTAAAAGGAATGCATGGGGGGATTTCTTTCAGGCACAGTGGCATAGAGGGTGGCACAGCGACTCAGTGGTTAGCACTGCTGCCTCACAGTGCCAAGGACCCTGGTTCGATTCCTGGGTTGGGTCACTTTCTGTGTGAAGTTTGCATGCTCTCACCTCTGTCTGCGTGGATTTCCTCTGGGAGTTTCGGGTTTCCTCCCACAGTCCAAAGATGTGTGGGTTAGTTGGATTGGCCATGCTAAATTGCGTTTTAATGTCAGGGGGACTAGGGTAAATGTAATGTGGTTGACTCTCAACTGCCCTCTGAAATGACTTAGCAAGCCGTTCAGTTGTCATGTGGACTATAATGTATTCAGAAGGCAGCTCAGCACCATCTTCTCAAGGGCATCAAGCGAGGGACAATAAAAGTCCCATAAATAAATGAATAAAGGATTTGCCTTAGTCTGCAGGTTTATGGGGATATGACCTGGGTGGGATTGTGTTCGGTGCAGACTCAAAGGGCCAAATGGCTTCTTTCTGCACTGTAGGATTTTCTGATGCTGAGACACAATGCTCAAATTGTGCTCAATTGAAATGAATGCTTCCAAGCACAAAAATCCCAAGATGCAGTCTGATTAACTTTTTTAACCCCAGAAACACCAAAGCAAGAAGAAATCATAATTTGAAAAATAATGACAGAAATTATTGGAAAACCTCAGCAAGTTTGACAGCATCTGTGGAGAAAAAATTGAGCCAACGCTTCAAGTCTGGATGACCCCTCATTGAAATTTCAAAAATGCTGGATAACATCAGTTTTTATACTTTCCCTTCAAGAAATCCCTTCTGAATACATCAGTAGCTACTTGCAGAACTGCCTGTTAGAGTCATAGAGGTTTACAGCATGGAAACGGGCCCTTCTTGGATTAGCGAACACCTACGCTAATCCAATTGCCAACATTTGGCCCATATCCCTCATGCCCATGCAATTATCTAAATACTTTTTAAAGGATAAAATTGTACCCGCCTCTACTACTACCTCTGGCAGCTTGTTCCAGACACTGACCACTCTCTGTGTGAGAAAATTGTCCCTCCGGACACTTCTGTATCTCTCCCCTCTTACCTTAAACCTATACCCTCTAGTTTTCAACTCCCCTACCTATGGGAAAAGATATTGACTATCTTGTCTAAGCCCCTCATTATTTTATAGACCTCTATAAGGTCACCCCTCAGCCTCCTATGCTCCAGAGAAAAAAGTCCCAGTTTATTCAGCCTCTCCTTATAACTCAGTCCATCGAGTCCTGGGTAGCATCTTAGTAAATCTTTTCTGCATTCTTTCGAGTTTAATAATATCCTTTCTATATTAGGATGACCGGAATTGCACACAGTATTCCAAGTGTAGCCTTACCAATGCCTTGTACGACTTCAACAAGACGCCCCAATTCCTGTATTCAATGTTCTTAACATTAAACAACCAGGATTCATTCCAAGACCGAATTCTAAGCCATTCTGCACAAAATGAGACACCACAACCGGCAATAAGATGAATATTCAACCAATCTGTTCCAATCATCTACGACACCAGTGAATTATTTCTCAGCAATAATATTCTTCACATCACACTGAGTAGTGAACCTGACATTAAGCAAACAACAGTGACTTTTTATATTTGATTTTGATAAGTGGCAGCAAACCTGCCAGTCAAACATCAAAAAGATGATATCGTGGTAACTGCTTTCAGGAGTCAGATAATAAAAGCCAAATATTGCTGTTGGAGAGTGATTCAAGAGTTAACTGAGCATCTCTTCAGCTTTTTGATTGTCAGCAAGCATGTTTGTTAACACAAGATTTCATTATTTTTGGGACCAGTGATAAATTCATCATAATGCCCATTCAGTGGGCTGTTCAATTGAGTGGCAATATTAATAACGAGTGCTAACATCTGTCAGCAATGTTAAACGGCCATTTAAACCTCTGTGGTAAAGCAGGGGAAAGTAGGGCAGCTGGTAAACATTGCAATTTTTCAGTGCAATGGAAGCTGTAAGGCAGCAAAAGGAAGCGTGATGACCAGCTAGTGAAGGAGGGAGAGACCAGAAAGAATAATAGTGACCACTGTGCAGTGCATCATCAGATACGGGAGAAAATACACACATTTTTCAAAGCTATCTCTGCTACTTGGTAACTCTGTAATCGTAGGAGGATGTGAAATTGGTCTTCAGTAATATCACAAAATAGGTAGGAGTGAATTGCCAGCTCTTTGATTTGATTTGATTTGATTTATTAATGTCACATGCATTAGTAGACAGTGAAAAGTATTGTTTCTAGTGCGCGATACAGATAAAGCATACCATACATAGAGAAGGAAGTGAGAGAATGTATAAAGTCATAGCTAGGGTGTAGAGAAAGATCAACTCAATGGAAGGGAGGTCCATTCAAAAGTCTAATGGCAGCAGGGGAGAAACTGTTCTTGAAATGCATAGAAAAGAAAGCAGGTATGGTGCAAATTGGTTGCTAATTTGCTTTCAGCTGCCTTTGGTCACTGCCCAAGATTAATCTCAGCTCCCAAGCTGAGACTAATGCAGACTAAGACAAATCACTGTGCTTTCTGTTCACTTAATTGTGGGACATTTATTGCCCATCCCTATTTGTCCTTAAGAAGATGGTGGTGAGCTGCCTTATTAACATGCTGCAGACCATGTGACAACTGAGTGGCTGACTAGGTCACTTCAGAAGGCAGTTGAGAGTCAACCACATTGTTGTAGCTCTGGAGTCACATGTAGGCCAGGCCAGGGAAGGACAGCAGATTTCCTTTCCTAAAGGACATCAGTGAACGAGATGTGTTTTTCCAACAGTCAACAATGGTTTTATAGTCATCAGTAGATTCGTAATTCCAGATATTTTCCCCAGAACATTAGATTAATAGATTAATAGTCTAGCAATAATACCACTAGGCCGTCGCCTCCCCTGCATTACCACAGCTTAAAAAAGTCACATGTAAAAAGATTTGCCCAGCTAAACTTTAAATTATTTTCTGCTGAATTATGTTATTGGATAAAAAGGGCTTACCCAGTACAATATAGGCATGACTGAACTAGGAAATGAATACTCGATATGAATGGCAATGTATATGTGAAAGGAATGGAGCAGGTACACCCTGCCTGAGAGACAGCAAAATCAAACAGAGAGACTCCAGCTCTTTCTAATCCATTAAGTCCTGAACCAGTTTGCCTACTGATTTGCTGTAAAGGTGGTTTACTTGTAACTATCAGATCCTGAAAGCTCAGAGACACAGTGGTCTCCACGTTCTGAAGCTGCAATTCATTCATGTGCTGTATTCCAGAACTACAGCCTGTGCTCTGCTGAATTGGAGGCACTGATCAGTTCCTGGCCATTTGTAGCTGGGGATCTTTTGTCATTGAAGTTGCTGCTCCCTCCCTTGTTGACCTACATGAAAGACAACATTTCCAAGCAAGCTGCCACCTATGGCACTTGCTTCTTCTCTCCTCTGCATCAGCTCAGGGACCATTCCTGGGGAGGGTAGGGGGAATTAGATTATGGCATTAAGGGTATGGCACCAAATTATTCACTGAATATGAGGGACGGGAGGAGTTGAGAGCTCATCGGGATATAGCACCTTCCCAGTGTAGGCTGAGGATAAGGCTGCAAATGGCTTTGGAGTGGTGGAGTCCAGAACGTATGGGGTGATGGACTGAAGAAAGGATATTTGAAGAGCATTATATCTATGTAAAGGTGAAAGATCAATTTCCAAGGATTTATGGCAACTGAAATGTATAATTCTGCTGCCAACGAGGATAAAATCTCCTGCTCCTCTTTCTTCCTATCATTTTTATCATCATTATTCTCCTCCTGTGCTTCCCATTACTATAGTAGATCTGCAAAAAAGGAAGGATAGAAAAGAGTGGCTAATCAATACTCATTGAGTTTAAGGAGATAAAGAAAGGGTTTGGAAAGTTCCATCTGAAAGGTCCTTCAGAGAGATGCCAGGTAACAATATACTTTATTATTTATTAACCTGGCATCAGCAAGATACTATCAAATCTGCCATTGTCTGCAACAAGTGTTGAGTCCATGATCTCCAGGGCCTTATCTTTGAAGAGGCAGAGGATTTAAAGATGGGGTTGCCCCCAATCCACTTTCCAACTCCCCCCCCACCCACACTCCAACCCCCCCCAAACCCTCCTCCCTCCCAAGATGATCTGTCTTTGGCAGGAGCTATGTGTTCATTTTGTTTTGAGGAAAGATAGAGTGAATGATGGTAAAGTTAGTGGTTAGGGCTGTGGGACTGGTGAGGATACTGCTGATTTGGGCATTGGGGGGAAGGATCCAGAGCAGGCGTAAACTGTGGGCAGGGTGAGGAAAGGGGTCCAATGTTGGCATTGACTGTTTAAGGTTGAAGGGGTGTTAGGGGTCCAACAGACCAAAAATCATTCTTTGGGGGTGTGGGGTGGGGAAAGGGAGTCAATGCAATGCCAGCTTTGATTGCGCTGGGGGGGAAGATGGAGGATATCAGCCTTGATCACAATGGGAGGGGGAGCCTCTGACACTTCCATGTCTAGTGCGGGGGGAGGTTATTTTCTTCTCTGATCCTTTAAAAAAGGCACTCAATCTCAGTGCAGCCAGCTTTGCTGGTGTGTTTAGGCCCCTGCCCCTTAACATGATGGCATAAAACATGCTCCATTTTTTTCTGGACAAAGCGCCATAAGATCTGGTGTGATATGGGATTTCCCTTACATTTTGCTATGTTTTGGGAAGATTCCGCCCATTAACTTTGTGACTTCCCAGATGCTGCCTGACCTGCTTGGTCTTTCCAACATTGTCTATCTGTATTTAAGAGGTAAAGCTTGTCTTTACTATAGCATTATGAAGTGCTTTCAGACCTTCTTTAAAAATCGGGGAGACAAGCGAAGGAAAATGTGATGTCAAGGTGAAACAGCATCAAAAACAGAGAGAGGGAGAGAGGGAGAAATATCAAAGCTGAGGCAAACCCAAGCGGCTCACTTCAAACCCTTCAGATATTGTCATAGAAGTGCTTTGGCTTGATCACTCACTGTTGTGATCTGTGAGAATGATGCACAGAAGGAAGAATGGGATCAAAGGAGGAAATAAAAGCAATGGAGAAGAGAAAGACAAAGATGAGTGTTTTTTATTCATGGTGAGGTGTGAATCTGGGACACTCAGTAGCTTTAATCATCATTTTTTAACTGGCTGAATGCTTTCAAGTTCACTGAACTCTGCACTTATGCAGTTATTGGCCAGGCACACGTTTCACAGACCAAGGAATCCACCAATACAGACATTAAAAAAAAAGACTTTTCGACATTCTGGCTTTTAAGGGAAAGGCCATACATTCCCAAAGGATCTGTGGTTCAGTGCTGGAGAAGGAGCTGACACTGCATTAGGGACCCCCAGCTGCAGTCACAGCTTAAAAGCCCTTTTTGACGGCATGATAGCGAATAGTATACAATTGTAATTAACTCAAGAAGGGGAAGTAATAGAATTGCACGGATTGGAATGGGAACTGTGCTCTTTGACGGGCTGTTTTGATAGATGCAATCATTAAAAGTCATTGGCATCAAAGCATGAAAAAAAACAGAAGCAAAGCGCCGGCGAGGCAGTAACACTGGATTGCTGTCCATGGTGCTAAAAGGATAGCGCAGAAACTAAGTAATAAAACTTTAATTCTCATTTAATTTTGGCATCGAGAAGAGGCAATATCAGAAAAGCGGGTTCGATACAACAGACCACCGACAATTTGAACAGTGCTGTTTTAACAAGATTAAAAATGTCCCCAGTTTTTTTTCACCAGCTTTCTCCAGCAGATTAATCTCGGTGGAGAATATTTTGACATTGCACCATAGCGCGGAGGGAGAAGCATTGGTGGGCGATGTGGAGCATTGACTGCCTTGTCAGAATGAAGTGGCTGTTCATTTTACAGAAGAAGCGTCACATGCTCAAATTCACCTTTACCATCACGTGGGGATGATTCACCTCGGTGAAAGGTTCACTTTGACTGTTTTCCAAGGGAGAAACACAAGGTGTGCCTCCACAGTGGAATTAAGGCAGTCGTTTTAATTCCGTGCCAACCTCGTTCGCTAATTAAAGAGGAAGGCTGCGGGGAGGAGAGGGGAGCAGGAGATGCTGCCTAGACGGCAGTCTCTAATGAGGACCCGACACCCCTGGGAGCTGCTATTGAGAGCAGAGTGAGCTCGCTTTGCTGCTTTCTCTGCCACCACAGACACCGATCCCCTTCCCTCCATCGATGGGCCCAGCCAAAAGCTGTCCAGAGTGCTGGCATGTTGATCACACGGTCAGTAAATACCTGCAGACTGCACACAGACCGAAACACGAGAAGGTAGGCTGCCTTTTTTTTTCTCTAAAATAACATTCAGAATCCTTGATTAATCCGCAGTTAGTTTCGGGGGCTGAAGCAGCTGAGAATTGTAAGCCTGCCAGTACTTATTGGGGAGGGGTGAGTGCTGAGGGAGGGAGCTGGGGGGAAGGCAGGCGGGGGAGGAGAGATGATGCCACAAGACAGAACGCACAGAACCTGCTGCATCTGAGAGGGAAAGGATGAGAAAGCACCCCTCTGCTCCAGGAGGAAACCATTAGAAGATGCTGTGCTTTATTTGTTATCCTCCCCTCTTCTTGCCTGGGTGAAACACCATGTGCAAAGAAAGCTGGCTGGCGAACTGGAGGTGATTGTATTAGGGCTGTGCCGTTTCCTTCGGTGTTTTAAAGTGGGTGAAAAGGATCCAGCTGTCATTTTAATGGACTGAGAAGCAGGGTGTAATTTACAGCAAAGCTTCCCCCCCCCCCCACCCCCGGTTTCTTTCTATGGATGTGGATAAGAGGAAGACAGCACCTGTTCTCAATCTGAGCTAAACCCAACAACAAAGAATCCAAGGACAATTTTTTTTGCACGATAAACAAACCTAGAAAGGGGGTGGGATGGGGGGGAATAATCAACTTGTCATTTTTCCTGCTTGCTTTTGGCGCACTACGGGAATCGACAGGACTTAATGCAACGTTCTGCAAGGATAGATTGATTTGAAAAGTGTTGCTGGAACAGTGACCACGTTTATAGTATTGGAGAGGAAAATCCTTCAAACTGCACTGAGGTGATCCACAGGGAAGGAGAAGGGCTTTCTTTCAAAGTTCATTTTGTTTAATGCCAACATAGCAGACAGTGGTCTAACAGCTGCCTCCCTTCGAATATCTCAGCACATGTGGGTATGTTTGCTGATTCTTTATTCCACATTGTCTGTGTGTGTGTAATTTGGTCCTGTGCTTGTTGGATTTCAATTAACCGTTCGAGAGCTGCAATGGCATTTCAGCACTGAAGTAAAAATTAACATAGATCAAGGTCATTATTCCATTGCTGGTTCCAGAACTACAACATTACAGAAATAACATCATTTTTTTTTAATTGACTTACTGCTTTCTGTGCACCTTTTCTTTTATTTCATTCTCAAAATCAAATTGTTCAGGTAATAGATGTGAAAGGAAGTGTGTGTGCTATTAGAACAAAAAAAGGCCCTTCAGAGCTCAGAAGGTTAAGTGGAATGAATTCTCCCTCTTAACCAGTGACTATCTATATAGCTGGTACCGTGAGTGCAAATCTGAAAAAGGTACTAATTTTTTTTAAATTAAAGTAATCACCATGTATTGCCTTCACAAGTTACTTCTTTATTAATAAGCCAATAATTTCTATTAATAATTAATTATGGCTGGCAAACTGAACACAGCATATTTCTACATAGTTTATTAATCATTTATGTTATAGTGGCAGAGTCGACCAGTTTTTGACAAGCACCATAACTTCCTCCTGGAATCATTCATTACACATTCATCCAGAAACTCAGTCCATCCGTTAAATGGGATTGCAGTCTGTGATGCCGAGTCTTGTACATCCTACATGTAATTCTGACATTTGTTGTAGAATCCATTTTGTTTGCCGTATGTGCAATTTATTTTGCAGCCATTATGTCACATGAAAGATGCCTTATTTTGAGTGTGCATTAAAAATACTCTTGCTTTGCCCTTGGATTTAACCAGAAAGTGCACTTGGAGTCAATTCTCCCTGGAGTGCCATGCAGAAACTACATGCACGTGTATTCATGGTATCCACAGCAAGAATGAAATCAGCTTGCCCACATTTTCTTGTTTTTGATTATGAGCACTCTCTGCACCCCTCAAGAGGGATAAATGTGATTCCGAGAGAGACAGTGATTTCACATCATTGCCTCAGAGTGCCAGGAACTGGGGTTCGATTCCCATCTTGAGTCACTATCTGTGCAGAATCTGCACATTCTGCCCGTGTCCGCGTGGCTTTCCTCCGGGTGATCTGGTTTCCCTCCACAGTCCAAAAGATGTGCTGGTTAAATGCATTGGCCATGCTAAATTCTCCCTCAGTGTACCCAACAGGCACCAGAGTGTGGCGACTAGAAGATTTTCACAGTAACTTCATTGCAGTGTTAATCTAATCCTACTTGTGACATTAATAAATAAACTTCAAAGAAATGGTTATTTTGCCTATCCTGTGCATGCAACTGGAGCAACGGGCAGTGTCGAGACTAATCTCAAGCTTTCTCTTCACTGGCCCTTTCTGATCAAGCTAAAATTTAAACATCTTCCAATTTCTATTTAAAGAAGTTTCTGAACATTAGATTCTGATTTTTGTGGGAGTACGGGTAATTTTACTGGGAACTTCTTATGGTTTCATTTCTTGCGTGTTAGCAATGAAATGGAATCAAATCTTATAGCAAATACTCATCGTAACTGTTTAAACCGGTGGGTTGACCCTGTGTGTGACACGCTGCAATGGGGGATTAGACTTACACAACAGACAGCGAAAATAAACCTTTAAGTCTAATTAGGAAACATTTGACTTTCCTGCTAATAGCTGTGATGAGTAATTTGAACGTGCCTGCTGTTTTAATAGAGTTACTCTCTCCACATTACACAGAACGTGCTACTCCGTTTCGCATCTGCTTTTTGAAAGAAGATGACTTCTAAGCAGGAAGATGCTGCCTTGAACAATTTCCTCCAGTTCATTGAAGACAAGGGACTGAGGGCTTATGATGCTTTGGTGATTCAGAATGCCTCAGACATTGCTCGTGAAAATGATCGCATGCGGAATGAAACAAATTTGGCATATCTCAAAGAAAAAAGTGAAAGAAGACTGAGGCAAGAGGAAGCAATAAAACGGTAAATATTAAAATACATTTTGCATCTGATGACTAAGTGGGGTAAAAAAAAGTATATTCCAATGTCAAAGACATTTATGAAATAGTAGTGAATGCCCAGCAAAGATGCCCACTGTAAGTCATAGAATTGTAGATTCTAAGAAACTGCACATAAGGGGGCCTTTAGCCCATCATGTTTCTGCTGGCTAAAAGAACAGCCATCCACTCTAAGCTCATGTTTCAATCGATATCCTTGCAGGCTATGCAATTCAAGTGCATTTCCACATACTTTCTTAGTGTGTCCCTGTCTCTCCCACTCTTTTAGACATGAGTTCCAAACACCCACCATTTGGAACTAATTCTCCTCAATTCCTTTCTAATTCTTCCGCTAACTACTTTAAATGCCTGTCGTCAGTTGTTGACTCATTTGCGAAGGCAAATAAGTCCTTCCTTTCCCCTTCAGGCCTTTATAACAACAGTACATTGTTCACTGGCATCACACCTGTGGCCAGAGAATTGGAAAATGATGGGCCAAACCGCTGATATTTTCCCTGTGGCTTCATTCACTAGCCTTGGACAGATTTTATCTAGTTGGAGGACATGGGGTTGAGTTTCCTGTGAATCCAACACAGCCTCCCACCCTACTTGCCAGCTCCCCCTTCCCCACGACCTGAAGTGGGAGATAGAATGCAATAGGACGTTTAATAATCGGTTTCAAACTGGCATAAAATGGTAGGATCATTACTCCTGGCCATCATGGCAGATCACAATTCACCTGAGATCAGCGTGAAATGTATTCCTCTTATGGGATGCAGATGGAGGCCCGACTGGAGTTGCCTTCCACGCCCAGTTGTTCACAATGCCAGCAGGAAATCAAATGTATCCAGAACATGTCTGGACTGATGTGGTGTGCAAAATTTGGGATTTAGAAAGGAATGCAGCTGTCTCCAGCATTTGCGATGGAGGCCTCACAGCACTGGCTAAGGGAGGGGCATCTATGAAATGGATCTCCCAGCTTTAGTGTCTTCAAAGACACCCACTTTCCTTCTTCCGATTATTCCTGGAGATCCATCTTCTATCTTCATGAGTTCCATTTTCTATCTTCAACGGCTTGTCAGTTATGTCCAGATTCCTTTTCAAGATGGTGCCTGGATATGATTATGGGGCACAAATACCCAGCTCACCCTGCCATGAGGAAGATCACAAAACACTCCCATGCATATTTAATTAGGCTGGGGCACACGACATGGAACAAATTCCTAGTGGCCTCTGCTGCAGGAAACACTCCCCGACGCCACCCCTGCTGTGGACTCAGTCCTAGATGGGAAAATTCCGTCTACGGTATGTGGTACAAGGACTGGAACATTAAACCACATGGCACACAATATCATCTTTGGCTACTGAGAGTGTTAAGTGTAATGGGTCTGTTCATTTAAAGCTACAAGATCCAGTGCTAATAAGTATTAACATTATGAGGTCAATTAGAGGTTTCTTATGGATTAATTAGGGGTTAATTATCTGTTAGTTGAGAGCTTCTTGCCTACTTGTGACAGTGCTAAATAAACTTTTTGGGAATCAGTGTCTCCTCCCCGAATTCAGAAAAATGTGACTAGCTATTAGCTGATCTTAAAATTGCTTTCCATTTGTAACAAGGTTTGGCGTTTTAAAATGTGACATCTCAGGTATGACGAATGCAGATGTACGCTATATGAAGAAAAGACTTCTTTGTTATGTGCTATATATATAAATAGAGTGAAAGTGGGCCCATGAGACCATATGACACCGACGCAAATAGAATCCCTTGAAACTGAGTAATGCTTCAAGACTATGCATCAAGCAAGATTTCCAGACTGTATGACATAAATTATGTCCTGACAGATGTGAGTAACGCACTAATGTTTACTTATTTTATTATGGAAAATGCTTCTGAAATACAAATTTCTGTACCACGGAGCCTTGCACTGCTGGAGATGCTGTCTTCTGGGAAGAGACAATAAACCATTGCCAAGGCTGCTTGACACAGTGATGAAGGTGAACATAAAAGATATCAAGCGCTATTTGAAGAAGATCAGGGAATTCACCCAGTGACCCAGTCAAAGTTCTGCCTTCAAACACAACACCCAAAAACAGGTCATTCAGCTCATTTGCCTTTCATGGAACCATGTTACATTTTAAGTGGTTTTCAATTAGTCTACACAACAGTAGCTTATTTATTAGTGCCTGAAGTAGGCTTACATGAAGTTACTGTGAAAATCTTGCCACTCTCCAGCATCTGTTTGGATACTCTGAGGGAGAATTTAGGGTGGCCATTGCACCTAACCAGTACGTCCTTCGGGCTGTGGGAGGAAACCGGAGCATCCAGAGAAAACCCACACAGACACGGGGAGAAAGTGCAGGTTCTGCAGACAGTGACCCAAGCCAGGAATCAAACCTATGTCCCAGGTGCTGTGAGGCAGCAGTGCTAACCACTGTTCCACCCCAACTGCTTTCCAAAAGTAATCATTGCCTGTGAAGAGTGTTTCTAAGGAATGTGGCAAGGTGAACACATTAAATCAATCTTTGCTTCATTTATTCACTATATAATGGCCTTACCTCTTCCATAAGGACATAAGAAATCAGAGCAGGCATAAACCAATGGCCCATTTAGCCTCCTCTATAGTTCAATATGATCGTGGCTGATCTAGGGCTCTAATTCCATTTTCCTGCCCACACCCCATAATTCCAGGGTGGAATTTTCCCATTTTTTTTTTTTGTCAAACTGTCAGCTCTGACAGAATTAGCAGAAGGTAACCCACCAACTGCACCACTGGCTTCTCCTCCTATATTTTCTGATACTTGGTCAGGAAAAACCTAAAGGGCAGGTCCCACGAGGTCACACTGGTGAATGGGCTTTGACTGAGCCCTCCCTGCCAGCCACTTAGAATTACTTAAAGTGAATAGCAAAAGGGAATGCCCCACAGATATGGACACTCGCCACTTCCATGGACAAGGAAACACTGCCCTCATCCCACCATGGAATTAACTCCACTCTCCTACCATGGAACTACCTCTCCCTCCCACTGTGGAACTACCTCCAACTACTCTTGCCATGGAACTATCTCCTCCCCAACAACCCCCCTCCTGTCAACCACTGAACCCTCAGCATCTCCACCAACGAATCCCCTTCTACTCCCTGGCATTTTCCCTGGCATTTCTCCAACACTGCCCAATGCCAACATGCCACCAAGTATGACCATCTTCCCCCTTATGGCTATACTTCCCTGTGTGCCTCCAGCAGGTTCTCTTTACCAGGTGCATGACATGGGGTTGGGGAGGGGGTGGGGTGAGGGCACTCATGATTCACATCAATGTGAGGTCATGCCAATGTGAATGGACAGCCTAATGTGGAGGGAGGATTAAGCGTAAACTCCTGAGATGCAAATGCTGAGAGATGTAAATGGGGATTCCAACTTTTAAAGTTATGTCATTGGAATGTGAACAATTGAGCAGGGAAATCCTACAAGTGCAAAAGCTGTTTCGGACCTCTCACTCAATTTCCTATCCCTTCCACTGTTTTCGTCCCCTCCCCCTGAAAATGGGACAGAGAATTCGCCCCAAACCAGGCGACATAGTGGCATAGTGGTTAGCACTGCTGCCTCACAGTGCCAGGGATTCAGGTTCAATTCCAGGCTTGGGTCAATGTCTGAGTGAAGTCTCTGCACAATCTCGGTGTATCTGCATGGCTTTCCTACAGTGCTCCAGATTCCTTCTACAGTCTAAAGATGTGCATGTGGGTTTGATGGATTGGACTTGCTAAATTACCCGTAAGTGTGAGGGGGGCTAGCTGGAGTAAATGCTAGGGCTATGGGGATAGGATCTGGGTGGGATTGTGATCAGTGCAGATTTGTTGGGCCGAATGGCCTCCTTCTGCAATATAGGATTCTATCATTCTAACTTAAATATACTCAACAATGCAACATCCACAACCCACAGCAGTAGAGAATTCAGAAGATTCACAATGCTTTGATGCCTGTTCATCTCAGCTCTAAATAATCGGCCTTTTGTCTTGAAACTGGGCCCCCTGTTTTTGATTCCCCAACTAATGGAAACAATCTTTAAGTGTCCATACTATCAAACCACCTCAGAATTTTGAAGGTTTTAGTGAAATTGCCTCTCATTTTCCTTAACTCCAGAGAATGTTGGCCCAATTAGGTTTCGTCTTTCACCTGAAAAATGTTTCGCCGTGTGAGTTGCTGAAAGTGCAAACTGGAGTGAGGGCTTCTGGGCTCTTGATGAACCATGTACTTGATTGGTAAATACATTTGGCTCTGGACAACACACCTGAGGAAGGAAATATTGACTTCAGAGTTGGCTCTATATTTTCTTTCCACAAATATTGTCAGACCTGCTGAGTTTCTGCAACATTTACTGTTTTTTTTTCCTTTTATTTGTGCCTCCTTGTGCCACAACACTTCATTTGATGTCAGTACAACAGTTTGGAAAGAAGTTGTAAGTTTTTGATCTATGACAATGAAAGGTATAGTTCCAAAACCAAATGGTGTGTGTCTTTGAGAGGAACTTGTCAGCGATGCTGTTACCATGCACCTGCTGCCCTTGTTATTCTAAATGGTGAAGGTCATGGATTTGCAAAGTGCCCTTGGAGGTTTGGCAAGTTTCTGTAGTGCATCTTGATGCTGCATCGGTGGTGGAGGGAGTGAATGTTTAAGGTGATCGATGAGTCGCTGATCGAATAACTTTCTTTATTGGGTGACTATCTGTGCGGAGTTGGCACATTCTCCCATCTCTGGATGGGTTTCCTCCAGGTGCTCCGGTTTCCTCCCAAACTCTAAAGATCTACAGGCTAAGTGGACATTGCTAAATTGCCCCTCAGTGTGTCCCAAGATGTATAGGTTAGATTGAGTATTGGGGTAAGTGTGTGGGGTTACAGGGAAGAGGGTCTGAATAAGATACTCTACCAAGAGTTGATGGTGTTAATGTTCTGGGGACATGTGTTCAAATCCTGCCATGACAGATGGTGGAATATGAATTCAATTAAAATATCTGGAATTAAGGATCTAATAATGACCATCTTTTCTGCACTGTGGGGATTCTATGATTCTATGATCATAGTCAGATTCAGGGACGAGCCTCTTATATAAATGCCAGTCAAGTTCCTTACAATATCTACAGGACCTTGAAGTAATTTTGACCAGGGTTTGAGCATAGAAGCCCCTCAAATTCCTGCAAAGAAAATCACAATCTTTTCCATCAGACCTCCCTCTCTTTGCCACAAAACAATGCAAAAACCTGCTTCTTGTAACTGCTTGCAAGTCCCATCTTCCTCTGCCAGTAGCCATTCTGCACCTTCCTCTTGTCCATTCTAGATGGGAAGTCAACTGAAGTGAACAGATACCTCAGGCCTGAAACTTGGAATGCCACCACCTGCTCAAAATCAAAATGTTAAAGTAGCTTTTTGCTCTTCTGCAATCAGATAGCTGATAATTATCTGTACCATCAGCTCACATTTAAATTATATAAATAGGATAGTTAACAAAAAGACAAAGTGATGCTCTGTTAATGTTACTGTACAAATGGGACAGCTGGCGGGTAGTTCTATGGTAGGGCAGTATTTCTCAGCTGTAAAGATGTATAAATAGAACTAGTTGGGTATTATTTTGGCACATAGATATTTGTTACACTGTTATCAGAATTGTAGGGGCTACTTCCTGATTGTCAGCGAATTATGCACCAACCAGATAACATTTCAAAAATGCGAAGATTTGCGGTTTATGTGGATAGAAGACGATTAATGCACTTGCACTTGTGACAGAAATGTTTGAGGAACAGGAATTGGTTTTGAAAAGAATTGGAAAACCCAAGCTGGATAAATCATGAGTCTTAATAATAAGCATCCCAAATTGTTAAAGAAAGCTAGACAGGAGATAGGAGTGGCAATGGCCTAGTGTATTGTTGCTGGACTATTAATCCAAAAACTCAGCTAATGTTCTGGGGATGTGTGTTCAAATCCTGCCATGACAGATGGTGGAATTTGAATTCAATTAAAATAACTGGAATTAAGGATCTACTGATGACCATGCAAATATTGTTGATTGTCGGAAGAACCCATTTGATTCATTAATATCCTTTAGGGAAGGGAATCTGCTGTCCTTACCTGGTCTAGCCTATATGCGACTCCAGAGTCACAGCAATGTGGTTGACTCTCAACTACTCTCTGAAATAGCCTAGCAAGCCACTCAGTTCAAGGATAACTAGGGATGGGCAATAAATGCTGGCCAGCTCGTGATGCCCATCTCCCATGCATGAATAAAGGAAAATGAATAAAGAATAGCACAGATTCTAATCACAATTTCCTAGTATGCCTGGGATGGACTGATGAATAACTATCGTCTATAACATAGAGTGTGGGCAAACTCTTAGGATGGGATTTTCCAGTCCCGCTTAAGTTAACCATCCATGGCAGGTTCCCCGGCGATTGTGTGCCATGCAAAATGAATAGTCTTCAGCAGGACTGGAAGATCCCACCAGAAGCCAATGTCTCGCCGTATCTGCTGTGAGAAAACCTGCCCTGGGTGAAGGGTAGGGATGGAGGGGTGGGGAATGGGGGGGGAAATAGAAAATTCCAGCCTTAGAATCCATAACTCAAGATCAACTAAATGATCATTTAGAAGCGCAGAGGCTAATCATTATGAGCTGCATGCATTTGTTAAAAAGCGTGATCAACATATTGCATAGGTTTCTTAGAAAATGGAAAGGCCTTTGTACGCATAAGGATTGCAGGAGTTGTGTAGTATATCGATTTTCATAAGAGATTTACTAGACGTCTCACAGGCCTGTTACAAGAATTTAGGCAAACTGTCTGAGACCAGGATGAAAAGAAAGTTTATTGACAGACAGGGTCAGGGGTAATTGATGTTGCTCAGATTAGACAAGGGTTGGAAATGATGTTCTCAAGGATCAATGCTATCTCAGTTTTAGCCCTCATTGATCAATGATTAGACTTGGACTTCAGATGCACAATACTGAAAAGGCAACACAAAAGCAGAACGCTTGACAGATGCAAAGAGCATTGCACAAAATTTCAGCAGGTTTGCAGAAAAAGCAGGCAGCGACAGAGAAATGTTGGTAAAACATGTTGGGCAAAAAACCCAAGGATTGAGCGTCTCATTAATGTAAAGATGCTGAATCCTCTGGATCACAAAGAAAGCCTTGGGGGTTAAACACATATTTTCTGCGCAACTTGCCACATGTTTCATGCCACAGAGACGCCCACCATTGGCTGGCAATGATGGGATCTTCTGGCCTTGCCATTGTCAATAGAGTTTTCTGCTGAATGCACCCTTCATCACTGGGAAACCTGTGGTGGGGTGCGTAGAACTGAAAGATCCTGCCAGAGTGAACAGCCGGAAAATCGCAGTGAAATACAGTCCTGCGATACCAATTCTAGTTTTATTTTATCTATTTATGGGATGTGGATGTCGCTGGCTGGACCGGCATTTATTGTCCTCTATTTCAGAGGGTATGTGAGAGTCATTGCTGTGGTTCTGGAGTCACATGTAGGCTAGACCGGGTGAGGATGGCTGATTTTCTTGGACATTCATGACACATATAGGTTTTTAATGATACTTGACAATGGTTTCATGGTCATCATTAGATTTATTTTGAATTCCAGATTTTTTTTATTGAATTCAAATTCCACCATCTGCCATGGCAGGATTTGAATCTGGGACCCCAGATCTTGCCTAGGTCTCTGGATTACTAGGCCAGTGGTAATTCCACTATGCCACTACCTCCCCCACAGCACAAGCCTACTTTGCCTCCCAGGGTTACAGGCGAATCTGTGGGCCGCACATTGTTCTTCACTGATCCCACTCCTTTCCGAGCATGGTCATTGAAACTAGCCCCTCCCTACTCACTGCTGCCAATGACCTTGACGTTGCTCACAGCAGATTTCTGTTGCCTCATTCATCAGTATGGACCTTCTGTGTGCCCTGGTGTTCAATTTGCTAGAATTTTGACTGCAGTGATATGCATGTGCAGCTTGCCTTTAAGAGACAGCCAGTCTGTAGGAAAGAGCAGGCTGGCTGAACCATATGCCAGCCAGACCTGCTGCTGTGTGCCGAGCTTGCTCGTCGCATTGAAGAGAGGCCATCAAAGAAACAAGGGCCGTCGCTGAAACTGTTCAAATAATGTGGGGTAGAGAAATTTGATGCCTTACCACCTCAATCTTAGCAGACATGGGTATCCTGCCAACCTTGCCCTCCCCCACCCCTCCTGCCCACAGGGTGAATGAACTTCATGTACATAATACCTTGAAAACACACTGGTATAACAGGGAAAAAAGCATTTTTCAGGCTCCGTTCATTTCTTTAATTCCTAAATAGGGATGTGGAATACAAGAGCAAAAAGCCAATGATAAATTTGTAATTAGACATCATGCAATTTTGAATGCCTCATTGTAGGAAAGCAATAACACCATGAAGAGCACCCAGGCTGCAATCATCAGCAATAAGGCACTAGTAAGACACAAGGATCATTTTCACTGCAGAATTTCAGCCTAAGCAATTTCATAAGAGATTTGAATACCAAATGTAAAAGTTTTGATCAAGTATGTAGCACAGGATGATTTTCCATATACATAACGTATGAACATAGGAACATAAGAAATAGGAGCAGGAGTAGGCCATCTAGCCCTTCAAGCCTACCCTGCCATTCAATAAGATCATGACTGATCTGAAGTGGATCAGTTCCACTTTCCCGCTTCTCCCCATAACTCTTAATTCCCTTGTCTATCAGAAACCTATCTACCCATGACTTAGCTATATTCAACGAGGTAGCCTCCACCACTTCCACAGGCAGAGAATTCCAGAGACTCATCACCCTTTGCGTGAAGAAGTTCCTCTTCAACTCCGATCTAAATTGACCCCTCCCTTATTTTGAGGCTGTGCCCTTTAGTCCTGCTATCCTTTCTAATTGGGAAGAATCTCTCTACCTCTACCCTATCTATCCCCTTCATTATCTTATATGTCTCTATAAGATCCCCCCTCAGCCTTCTAAACTCCAGCAAGTACAGACCCAGTCTATTCAATCTCTCTTCATAACTAACTCCCTCATCTCTGGTATCAGCCTAGTGAACCTTCTTTGCATTCCCTCCAAAACAATATATTCTTCCGCAAGTGCAGCGACCAAAACTGCACATAACATTGAGGATTCACTAATATAAAACTGTTCGTGCAAGCATAACAGGTGAATTTAGGAGAAGTTATGCAGTAAATTGTTAAGAGTATGAAGTGGTGCGCTAGGCGATTCTTGCTGCAATAGAGATAAATCCACTATTTCAGAGAAAAGAGGAATGAAAACATAAAGCAGAGAAAGATGCAGAGTGATTGGGAGAGAGCTGAACAGTGAGATCAGCTTTGGATCGTCCAGAAAAAGGGCAGATACAGATATAAGAATCAGAATTTTCCCAGGGCTGCGGAGGTGGGAGCATGAAAACATTTAACCTAATGCATTCATATCTCTGAGCACTTTTGCAGGAATTGGATTAAGGGATTCAATGGCAACCTGCTCAGCAGGGTGGGGAAAGGAGAGGGATGGAAAAGGAAGCCAATCAAGGCTAATAATGAGCCAAAAACCTGCTATTATTCTCACTTTTCTCTGGGCCACTGTGTGAGGAATCTGGACACAGATCAGAGTCAGCTTCACAGCAGAGACTCAACTGAGGATTTAGAAGTATTCTCCAGTTGTAATTCACAAAGAAGATCTATCTTCAAGCAATAGGCATGCACTTGTAGCCACCTCCCAGAGGCTGAAATCTCTGCTAATTCTTGCCCTGCTTTAATTGCTTTGCTCCCAGTTGATGGCACCAATATGCCATCACTGTCACTCCTGCTGATGACCAGGCGATGACCGTATGATGAAGATAGACCAGGAAACCATTGTCGATTGTTGGAAAAACCCATCTGGTTCAACAGTGCTCTTTGGAGAAAGAAATCTGCTGTGCTTACTTGGTCTTGCCTACATGTGTCTCCAGAGCTCAGCAATGTGATTGATTCTCAACTGCCCTCCGAAATGGCCAAGCAAGCCACTTAATTCAAGGGCAATTAAGAATGGGCAATAAATGCTGGCCAGCCAGTGACACCCATGTCCTGCGAATGAGTGAATAAAAAAGCCCTGTCCAGAGGCCATACTGATTGGACCTCCTGAAGCTGGAACTCAGCCCCATTCATAATTGATTAGGGGATCCCAGAGGTGCATTCAGAATTGGCCGACTCCAGGAAGATTATGTCTGATGTCTTGCCACTCACTCTTCTGAGTTCCTGACTAGAATTCATCACGATGGCTGGACTCGCAGTCTAGTGACAAAATTCAGCTAAAAGAGTCAACTAGACTTCCGCTGTAGCACCCACTGGTTCTCTGTCTGCTCAGAAAATATGATAAGTATGTCTTCAAATATGTGCTTAACTCGACTAAAAAATCTCACTGCCAATAGATTGAAAACTCTAAAGTCAATTATTAACAGCTGATTCAACCAAATGAAACAAGGACTGATCCTTGACAATTGTATCCTACTGCACAGCTTGCACAGTACATTCAGCTGCACCAATATTTATTGATATTTGGTAAGGAAATCCAAACAGTGATGAGATTTCTTTGGTTTCAACACATGGGCCTGAGTCCATTACACAATAAAAAGTCTGACAACAGCAGGTTTAAATCCAACCAATTTATTTGATAGTAAACTCAAGCTTTCGAGCCTCTGGTCTTTGTCAGGTGAATTTAATCACCTTCATCGGTTGGATTTAAACCTGGTATTGTCAGACTTCTTATTGTGTTTACCCCAGTCCAACGCCAGCATCTCTACACCATGTCTACTCCAATACACAAACCAGCCTCCTATCCATTGACTCTATCTACACTGCCCAATTCCTCAGAAAAGCAGCCAGCATAATTAAGGACCCTACGCATCCCAGACGTTCTCTCTTCCACATTCTTCTGTTGGGAAAAAGATACAAAAGTCTGAGGTCACATACCAACTGACTGAAGAACAACATCTTCCCATTCTGCCATCACACTTTTGAACGGACCTACCTCATTAAATTGGTCTTACTTTACACCCTAGCTATGACTGTAACACTACATTCTGCACTCTCTTGTTTCTGTGTATCCTATGTACCTTATGAACTGTATGCTGTGTCCGTATAGCGCGCAATAAATAATCCTTTTCACTGTATCCCAACACGTGACCATAATAAATCAATTCAAGCAGAGGAGGAGTAAGAAGGAAGAGCTGAAAATTCCAACAATAAAGAGAAGCATGGAAAATCAAACACTCTTCACCTTGGGAACAATTAGGCTTTTCACGGGGTATAAATCTGTTCGATATTCTGAAAGAAGAAGTTGTGTTGGGGCGAGGGGGGGGGGAGCGTGGAATCAGGTCATGTTTGTTGTGTACTAAATCTCCACACTCTGTTTGGAGGGATTTTAACTGCTGTAGTTCTGAACATCACCATAGTCATAATTGCCTTCATCTCTGGTTTGTTCCTGGCACCAAGAGGTGAAATCCTTGTGTAGATAAGAGGGATTAATCGTGTCCTTATCGAACAATACTTCAACCAAAGCAATCCCTTTAATCAAGCCTCTATCATGAGGCAGCATGATGGGGCTGTTAATATGATCCTGGCGCCTCTTCTCATCAGATGTTGCAGTTCATTTGAAGATTTTATTGTTGCTCCCAGTGCATTACACATGAAGTGTTCATTAAGGAAAGCAGACCTTCATTAAATACGAAATAGAATCTAAATGCGCCTTGCATACATTCTCCCCTCAGTGTAAAATCTGCAACTGGTGTACTTTATGGGATGTTAAGCACACCAGGTACTGAATAGGTGTCAGCACCATGTAAACTGAACTCATTTCATTCAAAGACAATCATGATTTTGGTGCCACAAATCACAATAGTATATAATATGATAATTGCGTGCAGTTCTGGTCACCACGCTACCAGAAGGATGTGGAAGCTTTGGAGATAGTGTAAAGAAGGGTCACCAGGATGTTGCCTGGTCACCAGGGTGTTGACTATGAGGAGAGGTTAAATAAACTAGGATTTACTTCACTGGAAAGGCAGAGGACGAGGGGAGACCTGATAGAGATCTACAAAATTATGAGAGGCATAGACAGAATGAATAATCAGAGGCCTTATCCCCAAAGTGGGATTTTCAATTACAAGGGGGCACAGGTTCAAGGTGAGAGGGGGTAAGTTTCAGGGAGATGTGCAGAGGAAGATTTTCATGCAGAGAGTGGTGGGTGTCTGGATTGCATTGCCAAAGGAAGTGGTAGGGGCAGGCACATTAGCAACATTTAAAAGGCATCTGGATGGGTACATGAATAGGGAGGGAATAGAGGGATGTTGACTGAGTAAAGGCAGAAGGTTTTTTTCAGTTTAGTTAAGGCATCATGATCACCCCGGGCTTGGAGGGCCGAAGGGTCTGATCCTCTGCTGTACTTTTCTTTGTTATTTGTTCTTTACATCCACATGCCATGCACATTTTGTCATAGATATAGGTCATAAAATATATCAATCAAGAGTGCACAATGGAATGGAAAATGCCACCCTGGCACTGTGCTACTGGACCATTGTTCATCAGGTGCTGATGCCTAAATGAATTTGGCCTAATGTGGTGATGTAAGCTCAGTTCAATATTTCAGCGGAGCTTTGGGTATTCAGCACTGGCACAAGGTTCAGAGATTAGAATGTTGGGTGCGAACAGCAATTAACATGGATCCCATAAGGGGAAGCCAGATAAGCAAATGAGGGAGAAAGGAGTGAAGGAATATATTGATAGGGTTGAATAAAAAGAGATAGAGGAGAAGGTTTAAATGGAGCAAAAACACTAGCATGGATCTGTTGGGCTGAATGGCCTGTGCTGTAAAATGGGGTGAAGGGGGCAACCTGGAAGCTTCTGAACTGCATTTTATGCTCCTCGGGCTATTAATTGCTTGCAATCGGATTTTCCACCCTTTTCAGGGAGGGTGTCCACTCGACAATAACTGCTGACCATTCAGAGACCCGGAAGCTCTTCAATTCCAGCAGTGCCTATTCAAACGGGATTGCAGATAAATTGTGCACATGGTCAGGACCTGTCAGCCATGTCCCAGCAAGGGATGGCTAGGGACAGTCAGTCATGAGAACGGTAAAGGTATTCTGGGGGATTTCCCACAGTGGAGACTTCTACAAGATAGGATGGCTGCACGGTGGCCCAGTGGTTAGCACTGCTGCCTCCTAGCACCAGGGACCTGGGTTCAATTCCCGGCTTCGGTCACTGCTGTGTGGAGTTTGCACATTTTCCCCATGTCTGCGTGGGTTTCCTTCGGGCACTCCAGTTTCCTCTCACTGTCCAAAGATGTGCAGGTTAGGTTGATTGGCAACACTAAATTGCCCTTTAGTGTCAAGGGGACAAGCGAGGTAAATACACGGGGATAAGGCCCGGGTGGGATTCTTGTTGATGTATGGCCTCCTTCTGCATTGTAGGAACTCAATAATAGATAACTCTTTGACAGAGATAAATTACATCCAAATAGAAAACAGGGTCACAATTTGAACATTGTGATTAGAAATTAGAAAGCAGAGATGGTGTAAAGAAACATTAAACAGGGAATAATAAATAAATCTAATGGCTGAAAATGTTGTTAGTATGAAAATATAATAATTGTACAATTTATCCTAAAATAGAAGTTCAAATTTTGAACTCAGCTGAACTGTTTTTAACCCACGACACAATAATCTATATTCCTTTATTCCCAGTTGAAAATGATCTATCCAATTTCATTTCAACATTTCAATCAGGTCAACCATCCAGTCATCATGCTTGCTATTTTTAGCATCAACATTCATTATTTTACCTTTATTAATATTAAATACAATCTGCCTTGATTTTAAGTCTATCTTTGAATTTTAATGTCATCCAAAATCACTCAATATCTTAATCGAGAACATTTTGGATCCTGGAATGACACATCTATCCCATTCCTCTGTCCACAATTTCAACATCTTGTGCAGACCACTTATACTGTCAGCTTTACTTTCCACACTGTCAAGACTAAAGGGTTAGAGGCTGAGGGTGGGGGCGGGGGTGGGGGGGAACTTCGCCTCAGGCATTGTCAGTCCCAGTTTGTAGAAAAAAGATTTTTGTTCTCCACTGGCTGTAAATCTCCAAAGTGAAATAGTCCAGTTTCCAGTGATTGCTCCTTTACAACACAGAGCATTTAGCATAAATTAGTTCTTAATTATGAGTTTCACTTAGAGAGGCCCTCAGTATCACTGGTGTTGGGACAGGGAAATTGAAACTGGCACAGCAGGATGCGTGACCTGAGGGGCGTGATACTGATGTTCAGCAGCAAAATTAGAAAGGCGCTCTAATCCCTATCAATTGCAGCTTTTTTCTTTATTCTTTCATGGAACATTTCATTATATCTCTGCAGTGCAGAAGGAGGCCATTAAGCCCATCGAGTTTGTACCAGCCACAATTCCACCCTGGCCCTCTTCCTGTAACCCCACGTATTTAACCTGCTAATCCCCCTGACACAAGGATCAATTTAATGTGGCCAATCAACATAATCTGCAGGTATGAGAGGAAACCAGAGCACCCAGAGGAAACCCATACAGACATGGGGAAATGTGCAAACTTCACACTGACAGTCGTCCAAAGTCAGAATTGAACCTGGGTCCCTGGCGCTGTGAGGCAGCAGTGTTGACTACTATGCCAATGTGCTACTTCACTTTTGCAGGCACCATTTGTTGCTCATCACCAATTGCCTGTGGAACTGAATGACTCACAAGGCCATTTCAGAGGGCATTTAAGAGTCAACCACATTTCTGTGAGTTTGAAGCCATGTGTAGATTAGACCAGGGAAGGATGGCAGATCTTCTTTTCTAAGGGCAAGACAATTGATAAGTTTCATGAGATAAGATTTCGCTTCCAGAATTTAATCAATTAATCAGGTGGACAAGGTGGTCAAGAAAGCATATGGTATGGTGGCCTTCAATGGTCAAGGTATTGAATATAGAACATAGAACATAGAACATTACAGCACAGAACAGGCCCTTCGGCCTTCGATGTTGCGCCGACCAATATAAAAAGCAATGCCCCTCCAAACTAAACCATTCCCTTCTCTTCCATATACTTATCAACTAACGTCTTAAACGCCACCAAACTTGGCGCATCTACAACTGCTGCAGGCAGGGCATTCCACTCCCGAACCACCCTTTGGGTAAAGAACCTACCTCTGATATCCGTCCTATAACTATCACCCCTTAATTTAAAGCTGTGTCCCCTCGTGCTAGCTTTCTCCATCCTAGGAAAAAGGCTATCACTGTCCACCCTATCTAAACCTCTAATCATCTTATATGTTTCAATAAGGTCTCCTCTTAGCCGCCTTCTTTCTAACGAAAACAACCTCAAATCCCTCAGCCTCTCTTCATAAGACCTGCCCTCCATACCAGGCAACATCCTGGTAAACCTCCTCTGTACCCTCTCCAATGCCTCCACATCTTTCTTATAATGTGGGGACCAGAACTGCACACAATACTCCAAGCGCGGCCGCACTAGAGTTTTGTACAGTTGCAACATGACGTTGCGGCTCCGAAATTCAATCCCCCTACCAATAAAAGCTAAGACTCCATATGCCTTCTTAACAACCTTCTCGACTTGACTGCCTACTTTCAGGGATCTATGCACATACACACCAAGATCCCTCTGTTCATCAAGACTACTAAGAATCCTACCATTAGCCCTATACTCTACACATTTATTATTTCTGCCATACTGCATTACCTCACACTTTTCCACATTAAACTCCATTTGCCACCTCTCGGCCCAGCTCTGCAACTTGTCCAAGTCTCTCTGCAAACTATAACACCCCTCTTCACTATCTACCACTCCACCGACTTTAGTGTCATCTGCAAATTTACTAATCCATCCTTCAATACCCTCATCCAGATCATTTATAAAAATTACAAACAGCAGGGGCCCCAAAACAGACCCCTGAGGTACACCACTTGTCACCGAACTCCACGATGAATATCTCCCATCAACCACCACCCTCTGTCTTCTATCTGCTAGCCAATTCCTAACCCAATTAGCTAAATCACCCTCTATCCCATACATCTGCATTTTCTGCAGAAGTCTTCCATGGGCCACCTTATCAAACGCCTTACTAAAGTCCATATATACCACATCAACCGCCTTACCCCCATCCACCTCTTTAGTCACTTTTTCAAAAAACTCAATGAGGTTAGTAAGGCACGACCTACCCTTCACAAAATCATGCTGACTATCCCCAATCAATTCATTCCTCTCTAAATAACTATAAATCCTATCCCTAATTATTCTCTCCATAGGATATAGGAATATAGGAATTGGAAAATCAAGTTGCTGCTGTATAAGACTGTGATTAGTCCGCATTCGGAGTATCATGTACAATTCTGTTTGCCACATTACCTGAAGGATGTTAATGCACTTGAAAGGGTGCAGATGAGATTTACCAGGCTGTGGCCTGGTTTGGAGGATATAGATGATAAAGAAAGGTTGAACAAACTTGGATTGTTTTCATTGATGCACTGGAGGATGGAGGTGGGGCCGTGATGGCGATTTATAAGATCATGACAGGCTTGGGTAGAATAGACAGTCAGGGTCTTTTTTCCAGGGTCGAAGGGTCAATTACTTAGGGTCATAGATTGAAAGTGAGAGGAGAAAAGTTTAAAAGAGATGTAAAGGGCAAGTTCTTCTCACAGAAGGTTGTGAATGCTTGGAAAGCACCGCCGGAGGAAGTGGTGGAAGCAGATTTAATAATAACTTTCAAGAAGCATTTGGATAGGTACATGAATAGGGAGGGAATAGAGGGATATGAACTACGTAGTGGGAAGAAAATATTAAATTAGAGAGGCATCTATGTCGGCACAGACTTGGTGGGCTGGAGGGACTGATTGCATGCTGTACCTTTCATTGTTCTTTGTTCTCTTTGATTTAAGATTCATGGCATTTGAATCCCTATCTTTAGAGCATTAGCGGGCACCTTTAGATTGCTAGTCTAGTGACATTACCACAAGGCCACCACGCCTCCAGTTATCACCTTGACAGCCAAAAAGTGATGAAAGAAATGTAAATCCATCTAACTGTCTGGAAATGTGAGAATTAATGGTTGGGTACTTCACAGGTCATAGATGCTCAGTTGAAACTCCTACTGCCTCTCATAATGTTCAGTTTTCCATTATTTCACCAATTTGAAATGCAATTAAGAATTTTTTTCCTTTACTATCATAATTAAACACAAACTTCTTATGAAATATTTCCTTATTGTTTTCTGGAAATAATGTCTTATACACTCTTATTCACATCTAACTGTCGCGTGTATGGAATGTTTTTAAAGACTGTGTGGAAGATCCGAATTTTTAAAATAATCCAGCATTCAAGTAGTGAATAAAGTAATTCCATGTAGATTTAGAATTCCTACAGTATAGAAGGAGGCCATTTGGCCCATCAAGTCTGTATTGACCACAATCCCACCCCGACCCTACCCCTGTAGCTCCATATATTTAACCTAGCTAATCCCCCAGACACTAAGGGGCAATTTAGCATGGCCAATCCATCTAACCCATACGTCTTTAGACTGTGGGAGGAAACCAGAGCAACTAGAGGAAACCCATGCAGACATCGGAAGAACGTGCACACTCCACAGATAGTGACCCAAGCCAGGAATTGAACTCGAGTCCCTGGCACAGTGAGGCAGCAGTGCTAACTACAGTGCTGCCCTTGTTTAAATCCCTAGCCTTTTAAAAATTAATGATGTCGACTTCCTGTATGAGGTGATTTTGATTCAATGTCATTATTGCAAGGTGGCTTTTATATTTCTACTTAGATTAAGAGTACAGACCTGGAACAGAAACTTATGAAGCCTGAGCTATTCTGCCCTTTTTATTCTATTGTGTGTCACTGGGACTTATTGAAGGACCAAAAAGATAGGAGCCTACTGTTTTTCCACTAAAAAATTGGTTTCAATCTGCCCCATTTTAGTGCACTTTCTCACTTCATTTAAGTTGTGAAAAGAAGTTGGGTGGGCTTGGATTGTTTCCATCAGAGCAGAGAAGACCGAGGGGCAACCTGGTTGAGGTGTCCAAAATTATGAGGTACATGGGCTGAGTGGATAGGGAGCAACTGTTCCCCTTAGTTGAAGGGTCAGCCATGAGGGCACATAGGTTCAAGGTAAGGGGCAGGAGGTTGGGGAGCTGTGAGGAAAAGCTTTGTTACCCAGTGGTGGCAAAGTCCAGAATTCACTGCCTGAGAGGGTGGTAGAGATAAGTTGAAACGTAGAAACATAGAAACATTGAACAGTACAGCACAGTAGAGGCCCTTTGGCTCTCGGTGTTGGACCAAGCTTTGTCCGAAACCAAGATCAAGCTACCCTACTCCCTATCGTTCTGGTGTGTTCCATGTGCCGATCCAATAACCCTTTGAAAGTTCCTAAAGTGTCCAACTCCACTATCACAGCAGGCAGTCCATTCCATACCCTAACCACTCTGAGTAAAGAACCTATCTCGGACATCCCTCCGATATCTCGCACCATGAACCTTATCGTTATGCCCTCTGGTAACAGTTACATACACCCGAGGAAATAGTCGCTGAACATCCACTCCATCGATCCCCCTCATCATCTTATAAACATTTATTAAGTCGCCTCTCATCCTCCTCCATTCTAAAGAGGAAAGCCCTAGCTCCCTCAATCTTTCCTCATAAGACATATCTTTCAAACCAGGCAGCAACATGGTAAATCTCCTCTGCACACTCTCCAATGCTTCTACATCCTTCTTATAGTGAGAACTGCACACAATATTCCAAATGTGATCTCACTGAGGTCTTGTATAGTTGCAGTTCCAACTCCATGGCTCTTAAACTCTAACCCCCAGTTAATAGACACTAACACCTATATGCCTTTTTTACGGCTTTATCTCGAGTGGCAACCTTCAGAAATCTGTGGATATGAACCCCATATTCCTCATAACACTGCTGTTGACCCTGTCATCTGCATTCAAATCTGTCCTACCAAAATGAATCACACTTATCAGGGTTAAATTTCATCTGCCATTTTTTGGCCCAGCTCTGCATCGTATCAAAGTCTCTTTGCAGATTACAACAGCCCTCCACTCATCCACCATTCCACCAATCTTGGTGTCATCAGCAAATTTACTTACCCGTTCTTCAGTCCCCTTCTCCAAGTCATTGATAAAAATCACAAACAGCAGAGGACCCATCACTGATCCCTGTGGTACCCCGCAGGTAACTGGTCCCCAGTCTGAAAATTTTCCCTCCACCACCACCCTCTATCTTCAATGAGACAGCCAGTTATTTATCCAATTGGCCAAATTTCCCTCTATCCCACGCCTTACTTTCTTCATGAGTCGAACTTGAGGATGATGAGGATGCCTCATATCCTTTAAAAAGTAGCTGGATGAGCATTTGGTATGACATAACATTCAAGGCTATGGGCCAAATGTGGGTAAATAGGATTAAATGGAAGTTGTTTTTCACATGTCGGTGCAGACTTGATGGGCCGAAGGGCCTCTTCTGCACTGTTTGATTCTATGATTCTATTCTATGACACCTCAATGTTGTGTTGGAGGTGCTGTCTTCCAGTTGAGACATTAAACTAAAGCCCAAGTTGCCCCTCCCTCCCCCAGATGGATGGAAAGGATCTCGCAGCATGATTTGAAGAAGAGCAGGACACTTCTCCTGATGTTCTAAAAAACATCAGGAAACACAGCTAAAGAAGATGGTCACTTTATTTTATCTCATTGTAGTTTGTGTGACTTTGTAGCTCACAGGATTGGCTACTGTTTCATCTACATTACAGAATCAGTGAATTTTAGTTGGTGATTAGTTGTGGTGTTTTGGGATGAGAATAGCTATACAAAATCCAGTCCTTTCTTTCCATTTTTCAATCTCAAATCGCCCAGGATGGCTTCACCTTCAGAGAAGGTGACATCCCTCATCAGCTATGTGCTCTGACAAAGAGTCATCCAGGCTGGAAATATTTGCCAAAATCTTGTTGCAGTCCACGCCAGTAGGATCTTACAGTCCCGCTGCCGACAGCAGATCCCCACTGTGGGTTTTCCAGCAGTGAGAGATGCATTCAATTGAAAACTCCATTGACAAAAGACCCAACCACCAGTGAGCAGCGGACCATTTCCCGTTGCTGCTAAACACATCGCAGAGAGGGAGAAAAATCCCATCCAGAAACTCTCTTTTCTCTCTACAGATGTGTCAGACATGCTGAGATTTTCCATCATTTTCTGTCTTTGGCTCCTCAGGTATCACTGGATTCCCACTCGATATGAATATTGGAAGTGTTTGACAATCCCTAGAGATACAGCTCTCTTTTAGTCCTGTTATTTGTTATGAGGCTTAGGTCAACTCTTGCCTTTCCCATCACGACTGCTAAACAGCGTTCAGTCAATGGAGTGCCAAGTAATATTAATTTGGAATAGGTTGAAGATAAAGAAGGTAGAAAGCTAACACAATTTCAGGAAAGAATAGTGTGAAGGTTTTCCCCATATCACCCATCAACAGTACAACTCTCAACTCAGTTCAGTTGTTCCGCCAACTTGGAAACATTCCCCCCAAAATTGTCACAGTGGATGGCAAAAGCAAGGTTAACATTCAGCAGATACACCCACAGGCTTCAGAGAGCAGCTATGACCTGTGAAGTACTCAAGTACCTTCGGAAAAAACTGGGGTTTTTTTCTCAACACAAAGATCAAAGTCTTTCAGGCCTTGGCCCTCATCTCACTCCTGTATTGATGACATCAAGTAAAGCAACTAAATTCATTCCAACTTTGCTGCTGAAGATCCATACAAAGCTCTGAGCAGTGCAGTTCTTGCAATTCGCTGCATACTTGGTATGAAAAACATAGCGAGGGTGATGGCCTAGTGATGATACCACTAGACTATTAAACTCAGCTAATGGTCTGGGGACCAGGTTCAAATTCCTCCCCAGCATATAGTGCAATTCATAGAAACTAGAAGCAGGAGTAGGCCTTTTAGCCCTTCAAGCATGTTCTGTGATTCATTTTGATCATGGTTGATCAAAAATTCAATATCCTGACTCCCCTTCAGTTCAAATTCAATAAAAAATATCTGGAACTAAGAGTCTACTGATGACCATGAAACCATCCTGAGCGTGGCAGTCCAACAGGATGTTCCAAACTCAGATCCAAAGATATTCTGAAAGCCTACCTCTGAGTTTGTAAATGGGGCCCCATTTCTTCAGGAGAAAAAAAAGCAATCCTGGATAGGTCCAAATGGAGAAGCCTCTGTCATCAAATAATATTAACACATGAGGAGAATAGAGTCAGATCCCTGTAGGACAAGAGAGCACAGCATACATTCACCTACCCCTCCAACAGTGACTTCAGATTTAATATTTGCATTGGATTTTAAGATCATCAGATGACATCAGTGTAGATGATGAATAACTGTTCTCTTTGCTGAACACTCATCCGTTTATGTGACAGGAGGATCCATCATCATACCCAGGTGAATACAGCCGAGGGAGTGGGGAGGGTTGTAGATTTGGTGAAGGATGTTAGTTACTGACCTGACCAAGATCGTGACTTGATAATGTAACCATTCTCAAATATCAGTAAAATAATGACTTTGCCAGTTGTACTGGACCTAGGCTGAGTACTAAATCATACATTGCAACACTGAGAAACAACTGAGAATGCTATTTCCAAACTAGCCAATTTTTAAAAATTATTTGTCGAAGTAGTGAGATCCAGTGACATCAACAAGAAAATTAGCAATACAGGAAGCTGAATCAAAATGCATAACTCAAATGGCAAAATCACTGCAGCACTCTCACTGAAAGACTGTAATTACCGGTGTTAATTCATCTCCATCATCCCGATAAAGCTAATCACAATTCTTTACAACTCTTTGTTCTCCTGATGAGTAACGAGGTACTGGCATTAATCAGAACGCTGTCCTTTCCCTGTCTTTATCTGGACGGGATGAAGTCCCCTCACTGTGCTACACAGAATGGGCCTCAATGAAAGGAGTTTGAGTAGCCACAATGCAGGCCACAGTGGAGAAGAATCAATAGCACAAAACAATCAGGAATCCACTATCCATCAGCACTAGATTGATAATCCCATCTGGAAAGACAGTCAGGGGATTAGTTTGGGCACTGTTTTCGGCAGAAAGAATATTTATACAGAGACTTTCATGACACCAGCGAGTCCCAAAAGCATTTTGCAATGAATTGTTTTTGAAGTGTAGTTACCATCGCAATGTAGCAAACCATTTGTAACTGACTTGCTAACACCAAGGTTTCTGCATTGCAACAACTGAGATTAAATAACTTGTGCTTAAGCAGCACTCTTCATACAATACGACTTCCCAAGGTAGATGTTAAGGAGCACATTTAAAGGAGGGAAGAGAAATAGAGGTGTGTTGAAATTGTCCAAGTCCAGAGGTAACAAAGACATGGCTGAGGATTTCAGCAGCAGGTGAGTTGAGACAGAGCAATGTCAGGCGAAGCTACAGAAGTGGACATTGGCAATCAATGATAATGTGAATGTGTTTGTAAGTTCATCTCGGAACCAAGTATGGCACTGAGGTTGTGAACAGTTAGTTTCAGCCTTAGCCAAGTGGAAAGGATTCAGTCAGTAGCTAAGGAAAGGAGCCGCTTGTAGTGAATGAAGGATGAGGCTTTGGTCATTCATATATTAAACTGAAGGAAATTTCTGCTCACCCAGTACTAGATGTCAGATAAGCTGTCTGATAATGTAATGGTGGTGGTAGAGTTTGAAGAGGTGGTGGTGAGGCATTGTGGTTTTTATCATCGTACGATACTGTGCTGTCGGGGATTACGTCCACCCGAGACAGCAAACAGGCTCACGTGGTTCATCTGAATAACTGCACCTCCAACAATGGAGCTTTTCTTCAGCACTGCGCTGAAGTATCAGCCTAGATTATGTGACCAATTTCAGCAGTAGACTTTGCAGCCACAAGTGACCGTCACTGAAGCTTCTGATTGTCCTCAGAGTGAAACCTAATCGTTTGTGCCAAAGTCTCTCACTATGCCAGAGGGAACTACAATGGAGAGCAGAAGGCTGGAACTTAGGGCAGAGGATACCCACACTTCCTGGATCTAATCACAGAATCAAAATCACACAGTACAGAGGAAGCCCTTCTGTCCATCGACATGTAAGAAACACCTATTAAACCTACCTATGCCCATTTACCAACACTTGTCTTGTAGCCTTGAATGTTATGATATGCCAAGTGCTCATCCAGGTGCTTTTTAAAAGGTATAAGGCAACCACTCTCCCAGGCACTGCATTCCAGCTCACCACCATCCTCTGGGTAAATAAGCCTTTCCTCACATCCCCTCTAAACCTCCTGCATCTCACTTTGAACTTACGTCCCCTCATGACTAATCCTTCAACTAAGGGGAACAGCTGCTCTCTATCCACTCTGTCCATGTCTCTCATAATCTTGTATACCTCACTCAAGTCAGCTTCTCAATCTTCTTAGCTTCAGAGAAAACAACCTAAATCTCTTCAACCTCTTTTCATAATTTAAATGTTCCACCCCAAGTAGTATCTTGATGAATTTCTTCTGTATCTCCTTCAATGCAATCACATGCTTTTTGAAATGTCTGTGGAGGAGGGTAGAGACAATGGAAGTCTTCTTCCTGGAGCCTGTCAAGAAGTGGCCACATTCTCATGCAACAGGGCACTTCTCTGCCCAGCATAATTCCTCTCTATACAACGTCATATCCGAATAACTCCTCTTCCTCCTCCTCTTAGTTTGTATTCCTGTTTCTCCCCTGCTGAGGTGTCTACTTCTGGGACCTCATTGTTCTCAACATCGATACCTCTCTTTGGACCAAGTTATAGAGAGGGTAACAGACCACCATAGTGACTTGAGACCTTGCAGGAAGGGAGGGCTCCACCTGACTGATCAAGGCACTGGAATTGCATCTTTAGAACCCCAAAAGCCAGCATAATGATTATCCTCCTCATAGAATCATAGAAACCGTACAGTGCAGAAAGAGGCCATTGGGCCCATTGAATCTGCACTGACCACAATCCCACCCACGCCCTATCCCCATATATCTACCCACTAATCCTGCTAACCTATGCATCTCAGAACACTAAGGAGCAATTTAGCGTGGCCAATGTACCTAACTCGCACGTGTTTGGACTGTGGGAGGAAATTGGAGCGCCCGGAGGAAACCCATGCAAACACGAGGAGAATGTGCAAACTCCACACAGACAGTGACCCAAGCCGGGAATTGAACCCAGGCCCTGGAGCTGTGAAGTAGCAGTGCTAACCATTGTGCTACTGTGCACCCTGGTGAAATTGGTAACATTGCCTCTGTGCCTCTATCTGGTGCTCACATAGTCAGCGGCCATCTCTTTTAGGGATTTATCTTGTCCTCTTTGATCCATCCATCACTTTGGGGATTGAAGTGAAGATCTCAGCTGGACTAGCGGAGGATGAAAGAGATATGGCAGCTGCAAGAAAAGCAAGCGCTCACATGTAGGAACCTCTTGTCACAGTTGCAGACCAGTTGGATGTTGGTGGAGTGAAAACCATTCCTGTTGATATATCTCAGTGGGTGCTTTGATGGCCACGTGAATGCAATCAATGAGATCCTGGATCTGGGGAAACCAGTGGTGTAGGCCCAACCCAGTGTCCACTGACCCTCCAACTCCTTAACTAACATCTAATGAGCTTTTAATCAATGTTAAATGGCCTCAACTGGGAGGAGAGGGGGATTCCTGTCCTGTCCTCCCTCACCCTGCCGAATATTGCCAGTGCCTGGGTCAGTGTCTTTGTATTTGAAAATCACCTGGTGCCTGCATTTTTGCGGCCTCCATTCTCGTCTTTAAAGAGGGTAAGAATTCAACCCCATACTGTGAGAATGCTTGATGCAAATCTTAAAAAGTGTTCCCATCCTCCAATGCTGATGCCTGAAGAACACAAGAAATCGACTGATCCTAATGTTTAAGACAGGAACCCGTTGGTAGGAGTGTTACTCGTTGATTTCCTTCTGAAGTTTCAGTGCAGAGTCTGCTGAATAATTCATTCCAATTTCAAATTATATTTCAGCCTTGCCCTTCAATCAGCATTTTCTCCTCTATTCTAACACTTAATCTGCTGCATCAATCACGTGCCTCACAGTCGGCACGCTTTAATTAGCTCTCCATCTTCGACACCAATGTAGAAGCTGCTTTCTTCATTTACCCGAGCTTCAGATTCTGCTCTGCCATCTCGCTTTAGTCTCTGCCCCCTGTTAGATTCGCTTTGGTCTTTATTGTTTGGTGACAGTTTCTGGAGCTGTGTCGGAGTGATGGAACAAAGGGGCTGATAAGCTGCTTGGCATTAATCCTCACACTGATGCCTAACTTGCGTAAGGATACTGTCAGACAGTAACACCAGTGACAGTTTGCATTTGCAATGATGGGTTTAACAGGGTGACCACATTTTAATACTGAGGGAGGGAACAGTGCAATGTCAATTTGCATTTTCGGTGACAGATTTAACAGAGCGCTCAGATTTTAATGTCAGACGAATGTATTGCAACCGTATTCAAAAGATATCCTTCTGGCAATTGAACCAATAGACTTTAACTGAAGTTCAGTGTAAGTCTGTGCAAGTTAATTAAAGTGGGAGCAAAAGGAGACGATGGAAGAGTCATTTCAAATCAAAGACACAGGTTATCAACTGGATAAATATTTGAAATCCAGAAGGGTCACTAATATAGTCTCTTTGTTTAAAACCTGACAGGATTGTGTGGAATGCTGCTTTCACACTCTCCCAATTTTATTTTCCAATAAAGTCAATTATAGAGTCATAGGGCCCTATTTTACCATTTTGAGTCTAAGTGCTGCATGGATTTGAAACTGGGAATGTTTCAGATCCGTCTTTTAGACCCGTTCCCATACGCAGGCTGCCTGAAAAAATATCAGTAATTCTCAATCATGCTGCAGAAGCCCTTTGCCAGGGCTTAATGCACTGAAATCCCGTTGCTCCAATTGGCACCTCCAACTGCGCATGCACAGAAAAACAAGATCAAATCTGTCACATCTCTCTCAGGCTGGCTAATGCCTCCCCTTGCCCCCACAGATATTACCCCACTCCTCAACATTACTGACCCCCTTATCCCTCCAACCCCACCACCCAGACCAATCATGGACCCCTTCCCCCTTCTTTGCCCTCCACTGATCTCAGGCAGAGTAGCAGCAGACCCCACTTACCCCTCACTGATCTCAGGCAGAGTAGCAGCAGACCCCACTTATCCTTCACTGATCTCAGGCAGAGTAGCAGCAGACCCCACTTACCCCTCACTGATCTCAGGCAGAGTAGCAGCAGACCCCACTTATCCTTCACTGATCTCAGGCAGAGTGGCAGCAGATCCCCTCTCCCCCACCCCACCAATCTCAAGCGGAGAGCCATTGGACGCTAGGCACATCTCTCCTCACTAACCAGAGTGCCCGAATGTCTGTTTCACGCTGATTCTGGATGGGCGAACATGATGGTAAAAGAGGAGGTGCTGTAAAGTTGGGTGTCCAGCCCATTAAGGCAATTTAAATGCATGCAAATATGTTTAAATGGCCATTGCACCCATTTCAGACGTGGTCCCGATTGTGACCATTTTCGGGCCTTGGTAAAGGGGGAACTAGCGCGGAGGTGGAGGTGGACGCAGATCGCACTACTCACCTCGCGCCAGACTTTACCAAGTTTTCACGCCTGAAAACAGACTCAACACAATGGTAAAATCAGGTCCATAGAGTCATAGAGGTTCACAGCACGGAAACAGACCCTTCGGCACAACTTGTCCACTCTGCCCTTTTTTTAGCAACTAAGGTAGAACATAGAACATAGGTGGTCCAGATTGCCTGCATGTGGCACATATTCTTCTATATCCATCATACTCATGTAAGTTTTAAAATTGTACCTGCCTCTACTATTACGTCTGGCAGCTTGTTCCAGATACTCACCACCCGTTGTGTGAAAAAAATGCCCTTCTGCACCCTTTGTATCTCTCCTCTCTCACCTTAAACCTATGCCCTCTAGTTTTAGACTTCCCTACCTTTGGGAAAAGATGTTGACTATGTAGCTGATCTATGCCTCTCATTATTTTATAGACTTCTATAATTTCACCCCGAGATCTCCCATGCTCCAGGGAAAAGAAAAATCCCAGTCCGTCCATGTTCTCCTTATAATGCAAACCATCAAGTTCCGGTTGCATCCTAGTAAATCTTTCCTGTGCTTTTTCTAGTTCAGGGTTTGAATTGGACAAGATTTAAAAGTAGCGATCCACCAGGGCAAGTGGTTTCCTTGCCCGGGAGTGTGGGTTAAAAACGATCCGTCCATAAATTTAGTTTGGTTTGAAAGGCTTGTGCTTACACAGCGCTCATCACATCTCTCGGAAACTATTCGAAGCATTTCAGGTATAATGAGCAGGGCAAAAATGTGATGACTTTGTTACATAAAAGGTGGCATACATTATGCACAAGATTGCATAAACAGAAATGATTTGCTCCTCTGCGTTGAGTAATTTTTGTTGAACCATTGACCAGAGGGCTTCAGCGGTACTTGCCGCTGTTGGTCACCAAGCAGACTGAACTTTGATTCAGTGGCAAACGGAGCTCTGCAGCTTCAGCAGGACACAGTTCCTCTGGATTATATTGAATATCAGCTTAGATTGTGACTTGTGTTGCAATTCAACTTAAGATGGTGGAAACATTGTAGCAGTTTCTCAGCAGTGTTAGGAGTGTAGCTGCTGTAATTAGTCCAGGCTTGCGGGTTGATTAAGTCATTCGCAATCTTATAGTTTTACCATTGTAAGTGGATAAACTACCAGTTTTACCACATATCATTGTTCATCTCTACTGGAAGTGGGAGTGAAAAATTTACTGCACTTTTCCTGTCTCCATAATTTACTTGCAGCATTTGCTTGTGTTTCTTTTTTCCTTTTGTGTCAGCTTTTCGTTATACTTTTTGCAGTAGCCTTCTGCAAATTTGAACTTTTCTGTGTGCCTGAATTATGTCTTTTTAACTAGCCAGTATTTTGGTTGCAGCTTTCCCATTTTTACTTTTTTCAATAGAATTCTTTGCAGATTTGAACCTTCTATAACTCTGGGTTCTCAGTGTCTTCTCTGCACCTATCCATAGGTTTCAGAAATCTACTTGTTTTCCGTTTCTGTACATCATGATACTTGTATGAGGACAGCATACGTTGTCTCAGTCAGAGGAGCAAACTTACCAAAAATATTCTACATACCAAACAAGCATGAAATTCACCATTTTTATTGGACGACACAAAAATCGAACCTTATCACACTCTGGCAAAAAAGTCTCAACAAGCTTGAAATCTGTCAGTGCAGGGTGTGGGCAGGGTCTAACTCACCCACAAGCTAGCTCATAGCAGCAGAGAGTGCAACTGCACATGCATAGATTTCTGTGCTCTGAGAGCCCACAAAACCATCAGTGTCTCTGCTGCTGAAGAAACGGCTACAGAGTTTTCTATAAGAACCCCAGATAGAAGCACTGAGGTGATACAAACCAGCCTCCATGGCCTATCGCGCTCATCCCTCCTAGTGCAGTCGATTGCACCAGCCCACCCAGAACAATTGTGACCCCACTCCCAGAATAAATGCAAAGTCCCTCTTACCCACCGATCACCATTGCAAAGTTTCAATGGCCCCCACAACCCAGCAATTGCTCTTACAGATTATGCAGCAGTCCTCCACCCCCCGCTCAACCCCACTGATTGCTTTTGCAGAGTCGGCAGCGATCCTCCCACCGAATGGCCTGTGTCTGTTCCGGCCCTGCCCACCTTAGGCACTGCCCCCTCACGCAGCATCCCGTTAGTACTACCCAATGCCTGGTGGGCACTGCTACTGTGGCAGACTGGCAATGCCAGGATGCATGGTGAACAGTGCCAGAGTGCCACGCTGGCACTGCCCAAGCTCATTTCCCCCCCCCCCCCCCCCCCCCCACACCTGCTCCCGACCTCCCGAAGGGGCCTCAGTGGCCTCTGGTTCTACTGGCAAGGCCACATTTGATTCTCATTCATGGGGAACCGTAGTTGAACCTTGCCGGTGAGAACATCTGTCATGCAACTGAGGCAAGTGAGTCTGAACAATTCCATCCCAGGCTCACTATTTCTATTTAAATAAGTATTCAAAATATATTTAAATAATGTCATCAGTCTTGCATCTGATCTCTCTGGATGTCCGGTGCCATTAAAATCACAGGAGGTGAAAGATTAGGTGCGAACCTGATTGCTCAGCTCTCTCCCGATCTCACTGGCTTGTCCATCCCACTGACCAAGTGGCACAATGGAAAGATTGCCCCCTGTGTTTCTGGTCAAAATTTTCTGGCCCTGTCCAACTGTAGGATCTCCTGGGTCCTGTCAATGGTGATCCACCATGGTGCATTCCCTGACAGCAGAGGGTGAAGAGCATGCAAAGTCCCTTAGCTATTGGTGGGGCCAGAAAATACACCACACCCAATGCGATGGTCAGAAATATTCACCCTTTATTCAACTGATCAGAAATGGCAGCCTACTGTCAGAGTGGCTCATGGCAAAGTCACATGGCTATGGGCAAGGCAGTCAGTTAAATAGCATAAGATTGAGTTTCCAAAACCCAAACAAGCAGCGCCTATCTCTCCTGATGGGGTCACCAAATTGGGATTGCAGCATGGAGGGCAAGTACAGTGGTGGCCAATGTGAAGACCACCCGGTGTTTGAAAGCGCACTGTTAGAAAGGGCTGGCTCAGGAGCCCCAGTTGATCCCAACATTGGTGACCCAAAATCAGGGACAAAATCCAGCCCCAAGAATTTAATTATGTTACAGGTTTGGAAAAGCTTTGCCAGTTATGTTACTGCACAGATCTTTTCATAAGACTTGTCAAAGTACTGAATAGGGATCATTAGGGCTTTACGCTGTTTAGATTTTTTAGCCAGTACTAACGAAAGTGGAGAATACTTTTATGAATACATGTCTGGACATGAATTTATAAAACTTAATCTTATATCTAAAGAGCTTTCATGTAAGTAACCCAGATTACAGTTCGCAAAGACTTCCAGGCATTTTATAACAACTATAATGAAATCCTTGGTGCAGTCAACTCTTAGTTTTTGGGTGGAAATGGTTTTGCATTCAGAACTGAATGAGAAACATTTGCAGAGCTGCAGGGAAGGAGCAATGGAGTGGGACTAATTGAATAATGCTCTCAAAATTCCAGCAAGGGCAGTGCAGCCTCCTTTTTTGCTGTATTATTCTATGATATTTAGTACGATTTCATAATTTTATTTTATAATTGCATAAAGTATTGTTACTGTAGTCTACCGCGAAAAATATATTTACTCTCATCAGATCAGACAAGTACCCATCTGAAATGCCAAAAACATCAAAAATATTCCTTCATTCTAACACTGCTGCTTTCTTTAGCTAAGCAGGAGAATTTCGTCAACCATTCAGAACTCTATAATTATTGCAAGTAATTAGCTCTTATTTTATTCCTTTCTTCTCAACACTTAACAGGAAATTATGAGCTTAGGTTCTTCCCATTGCAGCAGGGTAACAACAGGATAGCACTTCAATCCATTGCTACAACCCCACTACAGTCCACTATAGTCAATCCAATAATCAAGGCCAGGGTACTTCTGGCAAGCAGCTGCCAATGGGGATCTCCAGGACCAAGAGAAAGCTGAACAGGAAAATTCTGCTGCTGCTGCAGGAATGGAAAACAACACAAAACCCCAAGCTTGAAAATGTTCGGACCTTGGGACCATTGGAGAAAGGGTGGAAGCCACCATTTGGCCATCTTCCTCTGTCGATTGAAGTAGGGTCCTTCTTTAATCCTCTTCTCCTGAATGCATTGACTAGCAAGGCAATATACCTTTCCTAATCTTCAGCCAACTCAACACATCTGCCTGATTCAGTATCTGCCCAGCCAGTATTGCGGCCTTTGGACCATCTATCTCCAGTGGGTCCCCGAGACTGGCTGACATAGTGGATTGTAAAGCAAGAAATTGCCCAGAATGCTCCCTCATCCTTTTTTTATTCACTGGTGGATCATGGGCATCATTAGCTGGCCAGCATTTATTGCCCCTCCCTAGTTGCCCTTGAATTGAATGGTTTGCTAGGCCATTTCAGAGAGCGGTTGAGAGTCAACCACAGTGCTGTGGCTGTAGAATCATGTGTAGGCCAGACCGGGTAACGACAGCAGATTTCCTTCCCTACAGGATGGTGATGAACCAGATGTGTGTTTCCGACCATCGACAATGGTTTCATGGTCATCAGTAGATACTTTAGTTGCATTCAAATTTCACCATTTGCCATGGCAGGATTTGAATCCAGATTCCCAGAACGTTAGGTGAGTTTCTGATCAATAGTCTGGAAACAATACCACTTGGCCATTGTCTGCATTTACGTAGCAAAGGAGGGGAACGGTGTCCAATAGCATCTCAGCCAAAGTGAGCAGAAATTGAGGTTCAGACTGGAAAGTAGCAGTTGGCCACAATGTCCAACATCACACATTTTCTGCTGATATCTTGCCTGATTTCAGACCCAGGAGTGAACAAAAATCAAGTCTTAATATATTACAATGTATAATCATAACACAAATTGCTTTGAAAAGAAAATTCCTGCTCCCTCTTACACATGGAGGATTCACTTATAAATTCATTTATTAATGTCACAAGTAGGCTTACATTAGCACTACAATGAAGTTACTGTGAAAACCCCTCCAGTTGCTACACCCCGGTGCCTGTTTGGGTAAAAAGGGAGAATTTAGCATGGCCAATGCATCTAATCAGCATATCTTTTGGACTGTGGGAGGAAACTGAATTATCTGGAGGAAGCCCACGCAGACAGGGAGAATATACAGACTCCTCACAGACAGTGACCCAAAGCCAGGAATCAAAACCATGGCGCTGTGAGACAGTTGTGTTAACCACTGTGCTGCCCCTTGTCACTAATAATGAAATTCCCCCTCAGTATACAGATGGTTTACTCATAGAGTCATAAAGGATTACAGCACGGAAACAGGCCTTTCAGCCTAAATTGTCCATAATGCTCTTTTTTTAAACCTCTAAGCTAATCCTAATTGCCCGCATTTAGCCCATATCTCTCTACAACCATCTTACTCATGTAACTATATAAATGCTTTTTAAAAGTCAAAATTGTACCTGCCTCTACTACTCCTCTGGCAGCTTGTTCCAGACACTCACCACTCTCTGTGTGAAAAAATTGCCCCTCTGGACATTTTTGTATCTCTCCCCCTCACCTTAAACCTATGAACTTGAGTTTTGAGACTCCCCTACCTTTGGGAAAAGATATTGACTATCTAGCTGATCTATGCCTCCCATTATTTTATAGACATCTATAAGATCACCCCTCATCCTCCACGCACCAGAGGAAAAAGTCCAGTATATCCAGCTTCTCCTTATAACTCAATCCATCAAATCCCAATAGCATCCTGGTAAATCTTTTCTGCATTCTATGTAGTTTAATGTCCTTTCTATAACAGGGTGACCAGAACTGCACAGTATTCTGAGTATGGCCTTACCAATGTCTTGTATAACTTCAATGACACATCCCAACTTCTGTATTCAATGTTTTAACCAAAGAGACCAAGTATGCCGAATGCCTTCTTCACCACTCTGTCCATCTGTGTCTCCACTTACAAGGAGCTATGAACGTGTACCCCAAGATCTCTTTGTTCTGTAACTCTCCTCAGTGCCTTACCATTAACTGAGTAAGTCCTGCCTTGGGTCAATCTACCAAAATGCATCATCTCGCATTGTTTAAATTAAATTTCATCTGCCATTCATCAGCCCACTGGCCCAATTGATCATGATCTCATTGCAATTGGAGAAAACTTTCTTCATTGCCCACTATGCTACCAATCTTGATGTAATCTGCAAACTTATTGACCATGCCTCCTATATTCTCATCCAAATCATTAATATAAATGACAAAGAACAGTGGACCCAGCACTGATCCCTGAGGCACACCACTGGTCAGACTTCCAGATTGAAAAACAACCCTCTCCAACTTCCCTCTGGCTTCTATCAAGAAGGCAATTTTGTATCCTTTTAGATACCGCACTCTGGATCCTGTGAGATTTAACCTTATGCAACAACCTACCATGCGGTACTTTAACAAAGGTCTTCCTAAAATCCATGTAGACAACATCAACTGCACTGCCTCATCTACCTTCTTGGTTACCCCTTCAAAGAACAAACAAATTTGTGAGACATGATTTTCCACTCAAAGCCATGCTGACTGCCTAATCTGTCCTTGCATCTCTCAATGCCTGTAGGTCCTGTCTCTCAAAATATCTTCCAACAACGTACCCACCACAAATGTGAGGCTCACTGGCCTGTAGTTCCCAGGCTTTTCTCTGCCTCTCTCCAATCTTCAGGTACTTCACCCGTGACTATAGATGATTCAAATATCTCAGCTAGGGGACCTGTAATTTCTTCTCTAGCCTCCTATAATATCCTGGGATACACTTCATCAGGTCCCGGGGATTTATCTACCTTGATGTGCTTTAAGACTTCCAGCACCTCTTTCTCTGTAATATGTACGCTCCTCAAGACATCACTATTTATTTCCCCAAGTTTCCTAACGTCCATGCTTTTCTCAACAGTAAATACTGACGAGAAATATTCATTTCGCATCTCACTCATCTCTTGTGGATCTGCACAAAATGACCTTCTTGATCCTTAAGAGGCCCAATTCTCTCCCTTGTTACTTTTTTGCCTTTTTATGTATTTGTAGAAGCTCTTTGGGTTTTCCTTTGCCTTATCTGCCAAAACAATCTCATGTCGCCTTTTTGCCCTTCTGATTTCTCTCCTAACTCTACTCCTATACCCACTATACCCTTCAAGGGATTCAGTTGATCCCAGCTGCCTATGCATGTCATATGTCTCTTTCTTCTTCTTGATCAGGGCCTCAATATCCCGAGTCATCCGGGGTTGCATGCTTCTGCCAGCTTTGTCCCATCTGTAGTCTCCTTACATATTTTCTCCTCAATTTCCCACTGATTATTGAGAGCCAATAATACAACCCTATCAAAGTGATTTCCTCCATATTTCTCAGTTCTACCCAAAGAGACTCAGTTACCAAATTCTTGGATATATCCTCTCTCAGTACAGCCATGATGCTTTCCATAATCAAAAAGTTCAATTCCCCTTCCTCTCTCACCTTCTGTTTTATCTTTCCTATAGTATCTGGAACATTGAGCTGCCAGTCCTGTCCCTCCTTTAGCCATATTTCAGTAATTGCTATAATATGCCAATTCCACATACCCATCCATGTCCTGAGTTCATCTGCCTTGTCCATCAGATCTCTTGCATTGAAATGAATGCAGTTTAATCTGGATTTCCCTTCCTCTCCATCTTGCTTTTGCCTGATCTGTCTGGTACTAGGATTACTGACACTGCCTTTGCTATTTAATATGCTCTCTTTAACAATCAAGATATTTAATAAAAATAGAAGTTGGATTTTGCAGTGGATTACTGTTTTAATTTGTTGGTTGCATTAACCAGAGATAAGTATAAAATTGTTTCCTACAATAATCAATATATTTATTGGAACATGTTGAGAAATCCTTGGGTAGGCTCTATTTTTTCAGATTTTATTTGTCTGTATTGCAATGATCTTGTGAGGATACAGCTTTGTAATTAAATGGTTATTCTGGGATGTAAGTGGGTGGTTTTCCTTTGGGCTTTTTGAGATTTGATTAGAACGATTTGTTCACATGGTGGGTAACCAAATGGCCTGTTTCCAAATTATAACTTGTCAGTATTTCCCTGTATATTTAACTATTTAGATGCCTTTCCAGAATACAGAACCATTGATTGATTACAGCATTGAAGGGGGCATTTTGATTCCTTGGGTCCATTTCAACCCTCTGCAAAAGCAACTTAGCGAGTTCCACTCCCCAGCATTCTTCAAGCGGCTTGCAACAGTTTGTACCTTTAGCTGTTTCTGCAGTTCCCTTTTGAAAGCGAAAGTAGCTAAATGGGGAAAGGTGGTGTGGGTGTGAGTGGGTTTACTGGGGGAGTGTGCGACTGTGTTTACTGGGGGAGTGTGCGACTGTGTTTACTGGGGGAGTGTGCGACTGTGTTTACTGGGGGAGTGTGCGACTGTGTTTACTGGGGGAGTGTGCGACTGGGTTTACTGGGGGAGTGTGCGACTGTGTTTACTGGGGGAGTGTGCGACTGTGTTTACTGGGGGAGTGTGCGACTGGGTTTACTGGGGGAGTGTGCGACTGTGTTTACTGGGGGAGGGTGTGCGACTGTGTTTACTGGGGGAGTGTGCGACTGTGTTTACTGGGGGAGTGTGCGACTGGGTTTACTGGGGGAGTGTGCGACTGTGTTTACTGGGGGAGTGTGCGACTGTGTTTACTGGGGGAGTGTGCGAGTGTGTTTACTGGGGGAGTGTGCGACTGTGTTTACTGGGGGAGTGTGCGACTGTGTTTACTGGGGGAGTGTGCGATGTGTTTACTGGGGGAGTGTGCGACTGTGTTTCTGGGGGAGTGTGCGACTGTGGTTTACTGGGGGAGTGGGTGAGTGGTTTACTGGGAGTGTGCGAGTGGGTTTACTGGGGGAGTGGGTGAGTGGGTTTACTGGGGAGTGGGTTTACTGGGGGAGTGGGTGAGTGGGTTTACTGGGGGAGTGGTTACTGGGGGAGTGGTGAGTGGGTTTACTGGGGGAGAGGGTGAGTGGGGTTTACTGGGGGAGTGTGCGAGTGGGTTTACTGGGGATGGGTTTACTGGGGAGTGGGTGAGTGGGTTTACTGGGAGTGGGTTTACTGGGGGGAGTGGGTGAGTGGTTTACTGGGGGAGTGGGTTACTGGGGGAGTGGGTGAGTGGCTTACTGGGGGAGTGGGTGAGTGGGTTTACTGGGGAGTGGGTGAGTGGGTTACTGGGGAGTGGGTTTTGGGGAGTGGGTGAGTGGGTTTACTGGGGGAGGGTTTACTGGGGAGTGGGTGAGTGGGTTTACTGGGGGAGTGTGCGAGTGGGTTTACTGGGATGGGTGAGTGGGTTTACTGGGGAGTGGGGTTTACTGGGGGAGTGGGTGAGTGGGTTTACTGGGGGAGTGGGTTTACTGGGGGAGTGGTGAGTGGGTTTACTGGGGGAGTGTGCGAGTGGGTTTACTGGGGAGTGTGCGAGTGGGTTTACTGGGGGAGTGTGCGAGTGGGTTTACTGGGGGAGAGGGTGAGTGGGTTTAACTGGGGAGAGGGTGAGTGCGTTTACTGGGGAGAGGGTGAGTGGGTTTACTGGGGAGAGGGTGAGTGGGTTTACTGGGGAGAGGGTGAGTGGGTTTACTGGGGGAGTGTGTGGGTGTGTTTACTGGGGGTAGTGTAAGTGGGTTTACCGGGTGAGTGTGAGTGTGTTTAGCGGGGGGAGTGTGAGTGGGTTTACTGGAGGAGTGTGAGTGGGTTTACCAGGTACTGTGTGAGTGAGTTTACTGGGGGGATGTAAATTTGATTATTGGATGTTATTCAGTGACTACAGCTGTCTTCAAGCTCTGAAAATCAGGATGCACACTGAGTCAGCGGAATCACTATCTACCCACATAGAACATAGAACATTACAGCGCAGAACAAGCTCTTCGGCCTTCGATGTTGCGCCGACCAATTAGGAAAAAGCAATGACCCTCCAAACTAAACCATTCCCTTTTCGTCCATAAACTTAGCTACTAACCTCTTAAACGCCACCAAACTTGGCGCATCTACAACTGCAGCAGGCAGGGCATTCCATACCCTTACCACCCTCTGGGTAAAGAACCTACCTCTGACATCCGTCCTATAACTACCACCCCTTAATTTAAAGCTATGTCCCCTCATGCTAGCTTTCTCCATCCTAGGAAAAAGGCTATCACTGTCCACCCTATCTAAACCTCTAATCATCTTATATGTTTCAATAAGGTCTCCTCTTAGCCGCCTTCTTTCTAACGAAAACAACCTCAAATCCCTCAGCCTCTCCTCATAAGACCTGCCCTCCATACCAGGCAACATCCTGGTAAACCTCCTCTGTACCCTCTCCAATGCCTCCACATCTTTCTTATAATGCGGGGACCAGAACTGCACACAATACTCCAAGTGCGGCCGCACTAGAGTTTTGTACAGTTGCAACATGACGTTGCGGCTCCGAAATTCAATCCCCCTACCAATAAAAGCTAAGACTCCGTATGCCTTCTTAACAACCTTATCGACTTGATTGCCAACTTTCAGGGATCTATGCACATATACACCAAGATCCCTCTGTTCTTCAACACTATTAAGAGTCCTACCATTAGCCCTATACTCTACACATTTGTTATTCCTGCTAAAGTGAATTACCTCACACTTTTCCACATTAAACTCCATTTGCCACCTCTCGGCCCAGCTCTGCAACTTGTCCAAGTCTCTCTGCAAACTATAACACCCCTCTTCACTATCTACCACTCCACCGACTTTAGTGTCATCCGCAAATTTACTAATCCATCCTTCAATACCCTCATCCAGATCATTTATAAAAATTACAAACAGCAGGGGCCCCAAAACAGACCCCTGAGGTACACCACTTGTAACCGAACTCCACGATGAATATCTCCCATCAACCACCACCCTCTGTCTTCTATCTGCTAGCCAATTCCTAATCCAATTAGCTAAATCACCCTCTATCCCATACATCTGCATTTTCTGCAGAAGTCTTCCATGGGCCACCTTATCAAACGCCTTACTAAAGTCCATATATACCACATCAACTGCCTTACCCCCATCCACCTCTTTGGTCACTTTTTTAAAAAACTCAATGAGGTTAGTAAGGCACGACCTACCCTTCACAAAACCATGCTGACTATCCCCAATCAATTCATTTCTCTCTAAATAACTATTAATCCTATCTCTAATAATTCTCTCCAATACTTTGCCCACAACAGAAGTAAGACTCACCGGCCTATAATTCCCCGGAAAGTCTCTACTCCCCTTCTTGAACAATGGGACCACATTCGCTATCTTCCAGTCTTCCGGCACTATACCCGTAACCAACGACGACCTGAAGATCAGAGCCAGAAGCTCTGCAATCGCCTCTCTGGCCTCCCAGAGAATCCCAGGGTAAATCCCGTATGGCCCAGGGGACTTATCTAACTTCAAACCCTCAAGAATATCTAGCACATCCTCCTTATTTACTTCAATACTTTCCAGTTTGCAACCCTGTATCCCAGTGTTCTCCACAACTACATTTACATCTCCCTGCGTGAATACCGAAGAGAAATATTTGTTCAGTCCCTCTGGTTCCTCAGGATACATGTCTTGAAGCTCCCACATTTTCAGGAATTATAAACAACTAAATCTGGCTATTCATCCATGATCCAAAAAAAACTTTATTCCCTCTTTTTGAATTGAGCTAATATGTGAGGGTCACTGGCAAGGCTGACATTTGTTGCTCATCCCAAATTGTCCTTGATCTGAATGGATCACTAAGCCATTTCAGAGGGCGGTTAGGAATCAACCACACTATTGTGTATCTGGAGCTACATGGAGGCCAGACCAGGTAAGGATGGCAGATTTCTTTCTCTGCAGGACACTAGTGAACAAGATGGGTTTTTAACAATTGACAATGTTTTATGGTCATCATTGGACTTCTAGTTCCAGATTATTTTACTGGATTCAAATTCATAGAATCCTTGCGGTAAGGGAAGCCATTCGTCCCATCGAATCTGCACTGACAACAATTCCACCTAGGTTCTATCCCTATAACCCCACATATTTACCCTGCCAATCCCCCTGACACTAAGGGGCAATTTAACATGGCTATTCAACTTAACCTATCTTTCCAGTCGTGGGATATGAATCCAGGTCTCCAGAGTAGTGCCCAATCCAGTAACAAAACCACTGTGTGACCACCTGCTATTTAAACTAGTACTTAGCTTAAGATATTAATTTTAATGAATGCCTGTGGACATCAGCTCCCAGGTTTCATTGTCCCCCACTCAGGCTGCTTTTGTTATTTTTAAATTACAGAACAGCGGTTCGTCCCTTGCTCACCCAATTCACCAGGTTTAATATTCTGTACAGAGCTGGACTCCACGCATTAGTTAAGATTCCAAAGTCCTGAGTCAGTCCATGTTGATAATAATCATCAACCCTAATTACCAGTTATCTAATTAACTAATTGTAAAGCTGGCCTGAGCAGCTTTCTCATCATGGTCTAACATCATAAAAGTAATTACCAGTTTAAGATTAAAGTTAAATGTTAAATCCAAAACTTAAATAAATTTTAGAAAGAGATCAACCAGCCCTTGATACTTTAGAATTCCTTCACTCACTCAGCGAATTTCCTGAGATTAGTATCCTACAGAAACAGTTTAACACAGAACTGGAACCCATGTGCGAGTTACTTCTCATTTCTTAGAGTTTGATTAGCTATGCATCTGTGTTTCACTTTGGATAGGTAGGAGAAATGCAAGTAACACAAGTGAATAACAAGGAAGCAGATTTATGTCAGAAAGAAAGCTCAGAGAAATCCTTCTATGGCCCTGGAGGGATTAAACCTGGATGGAGATTACAGTTGCTTGCTTGTGACTGAAACACTTTGATCAATGAGAACATTTCAAAGAAACTTTAGAACTGCATTAACACTCTTTACCATAGATTTATTGGTTATCTCGTCTTGTAGGTAATCTTCAGCGCCTAAAAACCTATGTTAATTACAAATCATTCTGATTACCATCGCTGCAGACTCTTGAAGGATCTAGATGTGTTGCAGGACAGACCCATTTGTGTCATTAGCACCGCGCAGCATTCATATTACAAAATGCGCTGAAGCACGACAGGTGTCATTCCACCTTGCTATTGCTCACACTCGCTCTCTTTGTCAGAATTCACTTTGCACAAAGCCAATAGATGTCAAATGCTATAAGCAAGGTTCCTGAGCTGACTCAGCTCAATATTGATTCCCTCGTCCAGTAAATGCAGCGAACTGCACTGTAGGGAGTGCAGCATCTCTTAAATGTGATTACTTGGCACAATTAATCACGAGCAATTAAAAGTGCTTGTCCATGAGTAACTGTAATTATTTTCCATGTGATGGCACTGCAGCAGACCCTCCATAACTTCAGCTCTCATTTTTTGCTGAGGCGGCTCAAACACTGGTTTGAATTGAAACGTGGGATATTAAAATCTTTACAACGTTGTCAGCTGCTTTAGCATCCCTAAAGATTTACCCGACTATTAGATATCGTTCAAGTCGAGTTGATACTGCAATGCAAGCTCGCCACCGGTGAGTGCGGCATACACTTCAACCACACAACTGGACACGGGGAAAGACTGGCAATGAGTTTGCAAATGAAAATTTCAAAAGTTGCATAAATTAGATGGTTATTCCACCTCCTCCACCATGGATTTTCTAGCAATGGTGGAGACCGCTCATCGTTTGCCACTGGTGAAATGTTCCAGTCCCACTGAGGTCCATGGCGTTTTGTACGCTTCGCCCATCTTGCCACCTGGGAACATGGAATTGCCTTCGGCAGGACTGGAAGAACTCACTAGCAGAGAGAATCATACACAGGAATTATAGAATCGCCAGAGTGCAGAAAAAGGCCATCGAGTCTGCAGCAACTCTCTAACAGAGCAGTTTACTCAGGATCTCATCCCCCCCCGCCAATCTATATCAGTAACCACACACATTTCCCACAGCTAATCCATCTAATCTACCAGTCTTGAGACACTTTTAGTATGGCCCATCCACCCAACTTGCACATCTTTGGACTGTGAGAGAAAAGCGGAGCAGCTAGAAGAAACCCACGCAGACATGGGGAGAAAGTGCAAATTTCACACAGACGGTCACCCGAGGCCAAAATTGTACCCAGGTCCCTGGCGCTGTGAGACAGCAATGCTAACCCACTGTGCCACCCAAAAGCCAGCAAATCTCACTCTCAGGCTAGAATCTGACTGTGGTTCACACCAGCAGGATTTCCCCTTCCTGACGCAGTGAACAGAGATTTAGCTGGCCTCCAAGTTCTCTGACTTTGATGCAGTGGGAGCACAGCATGAACGACAGGTAAAATCACACTCACATATGGTAGACGCATTGAAATGACTGAAAATAGACCCAATTACAACAGGAGGAAGAGCATTTTGGACATTGTGGTTAGCATCCGGAATGCACCAGCTGAGAGGCAGATTCAATATGGCTTCTGAATGGGAATTGGATAAGCTGGTAAAAAGACAATAAAATGTGCAGGGTTATGAGGCAAGAAGAGCAAGGGAGAAAAATATTAGCTGAGAGTCTCTTGTACAGAACTGGCACAGAGGGGACAAATGGCCTCCTTCTGTGCAGTAACCATTTATACTTCTATAATTTCCTGCAGTAAACGTGGAGATAAGATTTCTCTTGGGTAGACCCCATTTGAAGATAGCAACTGATAAATTTGCGGAAATAGTTAAGTCAATTCAACGAAATGTCCATGCGTTATTTGCAGTTTTGCAATTGGCAGTAGGTGTAAGATATATTTTTATTGATTGGGTGAGGATAAGGGACAGTAGGAAACCTTTCATAGCTTCCTGCACATTACATATTACACCCTCCAACCAACACATGGTTGGAGGGTGTAAAAATATGCTGATTATGTTACTGGGCTCGCAATCTGGGGACAGAGTTCAAACCTTCACCACATGAGGTGGAGAATTTGAATTTGGTTAGTAAACAACTCTTGAATAAAAAAGTTTGCGTCAGTAATGGTGAAGTTATTAGATTGTAGTAGAAATTTATGTGGTTCACTAATTTTCTTTAGGGAGAGAAACCTGTACTTTGCATAAGCTTTATGTGACTCCAGACCACAGCAATCTGGCTGACTCTTAATACCCTTTGAAGTGGCCTAGCAAGCTACTCAATTATGGGCAATTAGGGATGGTCAATAAATGCTGGCCTTGCAAGCGATGCCCACATTCTGTGAATAAATATAAAATCATTGATGATAAGTAGCTTCATCATCATTCAGATTTTAAATTGTTGTAGCTCTTCCCAGAATCTATACCAGAATAGATTGTAAAATAAAGTTGTTCCTTTTATTGCAGCATTTCGACAGATTCCATATGCACAGACATATATCAGTATAACTCATAGAAGCATATATATATATACATATAAGTTACAGAGATTTTTGTGTAAGTGGTTCAGTGGCAAAATGGTTAACACTGCTGCCTCACAGTGCCATGCACCTGGGTTCAATTCTGGTCTTCAATGACTATGTGGACTTTGCATGTTCCCCCCATGTCTGTGCAGGTTACCTCCAGGTGTAGCAGTTCCCTCCCACACTCTAAAGACAGGCAAGTTAGGTGGATTGGCCATGTTAAATTGACCCTTAATGTTCCACAATATGTAGGTTAGATGGATTAGCCATGGTAAATGTGCAAGATTACGAGGTACAGCAGACAATAAAGAAAGCAAATGGAATGTTGCCATTTATAGCTGAAGGAATAGAATATAAGAACTAGGAGCAGGAGTAGGCCATCTGAGCCCTTGAGCCAGCTCTACCATTCAAAAAGATTATAATATGAGGGTGAGGAAGTATTGTTAAACTATATAAGGCATCGGTGAGGCTGCACCTGGAATATTGTGCACAGTTTTGGTCCCCATATTTGAGGAAAGATGAAGTGGCATTGGAGGCAGTTCAAAGGAGGTTCATTGGATTGAATCCAGAGCTGAGGGGTTTAAGGAGTATGAAGGAAGATTGAACAGTTTAGGCTTATACTCTTTGGAATTTAAAGGAATAAGTGGAGATCAAATTGAGGTATACAAGATGATAAAAAGCATGGATAAAGTATACATGGAGTGGCTGCTTCCTCTTGTGGAGCATTGTAGGACGAGAGGTCATAGTCTTAGGATAAGTGGCAGCAAATATGAAACAGAGTTGAGGAGAAACTACTTCTCCCAAAGGGTTGTGAATCTGTGGAATTTGCTATCCCAAAATGCAGTCAATGCTGTAACAGTGAGTAAATTTAAGGAGGAATTAGACAGATTTTTAATTAATAATAGGTTGAAAATTGTGGGGATAAGGCGGGAAAATGGATGTGAGGAGCATATCAGCCATGATCAAGTGGTGGAGCAGTCTCGATGGGCTGAATGGCCTAATTCTGCTCCTATATCTTATGAACTTATAAGGCCCCTCTCTGGCTGTTGATTGGAATCATCCTTTTGGCAGGCAGATACTGTACTCTGGCTGAAGATAGCCAATGAGAAGAGATGGCCTCCAGAGGTTGAGAAGCAAAATTTCAATGCAAAGCATGATGAATTTGCAACCCATCTCGAGGAACTATTAATATCCTTCGATGAATACTTTAGTCCTAAAGCTGAGGAGAGTGCAGTGCTTATAAAGAGAGACAAAAAATCGACAACAAAACAAGAAAGTGACAAAAAGCAGTACCCAAACAAACCACACAAGGATGATAGAGAGGCACAAAACTTACAAGTCGCAGAAGTAAGCCAAAGAGAGAAGTCGCAAATTAATAGCTTTTTGAAGACCCAGATAACTATCCAAGCTCCTGGCAGTAAATGGCAAGTTGAGCAGTTGAATGAACAGTTAATTGTTCTTCAAAGATCAGATTCAAAAAGAGTACATTATCCTTCAGCAATCTGATGGAATAAAGAATACCTTGAGCTGCACAATGGCAGAACAGGAGCGGAAAGTCAATTACATTCTGGTAAATTGTAAGAAAACTCAAGATGAAGTAATTGAGCTTTGTAAACCTGTTGATGGATGTCCACATGCTACAAGGATTACTTGAGATAGAATTTATCCCTCTGACATTAAGAACTGAAAAAAATTAATTTCATGCCACTCGGATAGAACTGACGAGCCTGTTTTTATAGAAGACTCGGTATTCTGGGAGCAAGCCAAGAAAGAGATTACAACACTGAATAAAATAATGGTACATCTGAAAAAAACCTTGGAAAAACATTTCCAAAGATATAAACAAATGATGAAAATCAAGAACATAGAATGTCGAGCGAAGATCAAAGTTCTCACTAAAGAGTGTGAGGTATTTCAAAAACGTTCAGCAAAAAGTGGAATTCCATAAGTTTTGTTTAAAGGAGAGAGTGAGGAGTTATACTCCGCTACAGAAAATCTGACCAGTGTTGAGAATCAACTTTCACATAGAAAAAGTGAGTTTGATAAGGAAAAACGAGAACTGGTGAGAACACTGGAGTATCGCTTGCGGGAAATGGAACACTTAAAGTAACTGTTTAAATGATGAACTTGTACGAATAAATTCAACAAAGATAGACCTTCAACTAAAACTTGATGAATTTCAAGCATCAGGCTCCTCTAATAAACGCCTTGAGAATTGTTTGGAACAGACAGAATTGCTGAAGGTAAAAAACACTTGTCAAACCTGTATAAGTCTTCCGTAAACAATGCTGAAACAAAACCAGCTCAACTTACCAGTTAGTTGGAGTAAATTCCAGTTCACTACCACTAGGAACCTTGCATCCAGGAACCAGAACTGCGGAAGAACTCAGTGAGCCTAACATGATTGACCGTGTCATCTTTGGATCTAGAGCCAGATGCGCTATCATTGTGCCATGGGCCCACCTGTAGATTTAAACCTAGCAACTCCCACCAGGCATGGGTGAGGGTGGACCATGGGAAATCACTTGAAATTGACTTTTGAATGGGCCTAATTGGCCATTTAATTGTAAGTGGGCATTCCCACCAGATATTGGGTGAGAGGGCAATGATTTGGGGACTAATGAAGCAAAACTATTATTATTTAAAAAGTGACAAATAAAAAGGCCATGATTCTTTTTTATAAGAACTACTGTGTCTTTTCAGCACCCATCTTCAATGAGTTTGTGGTCAGAATCACCTGGCCCCTCAATTGCACATCATTTATATTGCTCGAGCTTCTTCAGGTACAGACATCCAGAAAAGAAATACAAGGAGATTTGCCTAAAAACAGTTGCAGAGCAGAATAGGATTAGTGCCCGTTTTCCTCTGCTTTGCCCCTGTTTAATTGGTAGTATTTGGGAGCGGTAGTAAATTGGGCCTGCAATTTTACATGATTGAATGGTCCAGATGATTTCATTCACAAAAATTACTTCTTGATGCTTTTAATGAAATGTGGCTGGGTTGGATTAATCTGTGATCTTAACAAAATTGCAGTACATTGTGAGGTAATTCCTATGTGTAGTATTTATTCCTCTTACTTTGTTCTGTCTCTTCTAATAGCATTTTCTCATTTTCCTGATGGCATGTTGATGACTAAAGGTAGCTTCTGATGACTTTCAAACTGCAGTATTAATGATCATGACATACTATGTTCAAGTTACTGAAATTAAATCTGCAGCTGATTACTGAAGATAATGTGGTTAAAATTTAGTGGCTGCCTTTGTAAGTACTCATCTTTGTATATACAGTGATCGTCCCACCGACCCATTGAGGTCTGAACATTTGAGGTTTAAGTGTGTGTGCATACTGGCCGACATTTAATAATATGATAGCATAATTCAGGACCGTTATATTAGAACACCCTTTTGATCTTAACTTGATATTGTATCTTTTCTGAAAGCCAATAAAACACTCAGTGAGACAAGGCCAAAACACACAGCTTCTGTATTTCATAAACTGCAGGTGAACATAAAGTAGACATGCTTTTTCTTTATTCTTTCATGGGATGTGGGTATCACTGGTAGCATTGTAAGGCTGAGAGAGATAAATTTTTAATCAGTTAGGGAATCAAGGATTATGGTAATAAGACAGCAAAGTGGAATTGAAGATTACCATATGAGTCATGATCTCATTGAATGACGAAACAGACTGGATGGGCTGAATGACCTACTTCTGCTCCTATCTCTATGGTCATTTATTGCCCATCCCTAATTGCCCTTGACCCTAGAACTGAATGTCTTTCCAGGTTATTTCACAGGGCAGTTAACAGTCAACCACATGGCTGAGGATATGGAACTACATGCAGGCCAGATCAACAAAGATTTTTTTCCCCAAAGGACATTAATGAACCAGATGGGTTTTTGTTACAATCAATGATAGTTTCATGGTCACCATTACTGTGACCATGTTTTCAATTCCAGATTATATTAATTGAATTTAAATTCCACCAGCTGCCATGCTGCAATTTGAACAAGTGTCCCCAGAACATTAACCTGGATTTTCTCTAGATTACTAGTTCAGTGGCATTACTGCTACACCCCCATCTCCCCTGCTCAATTCTGCTCATTCATTCCTCTCATTGAAAGTACGAAAGAAATTGTAAAACCACATGCCCTGTCCCTTCTATGGACTAAATTATTTGTTTCTGGCATTATTCTAACTACAAAACTTGATTGTCATTTTTGATTTACATCTCCAGACTCAGAGTGGTGGACCAGAGAATTTTCTATAAAGCTTGTCTGGACCTGCATCCCATTATCCCATTCCCCCTGTGATCTCTGGCCCTATGAAGTGGAGTGACAGAGACCCTGGTGTCTCATTGAGCAGGGAATTGGCAACAAGCCTCAATAGAGCTGATGACCCTCTCACCAAGGAGCATACCCTTTGCAGAACATTCATGCCATGCCATGCCTTGCCATGCCAACATGAATAAAATAGGCCTCATCACAATAAAGGTGAATCTTTGATTAACTTAGTCAAGATGGTGTGTTCCTGTGTTCCCTCAGTGTAGGAGCTTTTTTCAGAGGCTATGTATTAAGCTGGCTTTCACCCAATTACTGGTCAGCTAACACAAAGACTCGTGAAGACAGTATTCTGGTTAGAGATGCTTTTTTATTTTCCAGCCTGGCCAACTTATGAAGGATAGCAATAATTCCAAATCACTCAGAAATCACATTATTCTCAGTAATAAAATTATACTATTTTCAAAGGTCATTTGCTCACCTTTGCTCACTCCAGCCAAGTATGAACCAACCATTGTTAGTAAGGATTATTTACCTTGGCCAAGCTGACTGCACGGGCCTATATGAGTTTGTGGACTTCGAGTCTTTCTCATAGTCTCTTGATGCTTACTAGATAATTCTTATCTGGGGTAATGTATGCCCTATTCATTCACTTGTCTGAGATCTCTATATTGTCCTTGGCTTAGTGAATATTCTATTCATTCAGAACATTTAAAAATATTGATAAGAATTGCTTTCTCCCTTCACTCAGTGACTGTATTGTTCGGAAGAATGTGATTCTTTTTACTTGACTGCATCCCTCCATGCCTTAGGGTGATGTGTTTTTGGCTGAGGTGAATGCTTTTAATACAGAATACAATCTGTTTTCAAAAAATACATGTATAAATATACTTAAGATTGTTCTCATTAAAAAAACCCTAAGTGAATCCAAACATTTTTATTATGTACTGCTGACTTCAAGCAAGCATAATATTTGAATAAATATGATGGACACAAGGCTGGTTGGAATATATTGTGCAATTTCAAAGAATGAGTGTATTTGGTTATGAGGTATAATTTTAAAAATTAGGGATGTATTCACTAAATTAGAGAAGATAACATATTCAAAGAGAAGTGTTCAAAATTGTGAACCAATTTGAAAGCATGAATAGGGTAAGAATGTTTCCACTGGCTGGTGATTTGGAAATAAGGTGACGTATCCACATATCATTAAAATGCTGATCACTTTACAACAATTGCTACTTAAGCCAAGCAAATCACCACTTTTAAGAAAAAAATCAGATAAACATGATGTAAGGTATAGAACATAGAACATAGAACATACAGCGCAGAACAGGCCCTTCGGCCTTCGATGTTGCTCTGACCACCATTGCCGTTCAATGTGATCAAACTGTTTATTCTAGTGAAGGACGCAAACAATGTACAGAAGGTGATGATGGGAGCTAACTCAGTCAAAGAAGTTAGCACTGCAAAGGTGAATGCTCCCTAACAGGTGATACAGTGGTTAGCACTGCTGCCTCACAGTGCCAGCGATCTGGGTTCGATTCCCATCTTGGGTGACTGTGGAGTTGCATATTCTCCTCATGCCTGCATGAGTTTCTCCGGGTGCTCAGATTTCCTCCCATTCTCCAAAGAAGTGCAGGTTAGTGTCAGGGGACTAACTAGAGTAAATGCATGGGGTTATACGTCAAGGTTTGGGTGGGATTGTGGTCAGTGCAGACTCTATAGGCCGAATGGTCTCCTTCTGCATTGTAGAATTCTGATTCGATGAACTCTGCAATTGTTTCTGTGGTGTTGACACTGTATATGTTACATTGTGTCCTTTACATAACTCCAGCAAAACTAAATAGGGTCAAAAATCCCTGATGAAGGAGCAGCGCTCCAAAAGCTAGTGGCTTGTGCTACCGAATTAACCTATTGGACTTTAATCTGGTGTGTTTACCTCAATCCAACACTGGCATCTCCACATCGTACATCTTCTGGTCAGTGCAGTGCTGTGCCTGGGCAGGTAAGAGAGTTGACAGCTCTCCAAGGAGGAATTCCTTCTAGTGTAGACAGGGGTTCCATCCACTGCTGATCAGAGCTCAATTGAACATGATATGGCGGTGGACTTCTGGAAGTCAGCTTGGAACACAATAGCTCATCGCCCTGAAAATTCTGCTCATTAACCTGAGCTCAAAAATGTGACCAGCCATTTGTGTTGGAAAACAAAAGATTGACATTCTGTGGCGAACAAACTATTTGCATTATGTGAATATATCTCAGTTGTGTCATTGTGTGTCTGAAGACATATGATGGTTACTAGCAATCCTTTGAGCTTATCATCTGTATAATTTATATTTTATGCACAAGGGATTCTATAGTTGTATAAATTATATTGGCATAAATGATTTTGCACTGCTGCAAAAACATCATAATAAGACACATTATTCTGAGACATAATATGCTTTATTAATATTTCATGATCCCACACACATATAAATTATACCAGCTATTTTCAGGGTGAGCTGCACCATATTACATACCTTTGGATCAGGCTGTGCTGAAAAATATTCTCATTAACCTCAAACTTACAATATGAAATATCAACATTTAATTTCATTTGACCTCCCCCTGTCTGCTAATTTTCGTGGAGGTGTTAACCTATTTATTTGAAACTAGTTAATGGCTGCTACCAAAATAGAAAAGGAATTTAAGAGAAACATGCCATGCAATTCAGCGGTTAGCACAATTTCCTCACAGCACCAGGGAGCTGGGTTCAATTCCGGTCTTGGGTCACTGTCTGTGTGGACTTTGTATGTTCTTCCCATGTCTGCGTGGGTTTCCTCCGGGTGCTCTGGTTTCCTCCCACAGTCCAAAAATGTGCATATTAGGTAGATTGGCTATGCAAAATTGACCCATAGTATCAGGAGAATTAGCAGGGTAAATATGTGGGGTTACAGGGATACGTCCTGGTGAAATTGTTGTCGGTGCAGGGTCGATGGGCCAAATGGCCTCCTTCTGCATTGTACATTCTGCACTCTCTCCTTTCCTTGTACTCTATGAATATTATACTTCATTGTGCACTAGAAAGAATACTTTTCACTCTATCCCAATACATGTGACAATGGTAAATCAAATCAAATCAAAATTTTTGATTCGCCAGGACTGTGAAATCTGGATTATGCAGATTACACCAGCTAAGAGCAGGTCTGAATTCTATCCATTTGTTTGGTTAGCCAGGGTATCCCTTTGAATCTGGTCTTAGGATATCTTCAGGAGAGGAATGCTGCCTTTGGTGAGGGAATGGGTCAGGTCCTTTTAGAGTTGGTCTGCTGCCTTTTGGACTTGTTAAAAACAGGCATAAGTGTGTGTAAAAAATGTACATAATCTCATTACTGTCAGGCTCATTGGAACAGTAAACAGAACTGTTAAAAGCAGTTGTCAAAACTGTCAGAAACAGCTGTCACAGAGACCTGTCATGGCATTTAAAAATCCAGACCTTTAAATCTTTGGAAAAAAACTGGAATGTTAAAAAAATGATTGCTTGCTATTTCACTCTGTTGACAAAAGCCTGAGATTAGTGGATTTCTCAACCATCCATTATCACAGTAAGATAACTGTTAGTTCACTGATTGATTCACAGCTGAAAGTGGTTATAGATACTTCGATGTGGGGCTACGAATTCTAGTGTTTCTTGCTGTGAACAATTCTGCATTTGAATTATACGTCCATTGTTATAAGATTTCATTTAGTAGGAGGGGTTTGTATATTCTCTTGGCTGTATGTTCTCCCTAAGTTACTTGTTCTGAATTATAAGGCAGCCTACCCCACCCCCTGGATCTAGAATCTGACATCCAGGCAGCCATTATAAAGATTGGGTTCTCAGGGAGTGCAAATCTGTACTTTATATTTAAAAATGGCTTGTCGATCATGGCAGATGAATCATTAATGCTTATGTCCTGTATGTGTGTCTGCCGTTCAATGTGATCAAACTGTTTATTCTAGATTGATACACATTTCCAAAATATTATTGGTTGGAAAGTTATCATACAAGCAACCTAAAAATTCATCCACTATCATTTTGAGCCTTTACTAATTTTGACTGTGTGGCCAATTTCCTCTCCAACTCATTTTCAATTTTGTTGATGACATTGTTGGTCAAATTTCAGACAATGGCGAGACAGAGTACAGGAAAGAAGTAAAGAATCTAGTGAACTGGAGCAATGACAATAATCTCCCCCTCAATCTCAACAAAACGAAGAGATAGTCTCTGACTTCAGAAAGTGTACTGGAAGCGTATTGTAATAAAGTGGAAGGAAGTCCCTATCTATATCAAGAGGCCAAAATAAAAATGGTCAAGAGATTTAAGTTTTTAAGTGTCCAGATCACCAACAGATTCTGACAGTTTTGACAACTGCTTTTGACAGCTTTGTTGACTGTCCTGGTCCCTCCATACAAACACAATAGTTAAAAAAGCCCACAATGCCTCTACTTTCTCAGGATACTAAGGAAATTAAGGATTAAGGAAATTAAGAGAGACTAAGGATCCACTACAATTTGCTTATTGCCGCAACAGTTCAGAGCAGACGCCATCTTCCTGGCCCACCTACATAACAAGGACACCAATGTAAGACTCCTATTTATTGACTACAGCTCAGCCTTTAACACCATTATTCCCATGAAATTCATCTCCAAATTCTGTGGCCTGGGCCTCAACATCTTCCTTTGCAACTGGATCCTGAACTTCCTAACTCACAGATCAATAAGGATAGGCAACAACACCTCCTCCATGATCATCGTCAGCACTGGTGCCCCACAAGGCTGTGTTCTCAGCTCCTCATACACCTATGACTGTGTGGCCAAATTCACCTCCAATTCAATTTCAAGTTTGCTGACAGCACCATCGTAGTGGGTCAGATCTCAAACAATGGCAAGACAGAGTACAGAAATGACATAGAGAATCTGGTGAACTAATGTGGCAACAATAATTTCTCCCTCAATGTCAACAAACCGAAGGAGATTGTCATCGATTTCAGGAAACATAAAGGAGAACATGCCCCTTTCTACATCAATGGGGACAAAATAGAAAGGGTCAAATGCTTCAAGATTTTAGGTGTTCAGATCACCAACAACCTGTCCTAGCCACCCCATGCTAACGCTATAGCTAAGAAAGTCCATCAATGCCTCTACTTTCTCAAAAGACTGAGGAAATCTGGCATGTCAACTACCCCTCTCACCAACTTTTACAGATGCACCATGGAAAACACTCTTTCTGATTGTATCACAGCTTGGTATGGCTCCTGCTCTGCTTAAGTCGCAAGGAACTACAAAAGATCATGAATTAACCAAATCCATCATGCAAATGAGCCCCCCCATCCATTGACTCTGTCAAGGCTTCCTGCTGCCCTGGCAAAGCAACCAGCATAATTAAGGAGCTCACACATACCAGACATTCTCTCTTCCACTTTCTGTCTTTGGGAGAAAGATACAAAGGTCACTTCCCAACCAACTCAAGAAGTAATTCTTCCCTGCTGCCGTCAGACTTTTGAATGGACTTACCTTGCATTAAGTTGATCTTTCTCCGCACCCTAGCTAGAACTGTAACACTGCATTTTACACTCTCTCATTTCCTTTTCTATGAGCATTATGCGTTGTTTGCATAGTGCACAAGAAACAATATTTTCACTATGTGTTAATACATGTTACAATCATAAATCAAATTGATTCAAATTTAGTATATCGCTACTACTGTCACCAACTTCTATAGATGTTCCATAGAAAGCATTCTTTCTAGTTGTATTTCAGTTTGGTGTGGCTCCTGCTCTATCCAAGATTGCAAGGAACTACAAAGGTCATGAATGAAGCCCAGTCCATCACTCAAACCAGCCTCCCATTCATTGACACTGTCTATACTTCCCACTGCCATGGCAAAGCAGATAGCATAATCCAGGACTCCATATAGCCTGGACATTCTCTCTTCTACCTTCTTCTATCGGGAAAAAGATACAAAAGTCTGAGATCACAAACCAACCAATTCAAAAAAAACTTCTTCCTTGCTGCCAACAGACTTTTGAATGGACCTATCTTATAGTAAGTTGACCTTTCTCTACATGCTAGCTATGACTGTCATACCACATTCTGCACTGTCTCCTTTCCTTCCCTATGTACATTATGCTTTGTCTGTGTAGTGCACAAGAAAGAAACAATACTTTTCACTGTATATAATACATGTAAAAATAATAAATCAAATCAAATATTAAAATTAATTTGAAGCTGGAATAATGAAAACCACAGCGAGACCCGATAAGCGGCAGAAAATAACATCAGTATCTACAATGTATGTAGAATACTAAGGGAACAATGAAGGATCCAAATGCCACTTTACTAGGTGAACATCCTGGCAATTTAACAATCATGGAGCTATTGATCTATCCATAATCTAATTAGGTTCCTTTGGACAACATAATAAAGCAGATATTCAATGTAAAAGCTTTTCTCCTTCCAGGTAAACCTCTCCAGAAATGCATTTGCAAAATCTGCATTGTTGCAGTAATGGATTTATTTACTGCACTCCAGGGAAACAGGATTGATTTACTTTTCATGCACTGGCTTTCGGTTACACAGACCTTCACTTCCGACCCTGCCTGCATCTGGTAAAATTCTGCCCAAACTCCCAAGTTATCTAAAACAATTACATATTCTCCTAGGCAATTCTAATAAAGAAAATCTTATGTAACACAGTCTGATTAGCAGAAGGAAGCTCTGATCCAAATGTAATTGGCCAATGAAACAATTTTTTTTTGCTTGGATGGCTGTGTGCTTTGAGTTATCTTTTCTAAGCAACTGGATTCTGCCAAAATTGGTGACAAACATCCACGCCCTCCATCATCAATGCTCAGTAGCAGCAATGTGCACTATCTACAAGATGCACTGCAGCAGTTCAGCACAGATCTTTTGGACAGCATCTTTCAACCCACTACCACTTCCATCTAGCAGGATAAAAGCAGCAGATACATGGGAACAGCATCACCTGCAAGTTCCCCTCCAAACCACTCATCATCCTGACTCGGAAATATATCATGTTCTCTCACAGTCCTGGAATTTCCTCCCTGACAGCATTGTGGGTCAACCCACAAAACATGGACTGCAGCAATTCAAGAAGGCAGCTCCCCACCACCTTCTCAAAGGCAACAATAGATGCTGGCCAGCCAATGACACCCGTGTCCCACAATGAAGAAAGAAAAATGAAAACAAATGCTGAAATCTTGCTGCCGTTCATGCTGGCAGTATCTTCCAGGATTTTGTAACTACATCGTTGTCCCTTCATCCAAGTTTTTTCTATAAAAGTGTAAAATGTTGCAGTCCCAGCACTGATCCCTGTGGTACAACACTTGTTACACTTGCCAACCTGAAAAATATCCATTTATGCCTACTCTCTGTATTCAATCTTTTATCCATGCCAATATGTTCCCCACTATAGCATGAGAATTATGAGGTGCTGTCTATCCAATATATATCTGTTTTGCTGGTCCACATTGTCAGGATAAATCTTGTTAAAGAACTGGAAAGATCCAATGATATCTTAATCTACAATTCCCCTCCAGGTACTACAGCCATGTAAAGAAAGTGCTTTCCTGGTTGTTCACATCTTTGCTGGTACAAAATGGGTACCACATTTGCATTGAGAACAACTGTAGGAATAAATTCTAAATATTTAGCAAATGCAAATAAAATAGTGCAGATACTGGAAATCTGACATAAAAACAGAGAAAATTCTAGAAAAATTCAGTAGGCCTGGCATCATTTGTGGTAAGCCAGTCGGAGTTAAGGTTTTTAGCTGTTATAAAGCAGAGGTTGATTCCCCCTTCTGAGAACTAACACCAATCCACCCAAAGAGGAGTACCTCACCCTATAATCTGTAAAAAGTGTGTGTGAAGTGGTGTGACCTGCCCTTTAGCAACTTCTAGTAGTTAAGTACAAAATAAATCCCTGACAATCTCTCTAAAATCAACATGTAACAATTTATTTATCTAACAGTGAACAAATTTACTAATCTATTAACAAACTGAATAAAGCCTTTCTAACTATTAATTATTTCTGAATAAAACAACATTCTAATGGTATGCTATTCCAATAAATACAATTCCCACTCATTAACAAAAAGTGGAATATAGATACTCTCTAAACTACAACCAGGTTTTGCGTCTTCCAGAATATTCTGTGCTCCTGTATTGATTCTTCTGTCTGGAAATTTCTTTCCTCTTTGGTACCTTTACTATCTAAATGATGCTTTCTCAAAGACATAGATGCAGCTATGAGAGCTAGCCATTCTCTTTCTCTGAGAGCTGTGAGCTATTATTTCTGGCAGATGGCAGTTGCTCTCTCTTTTTCTCCCCCTGTCATTCTTCTTTTACACCTGTGATGACATGTCAATATTTGCCGCAATAGAATTGCTCCTATGTTGTCAAAACCATCAGATTTAAATTTAATAGGTTTTTGGAATCTAAGTGCCTTTTTCAAATGGGCTCAATTCATAAAATTCAAAAGCCTGTTGTATTGGTACAAACTGCTGCTTGGCCTTTTGATACTAATGTTTCAGTTTGGGTTCTCTGTACTTGCATTTTTTTTAACTCTCTAAACACAGAAAAAACACCACCTTTCAAAAGGACAATGCAATACTTTCCCCCTGACCATTTCTCAAACACTATTCTCCAATTACCCTACCCAACTTCTCAACAAGTCTACTTGACTCTTCTTCAGAGCTGAAGAGAGCTAAAAATGTGATGGGTTTTCTATATTGGAAGAGATGGGGTGGAGCAAAATAGAAGATGAAGGATGAGTGGGAGCACAGGAGAGATTTACAAAGATGCCATGGACACACGACAAAGAGAGTGTTAATGATAGTGTAAAAGGCTAATGGCAGAATATTACGATTTTTTTTCAAAGTGCTATCTCGGGCGGGAAAGGTGGCAGCTTGCAGGTGCAAGATTGGGATAGACATGGTTGACGTATGCACTATTAAAATGTATGCATTTTAGTGATGGGAGAATCTTTGAAACAAACAATATATCAATATACAGAATAAGAACACAAATCAAAAATCTGCTTTATTCTATTTGCTTATGACATGGCTGTAATGAAATGATGGGTTGGTCTTCTCCCTCTCAAAAAGAAACATGTCTGTCAAAGGATTTCACAAAGTCAGAGCCTGTTTAGTAATTTCTCTCAGGGCCAGTATATATTTCCATCTTTGGGTGCATTAGCTTTTCCTGTTCCTAAGGCTAAATTAGAAATGATTTGGTTAATACAATTGAGATTAACATTGATGAACAGATCAGTCATGAATGTAGCAGATAATAGTTTGTGAATTGCGATGTGCACACAGCTTAGCAAATGTCCACGTGCTTCCCAAAGACAGTCTTAAGTTTTGCATATTCTGACATCTGACTGTCCTTTGGAGTGAACCTGATTTTCTAACATGATAATCTCATTAGCTTTCATTAGAAATCAACTGACTGCACGTGTCGATCTATATCTTTTTGTTGGATATGAGATTGCAAAGAGCATGAATAAAAGCTTGAACCATGTCGTTTCGGGTAGTATATGGTATTGAGTGATTATTAAGATGCATAGCCACTAATTTGTGATCCCAGGAAAATGGGGATGTAGTAAGTAACACATTTATTTGGTAGATCAGTGGTCATATGACTAACCTCCCTGCGTGGGCCCTATATTGACAATTCCTCTTCCTCTGGTGCCATTCTCCACAAACCACAACCAACCATCCCCCCTGCCCCTGCCCTCCCCAACACCTCCACTGCCATCTTCCTTCAAATCGGTCATCATCACCCCTCTACATAAGAAAATTCATTCTTAGTCTCTTCATTCTTGCATACTACCGGCCATTTCTAACCTCCCATTACCCTCCTCAAAGTGCACCAACTAATAGTTGCCTTCCAAAATCATTCTCATTATTCTCACAATTCCATGTTCAAGTATTTCTTATTAGGTTTCTGCCCCAACTATATTAATGAAACGATCCTTATCAAAGTCACAAATGATTATTCCTCTGTATCCTTCCCAACCTATTAGAAATCTTTGAAACTATTAACTATATTATCCCATCCAACACCTGTCCTCCATTATCCAATTGGGTGGAACTGCTCTTGCCTGGTTCTATTCCATCTCAGGGATAAATGAGAACCTTTGTAATCAGAGCCCCACTGGATGGACTTCACTATGAGACCTCTAACCTCCTTCTCCACCACCAGAAGGACTACTACCATCCCTGACTCCACCCCCCCAACCACCCCAACCCCCTTCCAAACTCCAGCGGGCCCTACCTTCGCCACACCATCACACGAGGCCTTAATCCTACTCACTCAGATGCTAACATTTCCTCCCCACCCCAGAATTGGCAGCTCCCCCTGTTGCTCCACTTCTCCAATTGATCTCCCTCCCCTGAAATGCTCTCTCTTTAGCTCCCCCTTCTTGTTTTGTCCTTATCCCTTCTAATTGCCCACATTTGGTCAGCCCTCCTCTGGCCGACCCATTCCCGATTGCTCCCCCTGCTCCTGCACAGACCGCCATCTTGGATCAATGCTATGGCAACCAGTGACCGGCTTCCTGTCCTTCTAAAGGCCCAACTCTCAACCAATATGGGCCTCTAGCTGAGGAACTGAACACTGCCATCACACACAGGCTACAGTACAGAACCCACAGTGTGGTGGGGAGCCCAAAAGCTGAATCAGGGCAATAAAAATCTGTCCTGGCCTTCATCACAAACTCTGTTCTCTAGTAACTGACTCCATCCCTCTCACTGGCTGCTATCTGCGGCAGAACCAAACTGTTTGCAACTAATGCATATCCGTGCCATTCACAAAACCTCATATTTCTGCTCCACAACGTCACCTGATCCCATCCCTGCTTCAAACTTTTGTCACCTGCCCTTAGATTTCCTTAAATGATCCGTGTGTCACAACCCTCCTGTCAAACATCTTGACAGAGAATTGAACACATATTTAACATTTTACCTTCTGAAAAGGAAATACAATTTTTACAGGGCTTGCATTGTCTGTTGGGCATAGAGAATCCCTACAGTGCAGAAGGAACCCATTCGACCCACCTCCAACAATTCCACCCAAGCCCTATCCCCATAACCCTTTACATTTATCCTTCCAATCCCCCAACACCAGGGTGAATTTAGCATGGCTAATGCACCGAGCCAGGAATTGTGTGAAGAAACCGGAGCAACCGAAGGAAAACCCATGCAGACACGGGGAAAAGGTACAAACTCCATGCAGTGACCAAAGCCGGGAATCGAATCCGGGTCTCTGGCCTTGTGAAGCAGCAGATCTAACCGCTGCGATGGTATCTTTAAAATAATTAGGTTCCTGTAGGTGGGGAGTTTTGCCATTTATGATTTTTACACTTCTTTTATCGCATAGCAAGATCCATGTAACATCCCTCTAATGTAATGAATCCTTCTGTAATAATCTTCACTGTCAGTACATGGACATCCTGTATTTCAGGAAAGTTCATTAGCTGAATATTTCCTATCCATCTAAAGCAGGTGGAGTGCGTTATGGACCAACATTCCTAACTACTGAGTTGGAATTTATTTATTATGATCACAAGTAGGCTTACATTAACACTGCGATGAAAATCCCCCAGTTGCCACACTCCAGCATATATTCAGGTACACTGAGGGAAAATTTAGCATGGCCAATACACCTGAGTAGCACATCCTTCAGACTGTGGGAGGAAATCCGAGCACCTGGTGGAAATCCACGCAGACATAGGGAGACTCCGCACCGACAGTGACCCAAGCTGGGAATCGAACCTGGGTCCCTGGCACGATGAGACAGCAGTGCTAATCATCATGCTGCCCTATTAGTCAGATTATGACCTTCACTGGGTTTTGAGAGTTAACTCGGGTAACCCGAGGCCTCATATTGACTTCAAGTAGATCACCTGGTATTTCATATATTATTATTACTCGAATATTCCAGATAGCGAATTATCCTGAAACATTGAGTAGGTCAACAAACGCAAGGCAATTAGATTTCCTTCAGCTGGACTGTGTAATAAAGTAAATGAATCCTAAAAAACTGTTGGATTCTACATTGTGCCAGACACTATTTTCCAGTTCCAATTGCTAAAAACCTTGAAAGTAAATGATCCAAACCCTGTTCATATTTCTTTCCTTTTTCAGACAATCTTCCTTTTCCTCCCCCATTCTGCAGCCAAGATGGTGATCTATCGTTGTACACAAAGGCTATTGCCTCATCTGCTTTTGCATGATGAGAGCAACACAGGAAAGTTTATTTATTAGTGTCACAAGTAGGCTTACATTAACACTGCAGTGTAGTTACTGTGAAAATTCCCTAGTTGCCACATTCTGGCTCCTGTTTGTGTACACTGAGGGAGAATTTAGCATGGCCAATTTATTTAACCCGCGTGTCTTTTGGACTGTGCGAGGAAAGCAGAGCACCCAGAGAAAACCCATGCAGACACAGGGAGAACATGCAGAGTGCGCACAGACAGTGACCCAAACCAGGAATTGAACCAGCTCTTTGGTTCAGTGGGGCAGCAGTGCTAACCGCTATGTCACTTTTATACAAAAGCTATTGCCTCACCGGCTCTGACCCAATGAAAGCAGTCCACTGGCAGCACAATATTTCGCCTGACCTTAGCTTTGAATGTAGAAGAGTCAAATCTTCTGCTGGCAATGAGATTGGAAATTGCGATAAATACCTGAGCTGTTGTATGAAATTTTTTTGTAGCTAATGTTTATTTAGCGTGTTTACTGATCAGGCTGTGAGCCTTTTTATATTTAGGACTATGTAGAATGGAGTCTAGACTATCAGAAACCACTTATTATCAACTTCATTGATTTCAAGAAGGCTTTTGACAGAATCCATTGGCAGTTAGTCCAGTACATCACCAGATAGTACAGAATCACAGACCGCTATACTAACATCTTCCAAACCTTGTATCATGATTTCAACTGCTATAAAATGACCATCATGGACACCAGACATTCCTTTGACATCACAGGATTATTGTAGCAAGGCTACATATTCTCTCCATTGCTTTTCATCTTGGTAATAATTTTGTTATGACAGAAATATAAACACACAGAAAATAGGAACAAAAGGAGGCCATTCGGCCCTTTCAGCTAACTCCACCATTCATTATGATCATGACTGATCATCCAACATAAGAACATAAGAAATAGGAGCAAGAGTAGGCCATCCAGCCCCTCGAGCCTGCCCCACCATTCAATAAGATCATGGCTGATCTGCAGTGATTCAGTACCACTTTCCCACTTTTTCCCCGTAACCCTTAATTCCCTTATCAATCAAAAACCTATCCACTCTTGACTTGAACATATCCAGTGAGGAAGCCTCCACCACCTCATCAGGCAGAGAATTCCAAAGATTCACCATCCTTTGCGTGAAGAAATTCCTCCGCAATTCTGATCTGAACCACCGCCTCTCCCCCCAATCTTAAGGCTATGCCCTTTAGTCCTGCTATCTTTGCTAAGCTGGAAGAGTCTCTCAACCTCTACCCTATCCATCCCCTTCATTATTTTATAAGTCTCTATAAGATTCCCTTTCAGCCTTCTAAACTCCAAAGAGTACAAACTTAGCCTATTCAGTCTCTCCTCATAATCCAATGCCCTCATCTCCGGTATCAGCCTAGTAAACCTTCTCTGCACCCCCTCCAATATATCCTTCCTCGAAAGCGGCAATCAAAACTGCGCACAGTATTCCAGCTGTGGCCTCACCAACACCCTATACAGCTGCAAAAGTACCTCCTTACTTTTATATTCTATTCCCCTAGTTATAAAAGCCAACATTGCATTCGCCTTCTTAATCACCTCCTGCACCTGCATACTGCGTTTTTGCGATTCATACACAAGGACCCCCAGGTCCCTCTGCATCGTCGCATGCTGCAGCTTTTCGCTATTTAAATTGTAATCCTTCCTACCATTATTCCTACCAAAGTGGATAACCTCACATTTGCTAACATTATACTCCATCTGCCAGATCCTCACCCACTCACTCAACCTATCCGGATCCCTCTGCAGGCTTTCCACACCCTCCATGCAATTTGCTTTTCCACTCATCTTCGTGTCATCAGCAAATTTCACCACCCTGCACTCAGCCCCTTCCTCCAGATCATCTATGTAAATGCTAAAAAGTTGAGGCCCCAGCACCGATCCCTAAGGCACTCCACTAGTCACCAGCTGCCAATCAGAATAGCACCCATTAATACCTACTCTCTGCTTCCTATTAGACAACCAATCCTCTATCCAGTCTAACACCCTACCCCCGACCCCCTGCACCTTAACCTTCTGCAGCAATCTTTTGTGAGGCACCTTACCAAATGCCTTTTGGAAATCCAAAAACATCCACCGGTTCCCTTCTATCTACCGCACTAGTCACTTCTTCATAGAACTCCAATAAATTCGTCAAGCACGACTTCCCCTTAACGAATCCGTGCTGCATCTGCCTGATCAAACTGTTCATATCCAGATGCCTCATTATTTCTGCTTTGACGACAGATTCAAGCATTTTTTCGACTACAGACGTTAAACTAACCGGCTTATAATTCCCTGCCTTCTGTCTGCTTCCTTTTTTAAACAGCGGCATAACATTAGCAGTTTTCCAATCTTTCAGCATTTTCCTGGAGTCCAGCGAATTCTGAAAGATAATTACCAGAGCATCTGCTATCACCTCTGCCATTTCCTTGAGGAACTCAGTAAGAATTTAGCAACACCAATTTTAAATCCAACTGATTTATTTGATAGTAAATTTGCGAGCTTTTGACACTCTGTGTCTTTGTCAGGCAAATGCAGGCAAAAACACTTTATTTGCCTGACAAAGACACAGAGTGTCGAATGCTCGCAAATTTACTATCAAATAAATCGGTTGGATTTAAAATTGGTGTTGCTAAATTCTTACTGAGTTCTTACTACCCCAGTCCAACACCGGCATCTCTACATCATTTCCTTGAGGACCCTGGGATGCATTCCATCCGGTCCCGGGGACTTATCTGCCCTCAGTCCCGTTAGCCTATCAAGCACCACCTCTTTAGTGACTGTAATCTCATCCAGGATCTCATCTCCTACTACCCTTCTATCCTTAATTTTGGGCAAGCAATTTACGTCCTCCTCCGCAAATACCGACACAAAAAACTTATTCAAGGTCTCCACCATATCCCTATCATCCACCGTTAAACCACCCCTCTCATCCTCCAAGGATCCAACATTAACTCTAGCCATCCTCCTATTCTTTATATATTTATAAAAACTTTTACTGCCCTTTTTGATATTTTGAGCTAGTTTAGCCTCATATTCTATCTTTCCTTTTTTAAACACCTTTTTAGTTATTCTTTGCTGTTGTTTAAAACTTTCCCAATCCTCCAATTGCCCACTATTTTTAGCCGTTTTGAATGCCTCAGCTTTTGATTTAATACTCTCCCTAATTTCCTTGGAGAACCACGGCTGATTTTCCTTTCTCCTACAATCCTTCTTCACTATCGGAATATATTTTTGCTCAGTACCGAAAAAGATCTCTTTAAAAATCCCTCACTGCTCCTCAGCCGTCCTACCAACCAACATATTCCTCCAATCCAACACAACAGCCTCATCTCACCTTTCCCCAATTTCTTTGATCTGCTTCACCTCAAGTGCTATCTCTAAGCACTTCCTCAAAACATTCAATATTTTGGCCTCAACTACTTTCTGTGGTGATGAATTTCTCAGGCTCACCACTCTCTAGGTGAAGAAATTTCTCCTCATCTCCATCCTAAACCTGTATCCTCAGATTGTGACTCCTGTCCTGGACACTCTCATCATTGGAAATGTCCTCCTTGCATCTATCCTATCTGGGCTTGTTAGAATTTTATAGGTTTCTGTGAAATCCTCCCTCATTCTTCTAATCTCCAGTGAATATAATTCTAAGCGACTTTAGTACTATTGGCATCATGTGGCAGCACGTGGCACCATGCAACAACTGTGCTGATAGACAAACCTGGATTTCACCTGTTGTCTGAAGAATCGCTCACTCGCTCCAAGACATGACCACCAATCTCGAGAGTGGCAGCGCCAAGGTTGGTTTATACATTAGCTGAGAAGAGACCAAGTCACCAATGACTGGATGACAAAAAGCTTTGTCGTCATCACTGGCAGCAGAACATGAAGGGCATTGGTCACCTCCCCTACCCAGGAAGCAACATCTTCTGCGAGGGTGATGTAAAGATTGAAGTCCACACAGGAATTGGCAAGGCATTGTGGGGACTTCCAGCAGCTCTACATGGTCTGTACATCCAACACCATCAATACTAGCTATAAAGTTGTAACTCTACATGCCCATAGTAATACCAAACACAGTCTATGCCAGCAAGACATGGAAGACAACAGCAAAGGCGTCTCTTGGGTGGGACATCTTTGACCAGCACTGTCTACATAAAATCCTGGGTGTCACACAGAGAGACAGCATCACCAATGGTAAAGTGTTACAGAGGACCGGTTAGAGGGGTGACAGATAAATAGCTGACACTGGCCACACATGTATTTCAACTCCCTAGTGTATGCCCCACTAGAACAGCAGTGGAATGGACATCACCAGACCACCAGGACAAAGAAGACTTGGCAAAGTACTTTTAAGGAGGAATGAGTCACCACCTGAAATGGGGCAAAAGAGATTGTGATGGTGCAGGGCTGGCAGTGGAGTCTTGCTGTACATTGATGCACACAGGAGCAGAAGAAGCAAGTCTAAGCAAGTAAGAAAGTTTATTGAGCAGGGTAAGGGTCCCTCACAGTAACAATATGTGGTTACTGTTCATTTAGCAGATTAGGAATATATACTGTGTGACTGTATCATTTATCTTGCTGGGTGAGGATTATTTATTATGTAACTGTGGGATTACTGTGCATTTAGCAGGGGAAGGATCCCTCAGAGTAACTGTGAACTGTTTTGTTTACGCGGCAGGGGAAGCTTATTCATTGTGTAACTACACCAAATTGGGGGCAGAATTTCCTCTGGAGATTTTCTAGCAATCAGAGTAGGAAAAATCAGGCAGGCAGCTGTTCCCCACACACCAGTATTGCAGTGATTTTATGCAGAGAGTGACGTTAGATGGCGTACACCTCCGTTCTGGTTGACATGTTGGTGTAAGAGGCACAACGGTTTCCTTCCAATTATGTTCACTCAAGGGTGCCCAAAAGGAACATTCAGCCTGTGGGCTGCACAGTGGCATGAGGAAGGGCATTTAAATTGTAATGGCCCCGATGTAAAGTAATCAATTGTACAGTAATCAATTAAAACCCAAAATACATCTTCCGTTAACTAAACAAAACGTTTTGTTGGCTGCCGCATGTCCGCCAGCCACAATAAGCTGGTGCAGGCTGCAGGATCCTGAAGACACAATTTCTCCCCCCCCCCCCCCTCACAAACACTGACAGGAATCCTTTCAATGTCCTATTTTGCACATTCAAGTGATCCTAATGGCAGGAAATAGGGCAGAAATAGCACATTTAGTCAAAGTGCCAATAATGTGTTTTGTGTGTGTGTGTGTGAGATGAGAGGGGGTTCTCCTGTTTAACAAGGTAAATTACCACTAAACTGTGGGTAATACCTAGATAGTCAACATCATTTCCCAAAGGTAGGGGAGTCTAAAACTGGAGGGCATTGGTTTAAGGTGAGAGGGGAGAGATACAAAAGAGTCCAGGGGAGCAGTTTTTTTGCTCAGAGAGTTGTGTGTCCGGAACAAGCTGCCAGATGCAGTAGTAGAGGCAGGTACAATTTTGTCTTTTAAAAAGCATTTAGATAGTTACGTGGGTAAGATGGGTGTACAGGGATATGGGCCAAACGAGGGCAATTGAGACTAGCTTAATTAGAAAACTAGGTGGCATGGACATGTTGGACCAAAGGGCCTGTTTCTATGCTGTAAACCTCTGTGACTCTATCATTCTGTTACCTGACCAGTCTGGACTACCATCACAATACCTTTATTGTAATTATGTAGAATGACTATTCAGAGAATCAAAATTTTGCACCTTGTTTCACAGAATCGTAAGGTGCAGAAGAAACCCTTCAGCCGTAGAGTCTGCATCAATATGTGAGAACCCAAGATACCTATCGAATGTCATTTACCAGCACTTGGCCCATAGTTTTCAACGTTATGACATGTGCAGTGCTCAGTTCAATAATGCAAGGCAACCTGCCTCCTCCAGCTCCCAGGCATTAAATCGATCTTTCTTCACATTAATTAAGAACCTTCCACACACCTGAAGAAGGAACACCATTTCCAAAAGCTTGTGGGATTACTATCAAATAAACTGGTTGAACTTTAATCTGGTGCTGTGAGACTTCTTAATATGATCATAGAGTGCCTCAGAGAGATTCACACTGAAAATCTTGGGGTGGGGCCTATTCCCGCTGAAGATCTGGTAGCACAGTATTGAGCGGCTACTGCAGGTGTGTCAATCCGTCATAGCGGAGACCACGCGCAGTAGCCCCGCAATGCTGGCCTCCGAGACATCTCCGGAAGTACCCTGTGGAGGTCCCGATCTCCCCAACCCGCTCAGGAGACCCTTTTCTCCCTCTGCCATTGATCCCAAAAGCAGAGTGGCAGTGGGACCACCCACCCCCACCAATCTCACACCCCCCCCCCCACAGGATCTCTCTGACCCTGCCTGTGTGGCACTGCCTGATGTCCAATGGGCAATACCAAGGTGCTTCTTGGGTATTACCAGTTTGCCCTAGGGCAGTGCTGGGACCAGGCCGACACTGCAACGCTGGCAATGCCCAGGGGGCACTCCTTTACCTCCAACTTCCTGGAGGGGACCTCAATGGCCTCCCTTCACTCCAGCGTTGTTGGACTACCAATTCTCCATTAGTGGGGACTGTTGTAAACTCCGCTGGAGTAAACCATAGCTAGTGATGGGGGAAGAGGTTAACTAGCCTGGAGATTTCAGTCCGGATTTCTGGCGTGGAAGTGATAATGTCAGAAATCCTGGAGATGCTCAGAGGCCGTGGTGCCCAACAGGGAAGATATCTGCTAAATGGCCTTTACTGATGTTTTCTGTTTTGTTGCGCTGCTGGAGGGGGCGGGTAGAATCACCCCACTCATCTCTCCTTACTGCAGTAACTGACCCCTTATCTAATAATACAATTCCCCCTCCTCTTTTACCCTCTACCCTCTCTCAGCAGAAGATTCTGTATCGCAGAACGTTGAGCTGCTAATCCTGTCCTCCCCGCAAACACGTCTCAACGCGCATAATTTTGATCAAATACTGACTGTCCTTTACTTTCTGGTAAAATCAAAAGCACCTTAGCGAGGTTAACACTGCTGCCTCATGGCGCCAGGGACTCACATTCGATCCCAGCCTTGGATGACTGTCAATGAAGAGTTTGCACATTCTCCCCGTGTCTGCATGGGTTTCCTCCGGGTGCTTCGGTTTCCTCCCACAGCCCAAAGATGTGCAGGTTAGGTGGATTGGCCAAGCTAAATTGCCGCTTCGTGCCCCAGGATATCTAGGCTAGATGGATTAGTCACGGTAAATGTGTGAGTGTACAGAGATAGGCAGGGAGGAGAGAGCCTGGGTAAGATACTCTGTCAGAGAGTCAGTGCAGACTTGAGGGGGCTGAGCAGTCTCCTTCTCCACGACAGAGATTCTATGATTCTAATCTTTTATTTAGAACTGAAACAAGAAAACCCAATAGGAATTGCCAGGATACATTTCAACTCAGATCTCTCTTTTTATCCTGAAATACTATTGACATAAGGGAGCCCTTTGCTGACAGTCATTCCACTTGAAGTCAGTGTCGGCAGAGTTATGGCTGGCACACACTTTCCATTTACCGACAGCATTGAAAGCACTGGTTTATTTAGGGCAGAGGTTAAGTACAAATGAACATTTCCACTTCAAAGTAAGATGCTTGTCAAAGTGTGAAACAATTAACTGCCATTGACTTCAGAAAGTATTGCATGTGCTGCATTGTCAGACTTTGCAGTCCACAGGTCTACTGGGTGCTGAAGAGTGACTCCATGTGGCCATCTACTGTAGTGCAAGTGCTGAACTGGTGGGAGCTGCAGGACTGTTAATGCTCTACAGTGGCTCCATGTGGCCATCCAATGTAGTGCAAGTAACCAGGCGCTCTGTGGTGCAGTACAGATAATATGATCCGCGCTCCAAAATGTGAACACATATTCAAATAATCTCATGCTGGAGGCCGTAGCCCATTATTACTGGGTTTTGCTAATACTGCTAGATTAGGGAATGGGCTAATGAGATATTTTTGCCAGCAGTCCACAGGGACTTGACAGTATGATCAGAATGTAACCAATAAAGCTTGATGGGCTGAATAGCCTCCTTCTGCATTGTAAGGATTCTATAATTCCATGATTCTATGAATATTGAACAGCGATGGAAGGAACAGAGGGAACCTGGCCATTTGGCCCATCAAGTCTGCTTCACCATTCAATGAGATCATGACTGATCTAATCTAATCCTCGACTCTACTTTCCCGCTTTATCCCCATAACCTTTACTGTTAAAAATCTATCCTAATCTTAGGGCACACAAAATAACTTAGTCTCTACAGCCACCTGCAGTAAAGAATTCCACAGATTCTTTAGATACAGATCAATCTGTTTGCTCACAACAGTAGCTGACACCTCTATCTTCAGTGGTTGACCATTTACTAACAACACTACTGATATGATGGCTACTTTGCCCATTCCGCAATATTTAATAACAGAACATTTCATTCTCCTGCTGAACAATCCTCTTGGGATTGGATTATTTACTCTGGGACTGGATTATTTACTCTGCTTATACTGGCTGGCCCTGTTGCTCCTATATTTGTGTCTTAAATGACCTATTTTCCTGCAACTCAAATAATTTTCTCTCCTAACTCTACACACTTATGGAAGTGGCTTCCCGACATCAAAAACATTCTGTGCTATTCCCAGGCTTCAGTATTTAATCATTTCTCCTGCTTCTGCATTCAAAGAACAAAGAACAAAACAGCACAGGAAACAGGCTCTTCGGCCCAACGAGCCTGCGCCGCCACCTCGATGTTCCCACTTCAACCTGTAATCCCTGTCTATGTTTATAGATCTATGGATTAAAAACCAAATTTGAGACAATTTAGGGAGAATTTGTTTTGCCAATTAGCCTAAGAGCACATAGAACATAGAACATAGAACAATACAGCACAGAACAGGCCCTTCGGCCTTCGATGTTGTGCCGACCAAAATAAAAAGCAATGCCCCTCCAACTAAACCATTCCCTTCTCTCCATATACTTATCATAACCTCTTAAACGCCACCAAACTTGGCGCATCACAACAGCTGCAGGCAGGCATTCCACTCCCTAATCACTCTTTGAGTAAAGAACCTACCTCTGATATCCGTCCTATAACTCATACCCCTTAATTAAAGCTGTGTCCCCTCGTGCTAGCTTTCTCCATCCTAGAAAAAGGCTATCACTGTCCACCCTATCAAACCTCTAATCATCTTATATGCTTCAATAAGTCCCCCTTAGCCGCCTCCTTTCTAACGAAAACAACCTCAAATCCTTCAACCTCTCTTCATAGGACCTGCCCCCATACCAGGCAACATCCTAGTAAACCCCTCTGTACCCTCTCCAATGCCTCCACATCTTTCTTATAATGTGGCGACCAGAACTGCAACAATACTCCAAGTGCGGCCGCACTAGAGTTTTGTACAGTTGCAACATGATGCTGCGGCTCCTAAATTCAATCCCCCTACCAATAAAAGCTAAGACTCCATATGCCTTCTTAACAACTTATCACTTGACTGCCTACTTTCAGGGATCTAACACAACACCAAACCCCCCAACACAAAACCCACCAACCCAACCACACAACCCCAACAACCCCACCCCAAAACCCACCACCCCCCCACACATCTTTGGGATGTGGGAGGAAACCGGAGCACCCGGAGAAAACCCACGCAAGCACGGGAAGAATGCGCAAACTCCCACAGACACAGGCCCAAATCCATGTATCTGCACAGCACAGCGATAGTCACTGAGCTGTCGTGTTGCCCATCAAATGGTCCAGGTCAAGCGTACACTAACGATGTGAAGCACTAGGATACTCTTGAAAAAAATCCAAGAGCAGCCCTCTCACGACCCATCGCGTGTATGCCCCTTGTTAGACAACAAGGTGGACCAAAGCATCTGTAGGATAAAAACAAGTACATCAATATCATCATCTATTTACACACTTCCCAGGGACTCCCAAGGCTCATGATCCCTATTTTAAATCAGTTTTCTATACCCCTCCATTCCTATTCTGTTCATGTGCCCATCTAAGTATTCCTCATGATAGACTGATAGAGAAGGTGAAGGCGCATGGGATACAGGGTCGGGTATGTAGATGGGTCAAGAACTGGCTCGGGAGGAGGAGACAGAGGGTAGTAGTGGAAGGCTCTTTTTCCGGCTGGAAGCCTGTCACTAGTGGAGTGCCACAAGGCTCAGTACTAGGTCCTCTTCTATTTGTGGTCTACATAAACGACTTGGAAGTTGGGGTAGGTGGTGAGATCAGCAAATTTGCTGATGACACTAAGATGCTTGGATTGGCGGGTACAGAGGAGCAGTGCCAGGCAATACAACAGGACATAGATAGGTTGGTAGACTGGGCAGATAGATGGCAAATGGAATTTAATCCGGATAAATGCGAGGTGATGCATTTTGGCCGGAAAAATGTAGAAGAGAGTTATAGGATAAAAGGTAAAACTATACGGAGTATAGAGACGCAGAGAGACTTGGGGGTGCAGGTTCACAAGTCTCTGAAGGTGTCCTCACAGGTGGAGAAGGTGATAAAGAAGGCGTATAGTATGTTAGCTTTCATAGAAAAGGGTATAGAATACAAGAGTAGGAGTTTGATGTTGCAATTGTATAGAACGTTGGTTAGGCCTCACTTGGAATACTGCGTCCAGTTCTGGTCGCCGTACTATCGGAAGGATGTGGAGTCCTTGGAGAGAGTGCAGAGGAGGTTTACCAGGATGCTGCCTGGTATGGAAGGACTGTCTTATGAGGAACGATTAAATAGACTGGGGTTGTTTTCCCTTGAAAGACGTCGGCTTAGAGGGGATCTAATAGAGGTGTATAAGATTATAAGGGGTATAGATAGAGTAAATGGTGGTAAACTTTTTCCACCTTCAGAAATGGATAGGACGAGGGGTCATGGCCTTAGGGTGAGGGGGGCTATGTATAAGACGAATATTAGAGGGCAGTTTTTCACACAAAGGGTAGTGGGGGTGTGGAATGCACTGCCGAGTAAGGTGGTGGGAGCAGGCACGCTGGGGCTGTTTAAGGGTCTCTTGGACAGCCACATGAGCGGTATGCAGATAGAGGGATATAGTAGGACTGTTTAACTACGGCTTTTTTTCCACAGGTAATTCGGTCCATACTTGACCAACAAGGAGCATGCATTCGGCAGGTGGTGCGAGGACAGCTCTTGGATGTTGATCCATGGGTTGCCTGGTGCTTCATGTCGTAAATGAGTGCTTTATGTGGACCATCTGAAGGGCACCATGACAGCTCAGAGACTATCGCTGTAGCTGTGCAGACACTTGGAATTGGGCCGGTGTCTGCGGGAGTTTGCGCGTTCTCCCTGTGGTTGCGTGGGTTTTCTCCGGGCACTCCGGTTTCCTCCCACAACCCAAAAATTCGCTCTTAGGCTGATTGGGAAACAAATTGTCCCTATAGTGAGATTCTTCCATATTAGGAATAACCTAAATTTAGAATAGGATAATGGAATTGTTACTATATAGTTATGATGGCGGCGCGGGCTCGTTGGGCCAAAGGGCCTGTTTCCCGTGTTGTGTTGCTCTTGCTCTTGTTGCTCTTGCTCTTACTCTCTCCAGAGTCTCCACGTCCTTCCGGTAGTAAGGCAACCAGTACTGCCTTTTTTTCATGTGCCCTCATGATCCCCTCATCTATTCTTTGTCATACAGAATAGCTGTTGTTAGGGGCTCAATTGGTAACGACGACCAATGTCTCCTTCCACTTGTTATTTCTTACCTTCACCCACATGGATTCTACATCTTCTGATCCAAGATCATTTATGATATTGTACTTAATTGACCTTTGTACTAACAAAGCCACTCCACCACCTTTCCTTCCTACCTGTCCTTACGAAAATTTACATATCCCTGAATGTTTAGTTCTCAGCTTCGATCTTCTTGTAACCACATCTCTGTAATGGTTATATGATCATACTCATGTGTTGTAAATTCCTTTAATTTTGTGGACTACATGCTTTAAAGTAAAGAGCCGTTAATTTTTCTTTTTCTTATCATGTTTTTCCTTTTGACCCCGATTGCTACTTTTTTTTTTAATTGTACATTCTGTCCCTTCCTGCCACACTCTGGACTAAATAGCTGCCTTGTGACATTGCCATATCCTTTTGCTTTGTAAGTCTACATATTCTCTCCAGAATGTTTCCCCATTCATCCCCCTGCCACCCACTCCATTTAAATTACAGCGTTCACTGCTTCCCTAGTTATGCAATTTGCAATAACACTGGTCCCAGTAAGGTTCATATATAGACCATCCCGATAGGACAGCCCCTCATTTCCCCGCTACTGATGCTAATGCTGCAGATTCAGTGCTGCAGAACTATAGATTCCAACAACAGATGTACAGACTGGCCCTTCTGGATCTATCCTTAACCCCAACCTATTTTCCTACATGGTGGGGAACTGATGGCGTTGCTCCTGTGAATAGGAACCTCCCAGTACATGGCCAGAAAATCTGGGCAGTGCAATAAAGCCATCAGAAGCAGCAAGGGGGCTCAAGGGAACAAAACTATGCTAAAAATAAGGTCAAGGCTCTCACTGAAGCCAAGCACCGGCCTTTAACAGGTGTATAAAAGATGTATTGCCAGAGGTGCCCATGTGAAAGAGCATGGAGTACAGGAATGAGATAAAGAATCTGATAAACTGGTGTGACAACAATAATTTCTCTATCAATGTCAACAAAATGAAGGAGATTGTCATCGACTTCAGGAAGCATAAAGGAGAACACGCCCCTGTCTACACCAACAGGATGAAGTAGAAAGGGTCGAGAATTTCGAATTTTTAGGTGTCCAGTTACTAACAACCTGTTTTGGTTTCCCCATGCCGACACTACAATGAACAAAGCCCATTGATGCCTTTACTTTCTCAGCTATGACTCTTGCCAACCTTTACAGATGCGTCATAGCAAGCATTCTTTCTGGTTGTATCACAGCTTGGTATGGCTCCTACTCTGCTCAAGACTGCAAGAAACTACAAAAGGTCATGAATGTAGCACAATCCATTACGCAAACCAGCCTCCCATCCATTGACTCTGTCAACATTTTTCGCTGCCTCAACAAAGCAGCCAGCATAATTAAGAATTCCATGCACCCCAGACATTCTCTCTTCCACCTTCTTTCTTCAGGAAAAAGATACAAAAGTCTGAGGTCTCGTACCATCTGACTCAAGCACAACTTTTTCCCTGCTGCTTTTGAATGGACTTACCTCGCATTAAGTTGATCTTTCTCTAGCTGTGACTATAACACTACATTCTACTTTCTCTCATTTCCTTCTCCATGAACAGTATGTTTTGTCCATATAGCGCGCAAGAAACAATACTTTTCAATGTATGTTAATACATCTGACAATAATAAATCAAATCACATATCGTGAATGTAAGCCTACATTAAGAAAAATAAATTTTAAAACTTTATTGCACTGAAAGTAAGTGCCAAGTTGAATACAGGGAGGAAAACAGCTAAAAGCCACAGCTCAGATCAACAGGATTTTCAGCTCCTGCTGCTTTCTGCAGATTACAGAATAACTGCATCCCACTTTCAAGAATGTACAACAGGAGGAATATCAAGTCCACTCAAACACCATCGTAAACCGATTAGTTATTAGTAATATGCTTAAGCATAAAGTGGGTGTGGAATGCTAATTTTAAAGTACACATTGGCATGTGTGCCAAACAGGAGATCCCACTTTGTATTTGTGCTGGCTTCTTATTAACAAGCAGGAATGGCATAGCCTAGGTCATTCCACCAGCAGAAACAGTGTGCACAAACAATCAGGAAAATTGCCTCTAGTATTTCATTATATTTTACTTTTTCCAACATGCATTCCTTTCTAACTAACTAGATGAATCTTGTTGTTTATTCTTGTCCAAGAAAATGCATAGCTAAACAATTGAATTGATAGGAAAACAAATAATGAAAAGCACAGCTTAATATCCCAGGACAGCTTGTCTGTGGTTGGTCAATGAATTGTTTCAGTTGGTGCGTTAGCACCTCCTTGAATCACCTTTCCACAAAGTGATTGTTAGTCTTGTTCTTTTGCCTTATACAGATAGATTCATAGAACTCTTACAGTGCAGAAGGAGGCCATTTGGCCCAGTGACTCTGCACCAGCTGACAACAATCTCACCCAGGCTCTATCCCCGTAACCCCAGGTAGTTATCCCAATAGATCCCCTGACACTAAGGGGTAATTTGCATGGCCAACCCACCTAACTCACATATCTCTGGACTGTGGGAGGAAATGAGAGCACCTAGTGGAAACCCATGCAGGCTCACGGAGAACATGCAGATTCAGTGACCCAGGCTGGGAATTGAACCCAGGTCCCTGGTGCAGTGAAGTAGCACTGCTAACCACTGTGCCACCATGCTGCCCTGATAGATGATCATGATTTTCCTAGGCTAAAATGTACGGGCCAAACTTTCAGCCTTTTTCATTAACAGTTGATCTTGAAGCCTATACTGCAGTTCCAAATGCAGATAAATGATGGAATGTATAACCTAGACTGGCAATGTGCTGAGCAAGTGTTGTCTTGACACAATTGCCTTTTCGCGATGAAGTGTTAATAGGGGAGGTCCCAGTTGCTCTGGTAGTCCAGCTGGACCTCAGAGGTTCCTGTTCAAAGACCAGGGAAGATGCCAGTTTTCTGATCAACATTTCTCCTTCCACCAACAACACTCAGAGCTATCTGATCATTCATCCCATTGCTACTTTCAGGATCGTGTTGTGTGGAAAATGATTGCTTTGCAAGTGGATTTTGTTTTTAGGTTCTGAGCATCGCTGGCAAAGTCAGCATTTATTTGGAGTGATTTATTATTATCACATGTATTAGGAAACAGCGAAAAGAATTGCTTCTTGTGCGCCATACAGACAAAACATACTGTATAGAGAGTATAGAGAGGAGAAGGAAAGGAGACAGTGCAGAATGTAGTGTTACAATTAGAGCTAGAGTGTAGAGAAATATCAACTTATTATAAAGTAAATCCATTCAGAAGTCTGATGGCAGCAGGGAAGAAGCTGTTCTTGAGTCAGTTGGTACATGATCTCAGACTTTTGTTTTTTTTCCCAGCAGAGTAGGTGGATGAGAGAATGCCCGGGCTGCATGGGGTCCTTAATTATGTTAGCTGCTTTCCCCAAAGCCGCGGGAAGCGTAGAGAGTCAATGGATTGGAGGTTGGTTTGTGTGATGTCCCGTATGTCCCAACCCTGATTGTCCTTGCAAAGATGGTGGTGAACTTCCTTCTGGAACTGCCATATTCCATGTGATTCAGATATTCCCATAGTGTTGTGACAGAGACAGCTGCAGGGATTTGACCCAGTGACAATGAAGGAATGTTAATGTGTTTCAAATTTGGGATTGCGTGTGACTTAGAGGGTGACTTGCAGATGGTGCTGAAGGTGTGGTGCTTGGCAGGTTGGTGCAGTGCATCTTGTAGAGGGTATACATTGTAGCCATAGCACACCAGTGATGGAAGGAGTACATGTTTAAGACGGTGGATAGGGTGCCAGACAAGCTTTATCCTGGATGGTGTCTACTTCTTGAGGGTTAGAGCTGCACTCATCCAGGCAAATGGAGAATATTCCATCAATGTAACACAACAGGGACAGCAATCCAAAAGTCCTTTATTTAACATGAAACATTAGCATGTCCTGTGGGATGTGATTGGATGGTTTATGCATATGACTCAAGTGCACAGATGAAATAATGTGTAAATACTGCATTTAGTCAGTTAAACTCTCCGTCAGCAATGTTTCTAACATTGCCAAGGAAGAGACAGGTTAAATCTTTGATTTGATTAACTTTTCTCATGTGACATTTCATGTCAAAAGGTAGGACTTTAAATACATTCATTTAATTAGCTCTCCGTGACATTACATTGCATTTAGGAAAACGGAGGTAGAAGGAGATTGTGAGAGGAAATTGCTCCTTGTATCTCACACCTTTCACAGATATTATGACATGCAATAAATTTCGTGATTTTTAAAACATTAATCCCACTTGACGTTAATAATTCAACACAACTTCTACCCAACGACCTGCACCATTTAAAAACTGACAGTAACCATCAGAGTGCACAGTGCCAGTTTTATGATTGACTTAGATGATGTACCTCCAGAAATATGCTGTTTGTTTTCCAATTGTCACCCAATGAAACTGGAAAATGTGTTTTTTGATCATAAAGCAATGTCATTTGCATAGTCCATATCTTGGGGAGACGATGGCTATTAATCCAGGAAAATCAGCTAATGCCCTGGGGACCCAGGTTCGATCTCACCACAGCCGATGATGAAATTTGAATTCAATAAAAAAAATCTGGATTTAAGAATCTACCAGTGACTATGAAAGAATTGCCAATTGTTGTAAAAACCCATCTTGTTCACTAATGACCTTTAGGGAAGGAAATCTGCTGTCCTTACCTGGCCTAGCTTACATGTGACTCCAGAGTGACAGCAACTTAGTTGACTCTTAACTGACCTCCAAAGGCAGCTAGGGATGGGCAAGCCAACACTCATGTCCCATGAATGAATAAAAAGTATATTTTGTTAAAGTTGATGAATAATCCTAGCTTGGTACATGATGAAGGGTCTCACATTTGAGGCCAGTTTCAGGAAAATGTGCTGCCTTTCTACCCCTGAGTTTGGCCTTCAAATTCTTTATAACTAGTGAGGCTTTACAATACAGGCAGGACACAAGGTCAAAGACAGTATTAATCATACTTTTATGAAATTAACCTCTGTCACATAACATTAGTCTTTATGTGCCTGTTTACAAATCAGAGCAAAACAACTTTTAAAACAGATTGTGGTTTGATCCATTTTAGCACAGGGAGAGTAATAAATAGCTATCAGGTGATCAGAATGGCCAATTCTAAGTTCTTTAAATATTCTAATAGTTATTCTGGACATGCTTAGGCAGAGGCTATTTGGCAAATGGACAATAATTAGGTGATGAATTGCAGTCACACAGAGAGCACAAAGTAATAACATGCACTATGGAATAGATAAACAGCACCAAATGCAAGATAATTTATCAGTCTCCTGTGGGTGCTTTACTTTTCTACACTCACACAAACATAATTTATTGCTGTCACATTCGGACTTGAAATTATTACCTTAGAAAATGCTGTTGGCAATAGATTTGGAGTTAGATTTTCATCTTAAGAGTTACCTGCGCAGAGAGTAAAGTCTGGTGGGGAGGTTTACATACGCCTGGACCTTTCAGATCATCCTTGCTTTTCAATTGAATGGAAGGACAAGCATCAGATTCTGCAATCAGTGTGTAATCAGTCTAACTTGTTAAATACATCTCCACATACATACAAACACGCACATACACCACACACCTAAATTATCATCCAACTTTCACATTCCTTCTGGGAATTCTAGACTTCGCCCAATTGCAGACAATCTTCATATGTTCGCTCGCCCCAGTCCATGTCTGAGGGCATTGGTTTGATCAAATTCCTGTCCAGTTTCAGCTGCCTCATTTCTTTACGTGTCAGTATTTACATGGATCTCTGGGTTTTCCAGCAGTTGTTTAATTTGTGATTGTACAGGAACAAAATCGCTTCCATTAGATTTGGTGAAAACTAGTTTTAAGTTTATTTATTAGTGTCACAAATAGGCTTGTATTAACACTGCAATGAAGTTACAGTGAAAATCCCCCAGTCACCACACTCCAGCGCCTGTTGCGGTACACTAAGGAGAATTTAGCATGGCCAATGCACCTAACCAGCACATCTTTCAGGCAGTGGGAGAAAACCAGAGGAAACCCACACAGACATGGGGAGATCGTGCAGACTCTGCACAAACAGTGACCTAAGCCAGGAATCGAACCCGGTCCTTGGTGCTGAGAGGCTGCAATTCTAACCACTGTACCACCCATAAATGCCACATTATTGCCACAAGGTTTGTGAATATGGTGTATTATCACACAGTGCACTGCATGTTGGTGTACCCACATACAAGCTAGGCAGCAGGATCATGGGGGGTTTCCCCCCAAGTAACAACATTCAAAATTCAAAGTACTACGTACAAAGGGTATAATTTGCATGGTGATTAACTGTAATTCTCTCTTAAGCGTCACCTCAAACACTGTTACAAGGCAGCACATTTTAATTCATTCTCAGAATTAGGCAGTACAGTAGTTAGCACTGCAACTTCACAGTGCCAGGAACCTGGGTTTGATTCCAGGCTTAAGTCACTGTTTGTGCGGCATCTGCCCATGTCTGCGCGGGTTTCCTCTGGTTTCTTCCCACAGTCTGAAAGACGTGCTGATTAGGTGTGTTGGCCATGTTAAATTCTCCCTCAGCATACCTGAACAGGCACCGGAGTGTGAGGACTAAGGGACTTTCAAGTGACTTCATTTTGTGAATGTAAGCCCACTTGTGAAGCTAATAAATACACTTTCATAAAGGATTTGGGCATCTTTACCAAGGAAGATGAAAATAAGTCTATGTATATACGGTTGACAGAATTAGTTTAATGGAATAAATAAACCTTTCTCATTCCTATTTTGATTTCCTAACGTTCTGATATGATAGACACCTGTGTACAATCTGTTCTTGAAAAATATATCGGGATGTGGTAAGTAGCAAAACAATTCTTCACAGAACAGGGAGGTGATGAAATTGTTTTCCATTGCAAAAGGTTGAAAGATTGGAATGAAAATTCACCTCCGGCATTTGTAACTGTCTCCTGTTGTTTCTCTCCCAGGTTAGGAGGAGAGGTCGGAAAAGGAAGTGAAGGCACTTGTATGGGAAAGCACTTTCGGATGGGATTCATGACACTGCCCGCGCCTCAAGACCGCCTGCCGCATCCTTGCGCCAGTGGCTTCTCCGTGAGGTCGCAGTCGCTTCATTCCGTAGGGGGTGGAGATGATGAAAGTCATGCCTGTGCGCGCAAACAGCCGCCTCCAAAACCCAAGCGAGATCCAAGCACAAAGCTGAGCATTTCAGCAGAGACCGTGAACTTTGGGCTCGCAGCAACATCGGGGACAGGAGGCACGCCAGTCGGAACAGGAGGGGCACCGGAAGCAGCTGGGACATCAGGGACAGAAGGGACACAGGGATCAGGAGGGATAGCAGCAACAGCTGGAATGGGAGGGACAGCAGTGGCAACTGGAACAGCACTGAAAGAGCATGACAAAAATGCAGGTGAGCAAATCATACACTGCAGATTCAGGAAGTGAAAGCGGTAGAGTTTGGCTCTTTGAATGGTGTAAAACAGGAGATGGGGGACCAACAGCTCCTTAAAGTTTAAAAGTACATTGATCAGTCTCACAATTTAGGTTTATATTAACACCGCAATAAAGTTACTCTGAAAATCCACTCTCCACATTTTTCCCATTGATGTCAAAGAGGACGTAAGACAATAAGATGTAGAATTAGGCCATTTGGTTTATTGAGTCTGCTCTGCCATTCAATCCTGGCTGATATTTTTCTCACTCCCATTCTCCTGTCTTTTCCTCATAACCCCTGATCCCTTTATTAATCAAAAACCTATCTATCTCTGTCTTAAAGATACACAATAACCTGGCTTCCACAGCCTTCTGCAGCAAATGTTAAACTTTGTGTTATATAAGGTTAGCAATTGATAGGGGACAAAGGTGAGTAAATGGGGTTGAGATGTAAATTAGCCATTATCTAATTGAACAATGAATTAGGTTTGAGAGGCTAAGTGGTACATACTAGTTCTTATGTTCCCTCCAGACTCTCTATAGTGCTCGTGTCCTCTTTGACTGATGTTCCTTCCTCATACGACCAGCACACTGCCACTTGAGCCAATAGCTCCACCCATCACGCTGGTTCCATCCAGGTATCACAAGAGGACCTACTGCATGTCATCTCTTGTGTATTGGATTAAATTTGATGATTGTTGCTGCCGGGTTGAACCCCAGAATTAAAGCTCACCCCACAGCAGGTAGGTTTTTCCCGATAAAAGTTGACTCCAAAAGAAACAAAACATGAATTTAGAAACCATGCACCATTTGGGATAGCTTAACATGTTTCCTTTTTGTTTTCTGCTGTTATAGAAAGTAATATAGGGACTGTTTAAAAAAGGTCCTGAATTGTTACATTTCTTCACTCACATACCTTGCTACAAGACACTTAGCTTCTTGATTTGTCATCAACCTTTATTCACCCAAGAGAAAACCATTTCCACCCCACAAAAAAATGGAGAAGCATTTGGTCCAATGTGCAAGTTCATGACATCCATTCTGCTTATCCAGGGTGAGGTCTTGACACAGCCTCTGGTTTAGGCTATGATACAAGTAGCTATTGGACAATGTGAATCAACTCAGGAATGATGACACCTGGAACCTGCAGTAGGAATGACCAATGCCACAGAATCACAGAAAGAATTTCCAGTGGATCAGAAATTGTAACACTTAGCAAAAAAAAACTCACACTGTGAAAAACTGTATTCCCCACTCCTGTAACCCAGAATAGCTATAGAATACAGACTCTTTAGATATACACCCATACACATTTAAGTGTGTGATTCTACTATTTTTCAGTTGATAGCCAGAGGAGGAAAATGGTCCTGGCTATTGATAGAGTTACATTCCCCTTTCACTAGGACATCCTTGCCAACTTGTAGAATGCCTTCCATGGTCTGCTCACCTTACAGTTCCTCTCAGATATGATGGATGCCCCAACATCATACCTCCTGTCCACACTCCTCCCTGGTGACCTCCTCGCATGGCCAGGTGGGAAGATCTCCCACTCTCTCATCCTGAGGAAAGGGGACTTTCCATTTGTCCTGGATGTCTTGGAGGAGAATCCTCAAGGAGGCCTCACTGAACTGTGAAGGATTGGAATGCCTTGTATATTTGATTGGCATTCAATTGTAGATGTTCAGCCCATACTTGGCCTGTGTTATAAGGTGTTGGGCCCAGTTTGGTGGTTCTTATTAAAATATTCATTTTTTAAGGTCATTCAACAGTAAATATTTATGAACTCAGAGAAGCTATATGCATAATGCAGTAAAAGTCCAAGCCAGGAATTGTGTCCAAGCTTGTTTCGACACACAGCTCTGTCCACACTCCACCAAGCCCTTTAGGTACGGGTCATGTGTTTGCTTATGTTACTGTGTTAGTAGTCCTGTACTCAGTCTCCTGTTAATCCTTTAAGTGCCAGATCCTTATACTGCAGCCTGCAGTGACTGAATGTCTGTGAGATGCCATTTAAATATGGTAGCAGGACATTTGACCCCATGGAGTTACATTAGGGTGGATTGATACCTACCAATCCCATCACAAGATTTGACCAGCCCCTCGCTGATGCATAACTAATGAGCTGAAAATCCACTCTGCCACCTGACAGGAATCACACCAACTTTCCTGCCAACCCACCATACTTTATCTCCAGAATGGTAAATTCCACCTGAGTGATTTTCACTGAGTACTATTGTTGAATATAACTCTACAGGCTAGTTTCATTTACTCTTTCATGGGAATTGTGGGTATCATTGGCAAGGCCAGCATTTAGAACATAGAACATAGAACACTACAACACAAACAGGCCCTTCGGCCCACAAGCTGCGCTGATCATATCCCTATGTACCAGGCCTACCTGTATCTTTAAATCCCATTAAATCACATGTACTCAGCCAGAAGTCTCTTAAAAGATCCCAGCAAGTTTGTCTCTATCACCATTGACGGCAGCCAATTCCAATCACTCACCACCCTGAGTGAAAAACTTACCCCTGCCATCTCCTCTGTACCTGCTCCCCAGCACTTTAAACCTGTGTCCTCTCGTAGCAATGATTTCAGCCCTGGGAAATAACCTCCGAGAATCCACCCTATCTATACCTCTCAACGTTTTATAAACTTCTATCAGGTCGCCTGTCAATCTTTGAATCTCCAGGGAGAAGAGACCTAGCTCCCTCAACCTATATCATAAGGCATGCCTCCCAATCCAGGCAACATCCTTGTAAATCTCCTCTGTATCCTCTCAATAGCTTCCATATCCTTCTTGAGGCAAGCAGAACTGCGCACAGTACTCCAAGTGGAGTCTGCCAAGGGTCTTATAAAGTTGCAGCATTATCTCTGGACTCCTAGACATAATCCCTTCATTAAGGAAGGCTAGCATATCATATGCTTTCTTGACCACATCCTCCACCTGCGAAGCCAATTTAAGAGTCTTATGGACCCAGACCCCAAGGTCCTTCTGCTCCTCAACACTGCTGAGAGTCCTACCCTTGATATTGTGCTCCGTCATTCCACGGGACCTGTCAAAGTGGACCACTACACATTTATCTGCATTGAAATCCATTTGCCACTTCTCCACCTAGTTTTGCATCCTATCTATGTCTCACTGTAACTTCTGACATCCCTCCAGACTATCCACAACTACATCAACCTTCACGTTGTCGGCAAACTTACTAACCCATCCCTCCACTTCCTCATCCAGGTCATTTATGAAAATGACAAACAGCAAGGGTTCTAGAACAGATCATGGGGCACTCCACTGGTGACCGATCTCCATACAGAAAAAGACCCATCCACAACCATTCTCTGCCTTCTGCAGGCAAGCCAGTTCTGGATCTGCAAGGCAGCAGCCCCTTGGATCCCATGTCCTCACCTTCTCAAGAAGTGTTGCATGGGGGACATTATCAAATGCCTTGCTGAAATCCATGTCAACCCCATCCCTAATTGCCCTGGTATTGAGTGGGCTTGATAGACTATTTGAGAGGACATTTAATAGCCAGCCACATTGCTGTGAATCTGGAGTCACACATAGTCCAGGTAAGGAAGACAGATTAAGGGGCATTAGAATCATCAAATTTTTAGTGCAGAAGAAGGCCAATCGGCCCATCAAGTCTGCACCGGTCACAATCCCATCCAGGCCCTATCCCCATAACCCCATGCCTTTGCTCTAGCTAGTCTTGCCTAAAACTGGGGTCAATTTAGCATGGCCAATCCACCTAACCCACACATTTTTAGACCACGTAGTGAATCAGATGGGTTTTTTATTAACAGAGAAGAATGGTTTCATGGCCACTGTAACAACAAGTTAGAATTTTCTGGTGATGGAAATAGAAATCAATTGTTTTAAGTTTAAAATTGTTGCAGATCATGCCTGGGGCAGTGACACCAATGGTTCAATAAAATGTTCCAATAGACAAGCAGTGTCATCATTGACAGTGTAAAGGTGAAAGAATTCATTTCCTCCTTTCTGGCTAATTGATTATTATAGTATTTTAGTAATTGAGTTGTTGATTTCAGCCTTTATTCATTAGACTAAAGTATAATCAGCCGTAGCTGAATTCAATTTCGGCCTTGGGTAGCTATCTGTGTGGAATTTGTATGTCAGAACCAGAGAACATTACAGCTCAGAAACAGGCCTTTTGGCCCTTCTTGGGCTGTGTCAAACCATTTTTCTGCCTAGTGTCACTGACCTGCACCTGAACCATATCCTTCCACATCCCTCTCATCCATGTACATCTCCAAGTTTTTCTTAAATGTTAAAAGTGAGCCTGCTTTCACCACTTCATCTGGCAGCTCATTCCACACTCCCATCACTCTCAATGTGAAGAAGCCTCCTCTAATATTTCCTTTAAACTTTTCCCCCATCACCCTTAACCCATGTCCTCCAGTTTTTTTCTCCCCTACCCTCAGTGGAAAAAGCCTGCTTGTGTACGTTCTATCTATACCCATCATAATTTTATACACCTGTATCAAATCTCCCCTCATTCTTCTATGCTTCAGTGAATAAAGTCCTAACCTATTCAACCTTTCTCTGTAACTCAGTTTCTCAAGTCTCAGCAATATCCTCGCGAACCTTCTGCACTCTTTCAACCTTATTAATATCCTTCTTGTAATTAGGTGACCAAAACTGCACACAATACTCTAAATTCAGCCTCACTAATGTCTTACAGAACCTCACTATAACATTCCAACTCTTATACTCAATAGTTTGATTTATAAAAATCAATGTTCCAAAAGCTCTCTTTATGACCCTACCTACCTGTGACGCCACTTTTAGGGAATTATGTATCTGTATTCCCAGATCTCTCTGTTATACTGCACTCTTCAGTGCCCTACCATGTACTTAGTATGTTCAACCTTGATTTGTCCTTCCAAAGTGCAATACCTCATACTTATCTGCATTAAACTCCATCTGCCATTTTTCAGCCCATTTTTCTAGCTGGTCCAAATCCCTCTGCAAGCTTTGAAAACCTTCTTCACTGTCCACTACATCTCCAATCTTTGTATCATTAGCAAATTTGCTGATCCAATGTATTATCATCCAGATCATTTATATAGATGACAAACAACGATGGACCCAGCACTGATCCCTGTGGCACACCACTAGTGATAATGTGGAGATGCCGGCGTTTGACTGGGGTAAACACAGTAAGCAGTCTCACATCACCAAGTTAAAGTCCAACCAATTTATTTGATAGTAAACTCACAAGCTTTTGGCTTTTGCCCCTTCATTAGGTGAATGGAGAGTTCTCTCCATTCACTTTCCATTCACCCGACAAAGGGGCAAACTCCAAAAGCTTGTGAGTTTACTATCAAATAAATTGCTTGGACTTTAACCTAGTGTTGTGAGACTTCTTACTATGTACACCACTAGTCACAGGCCTCCTCTCAGAGAAGCAATTCTCCACTACCACTCCCTGGCTTCTTCCATTGAGCCAATGTTTAATCCAATTTCCTACCTCTCCATGTATACCTAACAACTAAACCTTCCTAACTAACCTCCCATGCGGGACCTTGTCAAAGACCTTACTGAAGTCCACGTAGACAACATCCACTGCCATCCCTTCATCCACCTTCCTGGAAATGTCCTCAAGAAACTCTAATAGATTGGTTAAACATGATCTACCACACACAAAGCCATGTTGACTCTCCCTAATAAGTCCCTGTCTATCCAAGTATTTGTAGATTCTTTCTCTTGGTACTCCTTCCAATAATTTACCTACTACTGACATCAAACTCACTGGGCTATAATTTCCCGGATTACTTTTTGAGCCTTTTTTAAACAACAGAACAACATGAGCTATTCCCCAATCATCTGGCACTTTACCCATGGAAATCAACATTTTAATATATCTGCCAGGGCCACTGCAATTTCAACACTAGTCTCCTTCAAGGTCTGAGGGAATACCCTGTCTGGTCCTGGGGATTTATTTACTCTGATTTGCCTCAAGACAGCAAACACCTCCTCCCCTTTAATCTGTATAGGTTCCATGATCTCCCTAAGTGTTTGCCTTCTTTCCATAGACTCCATGCCAGTTTCCTTAGTAAATATGGGTTAAAAAACCCATTTAATTTCTCCCCCATTTCTTTTGGTTCCACACTTAGCCAACCACTCTGATCTTCAAGAGGACCAATTTTATCCCTTACTATCCTTTTGCTCTTAACATATCTGTATTAAGTTTACTCCATGTCTGTGTGGGTTTCTCTGGGTGCTCCAGTTTCCTCCCAGCCCAAGGGTTAGTTGCATTGACTATATTATGTTGGCCATTAGTGTCCAAAGATGTGTAGGTTAGGTAGATTATGCATAGGAAATGTGCAGATTTACGAGGACAGAGCAGACAGAGGGCTTGGCTGGGATGCTTTTTTGGAGAGTTGGCACAGATTCGTAGAATCCCTGCATTGCAGGAGGAAGCTATTCAACCCATTGTTTCTAAACTGACAACAATCCCACCCAAGCCCTCGCCTTGTAAACCCACATAATTCCCCTGACACTAAGAAGCAATCTCATTAACCTGTTCGCCAAAACCTCAAGTATTTACCCCATGATTTCTCCCTAATCTACACACCCTGGGACACTAAGGGGCAATTTAGTATGGCCAATCCACCTAATCTGCACATCTTTGGAGTGTGGGAGGAAACTCACGTAGACACAGGGACTAGGATTTTAACACCTCACTCAGGAAAGCTCGTAAAATCCCACCTGAGGTCAACGGAGAATTCCATTCTGTGAACCTCACCTATCCCAGATTTCTAGCCGTGGACAACGTGCAAACCCATGTGGATAGCCACCTAAGTCAAGAATTGAACCCAAGTCCTTCACATTGTGAGGCAGCAGTGCTAACTCCTGTACCACCTACTGCACCAATGAGTCAAATGGTCTTTTTCTGCACTGGAAGGATTCTATGGTAGTTTCTTGGATTGACTTTCATTCAGCTTACTATAAGCTTGTTGTTTTCCAGGCCCAGAGTCGGTCTGGAACATTCTTACCTTCCGTGCATCAAGTAATCCTCACATTACCTTGTTCATGGCAAATCAGAGGATGTGCTGTTTTAGGAGGAACAGAAAAAGAAATGGATATTTTCCACTTCTGCAAAAACTTTCTATGCTGTCCTGACTGGTTTTCATACCTACTTATAATACCCTTTTTCTAAATATGGCACAGCAAGTTACACCTGTCACACTATTGGTAAAATGTTTGATTTGCATAATGTGGGATGAGCCACACAAGTATTCAACTAGTGTCTTGTTTCTTCAGAAATAACTCTTCAAAATGCAGCTAATGAAAACACAACAAAACTTACTCCAACTTATAAATCAAAGAAAGGGTTTAATAAAGAAACATCATTACTCCAAACTTGGAGCCTCACCCTGGGCCAATCCAAGCTCCCCACAATTCTACATAGTTCCTTATTTATAGTGAATCAGCTGGTCAGCTCCATTGCTCTGTAATTGGCTCCATGGCTTACTGAGTCAGCTGACCATTACATCTTGTTCCCATTGGTCACGTTACGGCCAATATAAAGTTGTCACTGGTTACATTCTAGCATGTCTGCCTCATTCAACCAGAATGGGAATATGGCAGGAAGTCTACCCATATCTCCCTTCATGTCCGTGGGTAGCTCCCCATCTACCCAAGGAAGTGCCATCCACATAGCTGTAGGTACATCCTTTATGCAAATTATTAGCATAATAATCCAGCCACCCACCTCCATCTTTCTGCCACCTCACCCCCCACTCCGCCAAACCCCCTCCCGATCCTCCTGGCTTCTTCTGAATTTTCCACTGGTGGAGCTGGTTGACCTTTGGCTACCAGTAGGCTCTACCAGACTCATCGAGGTTTGTAGTATTTTGTATGACCCGCCCACCCCACCACTGTGCAGCACGCCACGGGGATCTACCTTCCACGGGACCAGAGGATCACACCAATGGGAAGGGCCAGAAAATCCCATCCAATGGGTGGAATTTTCCCATCCCACCCCACTATAATTCCCTTGGCAGGCAGGGCACGGACCATACAGAGGTCTGTTGATCTTGGCTGGGATTTTCCGAACTTGAGGCAGAAAATCCCGCTTAATGTAAAATCCTAGTCCGTATAAGAGCAAATTTGTCAGATATAGAAATTGCAAGGTCTGGAAAGGACTTCAAGATTAGTCTGATAAATTAGTGTCATTGGGATTTATGGGATAAAAAATTTTTAACGATTGAGACAAATATTTCCATCTGGGCCATAAAAAAGCGCTAATATATTTCCAATTGCCTCCATCACTCACTATAATGTTGTTTTCATAGAAACCATACAATGTAGGAACAGTGCACCGACGACAATCCCACCCAGGCCTATCCCTGTAACCCCACATATTTACACCATTAATCCCTCTGACCTACACATCCCAGGACACTAACGGACAATTTAGCATGGCCAGTGTACCTACCCTGCACCTCTTTGGAGGAAGCTGAAGCATGCAGAGGAAACCCTTGCAGACAGTAGAAGAATGTGCAAACTCCGCACAGACAGTGACCCGAGGCCGAGAATGCAATCTGAATCATGGAGCTGTGAGGCAGCAGTGTTAACCACTGTGCCAACTAAAGCTGCAGATTACTTTGATGCCCTCAGTCCAGCCATGCCCGTTCATCTCCTCAAAAATGAATACTGTTCTGCAAATGTCTGAAGATTGTTATACTTCGAGTATTCCTTGTGTTGCACTGAATGGTCAGTATTATGGCATACAACTGGGAATACTGGAAACTGTTATAAATTGTTGCATGGGCAGTAATGGATCTATAATTGAATAATATGAAGTGCTAAAATTGCTCCCCTGGTGCCCCGGCGATTTTATGCACATTCCAGGAAACTCCCAGACTTTTCCCGTCTTCACTGTTGATTTAGTTGAATTCGGCTTGGCTGGTGTTATAATTAATCCCCGTGCTCCTGATCCCAGTGGCTGATCTCTGCCAGCTGTGAGTTTATGTGGATATCAGATGGAGCTGGGAATAGGGACAGTTGTGACGTTATGTGTGATCAAATGATATGTCAATGCTCACGCGTGAATGGATGTTGATTTGAGTGAGAGCAGAAATTCCTCCTAAGCAGCTTAAATACTATTAAGTAAGAGTGAATTATCTTTAAGAGGCAGCGTGCCAATTTAAGACCAGTAGGTAATGTGGAAGATATGCTGGTTGGTTGCATTGGCCATGCTAAATTCTCCCTCTGCGTACCTGAACAGGTGCCAGAGTGTGGTGACTTGGGGATTCTCACTGTAACTTCATTGCTGTGTTAATGTAAGCCTACTTGAGACACTAATACATAAACTTAAATAAATTTAAACAATCAAAATGGTTTAAGGTGAATGAGTTGCGTCATAGTTTGAAACGTGATTCATTGCATGTGATTTAACAATACACAGGACAGATCAAATTCAATTTGATTTGATTTATTATTGTCATGTGTTTTGAGATAGAGTGAAAACTATTGGTTCTAGCATGCTACACAGACAAAGTATACTGCTCATAGAGAAGGAAAGGAGGGGTGCAGAATATAGTATTACAGTCATAGCTAGGGTGTAGAGAAAGATCCACTTAATGTGAGAATTCAGAAGTCTGGTGACAGCAGAGCAGAAGCTGCTGAGTCAGTTGGTACATGATCTCAGACCATAAGATCATAAGAGCAGAGTTAGGCCATTCAGCCCATAGTGTCTACTCTGCCATTCAATCACAGCTGATGTGATTCTCATTCCCATTCTCCTGCCTTCTCCCCGTAACTCTTGATACCTTATTGATCAAGAATCTATTCACCACTGTCTTAAAGGCACTCAATGACTTGTCCTCCACAGCCTACACAGATTCACCACCCTCCACTGAAAAAATTCCTTGTCATCTCAGGTGACTTTTGTACCTTTATCCCGATGGTAGAAGGTCAAGTGCACAATCTCAATTTGTTTAGCAAAGTAATCAGGTCTCACCCTCAAAACTAAGGGCACAACTTTCCGGGTCCTCCGCCGTGGCACATTTTACAGCGGTGGATGCAGTTCGCCATTGGCTGACAATAGAATCTTCCAGTCCCACTGATGGCCACAGTGTTTTGCGTAGCTCACTTGTCCCACCGCCAGGGAGCCCGCTGCGGGGGTCGCCTTCAGTGGGACTGGAAGATCCCTCTGGCAGGAAGGGGCTGAAGAACTCCCACTATGTGTATGGTGTCTATTACAAAATCGACATTTGGTGAACGACAGAACTTCTCCATCGGGGAGGATGAAAAGATGGATTGAGAAGATGATTTTGTCATGTTGCATCACGCTGATATATAGTTTTATCAAACATGACCAGATGGAAATTAACATTAAAGTGTTGTTACAATCTGTTGTAATCTAATCAGCACCGCAGTGTAGGAAATAGAGTTTTTCAGCCCCGCCATGGTGTATCAGCCCCAGGCGGATGTGGCGAACCATTCCAACTGCTGATCGTTTCAGTGGGACTATATTATCCTACCGAGTGGGATGGAACATGAAATCCTGGCCAAATTAAAGGAGAAATTTAACCAAACATAGTTGCAGGACCATATTCCAGTGTATTCCTTCTGATTCCCAGCAGTAAGCAGCCAGATTGTCAGGTCGACCATCTGCTACATAGGCAAGCCAGTGGTAGAATGTCATAGCAACCAGGAAAGATTGAGTGTTGACTGGAGGGGGCGGAATCGGACTGACCATTAGAAGGGAGATTCCAACTTGGGGGTGAAGAGATCCAGTCAATCATGGGTCATTGGGGGAAATCGGACAGAAGTAAGTAGCTCCTTCTCCTGCTGGCCCTTAAGCCATGTTCCAACAAGTACCACCTGCTGGACCTAGCAATTCCTGCACCCTTCAAGCTGAGCCCTGGGAAAACACGCAATAAATTTAAATTGCTGCCAAGGTATCACGACAGACCTGTTTCTTCACAAACATTGCTCTGATATCCCAGTGAAGTGTTTAAAACTGAAGTAGATGCATGGTGAGTTAGATTCATGGTGAAATATTTGCCAACTAAGCTCCTCTTCTGCCTGACATAGAAGCCCTGCAGCGCAGAAGGAGGCCATTCAACCCATCTGCACCAACCCTCCAACAGAGCATCTTTCCCAGGCCCACCCCAAGCCCTATCTCTGTAACCCCATATAACTACCATGTTAATCCCCCTAACCTACTTATCTTGGGACACTACGGGACAATTTAGCATGGCCAATCTATCTAACCTGCACATCTTTGGACTGTGGGATAAAACCGGAGCACACAGAAGAAACCCATGCAGCGAAATGTGCAAACTCCACTGAGACAGGGGACACAGTGCCAGAATTGAACCTGGGTTCCTGGTGCTGTGAGGCAGCAGTGTGCCATCGTGCCCCCTATCATAGGGGAATTAAAATGATCCCAATTCCAAGCTGATAAAAGGAAGAAAGTAACCTCGGGTGGATATGTTAAAATTTTCCAAGCCAGTTGCAGAATCAGCTGGCCTTGTCATTTCCTTGTTCATCAGGCTAAGTACAACTCACAAGTGCCATCACTATGCATCAGGTAACATTCTTACTCTGCAGGTATACATACACCATGACATCTTCCCTGTCTAAACACGACATTTAAAGATATCTTCCAGCAGTTTTTCTATTAACCCCAATCAGAAATATTTTGAGCTGACGTAGGCAGCACAGTGGCACAATGGTTAGCACTGCTGCCTCACAGTGTCAGGGATCCGGGTTCGATTCCTGGCTTGGGTCACTGCCTGTGAAGAGTCTGCACATTCTCTCTGTGTCCGTATGGGTTTCCTCCAGATGCTCCGGTTTCCTCCCTTAGTCCAAAACAGACTGCTGGTTAGGTAGGTTCGCCATGCTAAAATTCTCCTTCGATGTATCCGAACAGGAGTGTGGTGACTAGGGGGTTTTCACAGTAACTTCATTGAAGTGTTAATGTAAGCCTACTCCTGACACTAATAAACATAAATTCTGCACAACTATCCAATAAGACAGCACCAAATTCTGTGGTTAGGATGTGTAATAGGAGTGAAAAAATCCACTGCAACCTCATACTGGCTCATACATCATACAATCCTTACAGTGCAGAAGGAGGCCATTTGGCCCATCAAGTTGCACTGACCACAATCCCACTCAGGCTCTATTTCCTAATCCTCCCCATTTTATCCTGCTAATCCCCTGACACTAGGGTCAATTTAGCATGGCCAATCAACATAACCCACACATCTTTGGACTGTGGGAGGGAACCAGAGCACCCGGAGGAAACCCACAGAGATACAAGGAAAATGTGTAAACTTCATACAGACAGTGACCTGAGAGTGGAATTGAACATGGGTCCCTGGACACTGTGCCACCGTGCCGCTGGCGATGTAGTAATACTAATGAATGCCTTCAATTTGCTTATTGTAAGGGCTGTATGGGGTATGATCAGGTTAGTGTCGCCCTCATGGTGATCAAAGGGGATGTTTTAGATTCTGTGGCTTCACAACAAGCATTGTCAGCTTCATTGCTTAAATTAAAGCAGACATATTTTTACATCAGCCTTTGCCTTATTCTGGGCGGCGGGGGGAGCGGGGAGGCTCTGATTCTTCTCATTCTGACTTTGAAAGCTATATGACAGCACCAAGTGCAATTGATCTGGAGGAAATCAATGACTGATTCACAGAGAGAGCTTCTAAAAGTGGAAACAATCTAAGTAATAGCATCTGCACAAAAGTAATGGAGACAGCAAATAATGACACAATAGGACAAAGGCATGCTTTCCAGTTGCTGCATCATTCAACTTCACTGTGCTGGGGGTGATTTTGAAACCGCACACTCTGTCTGCAGGAATGGCGGCATGCATTCCCAATCTGGAGAGCCCCATTCACAGCAGTGAATTTCAGAGTTCCAATCTTACCAGGCCTCTTACTGGCGGAATGGTTTGATACATGCCGCGGGACCCCAGGAAACTCATTTTAATACATTAGCATGTCATTAACGAGTGCACTCTCCAGGATATTCCCTCACCCCTCACCGGATATTCAGCGGGTGCCAGAATAGGTTCACCCCCTGGACATGAACCTGCCCTCGGGAGGGAGGTCTTCCTGGGGGCTATGAAGTCGAGTATATCCCCCGAGGTGGAGGGGCATGGCCAAGCAGTGTCCTGGTACTGTGCCTTGGCACAGGCTTGCTCTGCCAGGTTATCACCATGCCCATGCCAATTTGGCAGTACTGGCAGTGCCAATCTGACAGTGTCAACGAATATCAGGGGACCAACCCCTTTGGGAGCTTCACAAGGGAAACAGGAGGGGTGGATTCATTCAGATTTGATTGTGGGCCAGGAATGGATGGAAGAGCAGAGGATGCCACTGATGGCCATTGTGGGGGTGGGTGAGTGCTGGCTTCAACTGTGGGGGGCAGAGGGGAACAGGTAGGAAGGGGGCTGATAATCGGGGAAGATGCCACTGATTGGGGTGGGGAAGGGGCAAAAGAAGTGGCAACACCAATCAGCAGTGGGGAAGGGAGCCCCTGGGATCTCTATGGGGGACCGGGGGATGGGGGGGAAGAATTTATTTCTGTTATAATCAGGATACTCTTTAACCATGGCACATGAATGCCTTGTTTTGCCAGTGTGTTTAGGGCGTGCCCTCCTGCATGAAACACCCCCTTGATTTTTGTTTTTAACACAGACTGCTGTAAGATCTGGAGAGAAAACTGGCGTGTTTCTCCAGAGAGGAAAACACCAGCTTTCCCGCCGAAAGCAGCCCTCTGTCATTTTTTTGCTAAAATTTCGCCCTATGTTGGAAGTGGGAAAATTGTTAAATGCTTTGACATAATCTACCAGACACATTCACCTCCAGGAGGAATGATTCCCCGCTCTTGGTTTTATTGAAATTGCTGTTTAAAAATGTCAGTTCTAATCTGTCATACATGCATCCCAACAATGCTGGAAAAGCCTCCTCATGATTGTTCATATTGTGCATTTAATATGCTTGGGTGTTCCACAAAGGCAACACACAGTGAGAGATGTCAGTCAGCAAACTTAGATTCAAGTGTGCGTCAAAACAGCAGCTTAGACATTAGAGCACATCATTGCCTCATCCATTTATGTGACTTTTGCTATGCCATTTTTGCCACAGCTATTATTTCATCTATTTATAATAAGTGAAATCCTTTTCAAAAGCGTTGAAGCAGCAACAGTTTGTGAGGCTCACATGACATCCTGAATTCTCCCTTTCTGTTCAACGACAATGGGCGGGATTTTCCGGTCACTCGCCTGGAAAATCCCGCCAAAGACAACAGGCCTTTCCACGATCCGCACCCCCCCCTCTGCCTGCTACTAAATCCCCTCCCCGATACTTCCAAAAAGATTCTGAAAATAAGTCCATCAATTAATTTTAAATATATATTAACAAACAAATAGCAGGATTATGTTTTGGCAGCAAGTACAGAACAGTCCCGTTATGACAAATGGTTGGGGTCCATAAAATGTTATCGCAAGAAAAGCGAGGTCGCACTAAATCGGGGTTCAAGAAAATCAGTGTTCAAACTGACCCAATGTTGACCTAACATCCTAAAACACCCCTATAAATGCCCTATTTGATCCATTTTTTGCAAGTTTACCATCTGGCAAGTAGATTACCTCTTCATTAAAGAATTCTGCAAATAAATCATTGTTGTTACAGTAGAAAAAACACAAATTAATTTTTAGTAAAGCTTTTCAACAAATGTTCCATTTTGATCTCAGAAAACACGAAATTAACTCACCAAAAACTTTTCAGTTCCCCGGAAAGAGCAAAAAAAGGGTCCAATGATTCATCTCGTTATATCCAAATATGCGCTAAACCGGGATGCGTAAAATCAGGGTTTTACGGTATGAGGAACTCCTTCATGGTTTTATGTCCCATGGCTATGAGAATCTAAGCCTTTATTTCAGGCCCCATGCTTACCTGTGGGAGTTAATTACAGACACAGGGCCAGCTGATACACGCACAATATAAAATCAGTGAAACCCATACAAATTATCTGAATATGAAACTTTGTGGCCACACTCCTCCCAAAAAAATTATAAGCGTTACATTTGCAGGAAAACTGGAGTAATTCACGCTTTTTTTTCCCAGTGGGAGTTCAGACTAGAATCTCCCACACTCTGTGCACTGCGGAAGTCACCAGTGTGAATATCATTAAATTTCAGGGGGCAGTGCCAATTCACACTGGAGAGGCTGAAACTAGCAGGCCCCTGAGCTATCAGTCTCCCGTTTATGGCCAACTCGATCGCTAGCCAGCTTGGGACCCCCACAGTACTGCACCCCTAACCCTCCTCCCCATGGCCTGGTCGCAGACCAGCCCTCAACCAACCCATCCCACCTGGATCATGCCTATCTCCAGTGCACCCCTCCCCCAAAACAGTTACCCTCTCCCAGTACAAAGAACAAAGAACAAAACAGCACGGGAAACAGGTCCTTCGGCCCAATGAGTCCGCGCCGCCACCCTGATGTCCCCACCTCTACCTGCGATCCCTGTCCATGTTTATAGATCTATGGATTAAAAACCAAATTTGAGACAATTTAAGGAGAATTTGTTTTGCCAATTAGCCTAAGAGCACATCTTTGGGATGTGGGAGGAAACCGGAGCGCCTGGAGAAAACCCACGCAAGCACGGGGAGAATGCGCAAACTCCCATAGACACAGGCCCAAATCCATGTATCTGCACAGCACAGCGATAGTCACTGAGCTGTCGTGTTGCCCATCAGATGGTCCAGGTCAAGCGTACACTAACAATGTGAAGCAGTAGGATACTCTCGAAAAAGATCCAAGAGCAGTCCTCTCACGACCCATCGCGTGTATGCCCCTCGTTAGACAACAAGGTGGACCAAAGCACCTGTAGGATAAAAACAAGTACATCAATATCATCATCTATTTACACACTTCCCACGGACTCCCAAGGCTCATGATCCCTATTTTAAATCAGTTTTCTATACCCCTCCATTCCCATTCTGTTCATGTGCCCATCTAAGTATTTCTTAAATAACTCCAGACTACCTGCCTCCACCACTTTACTTGGCAGTGCATTCCATACCCGCACCACCCTCTGTGTGAAAAAACTCCCTCTAGCATCCAAATTATACCTTACCCCCCTCACCCTAAGCCCGTGACCCCTCGTGCTATTTGAGTCCATCCTAGGAAAAAGCTTAACCCTGTTTACTCTATCTATCCCCTTCAAAATCTTGTACACCTCTATCAGATCTCCTCTAAGTCTACGTCTTTCTAAGGAAAACAGTCCCAATTTGCCTAATCTCTCCTCATAACTCAGACCTTCCATACCAGGCAGCATCCTGGTAAACCTCCTCTGCACTCTCTCCAGAGTCTCCACGTCCTTCCGGTAGTAAGGCGACCAGAACTGGACGCAGTAGGCAGAACACCACTCAGCAGATCCCATGTCCCCAGCAGACTCCTTCCCCAGCTGACCTCCCCACCATCTCTGCCTATCCCGATCACAGGCCTCCCTCCAGCCCTCATTGGTCCCAATGTAGAGTGGCAGCAGGACCACCTCCGCCCACCCCCCCCCACCCCCCGAAACTAGGCCCCGCCTTCCCCATATGTCTCCTCCTTGATGACATTGCCCCAGGCCTGTTGGGCAATGCCAATGGGTCCCCTGGGCATGGCACCTTGCTCCTCTGGCAGTACCGGGGGCACAGGCTGACACTGCCAAGGTGCCCATGCCTTGGGGGTTACCACCCACTACCACTTGACCCCTGTGGGGCCTTGATTGTTCCCCCTTCTCTCCAGCAGGGTCAGGCTGCCAGCTCCCCAAAAGTGGGGAGCGACTGTAAACCCTGCTGGAGTGAAACACTCTGGAAGAGTGGGAGAGGTTAGTGGGCTGGGAGAACTCAGTCCCAGGCCTGCTAATAGCATTTAAATTATATTTAAAGCCACTCTCCCTCCCCTTCTGATTTCTAGCACAGAGCCGACCATGCTAGGGGATGTTAACGGGATGCAAACAGTTGCGGGGTCCCTGCGCGTTGCCCCCATGTGTGATTCTCTCAGCCCGCTGTGCTAAAAAACCAGCACAGCGAGATGGGAGAATTCCTCCTGTTATCTATTTACTACACTTTGAAAACCAGCTGAGTTAACTACTTTCATCATCATTGCATTGCACAGCAAGATAAAAGACACCAGCAGGCCTTATCTGTTGCTAATGCCAGCTATGTATTCTTTTTCCCTCTTGTCATTGTGATAATAGGCAGTCTCTAAAGGCAGATTCTCAGCCACTTTTCCAATGTTCTGTGAAAAGCTAATCATGCAGAGAATCCACAGTCTGTGTGCGCAGCTCAATGGCACAGTGGTTAGCACTGCTGCCTCACAGTGCCAGAGACCCAGGTTCAATTCCAACCTTGGGTAACTATCTGTGGGGAGTTTGCACATTCTCCCCGTGTCTGCGTGGATTTCCTCCAGATGCTCCGATTTCCTCTCACACTCCAAAGATGTGCAGGTCAGGTGGATTGGCCATGCTAAATTGACCCAAGTAGGGTTACAGGGATAGGGCCAGGCTTGGATTGTTGTTGGTGCAGGTTCGATGGGCCAAATGACCATCTTCTGCACAATAGGGATTCGATGCTCTGTGCTGCAAATACCACAATCATTTTTGATTGAGAACAGAACATGTATGTGTTTTCTGTGAGACAGTTTTATGATGAGAGAACAACACTGCAAATGCCAGAAGTCTGAAAGAAAAGCAGACATTGTTGGAAATGCTCTTTGGTGCATTGGTACAGAGACAATCAGAGTTAATGGGTGGAATTTACTGACCACAGCAAAAGGCCCGTCACCTGCTGAAAAACAGACGGCCCCCTCATTCCACAGCCATCTCCTGGAGGCTGCAGTAGGAGCCTGTATTTCCCAAACAGACACTTCCCTGCCTATAAAAGGCTTCTGGCTCCAGTGAGAGGAACTCCCCTCCAGAACTCCAAGTGCAGAGCAAATGCATCAACCCATCTCAAGAGCTGCCAGCCAATCAGGCTGGAAGTTCCCAGAGCTGGCAGCACCACCAGAAGGAATGGCCATTACTGCAGCATGGATTGACAATGGAATTGTAGGGAACAGGGGAGCCTGGCCCCAACAAGGCCTGCAAGGAGAGATTAGAATTTATTTTTTCTCAGGATTGTGACAGACAAAGGAGTCAAGGGTTACAGAGGGCAGGAACAAAAAGAGAATTGAGACAAGATGAAGATCAGAATATCAGAACAGACTTGAAGAGCCAAATATCTTATTCCTGCTCCTTAGAACCATAGAACCTACAGTGCAAAAAGAGGCTCTTCGGCCCACTGGGTTTGCAGTAACCACAATCCCATCAGGCCCTATCCCCATATCCCTATATATTTTACCCACTAATCCCTCTAATATGCGCATCCCAGGACACTAGGAGCAATTTTAACACCCCCAATCAATCTAACCTGTACATCTTTGGACTGTGGGAGGAAACTGGAGCATCCGGAGGAAACCCACGCAGACACAAGGAGAATGTGCAAACTCCACACAGACAGTGACTCGAGCGGGGAATCGATCCCAGGTTCCTGGAGCTGTGAAGCAGCAGTACTAACCACTACGTTACCGTGCCACTCACTATGTCTTATGTTCATATGTTCCTAAAAGAAACATCTGAAATAGGGTGGAAAATGTAGTATAGAGGGTCAATTATAACAGTGGGATAAGCTAATGAGACACAGCATACATCATCACAGGAAGAAATGCAATGACACTCACTTGTAGCCACCATTGCAAGGATGAAGTCTAAGTTGTTTCTCGATACAATGTTTTCCCCATCTGAGCAAACTCTATAAACATTCTGTGTTAGCACAACAAGAGCAAAAATATTATTTGGTGGCAAAGAGTGAAAGAACAAGCGTAGAAAATTTTCTGCCTGAAGTGAGTTGGTGGGGAGGTGGGAAGGAGAGAGAATCCCTAGTACTGCCTTGATGGTGAGGGATGGGAGTGGGTGGTAAACCCCCAGCAAACTACTTTCTAACATCTTCCAGAAAGGGTTTCACATTGGTAGCCTCTGAGTTTCCTTCCAATAATGAAATGCCAAACCTTTATATGGCATCTCTCTACGCCAACACATTTCAGGAATATATACATGGCGGCGTGAGAGGCTCTGGCCGGGATTTTATGACCTCTCTTGGTCGAAACTCGTAAAATCCTGCCCGAGGCCAGCAGAGAATTCCGTTCTGCGAGCCTGGGGCCAGCGTGCCGGTAAAATTCCAGCAAGGTTGTAAACCCATTAAATAAAGTTGCTTGTTAACACTGTACACCATGGTGTAACAATCATTCTATTTATTCCAGGTATTTCAACTGAGAACTGAATGAACTTTAATAAGCGGCTCTTTCGAAGCATAAGAACATTAATTGAGGTTGTTCAATGGTGTGCTTTTGTGTTTGCTATGTTGTGTGTCAAAACATAATTTAATTTCCACTGATATGTCTCCTAAACAAATATTATAGATTATGTTACTATTCTACTCTCTTTGTGTGGAAGGCTGATGCATGACTCACAAGAATCTTTCCGTTGTAATGCTAAGAATACATTTCTGAGTTGAAAAGTAATTTATGGCTAGAAACTCTTGGAGGAATGACTCACATAATAACGCACCTGCTTCACTTTGTCTAGCAACAACAAAACCCAGGCCACACAGCGACGAATACGGCAAGAAGATCCCACCTCCCAAACCCCGGCGCGACCCCAACACGCAGCTCAGCACGTCGTTCGATGAAACGTACGGCGCCAAGCAGGGCAGCAAGAAGGCCTCAGTCCTGGCGAGCAAGGAGAACACTTCAGCGTTCAGTCCGACCCAGGGCACTGAGGAAGATGAGCCTGTGTACATCGAAATGGTTGGGAATATATTACGTGACGTCAAGAGAGACGACGACGATCAGAGTGAGGCGGTTTACGAGGAAATGAAGTACCCGATGTTCGATGAGGTGATCCAAGACGTCAAGTGGATCAGTGCGGCCAGTTCAGACCCTCATTCTCAGTGTGCTACTCCTACCGTGCCTGACTTGGATGTTACAAAGTCTTCAGTGCCATCAACTCCAAAGGGCTTATTTTGTGAGATTCCACCTCCGTTTCCAAATCTGCTCCCTCATCGCCCCCCGCTACTAGTGTTCCCCCCTGCTCCAACACAGTGCTCCCCAGCCTCGGACGAATCCCCTTTAACTCCTCTTGAAGTCACAAAGCTGCCAGTACTGGAAACAAGCATATCTTTTATCAAGCAAGCTGGTGCTTCTCCATCATCACTCCCAGCTCAGGCTTCTGGATACCAGAAAATAGAAAAAGACTTGCCACCTTCCCATGGAATAGGTGCAACCGGAAGGTCCTCCTCTCCACCACTCCCTTCAACTCTTTATAGGACACCATCACCTCATAGTCTTCAAAGTCACTTTAGTCATTCAATATCCCCGTCTCCTGTCACTATGGGGCGCTCCATGACTCCTTTAGGTCTAAAAAGACCCCCACCCTATGAGTCTATACATCCAACCCCAAGATGTTCTTCCGCAGTGCCTCAGTCGACAGTGAAAACCCCAGTGCAAGAAGGAGGAAAGACAGGAAATGCTTCTTCTTCTCATGGGGCTACACATACTGGGTCAAGGTCGAGAACACCAACCAGTCCCTTGGAAGAGCTCAGTTGCCTCTTTACCTCAGGAAGGAGTCTATTGAGGAAATCAGCCAGTGGAAGGAAATCCAAGGAACCGATGGAAAGTAAGTGGTCATTCAATCTCCTAATTCATAGCTTGCTTAATAGTCTGCAGCTTCGAAAGTGTAAGCATTGAAGAGTGGAGGAGTTCTCTTTCAACTCCTACCTAAAACCTTGAAACAAGTAGTTGGTATGAAACCTGGTTCATCTTCTTTCATCATTGGTGGAGGGTTCAAAGTGGTCCAACTGATGCTGTAATTAGGCATACCCTTTTCACTCTTTTCACCTGTGTTGCAATCCAGCACGGATAATGGGACACAAGTTTCTTCTCCGCTCAGATCGTAAATGGAATAGAAACATGTCATACCTCAGCAGGGAGAGAATAAACTATGCTGACAGCAACGAACCCTATTCCATTTACATAATATAAAAGCAAAATGCTGTGGACGCTGGAATCTGAAACAAAAACAGAAAATGCTGGAAAATCTCACCAAAATCTCAGAGCTGACAAAGGGTTATCTAGACCGGAAACATTAGTTTTATTCTCTCCTCGCAGATACTGCCAGACCTGCTGAAGTTTTCCAGCATTTTCTGTTTTTCTTTCAGATTCCAGTATCCGCAGTATTTTGTTTTTGTATTATGTAAATTGAATAGATCTGGTTATTCTCAGCACAGTTTCCTGTGGGCATGAATCCATTACAGAAAATTATCCACAAATGTTGCAATCAATATGGGCTTGTCAGTATAGCCTTCATCCCAAGAACAAATACTTGGACTGTACCCAGTCGAAGATCACTCTGCCGAAGAGTTATCCAGACTCGAAACGTTGGCTCTGTTTTCTCTCCACAGATGCTGCCAAACCTGCTGAGATTTTCCAGCATTTTCTGTTTTCATTTGAGATTGCTCTGTGGTGGTATTGGATACGAGAGATGGAATAATGTTGTTTTCCCCAGCACAAGCACTTTTCAACTTCTAAAGGACAAAATTCACAAAAATAATGGGTCAGATTTTGCTCTCAGTGGTACCATTACACTCATTACACTTGCACCGGCCCATAGATTTTAAATGAGATTTTTGCACTGGAGTTTTGAGCATGGCATCCAGAGGCTCTAGACTTTATGTGAAAGGGCAAGTATTTGAATTTCTCTTTGAATGATCAGCTTGAAGACACATTAAAGAGCAGCCAAAAAGTGTCATTTAAAATATGTAACTCAATGTTTAAATCAGTTGCAGAAAGTGAAAGATATATTAAGAGGGACAAATAAAAGAGACAAACAGATTTTTAAAAGTAGCTCTGCTTTTAGGTATTCAATGATAATTAAAACCTGAAGAAATGCTGCTCCCCGTTTGTAAAAAGTGAATTTTCTGAGCAGAAAATAAGATTGAATAGTCCGTTAAAATAAGAATACAATTAAAATACAGTCAATTGCACTGTAGATTAGCAGAGCCATGAGAGAAAAAAAAAACAAGCATTTGGCTTTATTTTTAGAGAGATAGAATTAGACAAATTAATCTTAATGTTTATGGGCCATTGGTAAGATCACACTTAGAAATCTGCGTGGTAGCCATATTACAAAAAGGACGGAGACACTACAGAAGGTGCAGATTAAATTTACAAAGGTGATACCAGAAGTTCATGGCTGTACAGATGAAGTGCATTTTTCCTCTTGAAAAAAAGATAGGGATGAAGTAAGGAAGGTGTTTCAAGTCATGAAAGTTATCATAGATTGGATACAGAAAGAATGTTTCCAATTGTGAGGAAAAGCATAGAAGCCATCAATATAAGATAGTCACCCAAGAAATTCAAATAGAAATTCAGAAGAATCCTCTTTCTAAAAGATGGTGAGAATGTGGAACTCACTACTAGAGGAAGTGATTGAGGAATAATTTAGATGCATTTAAGGAGAATTAAACAAGCCACGTGAAAGAGAGAATGGAGAAGAAAGATCGAAGAGACACATGTAAAGCATAAGCACCAACATGGATTGATTGGACCGAATGGCCTGCTTCTGTGCTAAATAACCTATGTAATCCTCCATGAAAATGTACTTGCACTGGAATGGATAAGCCCTTCCTTTTTCTGATGGCATGTTCCTCCTGCGTATTCACTAATTAGGAAGGACAGGCAAAAAAAGAAAAGAGATGGGGAGGCATTGTTAATGAGGGATGAAATCAGTGCCATAATGAGAGAGGATATTGGTTCAGAAAATCCCGATGTATAATCAGTCTGGATAGAGCTAAGAAGCAACCAGGGTGGAAAACATTAGTGGAAGTTGTCTATAGGCCTCCAAATAGTGATGGTAAGGTAGGGGATGGCATTAAACAGAAAATTAGAGATGCATGTAACAAGAGTGCTACAGTAATCATGGGTGACTTTAATCTACATATAGATTGGGTAAGGTAAGATTGGCAACAACATCGTGGCAAATAAATTCCTGGAGTGTGTAAGAGATGGTTTTTTTAGACCAGTATATTGAGGAACCACCTGGGGAACATAATTTGATTAGGTATTATGCAATGAGTAGTGTTAATTGATAATCTTGTGTAGGGCACTTTAGGGAACAGTGACATTAAAAGGAGAGAATGCTTCATATAACATTAGAGTGCAAATTTAACTGTATTGGATTAGGAATAGTTTATTGGCATGGATTGAAAATTGGTTAGCCGACAGGAAACAGTAGGAATAAATGGGTCTTTTTCATAGTGGCAGGTGGTGACTGGTGCAGTCCCACAGGAAGCAATGCTTGGCCCTAACTATTTGCAATATATTTCAATGATGTGGAGGTGGGAAACAAAAGTAACATTTCCAAGTTTGCTGAAGACATGAAACTTGGTGGGAAGTGGTGAGGAGGATGTTAAAGGCTTCAAGATGACTTGGACGAGTGAGTAGGAAAATGTACGGTAGATGCAACATAACATGGATAAATGGGAAGTTGTCCACTTTGTTGGGACAGAGGTACAGAATAGCATATTACTACTTTAATGGCTATAAATTTTGGAAATGTTGATGTACATAGGGAGCTGGGTGTCCTAGTACACCAGTCACTGAAAGCAAGCTTGCAGGTACAGCAGGCAGCTAGGAAGGTAAATGATAGACTGGCTTCACTGCCAGAGAATTTGAGTGCAGGATCAAGGATGTGTCACCGCAGCTGTACAATGTCTTGATGAAAGCACACCGAGCATATTGCGTGCAGTTTTGGTCTGCTTACCTAAGAAAAGAATATTGCCATAAAGAGAGTACAGAGGAGATTCAGACTGAATCCTGAGATAGCAGAATTGTTGTTTGCAAAGAGATTGGGCGCTTTTATTCATTAAAATTTAGAATAATGAAAGGGGATCTAATTGAAGCATACACAATACTGACAGAGCTGGACTGACTGGATATAAGGATGTTATTTCCTCCACCTCACTTCTCTGACAACAACTTTGCAAATTCCATGTTGAGCTGTGCACATGCAATCACTGGACATCTGATTTACACTTTAATGAAAGATAGTCTGCCTGTTATTCCAGCAACAGTATTTATCTGATTGACTAAGCATCACCCTTGTCAGTGCTGTTACCCATTGATGAATTTGCTGAATAACAGTGACACTGGCCTTTGGGTTTCCAACCTAACTGGTGGATTTGGCAGTCATCAGTGAATCGCTTGCAGTTGACCTCAAAGAGAGCTGTCCAGAAAGATCAGGCCCTCTGTGATATGGATTTCCCCTTTCCTGCCGCCAATTTCACCACTAAAACATGTCGGACAAGGGAATATGCATCTAAATTTAGACTGGAAGAGGTAAAAGGATATTTAAGGTAGAATATTTTCAAACAGAGTTGTTACCATGTGGAATTGTTTGGTCAAGACGGTTACGGAAACAGCAAGTGCGGTGGATTTATTTTGGCAGGCAGAACTGTTGAAAGAAGTAAAATGGGAAATGAAGTTTGGACCAGGCCCAGAATGGAGCTTTATATTCTGGTGTATAATCCTAAGGAAAGTGTTACAGGGGATGGGGGTGTTTGCTTAGGTGTGTTTAGTGACGGATCATGGGTAGCCATTATGGCTGAGAACTTGTTTGAGTGCCTTTGGGAGCAAAAGGAATTTCCTAAAACTTTTCCTGAAATCGGCAAGTTATTTTTCCCTTTCATTGTTTTCCCCAGGAGTTACTAGCATTACTAGTATTTAGCATTGCTAATCAAGTTAGAAGGCCTTCAGTTTTTATCGGCATTAATAGAAGTGGTGAGCCACAAAAAGAAAAGTATTTGCAATGTGTACTGTTGCATTTTTTCTCAGCAATGTCCTCTGATTCAGTAATATGCTAAAAACACCTGAAAAAGGAAATGAACAAGGCCAGAGTGTTCACTGTATCCATTAATCATGTCTATGGTCAAAAATAACTTCTGAGGAGATCAGGTGTCACAAGAATCCATTATTCTTCATCCAACTAAACATGATAGTATATTGACCTATGTTCCAGAAAGTGATTAATTGTCAAGTAGTGTCCCATGTTTTGAGATCTTTTTATGTCTCTCCCATCTCCTCATTCCAACTTCTCTCACTAACGTGCTTGATAGACTTGTAGTTCGAATGTTCCTCTTTTCAATCTATGTTTCATTATATGGATGACACCTTCAGGTTTCACATGTCTCTGCCTGATAAAACCTTCCCACTTCCATCCTGATTAAGTCAAGGATGAGAAGGTGGATGGCCCTCCTGCCCACTGTCAAATGAGGGAACACTCCAGTGTAGTGCTAAAGGGCCACTGCGCTGTCAGAGGTGTTATCTTTCAGGTGAGATTTTAAACCCAAACTCATCTGTCTGCCTAGATTAATGTAAATGTCTCCATGGTAATGTTGCAAAGAAGAGGAGAATCTATATAAGAACTAGGAGCAGGAGTAGGCCATCTGGCCCCTCAAATCTGCTTCACCATTCAATAAGATCATGGTTGATCTTTTTGTGGATTCAGCTGCACTTACCCGCTCACCACAATCCTTAATTTCTTTACTGTTCAAAAATTTATCTATCCTTGTTTTAAAAACATTCAACGAGCTAGCCTCAACTGCTTCGCTGGGCAGGGAATTCACAAATTCACAACTTTTTATGTGAAGAAATTCCACCTCAACTCAGTCCAAAATCTGCTTCCCCTTATTTTGAGGCTATGCCCTAATTCCACTTTCACCCACCAGTGGAAACAATTTCCCTGTTTCTATTTTATCAATTCCCTTCATAACCTTATATCTTTCTATAAGATTTCCCTTCACTGTTCTAAATTTCCATGAGTATAGCCCCAGTCTATTCAGTCTCTCCTCATAAGCCAACCCTCTCAACTCCAGAGTCAACCTAGTGAACCTCCTCTGCACCCCATCCAGTGCCAGTATATCCTTTCTCAACTAAGGAGACCAAAACTGTACACATTACTCCAGGTGTGGCCTCATCAGCACATTATATAGCTGCAACATAATCTTGCTGCTTTTAAACTCCATCTCTTTAACAAAGAAGGACAAAATTCCATTTGCCTTCTTAATTACTTGCTGTACCTGCAAACCAACTCCTTAAGATTGCTGCACAAGGATACACAGTTACCTCTGCACAACAGCAAGCTTTTTTTTACCATTTAAATAATAGCCCATTTTGCTGTTATTCCAACCAAAATGGATGATTTATCAATATTGTATTCCATCTGTCAGACCTTGCCTGCTCGCTTAGACTATCTATATCCCTTTGCAGAATTTCAGTGTCCTCTGCACACTTTGCTCTTCCACCCATCTTAGTGTCATCTGCGAATCCTGACCTTTATACTTGGTCCCCAACTTCAAAATATCTATGTAAATCATAAACAATTGTGGTCCCAACATTGATCCATGAGGCACACCACTAGTCACTGACTTCCAACCAGAAAAACACCTATTTATCCCCACTCTTTGCTTTCTGTTAGTTAATCAATTCTCTATCCATCTATTCATGCTAATACATTACCCGAAACACTGTGCACCTTTAGCTTACGTAGCAATCTTTGATATGGCACCTTGTGAATAGCCTTCTGGATATCCAGGTATATCACATCCATAGATTCCGCAATGTTCACTGTACCTGTAATGTTCTCAAAGAATTCCACCAAATTAGTCAAACGTGACCCGCCCTTCATGAAACTCTGCTGCATCTTACCAATGGGACAATTTATATCCAGATGTCTCGCTATTTCTTCCTTGATGATAGATTCAAGCATTTTCCCTATTACAGAAGTTAAGCTAACTGGCTTTTTGTCCACCTGCTTTTTTAAATATTCACTTTACATTTGCTATTTTCAAACCTGCGGGAACCACCCCAAAGTCCAGCATATTTTGGTAAATTACCACTTGTGCATTTACTATTATTTCCACAATTTCTTTTAGTAACCTGGGATGCATTCCATCAGGACCAGGAGACTTGTCTACCTTTAGCCCCATTAACTTGCCCAACACTACCTCTTTTGTGATATTGATAGTTTCTAGGTTCTCACCTGCCATAGCCTTCCTGTCATCAATTTTTGGCAAGTTATTTGTGTCTTCCACTATGAAGATCGACACAAAATATCTGTTCGATGCTTCAGCTATTTTCTCATTTCCAGTTATGACATCCCCTTTCTCATCCTCTAAAGGACCAGTGCTCACTTTCGCCATTCTTCTTCATTTTATATATTTGTAGAAATTTTTGCTATTTGTTTTTTTATATTCTGAGCTAGTTTACTTTCATAATCCATCTTATCTTTCTTTATAGCTTTCTTCATGGATTTCTGCTGATCTTTAAAGATTCCCCAATCCTCTAGGTTTCCACTAATCTTTGCCACTTTGTACGCATTTTCTTTCAATTTGATACCTCCCTTTATTTCCTTAGATATCCATGGCCAATTATCTCTCCATGTACAGTCCTTTCTTATCACTGGTATATACTTTTGCTGAGCACTTGAAGGTCCTCCACTGTTCCTCAATTGTCCTACCATAAAGTTTTTGCTCCCACTCTATCTTAGCCAATTCCTCCCTCATCCTTTTGTAGTCTCCTTTGTTTAAGATATACTTAGTGTCCTGGCCAATATTTATCCTTCAATCAAAATCACAGAAGCACATTATATTGTCACTATCACATTACTGTGTGTTGGAATTTGCTGCGTGCCAATTGGCTGCTGCTTGTCCTACGTTAAAACAGAGACTACACCACCAAAAGCACATCATTGTCTGTAAAGCTTCGATACATCTGCTGATTTTGAATATAAGTGCAAGTCTTTCTTTTATTTTCTTGAATTTCTCTCCTACTAGAGCAGTTATGAAAGGCAGGACACCATATTGTGCATTGGGCCACAAAGTGGAATCAGTGAAGATGGGAAGTGAAAACATCTGAACTGGTTAACTCACATGCTACAGATATAAAGCAACATCTTTTGGGTATCTGTAATGTGTGGACACTTTCACTATCTTATCAGAACTTTCTTTGAAGAGGAGCAACCCAACATGTTGGTTTCTTATCTATTATTATGCTACATTTTCATCAGCAACAAGCAGCTTTGATGCATCACAAAAGTAAATACAAATTGGTCATTCGATTCATTTTGAGGAAAGTCAGCATTCCAAGTATACCTATGATCGCACCATTACACCATCTAACTATTACTTCAATAATTCCAGAGTTTATGCTTCAATAACCCTATCTGGAAATTTCAGTCCTGAACTTCTCTTTTACTAATTTATAACGATGACTCGTAGAATCCATATAAATCTCAACTGGGCAGAAGGAGGCTATTCGGCCCATTGAATCTGCACCAACAACAATCCCACTCAAGCCCTATCCTTGTAGCCTTGTATAATCCCCTGACACTAAGGGGCAATCTCACCCAGACCTATTCCCTGCAACGTACGTATTTACCACTAATCCCCCTAACCTGCACATCTTGGGACACCAAGGGGCAAGTTAGCATGGCCAATCCAACTAGTCTGCACATCTTTGGACTGTGGGAGGAAAACAGAGCACCCAGAGGTAACCCATGCAGAAATGGGGAGAACATGCGAACTCTATACAGACGCTGACTCGAGACCGGAATTGAACCCGGGTCCCTGGCTCTGTACTACTGTGCCACCCATTATTCATTATCCTTCAGTTATAATTTAATATAAAATATTGTTGGAAAGACTTCTGGAATCAGTGTTTCTAAATTTTCTTAACCAAACATCAGTTCTTTGACATAAAGACATAAGAAATAGGAGCAGGAGCAGGACCATTTGACCCTATTTTACCATTCAGTGAGATCATGGTTGATCTTTTACCATAAAGCCATATTGGAAGCAGCACAGTGGCACAGTGGTTAGCACTGCTGCCTCACAGCGCCAGGGGCCTGGGTTTGATTCCGGTCTCGAGTCAGCACATTCTTCCTATGTCTGCATGGATTTTTTCCAGGTTCTCCAGTGTGGGGAGTCTGCACATTCTTCCCATGTCTGCATGGATTTTTTCCAGATGCTCCGGTTTCCTCCCACAGTCTGAAAGATGTGCTAGTTAGGTACATTGGCCATGCTAAATCCTACCTCAGTGTACCTGAACAGGCACCAGAGTGTGACAACTAGAGGATTTTCATAGTAACTTAACTGCAGTGTTAATGTAAGCCTATTTGTGACATTAATAAATAAACTTTAAAACTTTAAAAACATCCAGTGATGTTTTTAATATAAATCTATCAATCTCAGCCTTGATTCAATGACTGAGCTTCCAAGTCCCTCTGGGCAGAGAATTCGAAAGATTTACTCCCGTCTGACTGAAGAAGTTTCTTCTCATTTCAGTGTTAAGTGGCCTACCCCTTATTCTGAAACTGTATCCTCTGGTTCTAGACCCTCCCAGCAAGGGGAACCATCCTTGCTGCATTAACTCTGTCCAGCCCTGTGGAAATTTTCTATATTTGAATAAGATTACCTCTCAATCTTCTTAATTTCAGAGAATAAAGGCACAAGGAGGCTTTTGTAGGGCTGTTGTGGGGGATGTGATGAGAGGAATATAAAGGAGGGATATTGTGAGGGTGCTGTTGTGAAGGGAATGTTGTGGGCAACTGGTTCCACAATCAAATTAATCTACAAAGAAAATCCAAATAATGTTGCTGATTTTCTGTAAGTGTATTTCACACTGCTGGTGCTGACAAAATTCATTGCCATTAGGTATCACTTCTGGACCTATTTTTAGTTATTTAGTGCTATTTATTCAATAGATTCTCTCTTCTCGCCTCAAAATGTGACACCGTGTATTATATTTCATCTTATTCGTTTTTGCCTATTTTAGATTTTTAAATCTTTCACAGGATGTGGGCATTGCTGGCTGGGCCACAATGTACTCCCCATCCTTTACTTGCCCTTGAGAAAGTGGTATTGAGCTGCCTTCTTGAACCGCTGTCATCCATCTGGTTCACTAAGTTAGGAAGGGATTTGCAGTATTTTGATTAGGTGACAATGAAGGAATAGTGATATAATCCCAAGTCATGATAACATGTAGCTTAGAGGGAACTTGCAGGTGGGGGTGATACCCAGACATTTGCTGTCCTTGTCCTTCTAGGTGGTAAAGATCATGAGTTTGGATGGTGCTGTTGAGGTGCATCTTGTAGATGGTATACGCGGCTGCTACTGTGCATCAGTGTTGGAGGGAGTGAAGTTGTAAGATGGTGAATGGGATGTCAATCAAGCAAGCCTAATTGTTGATGAAGCTGTACTCATCAAGGCATGAGGAGGTTATTCCATCACACTCAAATTGCACAAGGGGTCACGGGCTTAGGATGAGGGGGGTAAGGTATAATTTGGATGCTAGAGGGAGTTTTTTCACACAGAGGGTAGTGGGGGTATGGAATGCGCTGCCAAGTAAAGTGATGGAGGCAGGTACTCTGGAGTTATTTAAGAAATACTTAGATGGGCACATGAACAGAATGGGAATGGAGAGGTATAGAAAACTGATTTAAAATAGGGATCATGAGCCTTGGGAGTCCCTGGGAAGTGTGTAAATAGATGATGATATTGATGTACTTGTTTTTATCCTACAGGTGCTTTGGTCCACCTTGTTGTCTAACGAGGGGCATACACGCGATGGGTCATGAGAGGGCTGCTCTTGGATCTTTTTCGAGAGTATCCTAGTGCTTCACGTCGTTAGTGTACGCTTGACCTGGACCATTTGATGGGCAACACGACAGCTCAGTGACTATCGCTGTGCTGTGCGGATACATGGATTTGGGCCTGTGTCTGTGGGAGTTTGCGCATTCTCCCCGTGCTTGCTTGGGTTTTCTCCGGGTGCTCCGGTTTCCTCCCACATCCCAAAGATGTGCTCTTAGGCTAATTGGCAAAACAAATTCTCCCTAAATTGTCTCAAATTTGGTTTTTAATCCATAGATCTATAAACATGGACAGGGATCGCGGGTAGAGGTGGGAACATCAGGGTGGCAGCGCGGGCTCGTTGGGCTGAAGGGCCTGTTTCCCATGCTGTTTTGTTGTTTGCTCTTTGTTCACTCCTGACTTGAAACTTGCTAAAGTGTGGACAGATATGGGGAGTGAGGAGGTGAGCTAATCACCACAGAATTTCCAGACTCTGACTTGTTCTGGTAGCCATAGTATTTACATGGCTAGTCCAGTTCAGTTTCTTGTCAAGGGCGTGCCCCCCCCCCCCCCCACCCACCTCCCCCCCCCCCCCCCCCCCCACCCCACCCACCCCCAGTGATGTTGTTAGTTTGGGATTCGACGATGATAATGCCATTGAACATTAAGGGGAGATGGTTCGATTCTCTCTTGTTGGAAATGGTCACTATCTGGCACTGTGTTGCCACTTATACTCAGAGTCTTAATGTCCAAGCCTTGCTGTATATAAACATAGACTGCTTCTATATCTGAGGAGTTGTGACTTATCAGCTAACATCCCTGCTTCTATTCTCATAATGGTGGGAATGTCATTGATAAAGCAGCTGAAAATTGTTGGACCTAGCACACTATCCTGAGAAACTCCTGCAGTGATATATTGGGACTGGCTTCTTGATACCATATGGGTCAAATGCCGCCTCGATATCATGGACAGTTACTCTTGAGTTTAGGTTTTTTGACCATGTCTGGACTAAGGCCATAATGAATCTAGCCCTTGAATATTCTTCATCAGATGTCATCTCCAGTGAAGATTTCATTCACTACAGCACCCCAGGTCAATCTCTTTATTATGAATGAAGTCAAATTGTGTAGAGTTTACACATTCTCCCCGTGTCTGTGTGGGTTTTCTCCAGGTGCTCTGCTTTCTTCCACCACATGTGAGGGAGGTGGATTGGCCATGCTAAATTGCCCTCGAGTTTCAGGGGGATTAGCAGAGTAAGTATGTGGATTATGGGGACAGAGCCTGGTTGTTTGTGGTTGGTGCAGACTCGATGAGCTGAATGGCCTCCTTCTGCACTGAAGGGATTCTATGTTTTATTGCAAAAGATTTTTCTTCACAAGCTGCAAACAGGCATCTAACCAATGGAAAATGAGCTACAATGAGCCCTTCTGAAACCCCTTCTCTGTCATCTGCCTGGAAGCATGTGTGACACCTTTGTCTTTAATCAGCTGTCTGACACTCTGTACCACCTTTAGTTAGGATGTAGACCGGGGGATTTAACTGAGGCTCAACAGCTAAAATCATGGTGTCAGGTGGGACTCATGGGGTAGCTACGAGTTAAAATCCGATTCTGTATGTCTATAGACTATTTGACTGTGGAAGGTATCCACAGCTGAGTCTGTGTCATCCTCATACTGACACTTTGCAGCCGGATAGCTGTCAGGAATCTCAGCCCTGACTCATTCCCCTGTCCAACTGTGTTCAGATCTAACCTTAGTACAGTTCCTGCCGTGTATAGGATGGATTTTTTTATCATTATCAATTAAATGTTAAGCATGACCTTAGCAGAGAGCAGTCAGGGAAGTGTGGTGGGCAAGAATCAAAGTGACTTTTCAAAACAATAAGAGACAGTATTCATTGAAATGGAAGGAAACTCCCGCTGTGTGGATTGAAAATCAGACTGGTGTGCGATCCACGCAGCCGGAATTTCCTCTGTGCACTCCACTCCAGAAAACCTTATAGTTCAGAGCATAGAATCCCTACAGTGCAGAAAGAGGCTATTCGGTCATCAAGCCCATACAACAGCAATCCCTATCCCCGAACCCCCACATATTTACCCTGCTAATCGCCCTGACACTAAGGGAGCATTCAGCATGGCCAATAAACCTTATCCACACATGTTTGGACTCTGGGAGGGAATCAGAGCATCTGGAGGAAACCCACACTGACACAGGGAGAACATGCAGACTGAACAGACAGTGATCCAAGGCTGGAATTGAATTGGTCCCTGGTGCTGTGAGGCATCAGTGCTAATCACTGTGCCACTGTATCGCCCTATGAACCATCTTATGGTTCAGATAGTGAAAACAAAAATCTTGTCCATAAAATTCAGTGCCACAGAAACGATGCATTAGCACATTGAAGTAATAAAAAGAAGTCAGCTTCAGCTGTAATGTTATTCAATTCACTACCAGCCGGTTATCAGATCCATTTTAAACAGTTTCATCTTTCTCTGACGGTGATTGTATCTCAGAAGCAAATAATTATGAGGCAGTCTTCATTTTTATTAATATTGTTCTTCCACCTTGAAGCAAATATTAACTGGAAGCTGAAGGCTGAGATAAGCTTGGATTTTGATTTAAAGCTTTCTCAAGGTTTGGCATCTGGCATAAACCTTCCAGCAATCCAGCTTCTCATTTGCCATGCACCGTTGTCACACACAACTCTGTGAGGAACAGCCCGTAACCTACCGATAATGAATGTCTGGCTGAGCTCACTGTGACAGTCGGTCTGCCATAGTTGTTACTTAAAATGATTGCTTTAGTTTAAGTACAATATGCTTTGTGTCTGCTGCCTGCCCACAGCCACTAAAATTGATTTAGTTAGCAAGTTCGGTCTGATTGATGTCTGTTATTGACACTAACTCCACTTTGTCTCGATTGTGTATTATGGCAAAACCGGACTGTTGAACCTTCCCCACCCCCCGCTTTGATTTAGAATACACCCTGGTCTCTCTAATCCTTATCAGACATATTGATCAAAATAACTTTTCAAAAGCAAAAAGCACGCAAAAAAAAATCACAATTTGTCAATGTATTTCCGAAAGAGAGTCCTGTGAATGATCTATAATTGAGACAATTCGGAATATGGCTTCATTTTGTATGTAGGGACTATCCATTGTTTCAGTAACAGCGACAGTTAGCAAGGTTAAAATGTACTGTATAAATGGGGTGAGTGATTTATTGCTGCACTGTAAGGCAACTGATCATCGAAGCAGGAATTAGTTCCTGAAACTAAAGGAGGAATTGGTTTAAAAAAGCAATTGTTTCCAACTAAAACTTACTTATTAGCGTCACAAGTAGGCTTATATTAACACTGCAATTAAGTTATTGTGGAAATCTCCTAATTGCTCCATTCCAGCGCTTGTTCGGGTACACTGAGGGAGAATTTAATATGGCCAAAACACCTAACCAGAGCACAAGGAGGAAACTCATGCAGACACATGGAGCCAGGGGGTGGGGGGGGGGGGGATTGTTGTTGTTGTTGTTGTTGCAAACTCTGCTCAGCTAGTGACCCGTGGCTGGGAATCACCAATCACCAAAGGTTTATTTGAAGTCAATCCCTATTGTGGCCAAGTCCCTTGTGCTGTGAGCCAGCAGTGCCAACCACTGTGCCACCATGCTGTCCCACTGTAGCGTTTTGGGTGCCAGCTTTTGCACACGCAAAGAACTAACTTGCACTTACATAATGACTTCCACAATATCAAAATGTCCCAAAGTGCTTTGTGGATAATGAAGTATAGTCATTGTTTTAATGTAAAAAAATCAGTGTGAATTTTTGTCTGAAAGTTTTCTTGCTCCATATGTTTGCGCCTTTCTCTTTGCCTTCCTGGATGAGTTCAGCTCCAACAACGCTCAGGAAGCTGAACACAATTCAGGGCAAAGCAGCCTGTTTGTACGGCACCTCATCCACCAGCATGAACATGTACTCCCTCCTGCACAAATACACAGTGGCAGTGCTGTGCAACATGTACAAGGTGCACCTCGCAAAACTTCCTTCAACAGTACCTTCCAAACCTCTGACCTCTACCACTTAAAATGTTAAGGGCAGCTAACACATGGGAACACCAAAACTGCAAATTCCCCTCCAAGCCACAAACCATTCTGACTTGGAAATATATTTCTTACTGTGTTTACCCCAGTCCAACGCCAGCATCTTCACATCTTGGAAATATATTGCCATTCCTTTACTGTCTCTGGATCAAACACCTAGAACTCCATTCCTAACAGAACTGTGGACATACAAATCGATTGCAATGGTTCAAAAAGATATCTCACCACCACCACCTTTTTGATGGCAATTAGGGATGGACAGCAGATGCTGCCAATGATGCTCACATCCCATAATAAAACTTTTGTGTGTAAATTGGCTGCTATTTGTGTACAAAATTAATAATGATGGAAACATTGCATTTAAGTCCATTGAATCTAAAATGCTTTGTACGTCCTACCAATATGATGGGTGGCATAGTGGCACAGTGGTTAGCACTGCTACTTCACGACACCAAGGACCCAGGTTCAATTCCAGCTTGGGTGATTGTGTGTGGAGGTTGCACATTCTTCCCATGTTGGCGTGGGTTTCCTCCAGATGCTCAGGTTTCCTCCCAGTCTAAAGGGTGACTGGCCATGCTAAATTGCCCCTTAATGTCAGGGAGGCTAGCTAGGATAAATGTATTGGATTACAGGGAATGAGTCTGGGTGGGATTGTGGTCAGTGCAGGCTCAATGGGCTGAATGGCCTCCTTCTGAATGGTAGTACTCTATGAGTGTTTTTTTAAATGCATGCATTGTCTTTCGGTTAAATGGCTCACAGTTGGCTTACTGCCAACCTTTACACATATAGAATATAAACATGATAACAGAATACATTTCAATCTCTGTTACTGGCAAAGTGACACCTCTGAGCCACACAGTAGACTTGAGGTGAAATACAACAATTCTCTCACGAGCCAGTTAAGATTTGGTAAGTCATAAGAACATAAGAAATAGGAGCAGGAGTAGACTGTATAGCCCCTTAAATCTGCCTCACTCTTCAACACATTAATGGCTGATCTACTGCCTCAATTCCACTTTCTCCATATCCCATCATTCCTTGAGACGTCATTAATCTGTCTATCTGAACTTTGACCCTATTCAGAAATGGAGAATCCATCTGGAATAGAGAACTCTGAGGATTCACAACCACTGAGTGAAGAGATTTCCCTTCATCTCAATCTAAGTAATCACCCACTAATTCAGAGAGCAATCTTGGGATCTTACTATGCCCACCTCAGTCCAGTTCTGGCATCTCCCTATCCTAAGAGAGTGGGTGGAATTCTTCCAAACTCCCACTGGTATATTGAATGGGGGACGTGGTGATAGAAGATGGCAGGAGGACCAAAAAAACAGTTTCATGTTGGTGAATTTACAGCAGGATCTTTTGTTTGTGCCCACCATGGTGGGTAGGAAAATCTACCAGAGCTAACATTCATGGTATGCAGGTGAAAGCCATTGTGCAACCCTGGAACCTGGACTCTGGACTCATACAGCAGAGGGTCAGGGTGGTGGGGGCAGTGAGGGCGGGGTGGGGGGGCATTTCCCAGATTCGGTATTCTGGAGTGTGTCCATCTTCTAGCCTCAGAATGTTCATGGAAGCCAACCTTTGTTCTCAGGGTGTTCATCTGTTGGCTTCAGAGTGCTGTCCAAGATCTATCTTCAGTTTTAGGAGGTCCCCCTTCATTCTTCAGCTGTGGGTCGCTGATGTTAGAAGTCTTTTCAATGTAGCACCTGAGCGCAGTAGCTGACTACATGCCATCCAGGCTCACCACTGAATACAGCATTGGGGAACACTAATACTGCACATTTCTGACCCCTCCCCCAACCCCACCCCACCTCCACCATTCTCAACACTTGGTCTCAAAATTGGAAATTTCCACCCAGTACCTCTGTGTTCTAGGTTCGCAGCCAGAGGAACAACCTCTGCCCTGTCAGGCCCCTTCAGAATATTTTGTGTTTCAATGATACAAGCTCTTCTTCAAAACTAGGGAGAGTATGGACTAAAATTTCTCCACCTTTCATAGAATCATAGAATCCTACAGTGCATAAGGAGGCCATTCTGCCCATCGAGTCTGTACCAATTACAATACCTCCCAGGCCCTATCCCCACAGCCCCACATATTTACCCTACTAGTCCCCCTGATACTAACTTAGCATGGCCAATCAACCTAACCTGCACGTTTTTGGACTGTGGGAGGAAACTGGAGCATCCGGAGGAAACCCATGCAGATACGGGAAGAATGTGTAAACTCCACACAGTCAGTAACCAACGCCAGGAATCAAATTTGGGTCCCTGGTACTGTGGGGCAGCAGTGCAAACCACTGTGCCACCATGCTGCCCAGGAACCAATCTACTGAGGCCTTGCTGTACCACCTCCAATGTAAACATTACCTTCTTTGGATATAGAGACCAAAGCTACACACAGACTTCCAATTGTGCCAAGACTCTCTTATTCTTGTTTTCTAATCCTCACACAATTGAGATCAACAAGCCATTTGTCTTCCTAGTTGTTTGGTGCACTCACACACTACCTTTCTGTTCCTTGAAAGAGTACATGCAAATCCCATTTAAAGTTTCACACCTTTTAAATCATATTCTCTTTTGTATTATTATGATCAAAATGAATAACCTCAGACGTCCCCACATTATACTCCATCTGCCATTTTATTACCTCCTCATTTACCCCCTCTTTGCTGTCTCTCTGGTGGGATTTCCTGTTATACTTATTTCCCCCCCTCTCCCCGACCCCCTATATCCTCCTCCCCCACCCCACCAATAACACAACCAATATTCTGGTGTTGAATGTCGGGAACCTCATTTTAATATATTTACATATCATTAGCAGGACTTTATGCCTGATAGTCCCTCCCCCAGATTAAATTGTCCATTCACGTCTATCTCTCCAAAATCTTGATACATCTCCCATAATGTTCACCTAGCGAGCAGAACCCATCAAAGGTGTACAAATGAGTACAGCAAACACCACCGCACCACGCCCCCTCCCCACTTCAGAAGGTGAAGGGCATACACCAGGCTCTGGCCCCTGGCAATACTCAGGGGCAATGTTGGGGGCAGTGCCGTAGGAGTGTTCTGTGAAGTGTGTGTGCTATGTGGCTGGGTGTTACATGGGGGAAGGGGCGTACAGGGAGGTGGGTGTTCCATATCTTTGAAGGGGAGGAGTGGGTGGGAATTCCGTGGTGGGGTGGGTGGGTACAGTCACGTGGGTGTGGTTTCTATTTTTATTTTTTTAAAGATGGTGGATAGAGTGGACGCTCCAATCTTTTTCTGAACCCACCCTTCCAGTGTGATGTTGAGCACACTCCCCACACCGCCCGCCACCGCGCAACTTAGCATATTTTGATTAAGTGGCTAAAAGTACGCCAGAGGAAGCCATCCTTTTGTCCAGGAAGCCATCCTTTTGTCCAGAGGGTTCCACTCTCCCCCATCCCTCACCCTGTCCTTGTGCCACTCTGCAAAGAAGTGATAAAATTCTGCCCCTTGCTCTGAAAATGACTGCTATTATGACTGTCCATCTTGTTTGTTGGAAATATTTCCACATTTGGCTCTGAAAAGCAATACATGGATGAAATAGGGGTCAGTTAATCCCGCCACATTTAAGAACTGGATAAGGTCCATTTCATAAGACCAGAATACTGTCACAAAGAAGGAACAGCAGAGCAAGTGCCGAATATTAAATCTGTGCTGATGAATTTATAGTCTGCATCAACAGGCAAGCCAAGCAGCCTGCTAAAGTAAATCCCTCAGCTGAAAAATGACAACGGTCTTCAGAATATTGATCACTTTTGCAATTGTGTTAGATATTTGTAAACGGAGCTCCACAGACCAACAATATCACTTTAAGAATATTTCATAGTAGCTTGCTTGAAGATCTAAGAAGCTGAGGTGATGTCACCCTTGCAATGACAAATTCAATAACACAAATTGCATTTGACTGGAGGCTATGATTTACATTGAGTGCTCGCTTCCAGAATCCACTGGGACCTCTCCACGTGCAGAAGATGTGATCTCAGGCCCCGACGGGACCCGTATTACTCAATTTGGAGCATTTGTGGTTTGGAAACTGAATAATATATATCCATTGCAGGGCAAGTACATATTGTACCATATTGACCCACCTCAGTTAGGTCTATACTGCTTCCTGTTGCAGATATATCTGTGTTGCAATTTTATGCAGGCTTATGAATAATTCAATTATATTTATACCAAGAAACGTTTAAGTATTCTGCTGCGTTATTCCGAATATAATATGCAGGTATCAAAACCTATCTACACATCCAAACAGAAGTTTGAGGAGCAAAATCTTGGTTATTCTTCCCTCCCACTCAAAAGAAAAATGTTCACATGTTTATAGTCTGTTCACAATTTCTGAAGTAGTTGCTGATGAAGGTAGGTTCCAGTCAGCAGACTACTGGAGATAAAATTGATGATTTTGGCTTTACCCATGGCAGCAGAGCCATCCAGGCATGCAGCGCTGAAGGTTATCACGGCTCGCACTTACTTCTGACAAAGTTACTTAAGATCCTTATCTCGAATGGGGGCTCAGGCTTTGAGAGCTCAGGTAATTCGCTTAACTTCCATTTCGTTGCAGAACCAGGGGAGGACCTAAAAGGACGGAGCTTCAGCACTGAACTGGCGCCAAAGGCAGAGGGCAAAGAGAAAGGGGCACACGGTGCTTCAGGAGAGCCAATCAAATCTCAGGAATGGGATGGAAGCCCTGGGCCCCCAGCAGTAGTGTCCAGTCGAATGGGACGATCCTCCGTCAGCCCGACTCTGTTAGCAGGACATAGCAGTTCAGACACCATGCAGTCAGGTAACTAACTAAATAGGCCATTTAAGTTGCTTTTTGTGCTATTTCAATGAAGTCATTGGCCCATTAACCTCTTTTACTGGGTGTACATCAAATTAGCAATGTCGTTCAGTGATGTCAGCAAATGATAAAGTTTATTTATTAGTATCACAAGCAGGTTTACATTAACACTGCAATGAAGTTGCTATGAAAATACTCTCGTCGCACACTCCAGTGCCTGTTCAGATACGCTGAGGGAGAATTTAACGTCTCCATTGCACCTAACCGGCACATCTTTCGGACAGTGAGAGGAAACTAGAGTACCCGGAGGAAACCCAGGTACTCCGGGTTTTGATTCCCAGCGTTCTTCACTGTCTGTCTGGAGTCTGCACATTCTCCCCGTCTCTGCATGGGTTTCCTCCAGGTGCTCCAGTTTCCTCCCACAGTCCAAACGACTGTGCCAGTTAGATGTATGGGTCATGCTAAATTCTCTGTCAGTGTGTCCAAACGGGGGCCCGAATGTGGCAACTTCATTTTCAGTGCTAATGTAAGCTGACTTACGGCACTAATAAGTAAACAATAAATGGACAATTATCAGGCTGCAGTGGTTTTTAACTTCCCGAGCACCCACGTCTTTACTAATTCAGCTTTACTTCCGCAGAGACAAAGGCAAGCTGCAAGCTGGGCCGATCTGCTTCAACTTCAGGTGTGCCTCCTCCATCCGTCACTCCTCTCAGGCAGTCCAGCGAGACACAACAGAGCCAGGTACCATCGCTAGCCACTCCAGAATGACCTCACAGTTCAACATGCCAAAACAAAAAAGTTGTCACATGTCTGTCCTCCATTTTATTACCAGCTTATCGCCGTCTCCCTCTGTGTCAATCATTGGCAGTAGCAGGTTGCCAAAAGGCAGGACGCTCTCTGTTTGTGGCTCATCTTTCAGTCTTTCCTTTTTTTTTAACTTTAAAAGAAACAAAAACTTTTCATCCAGTGTGTTACCTGACTGTGAATGCAATGTACTCTACATACATAGATATGAAGACTTTTCTGACTTCCTCATTGTTTTGTGTGTTTTAGCAGATTTGTGTGTCTTTCAAGTGAACAAATCTGATAAAAAAAATGTCTCCGATCTGTCTTTGCTGGTGTACATTTTTTTCTTCGCTCTGTCGTCATAAAGACTTGCAGTGTTGTGATGTTTTGTTGCTAACTTGTACATCTTGTAGTGAAGTCAGTCTTCTTTATCGTTGTTTCTTAGTCGTTTTGATGTTTGTCTGTTCCTTTGTGATCATATCACATTTTGTGTACATTATCTTTATTAAAACTACTAAAGAACATTTCACAAAAGGCGTTGGGAGCATTGAAAATCTTTGCAGTGAATTCATTACAATAGGCTACCTGCCAAATTCCTTGTACGGAAGGAAAGGTTTTTCTGAAAAGGTGTTGGAGGCAGGCAAGAATGGAGAGACTTCTGAGGGAACTCTAAATTGCATCCTCCTGATTATATTACATCTTTATAACCAAGGTTGCTAGTCCATGGGTTTTCACATTAAAATGAATGGAATTTCAGAATCAACCTGCTGTCCCCTAAACTTTCTCAGGAAGCTCGCGAGTGGCACAGTGGTTAGCACTGCTGCCCACAGCACTAGGGATCAGGATTCCATTCTGGCTTCAGGTGACTGTCTATAAGGAATTTGCACATTCTTCCCGTATCTGCGTGGGTTTCCTCCAGATGCTCTGATTTCCTCCCACAGTCCAAAGATTTGAAGGTTAAGTTGATTGGCCATGTTAAATTGCCCCTTAGTGTCGGGAGGATTAGCTGGGTAAGTACGTGGGATTACAGGGATAGAAACAAAGGAGTAAGCCATTCGGCTCTTTGAACCTGTTCCACTATTCATTTTGATCATAGCTGATCATCAAATTCAATAACTTGATAGCCCTCTTTCCCCGTTGATCCATTTATCCCCAAGAGCTACATCTAATTTCTCCTTGAAATCAGACAAACTTTTCGCCTCAACTACGGCCTGGGTGGAATTACTGTCAGAGCAGGCTAGATGGGCTGAATGGCCTCCTTCCGTACTGTGGGGATTCTGTGAGTCTATGAAATCTGGTAATTCCATTCATTAAAATAGAATCTGCCTGATTCATAAACCTCCACCCCAATTATAAATGCATAAAATTGTGAGAGGTGATATCATAAACATCAGTAAAAGTCCAGAGATCCCGTGTGACAAAGATGCATTGTGACTAATTCAATCACACTCAACATCTTGCAGCATATTTCATGTATTATGTAATGTCCCAGAGGGTTTTTGAGGTTTAGATCTCTTTATATTGAGCGTCTTTTGTTACTAGGTGTCGTCACTTGCGTCCATCCAAACGTTTTGGCATTTGCTGAACTGGCCTTAACCAGTCAAAGTACAATTCTTGTTAATGTCCCTGTGATAAGCAGAAAGTAGATTTATAGTCGGTGCTAATGTTATATGACTGAAAGGAATTCAGTGAAAAATTAGCATTTGGGATTTGCAACAAAATCTTTTAAAACCCCATGATGGATCTCATGCTGAAATTGGTCTGAATTTGCTTTGGGTCAAAAGCATTGTAACATCATTTTACTGATGATATTTGGCACAGTGCACGCACAAGCGAATGACATGCCAGAGATTTCAGGCATGGTAAGTAATCAAATTTCTTTTTTTACAAAAATTGGCTCAAAGTGGTACACTTTCCATTTGTTAGCGAATGCATTCCTTTCCAGGGTGGCTTAGTTTTGAAAACAACATTGTGGTCCAAGTATCGCTCCCCAGGCTGTAGGCTGACAATTTTTGGTGTCCCAAGAAGCTTGGAATTGCTTTCCAGCCTCTTTAAGTTTCCCGTCAGCAATATTGGCCACGATTTTCCCAACACGACCCGCAACTTTTCTGGTGGGTCGCGGTGGGAGATGGGCATCACCAGCCTTGTTCCAGGATTTGCACATGCACCAGGAAAGCATGTGCATTTTCCAGAGCCGGCGAATAGTGGCAGGCCAGACCAAGCTGGAAACCAGCGGGAAGGCAGGTAAATCATTTGGATCTGTTTTTAATATGTTTTAAATGTCTTTGAATATAATTATCGGGAACCTACCGGTCCTGATTGAATCTCCCAGCCCGCCAGGAGTACTTCATTCCAGTGGGGTTTAGAGCAGCTCCCACATTTGGGGAACTAGTGAGACACACTGACGGAATGAAGGGGATGAGCAATCGGGGGCCCTGGGGGGGGCGGGAGGGTGATCAGGCAGCAAGGGGGTACCCTGCCAGTGCCAGCCTTTGCTACCTGGCACTGCCCAAGGGGCAGAGTGCCCATGTCCAGGGGGCATCTTGGCACTGCCCATCAGGCATTGGGATTGTAGAGAGGGCCTGTGGACAATCAATGGAGATAGGAGGGAGTCCTACTGCCACTCTGCATTTTGATCAGTCTGGGATGGAGGGAGGTTAGTGATTGGGGAGGGTTGGGGGGAGTGATCTCCTGGGGAAGGGGGGGTGGTTTCTGCCTCCCGGAGGAGAGTCTGCCTCCGAGGAAGGTGGGGTCACAGAGGAGGAGTACGCCAGGATGAAGGGGTTGAGGAGATCACGGAGGAGGAGTATGCCGGAATGAGTGGGGAGGGGGAATGGGCTGGATATTGGGGTGCTCCAGGACATGGGGTGGGTTCGGGCAGGTGTAGGAATTGGCGTAGGCACCATGATCAGGCCATGGTGGAGTGCTGGAGGAGCAGCACTGCAGGGGTTCTGGGCTGGCCAGCAATAGAGCTGGCCAGCAAACGGGGACACTGATAGATCAGGGCCATTGCGCATGTGCAGAGTTCCAGAACTGTCAGACTCCAGTGCGAATAGGCCCCGTTCCCACTCAGGTTGTTAATGAGATTCATGGCTGGGACCTCTGCAGTGCACAGAGTGGAGAGGTTGAGGTGAGAAACTGAACTTGAAAAACATTTGGGATCGAGTTTTCCCACCAATTCAAAACTTTTGAAAGAATAGCAGCCATTTTTTTCATTTCAATCCACAATCAATTACTGATTAGCTTTATCTTTGGAATGCCTCTTCCAAGCTTGCAGGTTGGCATAATGGTTAGCACTGCTGCCTCACAGCGCCAGGGACCCAGGTTCAATTCCAGCTTCGGGTCACTGTCTGTGTGGAGTTTGCATATTCTCTCCATATTTTCTCTCCATATGGATTTGTAAAGGGAAGGTCGTGCCTCACAAACCTTATCAAGTTTTTTGAAAAGGTGACCAAAGAGGTGGATAAGGGTAAGGCAGTTGACGTGGTGTATATGGATTTTAGCAAAGCGTTTGCTAAGGTTCCCCATGGAAGACTACTTCAGAAAATGCAGATGCATGGGAATGAGGGTGATTTAGCAACTTGGATTAGGAATTGGTTGGCTGATAGAAGACAGAGAGTGGTGGTTGATGGGATATATTCAACCTGGAGTTTAGTTAAAGTGATGTACCTCAGGGATCTGTTCTGGGGCCACTATTGTTTGTTATTTTTATAAATGACCTGGATGAGCGGTAGAGGGATGGGTTAGTAAATTTGCTGACGACACGAAAAGTCGGAGGAGTTGTAGACAGTGAAGATGGATGTTATAGTTTGCAGAGGGATATAGATAAGTTGCAGAGCTGGGCCGAGAGGTGACAAATGGAGTTTAATGTGGAAAAGTGTGAGGTGATTCACTTTGGAAAAAGTAATATGTGTACAGAATATAGGGCTAATGATAGGACTCTTAGTATTGTAGATGGGCAGAGAGATCTCGGTGTACAGGTGCATAAATCCCTGAAAGTTGGTATTCAAGTTGATAAGGTTGTTAAGAAGGCATATAGTGTGTTAGCATTTATTGGTAGAGGGATTGAATTTCGGAGCTGAGATGTCATGTTGCAACTGTACAAAACTCTGGTGCGGCTGCACTTGGAGTATTGTGTACAGTTTTGGTTGCCACATTATAAGAAAGATGTGGAGGCATTGGAAAGGTGCAGAGGAGGTTTACCAGGATGTTGCCTGATATGATGGGTGGGTCTTATGAGGAAAGGCTAAGGGATTTGAGGTTATTTTCATTAGAGAGAAGAAGGCTAAGAAGTGACCTAATTGAGACATATAAGATGACCAGAGGGTTAGATAGGGTGGATAGTGAGAGCCTTTTACCTTGGATGATGATGGATAACATGAGGGGACATAGCTTTAAATTAAGGGGTGGTAGTTATAGGACAGATGCTAGAGATGGGTTCTTTACTCAGAGGGTAGTAAGAGTGTGGAATGCCATCCCTGCAGCAGTTGTGGAATCGTCAAGTTTAAGGGCGTTCAAATGGTCAGTGGATAGGCAAATGGATAGCATTGGAATAGTTTAGGTTAGAGGGTCATTAGATTGGTTCCACTGGTCAGCGCAACATCGAGGGCCGAAGAGCCTGTAACCTGTAATGTTCTATGTTCTGTATTTGCATGGGCTTCCTCCAGGTGCCCTGGTTTCTTCTCACAGTCCAAAAATCATGCTGGTTAGATTGATTGGCTATGCTAAATTGACCCTAGTGTCAGGAGATTAGTGAGGTGGTACGAGGAAAGGGCCTGGATGGGATTGTGGTTGGTGCAGATTTGATGGCCAAATGGCCTCCTTCTGCACTATAGTGATTCTATGATTCATGTAATTATTGCAGCCAACTCAATTAATGAGAGATTGTGGCTAGTTCCAACAAAGTAAATGAAAATCATATGGCCCCAGTAACAAGCAGCCGATCTGCAATGTTCGATTTGTGCCTTGGTGGGCAAGTTGGAACTTTACCCCAGTATTCCTAAGGACTAATACAGGCTAGCAGTCTCCCGAAACATTTTGGAATGGGAATGGGAAAGTGGTGGGGGGCAGTATCCAGTAGCCAATCAACCAACAATAACCAAGCAGTCAATTGAACGTTCGAGCCATGTCCAGTTTACATGAGTCTGACGTCACAGTTGGAATGTCCTCATTAATCCTTGCAATTAAACATGTACACAAAATCTAGTGGATAAACAATTGATAATTTAACTACTTGCTTCCCATTATTCCCATTTTAAATCAAGTACGTGATCAAAATCTTTTTATTTAATTTTTATTTATAGAAAGCATAGAATTAAACCATTCAATCCAGTTGGTTTGGTTGGGCAGTACGATGGCACAGTGGTTAGCAATGCTGCCTCATAGCACCAGGGACTCGGATTCAATTCTTGCCTTGGATGACTGTCTGTATGGGCATCGTCACTGTGTCTGCATCGTTTTCCTCCGGCTGATCTGGTTTTCTTCCATAGTTCAAGATGTGCAAGTTAGGTGGATTGGCCATGTTAAGTTGCTCCTTTATGTCTAAAGATGTGTAGGGTAGGTGGATTAGCCATGGTAAATGCAGGGGATCATAGGGGTAATGGGGAGTGCTGACTTGGTGGGCTAAATGGCCTCCTTCTGCATTGTAAAGGGTATTATGCTAGACTTGTACTTCACACAAGCTCATCCATTTCTAATTACCTCCTCCTACAACCCTCCATTCATTTCTCCCTCATGCATGCAACAAACCTTTCCTTCCCCACCGTGTCCCACCACCACCGCCATCACCAGAGGATGATCTGGGTTAGAGAACCGTTGCAGGTTCTGCAGTCTCTTCGGAGGTTCCCCTGCAAAATAAAACTCGGCTTCGGATTTTTATTTTGCAGGTTGCTTGCAGATCTGGAAGGGACCAGAAGAAGCTAAAGTGGGATTCAGTGGTAGAGTTGGGCACATGATTTATTAAATCGATTTAAATGCATGCTTATGCTTTTAAATCATTGGGCCACCCAATTTGGGTGCAGATTGGGATCCGTGCCTGAATCGGTTGTTGGTAAAGCCACGATCTGCTCGGATTTGAGTGCAGATCGCGTTAAATGCCCGACGCCCAAATTTACCGCAATTTCGGGTGCGAAGTTTTGGTAAAATCAGGCCCAAAGTTCTGTCTTCACATTGATAATCCCCTCCATCGTGCTATAGTTGTTAGAGATCAATCACCCCATTTTCAGGAGTCCCATAGGGAACTGCCCTCAGCCTAACCATCTTCAGTTACTTCATCAATGACCTTCAGGTCAGAAGTGAGATACCACCTGATGATTGAAAAATGTTCAGCTTCTTTCACACCTCCTCAGATACTGAAGTAGTCTGTATCCAAATGCAGCAAGACCAATTTGGGCTGACAAGTGTCAAGTAACGTTTGTATCACATAAGTGCCAAGCAATAACCATCTCCAACAAGAGGGATCTAATCAAGGTCCCTTAATGTTCAATGGCATTACCGTTGCTGAATCTTCTACTGTCAATAGCCAGGGGGTCACTACTGACCAGAAACTCAACTAAACTCGCCACATAAGCACAGTGGCTACCAGAGCAGGTCAGAGACCAGGAATCCTGCAGTGAGTAACTCACCTCCTGACTCTCCAAAGACTGTCCACCATGTACAAGCCACAAAATGGGTGTGTGAAGGAATTTCCTAGATGAGTGCAGCTCCAACAACACTCAAGAAGCTTGGCAACACCCAGGGCAAAGCTTGATTGGCACCCAATCCACAAACATTCACTCCCTCTACCACTGACGCAGAACGGCAGCAGTGTGCATCACCTAGAAGATGCATTGCAGTAACTCACCAAGACTCCTTAGATAGCATCTTCCAAACCCACAACCTCTACCATCTAGAAAAACAAGGGCTGCAGATAGATGGAACGCCACCATCTGACTGGCACATGGTTAAGCAGACCTTCCCTAAGAGGCAGCGTGAGTCTATCACCAGCTGTCTGGCCAGCAAGTGAGATGTCCAATGTCACAGCAAGATTTGGTCTTGCTTTTAATAGGCAAATTGGACTTCTGGATCATAAAAGCAGCAGCAATTGTCATATTGACAATGTAGCATACTCAACCAACATCAATTTGGTGAGGCTGCCAAAGGGGCATTAAGTTACCAAGGTGGATGATAACCATGGTGATGTTGGTGGATTCTTACCCAGAGGTCTGTTATAATGCTCTGGAGCAGTGAGCTCAAACACCAGCAGGGCTGATGGGAGGTTATAAAATCATTAATAATAATCGTGAAACTGTTCAGAGATTTGTGATCCTTACTGGCTCAGACTTAATGTGACTCCGGACTCACACAATGTGAGGACTCTTAACGGCCCTCCGCAATAGTCCAGTGAGTCATTCAGTTGTACATAGCTCACCACCACCTGTTCAAAGTCAGTTGGGGGTGGGCAATAAATATTGCCCTTGCCAGGGGCAATATTCCAAGAAATTCAGAAATAGAGTTCTTCCCCAGAGTCCAGAAAAATAATCTGGGCAATTGTGGCCCCAGGTATCCCCCATCCACCCCCATCTGCCGACTCTCCACAATTGTGACCCTTTTCTGTCAGACCAGCATCCATTCAGCTGCCTGGTATTGTGTTGGCAAGAACCTGATGAGCTGAATTGGGCAATTCATGCACTTCACAGAATGAGACTGAGCAAGGATGTCCTCGCTGCAGAGGGAGTGCGGCAAAGGTTTACCAGGCTGATTCCTGGGATGGCAGGTCTGTCATATGAGGAGAAAATGAATCAATTAGGATTATATTTATTGGAGTTTTGAAGAATAAGGGTGGGTGAAATCTCATGGAACCTTATAAAATTCTAACAGGATTAAACATAGATGTCCCCAATGGCATTGGAGTCTAAAACTAGAGATCATAGTTTAAGGATAAGGAGTAAACCTTTTAGGACTGAGTTGAGGAGAATTTTTTTTTCACCCAGAGAGTGATGAATGTGTGGAATTCACTACCACAAAAAGTAGTTGAGGCCTACATGTTTGCAATTTCAAGAAGAAATTAGATGTAAGCTCTTGGAGCTAAAGGGATCAAGGGATGTGGGGGGAAGGCAGGATCAGGGTGTTAAATTTGATGATCAGCCATGATCATAATGAATGGTGGTGGAGCAAGTTTAAAGGACTAAATGGCCTACTCCTGCTTCGAGTTTCTATGTATGTTTCTATATATGAGGCATTGACCTCATACTTGATAGCAAGTCGGATCAGGTGGGCAGGTCAGACTCAATGGGCTGAAGGGCCTCTTCTGCACTGTGGAATTCCAGCCTAAAATGGCTCCAGCCTCTTCAGTACCATAACAGATGCTCTTCTCTGGTTGACCAGTCAAAATTAACATCTCAGACGAAAGAAATTCCTTCCAAATTCATAATTTGATCTGTAACTGACTATCTTATATTTTTGTGCATTAGATCAATAAATAGACCACAAATGTACTCACCTAATTCCAAAGTATTTTGGAACATTCTGAAATGTTGAAAGATGCTACAGAAACATAAGTCTTTCTTTTCAATGATCCGCCCACCCCATGGGATCTACCCAAAAATAAAATGTTTCTCCCAGTCCACTCTATTGAACTCCCTTCATAGGTTGTTTTTTAATGTGACACTATGATGAAGAGTCACCAGGCTATTTCCGAGAATCCAAATTCTTGCTGCACAAAGATTCTTTCAGACTATGGTGACTATCTGAATGATTAAACCGGTCATGGAGCACAACAAGTCTATTAGTTGCTCACAATATCTCAGTGCAACTCACACACAAACACATTTCACACTTACAGCATTTCCATCAAAATACTTCCACCTCTGAGTTCACAGGCAGGCCAGGCCAGGCCTTGTTTTCTTATGCTAATGTTGCATCACTAAAGTGAACTTTTTTTGAAAAAGAATAATTTATTTTTCTCTATCTAACTCCATTCAAGATGGCAGTGTTAAACATTGACCACAACCAAGATATCCTTCTCCTCCTTCAGCATTTCACCAGATGATTCTGCAGCGTGTGACTGAGCAATGTGCATTTTTACTGAAGCCTCCATGGAATTATAGAATTCCTGCAGTGCTGAAGGAGGCCATTTAGCCCATTGAGTCTACACTGACTCTCTGACAGTATATCTCACCCAGGCCCATCATTTACCATGGCTAATCCATCTAACTTGCACATCTTGGGACACTAAGGGGCAATTTAGCTTAGGCAATCCACCTAACTTGCACATCTTTGGACTGTGGGAGAAAACTGGGACATACAGAGGAAACCTACACAGACACAGGGAGAATGCGCAAACCGTACACACAGTCACTCGAGACCGGAATCAGACCTGGATCCCTGGTGCTGTAAGGCAGCAGTGTTAACCACTGTGCCATCGTGCTAACCGTTGTCAAGTTCATTCTGTCCAGTGTGATCCTATGCTGAAGTAGGTGTCAGGTTTCATCAAGGAGTCCCAGTTGCACAATTAACGAAAGATCACAGCATCTTTGTACCTCTGTGCCCCACATAGTGCATTTTTGTTCTTGCTTTGAACACCTGATTTAAATGCTTTTGGATTTTGTGTAAGGTGTCTGGGTTGTGAATTGTTTTCTTTCTTCCCAACAGTCTTTTTTTTAACTATTTCTGAATAGCTGCAGGTAATCTTTTATTATGACTTAGCCAAAACATTCTGGACCATACCATCCTATAGAAACGTGAGTAGGACAATCAGGTCGTCGAGTTTGCACAGTAATGATAAGATGGTCAGGTCATTCCATTGATTGGCCATAATATTGCTCTGCATGAGAGCAAGCCATAGACCTATGTTCAGCAGGTCTTCTCATCCTGTACTGCACCCTCTGCTTCCCTGTTACTCTGTGGATATCTGAGCAGCTGTAATGTGTACAAATCAGTACAGATTTATACATTTCTCAAAAACAGGTTGCTGAAGGTTGTTAAGTAAATTGTTAAGTAAAGTTAGTGAATTTGTTAAGTAAAGTTAGAATTTAAATGCTTCATCACATTACAAATAATTATTCCTGATGGTTTCTTAATTTTCATATATCTCAAAATGTAATTTATCACAAATGAGGAACTGTGCTTTTTTGATTTGAACAGATCTTTTGGTGCTTTCCACTGGGACAATATGGCATTATCTGTGGGAATATTCATTTTGTTTTGAAAATACACAGTGAACATTATTGTTCCTCTCAAACTTGTATAATTTCTGAGTGAGGTTTGATTTTCACACTCGCTGCTTGTCATGCAAAACTGATCTTCATGGAGTTTATTCAAAATCCTTCAATTCAGAGAGTTGAGGATGGTCAGTCCATCATTTAGAATGAAATCTTTGATTAGCTGTCAGTTCTTCAGATATATGCTGGTATTGATTTGATCTGATTTATTATTGCCACATGTATTGGGAGAGAGTGAAAAGTATTGTTTCTTGTGCGCTATACAAACAAAACATATGGTCCATAGAAAAGGAAAGGAGAGAGTGTAGAACATAGTGTTACAGTCATAATTAGGCTGTAGAGAAAAATCAACTTAGTACAAGATAGGTCCATTCAGAAGTCTGATGGCAGCGTAGAAGGAATTGTTCTTGAATCGAATAAAAATTAGAAAAGAATAAAAAGAAGCTGTTCTTGAGTATTGCTCCATAAACCTTCTGAAAACTGATTTTGCAGATTACCTTTTCAACAATAGCTGCAGGTAATCTCTTAGTTTGTCCTTGCTAGAACTTCCTGGACCATATTATCCTATAGAGTCATGACTAGGGCAATCAGGACATCAAGTTCACTAAATTATAGAATCTCTACAGTGCAGAAGGAAGCCTTTCAGTTCATTGAGCCTGCATCGACCACAATCCCACCTACATATATCCCCATAACCCCATGCATTTACCCTAGCTAGTCCCCTTGAAATTAAGGGGCAATTTAGCATGGCCAATCCACCTAATCCACACATCTTTGATACTTGTGTGAGCCATGGCAATGCTCCTTTTAATTGCCATTCTTCAAACTTCTTCTATATCTTTTAATACCTATAAATCTCAAAATAAGTATCAATCTTCCTCTTAAACTCTTCAATTGACTTGACATCTGGGCAGACTGGTGTAAATTACCATAACCTTTTTTTTTGGATTTGCTTTTAACAAACCAACCTTCGATTCTATGATCTTGTTCCCATGTTCAGGATTCCTTTGCAAGAGGCACATACAAACATGTTCACTTCTTCCTGAAATTCAAACTTCATTAGCCATAGCCTCACCTGTATTAAGAGCTCATGAGAAATTGTTGGCGTTATTCAGTTTCTTCCTAGTACGTATGAGATGCGATACTCATATCTCCCTCGTCCTATGTCATCAGAATCTTGGCAGAAAATCAGGCAAGGTCTTTGAGCCAAACAGTTGTCAGTGGCTCCAACACAAAAGACTTTTCCCAATGAGTTAGTTCAAGAAAGGGAGATTGTTGTTAAAGTCCATTATTCAGAAAAGTCAAAAGCTTGGGAAGGGTGGGATTTTATGACCTCGCTCAAGCGAGATTGTAAAATTTCGCCCGGGGCCAACAGGGATTTCCGTTCTGCGAGCCTCACCCACACTAATTTTGGAACAAGCAAGGGGCTAAACTCCGATGGAAAGTCATGTCTTTGGGGAGGATCTCGAGCTCATGTTCCCCATCCATGGGATCAACAGTGAGGGCTCAATATCCAGCAAAAACTGGAAGTTGTAAATCTCGCCAGTGAGATTGTGACTTCCAATTTTCAACACCCCTCGTTGGTGATGTAATCAAGTTGACTCCCACACTGGGTGTGAGCCCAGTTTAAACACAGTTTATTTAAATATTATGAACATGTCCCCTCTGATCAGGGGCACAAGGAGGGGCAGGTGGGGGAGCTCCTAAAGCTTCTGACCTGGGCTGCGGTGAGCAGAGGTTTATTCATGTTCTGACTGAGGCACCCTTTAAACTTGGGTCCGATCTTAGTGTAGCTGGTCTTTACCGCCGTGGTTAGGCTCCGTCCTCTGCAAGAGGTCACAAAACTTGTCCAGCTAATATTTATTTGACAGAGTGTGATACGATCTGGAGAGAAAACCAACCAACGCGCCATTTTTCTCACCAGAACCAACACTCAGCCAAATTCTGGTGAGATCGCCCCTTACATTCCGGGGCTGAGCACAGAAGCAAGACTGAAGCTTCAGTGCAATGCTAAGGAAGTAACACTGTGTCAGTGATTTGGCCTTTCTGTTGAACAGGTGAACTAAGGACTACTCAGGCCATAGAAAAGACTCTGTGGGACTACTCAAACAAAGAACAAGGAATTCCCCTGATGTTGTGGCCAAAACACCTCCCCAAACCAGTAGCAATAAAAGCAAATTAATGTTTATGGACCAAGCTAACTGTAAATTTTCCTCTGCAACAGCAGTGCCAGTATTTTAATTGTTTTTCTTTATTTGTGAATATCTGTGCAATATCCTAAAGATGTGATTGGGTACTTTATAATTGCTTGTGCACTCAAGTGTCAAGGTACATTGCTTTAACGTTTCAACCCATGAAGCAAAGGGAGTAGAGGCTCTATTCCACATTCATTGTAAACTGCTTAGTGACTAGCAGTCACGAGACCAGCAATTAGCAATTACATAGTTTTACAGTTCATCTGCACCCAATACCTTACAAGTAAGGGTATCTCCCACAAAGATAAACAATAAATATGGAGTTTCCAAAGTTCTCAGACCTTTTTCTGAGTTTATTAGCCTACAGAACACTTAAAATAACTGAGTAATGTTTAATCATCCTGCAGAAGTAGACCAGTGAACTAAACCAGTCTAAAACCTGCCTGGGTTGGAGCATTTCAGCTATGAAAGAGGCTGGGTTCGGCTGGGGTTTTTCACCTTAGAGCACAGAAGGCTGAGGGGGGAGCCGATTGTGGTGTATAAAATTATGAGGGATATTGATGAAGTAGACAGTAAGAAACTTCCTCCCCTTAGGGGAGGAGTCAATAACTAGAAGGAGGGAAGGACGACATAGTTTTAAGTTAAGGAGCAGAAGAGGGGATTTGAGGAATGGCATTATTACCCAGAGGTTGGTGGGAATCTGAAAGTCACTGCCTGAGAGGGTGGTATAGGCAGGAACCCTCACAACATTTAAGAAACATTTAGATCAGCACTTGAAATGCCATAGCATACAAGACCTCAGCCCAGGTACTGGAAAGTGGAATTAGAATAGATAGATGTTTGATGGCCAGATATATATGATGGACTGAAGAACCTCTTTCAGAATTGTAAAACTCTCTGGGCGGGATTTTCCGATCACACTTGCCCTAAAGCTGAAAATTCTTGACTGAGGTCAACGGACATTTGCATGGTCCCCCCTCATCTGCTACGATTCCCATGGGGCACGAGATGGGAAAACTCCAGTCTATGACTCTATCGATTGCTAAATGTGATACTTAATACTTCATAAAAGGCTTAATTTTTGAAATTTCGCTTTCAGAATCTGAGCATGGGCAAGGTCATATTGCCATCCTTAAGTGCCCCAACAACTAAGTTGGGGAGCTGGCATAAAGAGTTAATAACGTAGTGTAAGTATAGGCCCAACTGGGTGTCAATGGAATTCCCTGCCCTGAATGGCATTGGGTTTTTGGGTTTTTATTACTGGTAACTTTTGTTGAAACTGACTATACTGACAGCCAAACCAATGGTTCCTATTGTCCAAGGTTTCTGACAAAACCAATAAAACCAAAGAAACCCATGGTTGTGTTTAAATTCAAGGTCTTGTGGTGCAACGGTTAACATCCCTGCCTCTGAGTCAGAAACTCCAGGTTCAAGTCCTATTCCAGGACTTGAAGACCAAAGAAAGCACATTCATAAGGCAGTTGTAACAATCTTGCTAAGGCCAGTCTTCTGTCACAATTGATGATCCTCCATGGCCACCATCATGCAGTCACAAAAGTTGAGTATCAACCCGCAAATCCTTCCAAACACACTAATGGCTGGCGGTGAGAGTGGGAGAAATATCTTCTTCGAACTGCTATTCCCTCACCAGATTTCCTTCACTTACAAACTTATCTCCAAGCTTAAGAATGCTTCAGGTGCAAAAGTCAGAACCCAGAGTGTCAGTAGCCCTGATACTCCTCATCATATACACAATTGAGATTAGATAGACAATATTGCCTCAATCAGGGAGCTCATACTCTAAAAGGCCAACCTTATGGACCTGTTTGAAGTCATTACATGGCAGAGAATGCTGGTCAGCGGCATTTGATGTGGTGTTGTGCTCCTCAAACTATTAGTCTCTGGCAATGTAGCCTGTTCCAGGAATTACTATTGATAGAAACAAGCTAAAGTCCACTTTAGTGCACCACTGGGTACAGGAGGAGATTTGGAGTTTTACATACGTTGGCATTTTGGCAAGTTTATGTATTTCAGCTTTGTTTTAGCTCACATAATAAAGGGATTGTGATCATCAATTGTTTTAGTCCACTTACCAACTGAAAGTTGAATTGTCCTCACTGAAATTCTGCCAGTGAGTATGAACAGCTTCTGCTTATCGTGTTCTGGATGTGTTTATCCAGCTGTCAGTTGTGTGCTGATGTGGCCACAAATGCCACACAGAGACAGTAAAACAACAGAAAAAGAAGGCCTGTGTGTAAAATTGAGGCACTAGATCCCAGGGACAGTCTGCTGGAATGAAAAGTCTAGGCTGGATTCCAGTGGAAAGCTGCAATCTGTCAGTTTTGCAATATTGATGCAAGTTTGGTGTTTCCTGTTTTCTGCCATAATTTTCATCTGAATTAAAGGATGTGTTATTAAAAAGAGGACTCTCTAATTCTCTCCTGTGAGATTTCCGAATCCCCTTGTCACTTAGGAACCAAATTTGTTTTACAGTCTGTTGAGAGAAATCTGATCTTTGTGAGGCCCCAGGCAAGACACAGACCCATTTTTTCTCCCACATTATCGGAAACTGTATTTGCAACCACCACAAAGATGGACTTCCTGGAAGAGATCTGGAAATTAATCAGTAGTTTTGTTTAGACATAGAATGACACTGTCTTAATGATAAAGGCTCCAGCTTTGGGAAGAGAGAAAACAAGGAGCTCTGTGTGTGGTTACTTCTTTATAACTTAAATCACAAGTCACAAAGTTCAGTATCACATATTTGCCATTTCATTCTACTCCTGTCAAGCATTCCAAGCATCCCTTGCTTCCAATCTACATACCTCACTAGTCATTCAGACAGATTGAGACAGTGTACAAATATAATGTTCCGTTCCATTCTGATCAATGCTTCTATATTCAATCCATTAGCACGTACTTATCTCTCAACCGTTTACAAACACCTCCCTTATAGGCCACTTAAATTCCTCACCATGCAAGAGTGACTTGTCCAAATGTCTCGGACACACATTCTATCCCGTGCAATGCTTGCTCAGCTATCACCTTGTCTTTACTGACCCCCATTCACTCCACATGCCCAGTGATGCATCGGATTCAAAGTGCTTTTACTTATTTACAAATATGTCTAGGAGGACCCCTTGTGGAACCTTCCACACTCTCCTCCTAGTAATACTTGCCAGTACACGTTTTGTGAGTTGTGTGTGTACATTATATGCTATAAACATTTTAACAGTAAACTTGCAGTCATTTTAGCCTCACACTTTTTAAACCTCTTCACCTCATGACTTCCTTTCCTAGCATTACAAACTTGCTACTTCTTTGATTGTTCCCTCAGCTAACTCCCTAAATATTGTGCTGCTTAGTCTACCTCTCCTCCTGGGAAGTACTTCAAACATTCCTTTTTTTTAATAAGCACTATAAGATAGTTTGACAAACACTTGTTGTGCAGTCATCTTGGAACAAAAGACCTATAGGCTTCTGATCATGTCATTCCTGAGAATTGGTCTCCCTTGTGATAAAAAGATCAACCTATTAAAAACTGTAAACATTGGACTGTATACTGATGATTAACTAATGAATCAAAGTTCAACTCTTTGGATGTAAAAGAAAAGTCATCTTAGTCTCGGATGAGTGGGCTGCTCCCCCTTTTGAGCGAGAGAGCTGACTGGTGTTGATTTAATCTGTAGATCAGCACTCCTCAGGCAAGTTACAAGTTTGAGAAGGTAGGCCTTTAGGAATAACCTGAGCCAGTGCAGGAATTGAACCCATGATGCTGGTGTCACTCTGTATTGTTAATTAGCTAAGCTAAATCGTATGAATCAGAATCACAGAATTCCTATGGAATACAAGAGGCCAATCAGCCCATCATGTGTGAGCATGTTGACTTAGTACCATTCCCCTGACTTTTCCCTGTACCTCTCCACGTTGGGGTGGCACAGTGATTAACATGGCTGCCTCACAGCACCAGGGACTCGGGTTCGAGTCCAGCCTCAGGTCACTGCCTGTGCAGAATTTGCACATTCTCCCTGTGTCTGCATGGGGAGAATGTGCAAACTCCGGGTTCTCCAGTTTCCCATAATTCGGAGATGTGCTGGTTGGATGCATTGGCCACACTAAATTCTCCCTGAGTTGTATTGGAACAGTCGCAGGAGTGTGGCAATTTCTTTTCACAGTAGCTTCATAGCTGTGTTAATATAAGCCTACTTGTGGCACTAATAAAAAAACACTATATCTCTTCAAGTAATCATCTAATGCCCTCTTGAATGCCTTAGTTAAACCTGCCTTCACCATACTTCCAGCTGTGCATTCCAGACACAAACCACATTTGCTTCTTTTGGAAATCACTTTAAATCTGTGCTCTCTCACTCTTGACTCTCTTACAAGCGGGAACAGTTTTTCCTTATCTGCTCTGCCAAGGCCCTTCCCTCTCTCAATTAACTACCTTGTTTTACATATTCTTTTTCAGATTCTTTTTCCTAGTAAATTGTGTATAGTTGTACCTCCATCTCACCTTCCATGAAATGAATGAACAGTTACTAATCATAACTGGAACTGAATCGAGCCTTCAAAAATTCCTCCTTTTCACAACACCCCACCTTTCCTTTGTGCATTCTTGTGTTGTCCAATAGAGGGAGCTTTTATATTGCAGAATAAAAACTAAAGTATATTTATCCGTCACAAATCAGCTTATATTAACACTGCAATGAAGTTATTGCGAAAATCCCCTAGTCATTACACTCTGTGGCCTGTTTGGATACACTGAGGGAGAATTTAGCATGGCCAATACACCTAACTAGCATGTCTTTTGGACTGTGGGAGGAAACCGAAGCACCCAGAAGAAGCCCACACAGACAGTGACCCAACCTGCAAATTGAACCTGGGCCCCAAGTGCTGTGAGGCTGCAGTGCTAACCATTGTGCCAGTATGCACAGTGTTAATATTAATTACAAGTAGCACCTTGAGTGACAATCTATTACAATTCAAAGCGTGATATACATGTTATTTTCAATAGTCCTAAGAGGCAAAAATATTTAGTTTGATGGAATATTTTCATTTCTCTGTGGCTAATGTAAATCAGTATCGGACACAAAAGCGGCAGCCTCATGAAAATTGCTTCAAACCTTTGCTGGAATTCCAGCTTGGAATGTTTGAGTGGGATTTTTGCAGTGACAGCTTCAGTGTAATGCCTACGCTTGGTTCTATATTAGCAACTTCTCCTCGAGACACACATCACCTCCTTAGAAGAGTGCGAGAATAATATCAAAATTAATCTCTGTCAACGATCTATCTTTAGATTAGTGCCGGAGCAAAGCTAGCATTACACCTGCATTAACTGTTTCTTCGTTTCACTACTCAATAACTTCTACATCGAATGGGTCATTTTTTTTTCTCCTCCTCTCAGCACTGTCAATTGATCCCTGTAATGTCGGATTTAAAAAAACAAAAAGCAAAAACGAGAAGACAAATTATTACTTGAGTGGCTGTAAATTAGGAGAGGGGAGTGCACAGCAGGTCCTGGTGTGCTTGTGCACCAGTCACTGAGGGAAAGCATACAGGTGCGGCAGACTTTAAAGAAATGGCACGTTGGCCTTCATTGTGAGAGGTTTCAATACAGGAGCCGGGATATTTTGTTGCAATTACACAGGGCTTTGGTGAGGCCACACCTAGAGTATTGTGTGCAGTTTTAGGCTCCTTTTCTGATGAAGGATGTTCTTGCTCTTGAAGGAGTGCAGCAAATGTTTACCAGGGACTGATACATGAGGAGAGATTGATTGGATTAGGATTGTTTTCGCTGGAGAATGAGGGGGAATCTCATAGAGACTTATAAAATTCTAACAGGACTAGACAGGGTGGCTGCAGGGGGGGATATTCCCAATGGTGGGGGAGTCCAGAATAGGGGTCACAGTCTGAAGATTCAGGGTAGACTATGTAGGATGGAGGTGAGGAGACATTTCTTCACTGAAAGAGTGGTGAGCTTGTGGAATTCATTACCACAGGAAGTATTTGATGCCAAAACATTGAATGTATTCAAGAGGTGGTTCGGTATAGCACTTGGGGTGAATAGGATCAAAGTTTATGGGGAAAAAGCAGAATTAGGCTATTGAATTGGATAATCAGCCATAATTGTAATGAATGGAGAGCAAGCTCAAAGGGCCAAATGCTCCTATCTTTCTACGTTTCTGTGTCCTCCCTGAGACAGCATTCAGTTTAGCTGTTTGTTGTATATCCTAGCCCTTGCTGGGAAATCTGCAACTTTAGAAATAGGGTTAGTTGCGTGTTGGTTGCCTCAAACAATGTCCTAATGCCTTTCACTGGCATTTGAGTGGTACCGTGGCATACTGGTTAGCGCTGCTGCTGCACAACATCAGAGACCCACGGGTGCATTTTCAGCCTCTGGTGACTGTCTGGGTAGAGTTTGCACATTCTCTCAATTTCTGCATGGCTTTCCTCCAGGTGCTCCAGTTTTTTCCCACAGTCCAAAGATGTGCTGGTTAGGTGGATTGGCCATGCTAAATTGCCTCTTTGTGTCAGGGCAATTAGTAGGGTAAATACGTGCATAGCAGGATAGATACAGGTATACAGCCTGGGTAGAATTGTTGGCAGTGCAGGCTCAATGAGCCAAATGGCCTTCTTCTGCACTGTAAAAAGAAGTCTATTTATTAGTCACAAGTAAGGTATACATTAACATTGCAATTAAGTTACTGTGAAATTCCTCTAGTTGTCATAATCTGTTTGGGTCAATGCACCTAACCAACATGTCATTCTGAATGTGGGAGAAAACTGGAGCACCCAGAGGTAACCCATGCAGACATGGGGAGAATGTGCAGACTCGACACAGACAGTGACCCAAGCTGGGAATCAATCACAGATCCCTGGCACTGTGAAGCAGCAGTGCTAACCACTATGCTACAATGCCACTGCAGATTCTGTACTGCATTTATATGTAACGTAGTAGAATTTTTAAACTGTGTTGACTCCAGCTTCAGGTTATTAATATTAAATAATTATAATTGATTGTAAAATCACCTTTAGAGAAAAGATAACTTTAATTGCTACAATCAATATAGCGCCTGTAAAACATCTATAAATCAAACTGAGATTCTGCTATCAATGCTGACTACACTTCAGACATCCTTCAGTAAGAATTTTCTGGCTGCGCTCACCCCAAGGTCCCACCCAAGGTCAACCAGGCTTTAGCATGGTCTGTGTCCTGCCTGCTATGATTCCCATGGCGGGCAGGATGGAAAAGTTCAGTCTGAATCATGAGAGGCACTGCATAAATTCAAGTCTTTATATTTTTTAAAAATAGGCAAGAAAAATCACGTAAACACTTCAGTCTTCAGCATTGGGGATTTTCACAGTAAAATCATTGCAGCTTTGATGTAAGTCTACTTGTGACTAATAAACTTTAACTATATTATTTCTGTCTTTCAAATAAATACAAATTGCCATTAACATGATTTTTCTTAGCAGTTTTATGAGTATGAAGGACATTCTCGTAAACTCTATGCCAGAATAGGTGACAAAGTGCAAATGAAGTGACGAGTACAAGAATTCTGTGATGATCTAGCATGTGGAGTGTGAGTTAGGAAATCTTGCTTGAATCAGAACCTTGTATCCATTTGTGACACCCAGGAAAGTCCATTGTGGCCATTAAGATGTATCATAATTCTTGATCAACCTGAAACAAGGTTGCTTTTGGCATACAACCATTTGCTGTGCATTTTACTGCTGGCTTTCTTGGTCAATGAAATAGGCAGACTTTTTAAAGTAATGGTGGCACGGTGGCACAGCGGTTAGCACTACTGCCTCACAGCACCAGGGACCCAGGTTCAATTCCAACCTCGGGTAACTATCTGTGCAGAGTTTACACGTTCTCCCCGTGTCTGTGTACGTTTCCTTTGGGTGCTCTGGTTTCTTCCCATAGTCCAAAGATGTGCTGTTTAGCTGGCCATGCTAAGTTGACCCTAGTATCAGGAGAATTAGCAAGGTAAATGTGCAGGGTTACGGGAATAGGCCCTGGGTAGGATTGTGGTCGGTACAGACTTGATGAGCCAAATGACCTCTTCTGTAATGAAGATATTCTATGATTCTAATTATATATCTCATCAGGGCAATGAAAAGCATGCCAAAGTTGATTAATTCTGTAACCTTAAAACCCCACATATAGCACCATACTGCCAAATGGATTGAAAAATTTTCACCTGCTGATTGCTTGGTGCAGAAACTTGTTGAGGCAATTATTTTCCACAAAATATTGGTGACCATAAAGACCGGTAATGGTTTGTGACCATATCCATTGGTTTAGAATTCAAATGAGGGCCATATCTTGGCTAACCCGCAAAAAAAGTCAAAATTTGCTTTTGCCAAAGTTCCCTTTATTGCCACTAGGTGTCAGTAAATGTTCCTATAATCATTCCCCCTCCACATCATGACAGTGAAAAACTGCATTCTTCCAAACTTTGATATGTTTATTGTGTCAGATGCTGGGCATTTTGTGTTGTGGAGCAAGCAAAGTCAGTATCTTAATTGCACAGAATCTATTTCTTGGCAAATAAGCAAGTTCCACTTTAATTTTACAAAAAAAACTTCAACCTGACAGCTTCATTACTGGTTGTCAGGGAAAGATAAGAACCCCTTAGTTTCAACAGATAATGGTACGAATCTCTCATCAAGTATTATGAATGTTTTATTATTACTTTCATTTCAAAGAAAATACAATTTTTTTCCAACTTTCCTCATCTCTTCCCAATATGGACAGAAAAACAAGTAGCATCTTAGATATATTTTGAATTTAGTTACATGATAGTTTGTACAGACTATGTGTGTCAGTATTACAATACATTGTGTTATCTAGAGTTACTGTAGATTTAGCACCTTCTATATATTATGCATACACAAGCACAAAAGCACAGGAAAAGGACAAATACCTTGTAAGTATTTCCACCTGCACGGTGGCACAATGGTTCGCACTGCTATCTCAGCACTAGAAACCCGGGCTCAATTTCCACTCAGGTCACTGTCTGTACAGATCCGCATGTTCTTCCTGTATATGTGTGGATTTGCTCCAGATACTCTGGTTTTCTCCCACAGTCTGAAAGATAAACTGTATTGAGCCAAACAGGCGCCCGAGGGTGGCAACTGGGGGAATATCATAGTAACTCCATTGCAGTGTTAATGTTTGCCATACTTGTGGCTCATAAATAAACTTGACTTTACAATATTACCATGATGAGGATGCAGCATCCTGGACTTATTGTTTAAAGTTTCTTTGTTAATGTCACAAGTAGTCTCACATTAACACTGCAATGAAGTTACTATGAAAATCCCCTAGTTACCACACTCCAGTTCGGGTACACTGAGGGAGAATTTAGCATGGCCATTACAGCTCACCAGCATGTCTTTGGAGTATGGGAGGAAACCCGCACAGACCTGGGAAGAACATGACAATTCTGCACGGACAGTGACCCAAGCTAGGAATCAAACCCAGGTCCCTGGCACTGTGAGGCAGCAATTCTAACCATTGTGCCACTGTGCTGCTTTGTAAAACAAGAAGCTAATATTGCATATCTCTTGTGTTTATTTTCTGGAGAGAGTATACAGCTCCTTTTATTGTCAGAGAATCGTGTCACTGCTGTTTCTTTGCAAGAATGGTTCAAAGGAACTTGCAAATATTTTTCTTTTAATTTTCAAGTATTTTGCAAGAAGTTTACGATAAGAGTGATGATCATCAGACTAATTTGCGATCAGGCATTCCTGATCCAGGCACTTCAAGTGGCTTCACAAATAAACCACTTTGCCTTCACTGACCTATATTCTAAGCAAAATTGATGATTTTCTTCCCTCAAAATTTCCCTTTACGGCAGTGCAGAGCCCATTTTGTATAGTTTCATAGTGGTCAGCACTGCTGCCTCACAGGTCAGGAACTCAGGTTCAATTCCCGGGTTGGGTCACTGTCTGTGCAGAGTCTGCATTTTCTCCCCATGTCTGCGTGGGTTTCCTCCAGGAGCTCTACTTTCCTTCCACAGTCCGAAAGCTTACCTGAGTAGGTGCATGGGTCATGTTAAATTCTCCCTCAGTTACTCAAACACGTGCCAGAGTGTGGCGACTAGGAGATTTTCACAGTAACTTTAATGCAGTGTTAACGTAAATCAACTTGTGATAACTAAACTTTAAGCTTTGAGGTTCAGAGCCAATAATCCTAAATTCTAATGTGGAGTACAAGCTGTCCCAGTGCAGAGATAAATGATGACCTCGAAATAACTGGGAAAAAAATTACTTTTTCAAATTGTTTTATTGGCCTTTTTGTTGGTACGTAAAATGTCTGTTATCATTGGATTGTTCTGCAAGTTTCCCAGCTACGCCTGATTTGAGAGACGCTAAACACAATCTACAGAGTTATGAAGGGAAAACATGTCCATGATATTCGAAGTGTTAACTGCCAGCAGCAAGCTGTGGGAAGTCATATTTTACAGTTCTCATTGTTTACTACAGTCATCCTTCACATACAAAATAATCCATCATTTTAAAAGCCCAAGTTGTTTTGATACGCGTGTAGATTTGGAATTTCTGCGGCAATGTGACCTCTGCTTAGCGATTCTAACGCATTTTAAACAGCCATTTCTGCAGCTTGTTTTCACCGGGGCAGAATTTGGGGACTCGTTCAGCCTGGCCTTTGACCTTTGCTGAGTAACCTTCAGGCAGTTTGGATCATTGGCATTCCAAGTGTGTCTCAGAGACCAAACAACTGACTTTTACTTCTTCCCCCTGTTGCTCTGTCCTTTAACGTTTTGTTCTGTAGTTCTTACAGAGTGCAGAGTATCATTAACTGTGGTCAGTTTGTACACATATCCTGGCACTTCTATTCTTTCCTAGATGTAGCCCTTAGGGAATCTCCATAGCAGCTGATTTCTGTCATCCACATGTATGCTGTAAACATAGCACAGGCGCTTTTGTGGAAAGAGCAAGTATATGAGCAAGTTGTTTATAATTTTGTTGCATAAAATATGCTGATATTTACAGTACGCCTACAAGGTCATCATAAATAGACACATTTCAGACTCATAAGCAATAGATCACAACTGAAAAATAAATATGACATTTACTGGAATATTTGAAGTCTACAACATTGCACAAAAACAATCTATTTGGAACTGCCTCACCTGTTTTAAAGAACAGATATAGATGCTGTCATCTGAGATGGAAATGGAACTCTTCATCAACTGAAGACTAAGTGAGAGTTGGAGAGAGGGCGAGTGCAACTAGAAGAGTCAGGAAGCAAGCAGGAGAGGACATAAAACATGCAAAGAAAGCAAAGAGTGGATAACAGAGAGACTGAGGCAGAGAGTGAGAAGTGAGGAAAACAAGGGGACAGAATTGGGTGATAAGAATGAGCAAATAATGTTTAGAGGCAAGGAATAAAATGCAGAGAACAAAATGCAAGAAATAGCAGCAGGCGTAGACCCCCAGGCCCTTCAAGCCTGCCCCACCTTTCAATATGATCATAGCTGATCTATGATGGCCTGAACTCACTCGCCTTTAGCCCTCTATCCCTCGATCTATCAAATATTTATCTGTCTCCACTTTAAAAACTTTGAATGATCCAGTCTCCACCACCCTTTGGGACAGAGAATTCCAGAGAAAAGATTTAATTTAGATGGCACAGTGTCACAGTGGTTAGCACTGCTGCCTCACAGTACCAGGGACTTTGATTCCCAGCGTGGGTCACTGTCTGTGAGAAGTTTGCACATTCTCCATGTGTCTGTGTAGGTTTCCTCCTGCAGTCTGAAACGCGTTCTGGTTGGATGCATTGGCCATAATAAATTTTCTTTCAGTGTACCCGAACACATGCCAAGTGTGGTGACTAGGGGATTTTCAGAGTAACTTCCTTGCAGTGTTAATGTAAGCCAACTTGTGACGTAAATAATTAAACTTTAAACTAATAAATTCACTCTTTATGTAACTGAAAAATTGGCTAAATTGGTTAAATTGACCCCGTTTAAAACATAAATAATTGCACTGAGAAAAAGTATGTGAAGGAAGAGATCCTTTTTGGATTAATCTTGTTGTACCCAAGAGTCGACAACAGTGACCCACCTTCGAGAGCTGCCGACCAATCAGATTGGCCGACAGCTGTCCAGTCCTTGCAGTGGACAGAAGAGGAACTACAACGAACCCTCGCTTCATTGCCAGATCTGGAGGAGCAGGTAAATGGAAAGATCCCAGGGTAGGGGACGGAGATGCGCGGAGCAAAAGGCCTGGAGAGTTGTGAAAGGGTGATTGAGGTCTTTGGGGTGAGGCCAAGAATGGGGGAAGGTCTGGAGGTCACAGGGCCATAAGGGAAAGGTGTCCCCCCAGAAGGAGATTTCTGGTGTAGACAATTACCATTCCTCCCACTATTCCCTCCAGCGACCTCCTCCCCTTCCCTGCCCTGCCTGGGATCTAATTTTGATTCTTTCCAGCTTTCCCGCACAGAGGTTAAATGCCAGTCTGTAAATTGAGGCTGGGCAGGTAGAAACCCCTTGGTGGCTTTCATTGGCCACCTAAGGGTTTTACTTTGGGCAAAGGTGGGCTTCCCATCCGAAGCCTTGCCTACTCCCAACCTTGCTGTGTTTCCCAAAGGGAATTACATGCCCGCAATTTCACATCCTATCACTCATCCCCTCCATACCCACAGCCGGTGAGGGAGTGTAAAATTCAGGCCAATAATACAAACTTCAGCCTCTGGTGTGCACCAGATGCCTCCATTTTCAAATGGTTGAGCACTGTTAGCTGAATGTACTGTGAACCGAATAGTAAGTACCTGTGGTACTAAGATCCTGTACTTGTCATGTTAGCTGTATGTGCCTTAAAATATGTAAATCAGGGCCAGAACCTACAATCCAAAATGCAGTAATTAATTTGTCCACAGCCCATGTCAAACGGTTGCTGCAAGGACACTTTTCATGTTGAGACTTTGCTTTTAAAGTGCCTTGATTTGTATGGACTTGTTGTGAGGGGTTGTAATCTAATGGTCATGGTCTAGTGACATTATCACGAGACTTTTACTCCAGAAACTTGCTAATGTTTTGAGGACCCGGGTTCAAATCCCGCCACGGCAAGTGGTGAAATTTGAATTCAATGAAAAATATCTGGAATCAAAAATCTAAGGATGAAACCATTGTCAGAAAAACCCATCACTGATGCCCTTTAGGGAATGAAGTCTGCCATTTTTACCATTTCTGGCTACAGAGTTGCAATGAGATTGACTTTCAACTGCCCTTGGGCAACTAGGGATGGGCAATAAATGCTGGCCAGCCAGCAATGCCCAAGTCCCACAAATGAATGAAAAAATATTATTTTCCAGCTATTTTAGTGTTTCTTTTCTGCTTTGCCACAAACAAACAAACATTCAGCCATGTTTTTAAATCCTGTTATGTAGCTCCTTCCCCTGTGATACATCATAATGTGCTTTTTATGTAAGAGCTCTCTGGGCACTTCTCCACATTTACACGTTTGTTGGAGAAGGGTCATCCTGAACAGGTATGAATGTACTTTCGATGCCCAGATAGTAATTGTCCTTATTCTGCCAACTGTGTGTTCAGGGTCAGACATGGTCAGATCTGAATGACGCTAAAGAGTCCTTCACCTGGAGACTGTGATTTCCCTAAGGGGTCATGCTGTACAAATTTCGGTAAACCATTTTGTCTGCAACGTATCGGTAACAATGAAGTTAATATTTGACTTGAACTTTTACACCACTAGGTTCTTCCAGACTTCAGTGTGAGATGTCCGCCAAAACTCGCCAAGTTCCAGTGCACATGAAATAAAATTGGTTTGGCATGCATTTGGCATGACAGTCTGCATGTATTTATCTGGTACATGGATTTAGTAGGAGCTTCCCTGTGCTTGCGTCAGGCACCTGCTCATCATATCTGACATGATTTTTGGCTGCATCTCATGATATTGCACTTAGCATGCACTTGTCATGATACACTGCATGTACTTAGCCCTCATCTGACCCACCCACTGGAATGCAGTCCTGTCACTGAGAAAGAGCAGGGTGCTTGTTGCTGTGCCTTCTTTTCAGGCACCTGGTATTAAAACAGTGGATCAGGCAAAGCACTCCGGTTTGCTACGATGGGGAAAGAAAGGGTCTAATTACATTTGAAATCTTTGTTAAATTGCTTCATTAACATATACCGGCAATAATAAACATTTACCAGACTTCCAACATGATAGAGTCTATTGATCACGGGAAACAGTTTACCCTCCTGAATAAACAAGAGCGCCACAGAGTTGTAACAACAGCAGTAATGTGCGTCTTAATGAACAAAGGATAAACATTCAAGGTCATCTCAGTTAACACTAACTGGTTTTGTTTCATGGCAACTATCTGATGAATCAGCAGTAACTGAGCATTTTGCCGCCCCGGTTATGCTGAACCGTATCTGTTATTGATCTGAACACTGATGTCAAATGAAAAATGGCCAGAAAGAAAGAGGGAGAATTCTTTGCCATTAACCCCAGAATCCAGCAGCAGGATTTATGCCTTTTGTTTTCTCTTGCCCTTTCCCTTTCTTTCTTTCAAACCAGGCATTGTCTCAGCAGTGGTTCTACGGAGACAACACAATACTTGAAATGATTGAGAAGAAGCGATGCCTGTGCAAGGAGATCAAGTCGCGGCAGAAGCCAGATAAAGGCCTTTGTAAACAGGACAGCATGCCCATCCTACCAAGCTGGAGGAAGAATAGCGTGACAAAGAACCTGAAGCTGACGGCACCCCCCTGCACAAAACAGCAAACTGTTCTTTGGGACACTGCAATTTGACAAAAGTCCTCTGTGAAGCATGCTTCCCCCAAGGTTGTGACCCCTGACCATTACAGGCACCCTCGAAGGGTCATTTCCTAGATGACTGTTGTGACCTCTGATATCCACATTGGTCTGCCCACCTGGGCACTCGATTAATTCAGCTCCACGATCCCGTTGCCTTGAGAAGACCATGGTTCACTGTGACTGGAGCCAACTTGTCACACGACAGAGGCTGAACCGATCACCGGCAGGTCAACTGCGGCAGCGGCAAAAGTCTTTGCTGCCTCCTAGAAGCACTGTAATGAAACGTTTTAAAGTGACACTGTTATAACAATAATCATTAAACAGCTGTGCTGTTACGTGAATGGATTTAAATATAATTACTTTTATGGTCAGCTTTCAAGGAATTGCAATCAATCAGAGGAAGGCATGGCAAGAGTTGAGTGGCAGAGAGCAGCTCTCTTCTTGACCACCCAAGGGAGACAAGGAGTGGGGGGGGGAGCGAAATCTCTGTGTTATGTGCAGCAAAATTATAAATCTGATTAATAGACTTACAATTCTGTTGCACATGGAACGCTGGATAAAACCTTCTCATTCTATTCCGAATATTTAGTTCCACGAGCACTTTTCTAACCTGTTCCTGAAACAAGGGGAGATGACACTCAGTCTGCGGGAGAACACACACAAAAATTTGCATCTCCGGTCATTGATAAATCTCAACAGGGTTCTGTTCTGCCCTGCAGACTTCTCTCAAAGGGAGGACCACTTGCTTTCCTATGCAAACACCAGCAGAGCTTGGTGGTCTGTATTGTCATTGTCCCATGACAAAGCCCCAGCACCTCCCCACCCCCATTCCCTTACCAACCCATAGGCCCCAATGCAAACCACAGTAATTGATAAGTGGGGTTTTTTAAATAAAAACTTTATCAATGCTCAGAGCATTAAGGATCAAAGTTTCAGAATACCAAACGGTCAGGATTAGTTTTTCATTGTTTATAACTCAACAGAATAACATAGGAGAGATTTTCCTGGTCTGCACTCCAATGCACTTAGGATTACCCAGGCCGCAAGGTATATTTATGTAGCCCATAGTGGCCTCCTGTAATGGATCCTATTGATTCATCCTCGACAGAATCCATACTGTACAGAAGGAGGACATTCAGCCCATCAAGTCTGCACTGACTCTTACCCGGGCTCTAATCCCATAACGACACATTTTTCACCTTGTTATTCCTCCCAACCTATGTATACATGTATATTTTGGGTTGCCCAGAGGCAATTTAGCATGGCCAATCCTCTTAACCTGCTCATTTTTGGATTGTGGGAGGAAACTGGGGCACTTGGAGGAAACCCACACAGACCCAGGGAGAATGTGCAAACACTCACGCAAAGGTCTCTGGTGCTGTGCTAACCATTGTGCCACTATATCACACTCAGAGCACCTTTCCTTGGCCTACCCAATCCCCGAAACCCCATGCACTGATCCCACTAATCCCCCTAAACTTACACATCCTGGGACATTAAAGGGACAATTTAGCATGGTCAATCTACCCAACCTGTGCACCTTTGGATTCCTTAACTGCAAGGAGTGTGCCACAAACCAGCTGATTTGGTAACATTTGGAGAACCTATATAGGCAGTGTCATGCAGTTAGTGTGCAAACACATGAAAATCTCTCCTAGTTTGGACAGGATCTGTGCAATGTAATTTCAAAGGTGGTTGTTAGTTCAAAACCTATTGAAGGGTAATCAGGAGGAATTGAAGGCTTTTAAATATTTTCTACTGATGTGTATTATTGACCTATGATATATCTATATATAAATATATATACAGACTAATTATGATGTTATTGTCTTGTATTCACTTTTCTTGATTTTTAATAGTATAATTGAATAATAGCGTGAACTTTATATTATTTTTGTGTAAATCACACTGTGATTATAAAAGAAAGAAAGCACAGTCAAGGCACACAGATTATCATAGTCAATGCATGCATCCAATACTGATCATAATGCATCCACTCAATACCGGTTACAGTTCTCACCACTAATTCTGATCAGAGAGCATAAACCAGACACTGATCATATTGCTGATCACAATCCATAAATCAAACATTCATATTCCTTACAACAGTACTGGTCATCGTCCATAAATCCAACAGTGTATACCACCCAAAGGCAATCTTTGTGATGATAGTCAACAACACTGAGTGCGTGCATCCAATGTCACTCATAGCTTATACACCCAACCATAATCAAAGCACATACATTCTCTCATACTGCATCCAACTATTATAATGCATATACCCAACAGCAATCATAGTGCCTTTATCTAACACTAATCATAGCGCATATACCAGAGACTTATTAGAATGCATGCACCCAACATCAATCAAAGAAACCAACACCAATAGAAATAGACGAAATGCACGTTCATCACAGTCGCTGTATAAACCTTCAGCATCAATCACAGTCAGCATGCATATCTCAATGTCAACTAGTCAGCACTCAAGCCCCAACATCAATCAGAGTCCATGTACACATCCTACCATCAATCACAGTCTGTACTGTATCTCAGTCAATCACTGTCAAGAAGATATATCACAGCATCAGTCAGTGAGCATACTGCAATATTAAGCAATCAGTGCATACATGTCCATAATAGTAATCACAGTCAATGTATATCCAGTGTCACTTAGTTAGTATGCTTATATCAGAGGCGGTATATGCACTCTTAATATTGAACAAAATTAGTGCACGCATTCCATATTCAATCAACATCAATGCATACACCACATCATAGTCACCCCCACATCAGTTAAACTCAACTCTCATACCAGAGATTGATCACAGAAAGGGTAACCACACAAAGATAGTGTGGTTAGTTAGAGTGCACATTACAGGCGATGTCCTCATAATGGATCATAGTCAGTTTATTTATTCCAGCATTGATCACATTCAGAGCATTCAGTTTAACATCCATCCTCAATTAGCACCCGTAATCCAACACAGATTATTATTGGTGCCTAAATCCAAATGTTGATCACAATCAGTGCACGTGCTGTCATTTTGACCGTAGCAAGAATCCGTATTTAATAATCCCTCATTCATTGATGCATTTGTCATAGTGGATCACTCACGGACAAAACTGAGGTGATGTTACAGAGACACTCACATATCAGACTATATACACATATCTACATATCATTGTTGATATACACAGACCTATTATGGGATACAAACGCACAAGAACATCTACCACAGTCAGAGCAAACACACATGAAGGTCTAGCATAATATCAGTTTGGAAACTCACAAAGCTATTGCAGTCACAGAGTGGACACATGTATGTTTGCATACATGTATTTATGTATCTGTGCATGGTTAAAGCAATGCACCCCCCCACACGCATACACAGATACAGCAACAGTAAAGCAGACGCACATAGTTTGGTCACAATCACCAGGCTAATATACAAATATATGTACATCAGGTAGCACGCATGCACGCACACATACACACTCACATCTATCAATGTGACACACCATTGTCTCATAGTCATTTTAAATATCATTATACCTGGCTTTGTTTTAGAGAAAGTTGTTACTTTCAGCAACTTTAACAAAAGGACAGGAACTTTGAAAGAAAATACCTGTCCAGATAACGTAACTTGATGGTTTGTATTTTTGCAGTTTCTTGGGCACAAATTGCAGAAAATCCCTCAGTGGCCTATTTATTATCCATTGTATAGACAAGGACTGAAATACGTTTCAGTACTGCGACATATTCATTCCAACGTAACTGTTTACAAATAAACCTAACAATATTGAATGTTCTTTCCATTCTTCAGTGATGTTTTTGCAAATGTTAATAACTGGTATCAGATTCAATAAATGTGAAACGGGCCAAGGATTATTTTGAACTGATAGAATGAATGGATGTGTGTTCATTAACTCACTGTTCCTCACAATAAACACAGAAATTTGATATTAAACATTTGTCCTCTTCTTGATGGCCTTTCTTTTCAATGTTTATTGGTGAATAAAGCCCAGTGGATTAAGCTATCCATGTTTCATTTCAGTGATGCAGTGTGTTATGTTGACCTCTACACTGGTCAGACCCCACATACATGTTTTCAAATGCAGCCTGCATTATGTACAGGGGGTGGCTCTGCTAAAATAGAAGAATACCCTATGAGCATTTCATCCTCTTTACTGCTATTATAAAATCGTAGAACAGAACCATAAAATCACTACAGTGCAAAAGAAGGCCATCTGGCCCATCAGGCCTGCATCAACAGCATTCCTACCCAGGCCCTATACCTGTAATTCCACTGACAATAAGGGATAATTTTGCTTGGCCAATTACCTAACCTGCACATCTTTGGAGTGTAATGGGAAGCCAAAGTACCCAGAGGAAATCCAAGCAGACACGGGGTCAACGTGCAAACCCCGCACAGTCACCCAAGGCCGGAATTGAACCCAGATCCCTGGCACTGTGAAGCAACAGTGCTAGCCATTGTGTCACCATGCCACCCTCAAAGAATTATCAAGGAATTACCTTTATCACTAAAGAAATTATGGGGGAGAAATTCCATTAGGCCCTATCTAGCACGTGCAGTATCATATCTGAATACCCAGTGCCTGGTCACATTGAATATCACATCGAACAGCAAAAAATAGGAGCAGGAATAGGTCATTTGGCCCACCCTGTCACCCAATAAGATATTGGCTCATCTGAAAGTGGCTTTCATTTAATTTTACTGCCTACTCAGTCACTTCATGCTCTTTGACTCCCTTGTACAACAAAACTCGGTCTAACTCAGCTTTGACTACAGTCAAGGATCCAAATTCTTCTGCTCTATGAGGTTGCGACTTACATAGATTAATGACTTTTTGAGAGAATCATAGAATACCTACAGTGCAGAAAGAGGCCATTTGGCCTATCGAGTCTGCACCGACCTAGGCTTTACCCCTTTATCCCCACATATTTACCTGCTAATCCCTCTAACCTTTCCATCTCAGGACTCTCAGGGGCAAATTTTTTAATCAACGTAACCTGCACATCTTTGGACTGTGGGAGAAAACCAGAGCACCTGGAGAAAATCCACGCAGACACAAGGAGAATGTGCAAACTCCACACAGACAATGACCCAAGCCGGGAATCAAACCCAGGTCCCTGTAGTTGCAAAATAGCAGTGCTAACAACTATGCTACCGTGCTAAAACTCCTCATCTCTTGCCTTAAATTGATGTCTCCCCATTTTTAAATTCTGGCCCCTAATCCTGGATTTCCCCAAGAGGGAAAGCATCCTTAACACCTATCATGATATGTTTCAAAAGATGAAAGCTGCACTCAAGTCTCTTTCTAGCTGGTTATTGACATGATGGGCAAGGTTCCCTGATCTTGTCCATAGCTGCCCGGCTGCAAGTGAGAACAGAGAACTGGGCATTTCAGCCAAAACTCCATTCACTTCCAGAGAATTCCATCCACGAACAATGACAAAGTTTCTCAGTGGATATTTTCTATTCTCAGAATTTGAGCACCATGGCTAGCCAGCATTCATTGACTATCCCTATTTGCCTTTGAGAAGACAGTGGTGAGCTGCCTCCTTGAACCACTACAATCCATGTGGTATAGGCAGCATGGTGATACAGTTGTTAGCACTGTTGCCTGCCAGTGCCAGGGACCTGGGTTCGATTCCCAGCTTGGGTCACTGTCTGTGCAGAGTTTGCATGTTCTTCCGTATCTGTGTGGGTTTCCTCTGGGTGCTCCGATTTCCTCCACAATCTGAAAGATGAGCTGGTTTAGGTACAGTGATCCGAACAGATGCTGGAGTATGGCAAGTAAGGGAATTTCGTAGTAACTTCACTACAGTGTTAATGTAAGCCTACATGTGACTTATAAATTAACTTTAATTTTAGATACATCGACAATGCTGTTAGAAAGGAAGTTCTAGGATTTTAACCCACAGTGGCAGTGAAAAAACAACAACATCGTGTGTGACTTGAAGGGGACTTGTAGGTGGTGGTGCCCCAGGCATTTTTCACCCTTGTCCTTCTAGGTGGTAAAGGTGGAAGTTGCTGTCGAAGAAGCATGGTAAGTTACTCGAGTGCATCTTGTAAATGGTACACATGCTACCACTGCGAATCGATAATGGAGAGAGTGAACATTTAAAGTGGTGCATAGCATGCTGATCAAGTGGGTTGCTTTGTCTGGAATGGCATGGACGTTCTTTAGTGTGAACAGCACTCATCCAGGCAAATGGGGAGTATTCCATCGTGCAGCTGACTAGTGCCATGTAGGTGATGCACAGACTTTAGTGCCATGTAGGTGATGCACAGACTTTAGGGAGTTAAGAGGTGAATTACTTGCTGCAGGATTCCCAGGCTCTGATCTGCCCTTTTAGTCTTTTTGTGGCTGGTCCAGTTAAGTTTCTGATCAGTGCAAGCCCCCAGATATTGATGGTGGTGCATTCACCATTGCTAAAACCATTCCAAAAACTAGCAAGAAATATTGAAAACAGACAGTAGGAGCTCCCAATATGTATAAAAAGGAGGACTGTAACTAAGTGAACATTGGTCTCTCAGAGGATGAAACTGGGTTCGGTAGCATAGCCCTTTAAGAGGGAGTGGTTCCTAAGGACCACATGATCGACAAGGACCTATGAATTGTCTCAGCTGGAAGCTGAGCCAATGGACAGGAGGGTGCGTACCAAGGGTCAAGAAGGGACTCAAAGTTGGAGCCAGGGAGTCAAGAAGGGTAATGGCATTTGTAATCTAGTCTGACCTTATTTATATATACATTTCCACTGTTGACAATAAAGCCTTTTATTGTTAAAGCTGCATCACATTGCCCTCAGTCTGTAACACTGGTGAATTAATAACAGAAAACAAGGAAATGGCAGATGCTTTGAACAAGCATTTTCTATATCTGTCTTCACAGTAAAAGATAGAAAAAACAATCCAAGAATTGTAAAAAATCAAGGGGCAAGGCAACAGAGGAAACTAAAAGCAATCAGTTCCACAAGAGAAAAATACTCTGGAAACTAATGGACCAAGGGCTGACAAGGCCCCTGGATCTGAAGGTCTGTATCCTGGGGATTGACAAGAAGTAGCTACAAATATTGTGGATATATTGGGTGTAAACTTGCAAAATTCTCTAGGTTCTGGAAAGACCCAGCAGGTTAGAAAATCATAAATATAACATTTAGCAAAAAGAGGGAGACAGAAAGCAGGAATCTATAGGCCAGTTAGTCGTACATCTGTCACTGAGAAAATGCTGGAATCCATTATTAAGGAAATAGTGACAGGACATTTAGAAAATCATAATACAATCAAGCAGATTTTATAAAAGAGAAATCATGTTTAACAAACTGATTAGAGTTCTTTGAATACATAACAAGGGTGGATAAAGGGGATTCAGTCAATGTCATGTATTTGGATTTCCAAAAGGCTTGAGATAAGATGGCAAATAAAAGGTTACGGCACAAAATAATACCTCATGGTTTTGAAGGTAGCATTTTAAAATGGGCTGAATATTGGCCAACTAACTGCAAAAAGAGAGTCAGGTTAAATGGGTCAGTTTCAGGTTTGCAAAGATAAGTGTAGTGCCATAATGATCAGTGCAGGGGAATCAACTAGTTATTATCTCTATTAATAACTTGGCTGCAGGGAACCAGGGCACTGGAGCCAAGTTTACTGCAAACTTACAGAGGAAAGTAAGTTTGTGAGAAAGACGTAAGAGTCTGTAAAGTAGGCCAAGTGATTGAGCAAAAAAATTGGCAGATGGAGTACAATGTGGGAAGATGTGAGCTTGTCCACTTGTCCACTTTGTTGACATCTAGAATAAAAAAGCAGAATATTATTTAAATGGAGAGGGATTGCAAAAATGCTGTGGGACAGAGATAGCTAGATATCGTTGCACACGAATCACAAGATGTCAGCAATAGCTACAACATGTAATTAGGAAGGCAAATGGAATATTAACCTCTATTGTAAAAGGGATGGAGTTTGAAAGTAGGGAAGCCTTGCTGTACCACTGTAGGGTGTGATAAGGCTAAAACAATATTTCAGGTGTGATTTCACCCAGACCCTGCTTAATTGCAGCAAGTCTCCTGTACTCAGGCATTCTCCTCGTGTCTGTGTGGGTTTCCTCTGGATGCCCCTGCACTGATCATTGTAACACTGCACTTGTTACCTTTGCTAACCTGAAAATGACCCATTTATCCTGACTCTCTTTTTGCTGTTAGTTGGCCAATACTCAGCCCATTTTAAGATGCTATCCTCAAAACCATGTGTATTATCTCGTGCCATAACCTTTCTTTTGCCATCTTATCTCATGCCTTTTGGAAATCCAAATACATGACATCATCGACTGAATCCCCTCTATCCACCCTTGTTATGTATTTGAAGAACTCTAATCAATTTGTTAAACATGATTTTCATAAAATCTGCTTGATTGTATTATGATTTTCTAAATGTCCTGTCACTATTTCCTTAATAATGGATTCCAGCATTTTCTCAGTGACAGATGTAAGACTAATTGGCCTATAGATTCCTTCTTTCTGTTTCCCTCTTTTTGCTAAATAGAAATGTTATACTTATGATTTTTTATGATTCTATTATCCTCTCACTATGAATGCCAACATATCATTTGTTGCCTTTACCTCCTGCCACACCTACATGCTTACTTTTAGCAACTGGTTTATGGGAGATCCAGGTCTCATAACACACTGTTCTGCCTCAATCTAATAGCCGTATAGATAATAACCTACTCTTCTGTTTTTATTAACCTCACATTTATCCACATCTGCATCTGCTGTGCATTCTCCCACTCACTCAACTTGTCTGAATTATATTGAAATATCACTATATCGTCCTCATAGCTCATATTCCCAACCAGCTTTTTGTCATCTGCAAATTTGTAGACAATTATGAATAATTAGACTCCCAGCTTTGATCCCTGCGGTACCCATTTGGTGATTGGAGTAGGGCCCAGAGCAATGCCCAATGGGGGGGGTGGGAGAGGGTAACAGCTCTTCCAGTATACTATGTACACCGTGAAATGGTGCCGTAAAACTCAGCAGTCATCCTCATGAGCAGGCTAAGACTTAACTCCCCCTACTGGCGAGAATCACATTACAGCCTCTGTATTGCACAGATTGACCTGCTGAAAAAAATGAGCAAGAAAACCTCCCATTTTCTCAGCAGTTTTACATTTAGAATTTTGTTAAGAAAATTCAGCCTAATGACTTGGAAAATTAAGGCTGTTTCTTCATTACTGCCAAGTCAAATTCCTGGAACTCACTTCCAAACAGCACTGCGGGTGAATACCTTCACCTCACACTCTGCAGTAGTGTAAGAAGGTGGCTCATGACCATTTTCTTAGAGGCAATTAGGGATAGACAATAAATGTTGTCCTCACCAGCGATGCCCACGTCCTGTGAATGAATAACACAAAGGAGGTAAATCATTGGCCTTCAGCACCAATGTGGTACTTTGGAGCTCAACAGGAGAAGTGTCCCAGTTGATTCAGGAAATCTCTTTATCTGTACTAAACAATTGGCTTCTAGAGAGGTAATCTCTTCAAACCTTGTTCATTGCAGCAATCTTTTATGGGCAATTTTGCAGGCAGGTACTGACATATTTAAATATGCAAGATTGTTCACAAATAAGGGGAAGATAGGTGGAATTCTCCCAAAAAACAACTCTGTCATAATGGCGAGAATTATAGATGGATCCAGATTGATCTGCCAGCCAGACTCTGCACCACAATCCTCCCATACTCAGTCGCTTTTATAGAGAGCTGGGAATTTTGTGCCATTATGGGAAGTGGGTCGGGGTGGGGCTAGGAGGGGCATTGTCCAAATACACTGGTGAGCCCAACTTCAGAGTGGTCAGGTGCCAGTTCGCAAGGCTGCTGTGATCTCATTGGAAAAGGCCTGTCTCTCCCCCATTGACAGAGACCCCCCTCATTGGTGGCATGTTTCCCCTCCCTGACGTGGCAGACCAGCATTAAAGCATCGGGAGCTACCTGATGAGTCCTTCTGCCTAACCCCCAATATGTCCCCTTCCCATAATGACCCTCAACATGAACCATCCCTACATGACCACCTCCCGTATGATCCTCCCTATATCGACCCTCCCATCAAAGTTCCCCCATCATAGCTTTCTGCCATAGAACCCTATCATAGCCTATTTGTCATAGCCTTCCCCGCAACATAGCCCCTACACAGGCCCAATCCCCTTGGCCCTAGGGTGACACATCAACTGGCACTGCTGGGGTGCCTGGGGCTACTGCCAATGTCTAGTGAGCACTGCCAGGGTGTCTGGTGGGCACCATCAGGTGGACACAGTACAATGGACACCATGTCCCCAACCACCCAAGGGCTTCAATAGCCTCTGATCCCCTGGTGTTGCCATTGCTCCAGGCTTCTGCGAGTGGTGACCAGTAGTGATTTTTGCCATTCTTGCTGAAGGCTGGAGAATCCACTAGGCCATGCTACTTTAGATATACCAATCAGTCTAGTGTTCTTTCTGGGCATGATGTGGTTCACATCTTTCGAGAGGGGCCGGGAGAATCGCAAACTTTTGGCACCGGGTGTGAGACTGATCTTTAGGTCCAAACGCTCTTCTCCAGGAGCGGCACAATCTGTGCTAAGTGCGGCATGGTCAGAGAGTTGCCTCTGATATTTCATTTTTCTCCAGTAAAAACAAAGAATTCAGGAGAAATAAATTATCTTTAGAATATTCATCCCTGTTTTCTTATCTTTCTGTAATGATCAAACAGGATCCCAGTTTTGCCAAGCCTCACTTGTCTCAGAATTAGATTTGTTGCAAAAGAAATATCAACTGTAATAACTCCGTACACGAGGGATTAATTTCTACACAAACAGACAGACAAGCAGGAGAATGTTTGGAAAGGTGTAGCACGAACCAGGCAAATAGAAGGCCAATAGGAATATGCCTGCTTTATTGGACAGTGATTCCAGAGCGTCCAAGAAACCTCCTGCTGGCAAAGATTCAATCCAGAAGGAACAGATTAAGTTTGTTAGTGGGAGTCACTTTTCTATACAACAGCTTAAACCATATGCACCAGACCACAATGTCAGTCCGTCCTGCTTCAGCATTTCCCTGGATAGCAGAAAAAAATACATTGATTTGCTTTTTATTTGGTCCCGTAAAGAAATGAGGATTTACAGTTGAATTGCATAAATATCTCATTCCAGTTCCACCGTAACTGCCAGCACCAATGTCAGTGCCAATTTCTGATTCAAACCCTCTCTTCATGCAACTGAACATCTTACCAAACACTCAGCAATTTATGTCCATGTTGCAATATCCAGCATATCACTTTCGTGAGGATTGAGATCGCGAGGAGTTTAAGATTTTAAGTTTAAGCTTATTAGTGTCACATGTAGGCTTACATTAACACTGCAATGAAGTTAAAGTTATTTATTAGTCATAAGTAGGTTTACATTAACACTGCAAAGAAGTTACTGTGAAAATCCCCTAGTCACCACGCTCCTGCGCCTGTTCGAGTATACTGAGGGAGAATTTAGCATGGCCAATTCATCTAACCAGCACGTCTTTCAGACTGTGGAAGGAAATCGGAACATCCGGAGAAAACCCACACAGACATAGAGAGAACGTGCAGATTCTGTACAGACAGTGACCCCAGCTGGAAATCGAAATCAGGTCCCTGGCACTGTGAAGCAGCAGTGTTAACCACTGTTCCACTGTTAAATTCCTCTAATCACCACACTCCGGTGTCTGTCTGGGTACACTGTGGAGTATTTAGCGTGGCCTATGCGCCTAGTCAGCACGAATTTCTAAGTTGTGCTCTGTCTGTTGTACCTTCACAGTCCTTTGAAATAAATGTTTTTGCTTATCAGATTTGTCATCTCTGTTTCAGAGAGATTTAGACCTGTTGGACTTTAACCTGGTGTGGTGAGACTTCTTATAGAGAGATTTAGACAGTTCTTCCATTCAAGTGAGTGATTAGCCCCACTCATTCATTTTAGTTATAAAGCTTAATTATGGGTAACAAACGAGAGCGTCTTGCGTGATTGGGGAATTCTCATATTAAGATACTGTCCTAAAAGCTAAACTGTAAGTCCACACTTAACCATTTTAATTTAAAGAAAAGGTTTGAGTCAGCCTTATTAATATTATTCAAGGGGATATGAGTGCCCCAGACAAGTACTTGTTGCTCATCTCTAATTGCCTTCGGGAGGATGATGATGATGTACCTTCTTGAGTCGCTGCAGTCCATTTGGTGTAGGTACACTCACTGTGCTCTTAAGAAAAGAATTCTGGGACTTTGATCTAGCAGCTGTGAAGGAATGACAGAATCATGTCAAGTCGGGGTGGTGTGTGGTTGGAGGGATCATGCAGGTGGTGGTGTTTCATGCATCTGCTGTGTTTATCTTTCCAGTTGGTAAAGATGGTGTCTTTGCAAGGTGCTATCAAAGGAATCTTGACAAGTGGCTGTAGCGCATCTTATAGATGGTGCACATTGCTGCCACTGTGTGGCAATGATGGAGGGAGTGACTGTTTAAAATCCCAATCAAGCAGGTTGCTTAGTCCTAGATTTTATCCAACTTCTTGAGTCTTGATGGAACTACATTCATCCTGGAAAGTGGAGAATATTCCCTGATTTATGCATTGTAGATGGTGACCAGACTTTGAGGGGTCAGAATGTGAGTGACTCAACTCAGACTTCCCAGCCTCAGACAGGCTCTGATAGCCACAGTATTTGTCAGGCTTTCCAGCTCAGTTTCTGATCAATGGTAACCCCCCAGGATGTTGATAGCGGAGCATGTGGAAAAAATAATGCCATTGAATATTAAGGGGGGAACGTTACATTCTGTCTTGTGGGAGATGGTCATTGCCCGGTGCTTGCAAGACACCAATGTTACTTGCCACTTCTCAGCCCAAGCCTGAAACTTGCTGCATGGGAACATGGACTACATAAAGATACTCCTTCGGTATCTAAGGAGTTACGAATGACATGGGACATTATAAGATCATCTGCAATCGTCCCCAATCCTGACCCTACGATGAAGAGAAGATCATTGCGTAGCATGCCACTGTTACTTCTGGTGGCTCAGGCAATGCCAGCTGATTCATTCAGCTTTATTCCTTTTTGACTTTTCACAACAGGCTTGATGCAGCTAGTTTATTTGAGAAGGTAGTTAACAGTCAACCACATTACTGTGGGTCTGGAGTTAGCACTGTTGCCTCACAGTGCCAGGGACCCGGGTTCAATTCCTGGCTTGGGTCATTGTCTGTGCAAAGTGTGCACCTTCTCCCTGTATCTGCATGGGTTTCCTCTGAGTAACTGGTTTCCTCCTACGGTCCAAAAGCCATGCTGGTTATTTGCATTGGCCTTGCTAAATTTTCCATCAGTGTAACTGAACAGAGACTGGAGTGTGGTGATGAGGGAATTTTCACAGTAACTTCATTGCGGTGTTAATGTAAGCTGACTTGGACACTAATAAATATATTTTAAAGTGTTTTTTATGAGACTCTAACATTTATTATGGCAAGATTTTAATTCCAGATTTATTAATTAATTGATTTTTAAATTCCAGCAGCTTATATGGATGAATTTGAACTGGGGTTCCCGGAGAATTGAACTGGGTCTTAACTGTATTACCTGTCTGGTAGTATCACCATGGTTCAGTTGTACTCATTTACATTATGTGTGATTCTGGAGGGAAAAGTCTCAGGACATGATTTTTCAGCTACGCTCATCCCAAAACCTGAAAATTTTACCTGAGGTTAATGGACCTTTGCATGGTCTGCTGCTATGATTCCCGTGATGAGATGGATGGGAAAACTCCCCCCTCTGTGTCAGAGGCTCTCACTGCCTCATACAAGCTCTCCCCTGCACGCATGGATCCTCTATCCATCACACTCACTAACTGTCCCGAGCATTTCCAATGCTATCTGCTGGGATTCTCCTGCAGTTAACCATTTGAGCTGACCAGTATCTCCTCCCACCCATTCCCAATTACCGTGACCTTCCATCAGGAACCTCCACTCACTTTTGATTTACAACAATGGTACTCGGCCTTAACTCCATCCTCATTTCCCTTTTTCCCTTCTTTCCTTTCTTTCATCACCATAACACTTGCTGGCATCACCTTTAACCTCCACTCCATCATCCTTCAGTTACAACCCTTCTCCTTCAATGACCTGGTGAACATTCATGTTCCCTAATGCCTCCCTAAAACCCCCACTCCCACCCACACTGACCTCCCCAACCTCCTCATTTCCACCCCTTGGTTCTGCATATTATGCCTCCTGAGTCCCCAGCAACCACCTTTACTGCCTCTTCAACCCGCTCTGATACACCCTCCCATCCCCATCTGCCCTTTCACACTCATGATGAGGAGATGCTGGTGTTGGATTGGGATAAACACAGTAAGAAGACTCACAACACTAGGTTTATTTGATAGCAAAGACCACTAGCTTTTGGAATGCTGCTTCTTCGTCAGGTAAGTGGGAGTTCTGAGTCTGCATGCAGATGCTACGACAACGGATGAATGAACATCACTCAACAATCACCAGGCAAGAGTGTTCTCTTCCTGTTGGCGAACACTTCGTGGTCATGGCCATTCAGCCTCTGATCTTCGGGTAAGCGTTCTCCAAGGTGACCTTCACGACACACAACAGCGCAGGGTCGCTGAGCAGAGACTGATAGCCAAGGGATTTACCCTAGGATTCTCTGGGAGGCGAGAGAGGCAATTGCAGAGCCTCTGGCTCTGATTTTCAGGTCGTCGTTGGTTACAGGTATAGTGCCGGAAGACTGGAGGATAGCGAATGTGGTCCCATTGTTCAAGAAAGGGAATTGAGACTTTCCGGGGAATTATAGGCCAGTGAGTCTTACTTCTGTTGTGGGCAAAGTATTGGAGAGAATTATTAGGGATAGGATTTATAGTCATTTAGAGAGAAATGAATTGATTGGGGATAGTCAGCATGGTTTTGTGAAGGGTAGGTCGTGCCTTACTAATCTTATTGAGTTTTTGAAAAAGTGACAAAAGAGGTGGATGGAGGTAAGGCAGTTGATGTGGTATATATGGACTTTAGTAAGGCATTCGATAAGGTGTCCCATGGAAAGCTTCTGCAGAAAATGCAGATGTATGGGATTGAGGGTGATTTAGCTAATTGGATTAGGAATTGGCTAGCTGATAGAAGACAGAGGGTAGTGGTTGATGGAAATTATTCATCGTGGAGTTCGTTTACAAGTGGTGTACCTCAGGGATCTGTTTTGGGGCCCCTGCTGTTTGTAATTTTTATAAATGATCTGGATGAGGGTATTGAAGGATGGATTAGTAAATTTGCAGATGACACTAAAGTCGGTAGAGTGGTAGATAGTTAAGAGGGGTGTTATAGTTTGCAGAGAGACTTGGACAAGTTGCAGAGCTGGGCCGAGAGGTGGCAAATGGAGTTTAATGTGGAAAAGTGTGAGGTAATTCACTTTGGCAGGAATAACAAATGTGTAGAGTATAGGGCTAATGGTAGGACTCTCAATAGTGTTGAGAACAGAGGGATCTTGGTGTATATGTTAATAGATCCCTGAAAGTTGGCAATCAAGTCGATAAGGTTGTTAAGAAGGCATATGAAGTCTTAGCTTTTATTGGTAGGGGGATTGAATTTCAGAGCCACAACGTCATGTTGCAACTGTACAAAACTCTAGTGCGGCCGCACTTGGAGTATTGTGTACAGTTCTGGTCCCCACATTATAAGAAAGATTTGGAGGCATTGGAGAGGGTACAGAGGAGGTTTACCAGGATGTTGCCTGGTATGGAGGGCAGGTCTTATGAAGAGAGTCTGAGGGATTTGAGGTTGTTTTCGTTAGAAAGAAGGCGGCTAAGAGGAGACCTTATTGAAACATATAAGATGATTAGAGGTTTAGATAGGGTGGACAGTGATAGCCTTTTTCCTAGGGTGGAGAAAGCTAGCATGAGGGGACATAGCTTTAAATTAAGGGGTGGTAGTTATAGGATGGATATCAGAGGTAGGTTCTTTAACCAGAGGGTGGTTAGGGTATGGAATGCCCTGCCTGCGGCAGTTGTAGATGCGCCAAGTTTGGTGGTGTTTAAGAGGTTAGTAGATAAGTTTATGGACGAAAAGGGAATGGTTTAGTTTGGAGGGTCATTGCTTTTTCCTAATTGGTCGGTACAACATCGAAGGCCAAAGGGCCTGTTCTGCGCTGTAATGTTCTATGTTCTATGTTCTAAGTTCCACACACATAAGGATGGGCTCAACTGGAATCTTGGGTTCATGTCACACTGTATCTCCCATAACTTGCCTGGGCTTGTAAAATCTCGCTAACTGTCCTGGCTGGAGACAATTCACATTCTTTATCCTGTGCTTAACCCTCTCTCCACTTGCATTGTCTGTATTTTTAAGATTTGATTACCTGTAAAGATTCACATTCCAGTATTATTTTGTAAATTGAGTTTGTATCTTTATATGCCTTGGTTGTGAACAGAACTCTCACTTATTTAATGAAGGAGCAGCACTCTGAAAGCTAGTGCTTTTGCTACCAAATAAACCTATTGGACTTTAACTTGGTGTTGTGAGACTTCTTACTGTCTTTTCACACTCATCATTTCCTTCACGCCCATTCTCAATTCATTTTCCAGAATACACCCCTTGCACATTCACCTGGATACTATATGATGTGTTGGTGGGAAGGTGGAGATATATTGGTACTGTCACTGGGCTAGTAATCCAGAAATCCACGGCAACGCTACGAGGAACCAGGTTTGAATTCCACCTTAGCAGATGGTATAATCGAATTCAATTAAATTCTGGAATTAAAAGTCAAATGAAACTATTATCAATTGTTTTAAAAAAGCCCAGCTGGTTCATTGATATCCTTGAGGGAAGGTCCTTTACCTGGTCTGATTTACAGGTGACTACAAACCACAACAATGTGGTTCATTCTAGACTGCCCTCTAAAATGCAAGCCATTCTGTTCAAGGGCAATTAGGGGTGAGCAGTAAATGGTGCCTTGCCATCCACACCCGCATCCCGCAAAAATAATTTTAAAGAAATTCCCTGATCTACTGTTACTCCTTCCTCTCCCAACTCTTTCACCTATCCAGACTTTCTCCCCTACACCTTCATTCCCCATCACATCGACCTCCATCCTTAATCCTTCATCCATTTGAACTTCCTTTCCACCTCATAAGCTCACCTCTCCCTGATGCTTTCATTCCTATAAACTCTCACCACCCCCCCACACATTCACCTTCCCTCCCAACTTCACTCCCCTCCCCACTTCCTAAGATCTTCCTCTCCTCCAAGTTCATCACATCTCCACCAGTATTTGGTGAAGACCCAGAAGTTCCAAAGAAAGTCCAAGAAGACTGCAAAGCCTAAACTGTGTGTGGAGAGCTCTTATCTTCTAATTAGGTGTCTCCATTGATATGTAGGTCCATCCATCATTCTAGGCAATGTGTTCCTCCACTGAAGGCCTCTTGTTTTTTCCATGGATGTCCATGATGTTGGCAAGGCCTTAAATATAAGTCCCAGCTTCTGTACACCACATTGGACCAGGCATGTCCTAGACCGGTGTGTTTTCCCACTGGTGTAACAGAGAATCAGGAGCAGGGGGAAGGATTCTGGGCAGACCTTCATTTGCATCCCACGAGCAGAATGAAAATTGGCTTCATCCCAACCTCCAATCTGCCACGGTCGGCAACAGAAGAATCCATAGGAATTCCTCACCAGTATAAAACCAACTTTTGGACTTCCTTACGAATTCTCTCTTACCGTACCCGCCTCCAGCTCTGAACAAGCCAGTAGGAGGTTTGAGATTTCCGTCTGTCATCTCTGATGGTGCAGCACCCCTTCAGTACTGCAGCAGGACACTGTAGGTCCTGGTCTGATGGCTGGTCACATAATCCTGTCTGTACATTTGAAGAGGTTATCTTACATGGTGATAACTGTTCCACACACATGCACATTTAATTTGCTGTGGTAAAATATTAAATTGATTGCAGTGTGTAGAATCCTAAGTAAATATAACTGGAAAAGATTCCACTTGCCATTGGTAAAAAACCAACGTATTGATGGCAGAACTCGCTAAGTATTAGGCAAATCATTCACATTTCATTCACATACTGATAAGACTACAGAATACATACCTTTAAATAGTGCAAGATGTTAACCACATTTAATCTCAAGGGGAACGCAGGATTGGATTGGGATTCTCCAACCTCACCTCTGACTGGACTCCCCAACTCCGCTGCCGTGAACGGAGATTTGGCTAAACAGCAAATTCTCTATTCCCGCTGGCAGCAGTAACGAGGCAGGTGAGACTAGAGAATTCCTGCCTCAGAGTACAGCACGTTCACACTTAACATAATATTAAAGGCAGTTTTTGTGACTAAGCACCAGTTGGAGATATTAAGCCTATTGTTTAACAGGGCACATTCAGGCACAGACACAGAAGGTGACAGCTCATTTTGTTTCAGCCTGATTCGCTCTTTAATTAATGGTTTGTATTAGCCATCAAGAACTAACCCATTAGTTAGTTTAATTCAACGTGAAAAATATGATTTATGGAAATTTCACTAAAAGCTTCAGTTTTGGCAAAATAGCAATGTTGCTTACTATGAGGAAGCTGTGAGTAGCATCACCATCAGGAATGACATGATTCCAACCTGCAAGTCCAGCAGCCAGTTCAAATACCCTCCCTTATTAAGTCCTGCTGTGTAGATCTCATTCTTTCCTAGCAAACAAATCATTTAAGGGCTGCACAGAGATTTCTGGTGGAATTCTCTGGCCTCTCAGCTGTGTGTTTCCCGCCAGTGGGAAGTGGCATGTTGTTTGCTGGCGGTAGCATTCCCTGGTCCCGCTGTTGTCACTGGGAATTCTCATTGATGTCACTCTCACGCCAGCGGGATACACCCGGATGGAGATGAGCTGCTGGCGGAATCGGAGAATCCTGCCAACATGAGTAGCTGGAAAATTTCGGCCAACACATTAATTAAACCACATTTAAACGGGGGGAGTAGGGGAGGGGCGCAGAATCAGGGTAGACAATTCCTTTCAATGTTGAAGTCAGTTTTCTTTTTAATGTTGTTTGATGAAATGGTTCTATCCCATGTGAGAATTTGGACAGAGAGTCCAACCGTACTTATACATGGAACATAGAACAGTACAGCACAGTACAGCCCTTTGGTCCTCAATGTTGTGCCGAACTATATCCAAACCCAAGATCAAGCTATCCCACTCTCTATAATTCTGGAATTCATGTGCCTATCCAATAATCACTTGAAAGTTTCTAAAGTGTCTGACTCCACTATCACAGCAGGCAGTGTATTCCACACCCCAACCACTCTCTGAGTGAAGAATCTACCTCGGACATCCCTCCTATATCTCCCACCATTGTTATCTTCAGTACTACTTCTGTCTTCATCAAACATCCACACTCACCAGTAGTTCCTTGCACACTTATGACTGTGTGGCTAAATTCCCCTTCAATTCGATTTTCAAGTTTGCTGATGCATCATCGGATCTCAAACAATGACAAGACGGAGTACAGGAATGAGATAGAGAATCTGGCGAACTGGTGCGGCAACAATAATCTCTCCCTCAATGTCAACAAAACAGCGGAGATTGTCAACATTTCTTCCACCTTCTTCCGTCGGGAAAAAGATACTAAAGTCAGAAGTCCATGCCAACTGACTCAAAAACAGCTTCTTCCCTGCTGCTATCAGACTTTCGAATGGAATTACCTTGCATTAAGTTGATTTTTCTCTACACCCTAGCTATGACTGTAATACTACATTCTGAACTTTCTTGTTTCCTTCTCTATGAACAGTATGCTTTGTCAACATTCTTGCAAGAAAGTACATTTTTCACTGTAACTAATACATGTGACAATAATAAATCAAGTCAAATCTGTTGGAAAGAACAGGGAATATTCTTCGCTCCTATCTTTGGGGATAGTTATGATTCCCACACAGACTGATAAATTTTAAAAATTTGAATGGCTGAAAGGATCACATGACAAGATTTAAAGTTTTAGGACTTTACTATAACGCATAAACTAAAAGAAACAATCACCAAATGGGGTGAATTTTACTGTCCCGCCTGTCACGGGAAATAGAGCAGGTGAGGGGTGGGTCGTGGAAAGCTCCATTGACATTGGGTGGGATTTTCCAGTTTCAGGGCAAATTCCTGCCCTGTGTCAAAAGGAAATTTATACTCGGAAACTACAGGAAAATACTCTATTTAACTTTTAAATTGACCCAAAATCGTTCCTTTACTCTGTCCCTTTATTCTCCAGGAACCAGTCCAAAGTGATTCCGAGCTCCTGTTTCAACCAGGTAACAACTGCTACTCAAATTGACTTTCATGGCGTAGGTTATCCTGGAGTTCCTTTGCTCTAGCCAAAGCTAGGCAAATCTTCCAGCTTTGTTTCAACGCTCACAACCTTGAACTCAATCTCCCACCTGTCGGTGAACAATAGAGACTTATTGCCTCTATCTCTCTGCTCTTTCCCTCTCACTTGGATTTTTGTAGACCTCCTGTCTTTAAGGCTCAAGTGATATTTTTTAGGTTTGGGTTTACGTGGAGCGTAAACCTTGACGTGGCTCCATTGGGTCAAATGGCCTTGTTTCTGTGCTGACGATTCGATGTAATTCCAAGTAAAATGGCAAACAAATAGTACAAATCAGGGCAGGAGCTGTCAGTAATATACAGCTGCTAGACTTATTGCATTATATCGCGGTAGAGCATAGTTAAGAGCCAGATTAATGATCTGACTGGACTGCAGTTTTTTTCTCACATTATTACATGTTTACCTCTCACACTCGGAGCATTACACCAGGTGTCCAAACCTGATTCGGGAGTGTGAGAATGAACCCTGGCAACAAACTAAAGAATAGCTCTGCTTTCAAGTCGATGCCAAGTGCAATCTACAGCCTGGAGGTGCAAATCATCTGTATCAGATCACCCTGTGCTTGGCCAAGTCTAAACCACAACGAAACCTATCATTATCCAAAACATTAAAATGCAACGCCGCCTTTTACTTTAGTTGGGTTTGTTAGTTAACCCCGTCAACACAAGAAGTGCAGCAAAGATCTTTGGTGATTACAAATGTTGCGGTATTTCATTTGCAGTAAAAATTCTACTGAGTTTTCAGAAACATATGTTGCATGGCCATAAACTGAGGAACTGTAATTGTGTTTGGATCAAGTTTTCTCATTTTCAATAGTCAACACGCAAAGCTCTCTGACATTGCTCATTTCGTAATTCATTTGGGGCTTCAGATTAAACCAAAGTGGACGAAGTCACTCAGCAAAGCAACATGATAGACAGATACAATACAGAAGGCCATTCAGCCCAACATGCCTGTATCAGCTCTCTAAAGGAACTATTCAATTAGTCCTCCCATCTGTCTCCGTCCCCACAGCCCTGAACTTTTTTACCCTTCAAGTATTTATCCAGTTCTTCCTTAATAAGATGCTTGCATCATCTTTTCAGGGAATGCATTTCAAATCATAACAACTTGCTCCTCATCGTTTTTTTACCTCCACCTCTCACCCACCCATCCCCAGTCCTTTTGCCCACATCTTTGCAAAAGTAGCTTAAATTTAATTTTATTTATTAGTGTCACAACTAGGCTGACATTAATACTGCAATGAAGTTACTGTGAAAATCGCCTGGTCGCCACACTGACCCCCAACTCAAAACACCCCCAAGAGGTTTGAGAATGTTACCACCTCCTTGGAGGCCTGAACCTTTTGATGGACCAGAGCTGCTAAAGCATCTCTCCAGCCTTGGGGTGCATTGGCACATGGGTGATCCAAGATCACATGAAGCCCACACACTTAATCCCAACCATGGGTGGCCAGCCTCCTCAGTGCCGATTTAGCACAATGCCCACTCAGTACCCACTCATGCCAAGCACAGAAGGTCATTGAAGCTTTACTAATACTGGATCCAGGTTCTCCTTACCAGGTCATGGTTGTTGACTTCTGCTGCCATTTCAATCCAAGCCTTCTTGGTGAGGTAGGGTGGCCTCTTCCTCCCATCCCTCAGCCTCTTCTTTGCGTGGCTCAGAGGCAGTCCTCCAGGTGTTGGCTGGCTCCTTGATCTCATCTCCTGTCCCCTGTGGTCCTGACTACCATTGGGCTGACAGCGATTATTCTGCAGCCTGTGGAGGACACTTTTGAAGTTTGTGACAGGTTGCCATTTGGACAAAACACTCTCACCAGCTCCACTTGGCTTACTTAGACTCGCAGCTGCCAGCATAAAATCACAAGTTTTGATTGAATTCAGGCAAGGTCAGAATTCACAACTACTTCTGGTTCTGCCATCAAGCACACACGTCCAAAACCGCAAGAAACTATAAAAGGTCATGAACAAAGCCCAGTTTATCTCGCAGACCAGTCTTCCATCCATTGACTCTGCCTACACTTCTCGCTGCCTCGATGAAGCAGCCAACAGAAGGACTGCATGCACCCCAGACATTCTCTCTTCCACCTTCTTCCGTGGGGAAAAAGATAGAAAGTCTTATGTCACCAACCAAACGATTCGAGAAGAGCTTGTCCCTGCTGCTGTCAGACTTTTTGAATGGACTTAGCTTGTATTAAGCTGATCTTTTTCTTTACCTTAGCTATGACTGTAATACAACATTCTGCACTCTCTTTCCTTCTTTAGAAATGGTATGCTTTGTTTGTATAGCACACAAGAAACGATACTTTCCACTGTATATTAATACATGTGACAATAATAAATCAAACAAAATCACGTCAAAAGAAAGGATGAAATTCTACCCTATATGTTCCAATAAAATCACCTCCTGTTTTTTAAACTTCGATCAGTATATGTCTAACCTGATCAAACTTTGTTCATTAGATAAGCTCCAAGAATGAATTGCATGAACCTTCTCTGGGCTGCTTTTAACATGTTCAAATAAGGAGACCAAAACCGTACACAGTATTCCACCTGTGGTCTCACCAATGTTGTATACAGCTGCAGTAAAACTTTCCTTGTTTTTATATTCCATTCCCTTTGCAAAAAATTCCAACATTCCATTTGCCTTCCTGATCACTTGCTGTTCCTGCATACTAACTTTTTTGTGATTTATATACCAGGACACACAGTTCCCTCTGTACGATCGAGTTCTGCAATCTCTCTCAATTTAAACATACTGTTTTTTTGTTCTTCTTGCCAATGTCTTGCATTATCCTTTACCGACCAACTTTGAGCCATTCATTTAATCTTTCTTTTGCGGACTCATTATCTCCTCTTGACAACCCACTATCCTACTTATCTTGCTGCCATCAGCAAATTTAGCTACCATACGTTCAGTCCCCTGATCCAAGTCTTTGATATAGATTGTAAATAGTTGAGGCCCCAACACTGATCCCTGTGGCACTCCACTAGTTGCAACTTGCCAAACCAGAACTGACTCATTCGTCCCTACTGTTTCCTTTTAGCTAACCAAGCCTTTTTCCAGGCTGGTTGGTTACCCCTTAAACTCGTGTCACAACTGTTGATGTATCAAATGCATTTTGTATACCCAAATGTGCCACATCTACAGCACCCCTGTACCCATGTTGCTTGTTACTTCCACACATAACTTCCACATATAGGTTAGACATGATTTCACTTTCACAAAACCATATTGACTCTAACTGATCCCATGATGATTTCCTAAATATCCAATTATAACCTCATTAATTATGGATCTAACAATTTCCCAATAACAGATGTTAGTTAGTTTGAACAATCATAGAATCCCTACAGTGCAGAAAAAAGCCATTCAGCCCACCAAGTCTGCACTGGCTCTCTCTGACAGAGCATCCCTCTAACCCCACTATGTATTTACCCCAGCAAAACTGCTAATCTAAACGTTGGACACTAATGGACAATTCAGTATGACCACTCCAGCTAACCTGCACACCTTTGGACTGTGAGAGGAAGCCGGAGCAGCCAGAGGAAACCTAAGTAGACATGGCGAGAATGTGCAAACTCCACACAGACAGTGATCCACAGCCACTTTATCCACCATCTTAACCCCCTCCATCACTAATACATTGTGTACAGCAGTGCGTACCATCTACAAGATTCAATACAGCAACGCGCCAAGGCTCCTTCAACATCAATACAGTGACTTCTATCACTTAGAAGGACAGGAGCAGCAGATAAGAATACCGCTAGCTGCAAGATTCCTTGTAACACACACCATCTATACTTGGGATTATATAGATGTTCCTTCATTCCTGCTGGGTCAAAATCCTGGAGCTCCCTTCTTAACAGCACTGTAGATATACCTACATCATATGGACTGCAACAGTTCAAGCAGATGACTCATCACCATTTTCTCAAGGGTAATTAGGGATGGGCAACAAATGCTGGCCAGCCAGTGACACCCACATCCTGTGGAATAATACATTCTTGAAAATGCAGACTTAGTCAGACTCCAATCAGAATCCTTTGTGGGGTATCTCAAAATGTTTTCCATGTCAAAGACACCAGGTATATGCACCTGCCCCCCCCACCATGCCAAGAAAGCGTGTCAGCAAACAGTTGAAATGCTCCACGCCAACCGGTTCTTCAGCCAGAAAGTCCTTCTGGGTGGGTTAACACAAGCCAAGTGGGACATCCACCCCTCTTGGGTCCCAGTGGTCCTGGAAAAGTGTCAGTGGCAGCTGCCAGGACTACAAGAAAAGGTGAAGATCAAAGCCCAGGGATTCCCTGGCACAGTAAGTCCGGGTCTTTGACTGGAAGGGTTGGGTAGGTTAAGGAGCTGGGCAGAGGCAGGAGGATGGGTGGTTTAAGGGAAGAAGCCAGTTAGAAAGGAAGGAGCGCTTGATGTACGGGGTGGGACCGCTGATGGATCAAGGGCAGTGCCCTAAGAGCAACTTGCCCCATCCTTCCTGTCCATTAAACAAACAGGCTTCTTGTATTCTGCTGCCCACAGCAAACATCTTATGATATGGGCAGCATACTATTAGAGTCAATTGCTTGAGAATCAGCCCGTGCTGGTTTGTTCTTTGTTCTAATCAATCATCCAAATATGACAGGTGGTCTACCCAGCCTTCTCCACACCTCCCCCCCACACCCCTTCCCCAAATAATGAGGGATGTTGGTGAGATCGGAATGGACGAGAAAATGATGGGATGGGCACGCACCACATTTTATGTCCCCTCACCAGAGGAAAGGTGGTCACCAAGTGGCACACACAATGAAACCCCTGGAATTTTCATTTTCATTTTGCATGTACATTTGTTAAACCTGCAGCAAGGTGGCTCTGTTGTCCAAAGCCTGATTGTGCTAAATAGGTTTTAAAATCAATTTAAAAGCTGATCACAAATACAGAATATTGATTTGTGTCAGAGAAAATTAATCCATGGAATGTAGCGCAGCATGGAAAAAAATTAACTAAACGGAAGCAAGCAACAGAATTCAATCCCTTCCTGCCTTAGGACTTTCTGAACAAATTCTTAACCAGCTATTGAATTTCTTTTACAGGCTACAATAACAGTTATCTATTCAACCATGTGAAAGCCCCCTGTTTTCTAATAAAATTAATAGGCCATAGCTCTTAAAATATACAGCTTTTCATTTTCAAAATCTGTGTTCAGCAATCACATGCCAGCAACTTCTTTTCTTTACACTTTAATGGGATTTGGGTATCACTAGCAAGGTCAGCATTTGTTGTCCATTATTAATTGCCCTTGAATTGAGTGACTTCCACTTCAGAGGGTATTTAAGAGTCAATCGCATTGTTGTGGGTCTGGAGACAGTTGTAGCCTAGGCCAGGTAAGGATGGGAGATTTCCTTCTTTATAGGGCGTTGGTGGACCAGATGGGTTTTACAATAGGCTATGGTTTTATCGAGTTGTACAGTGCAGAAAAAGCCCTTCGGCTCAATCATGGTCACCGCTCAACTTTTCATTTCAGATTTTTTTTTATTGAACTCAAATTCCACAATTTGACATGGTGTATTTGAGTCCCCACAGGATTACTCCAGGTGCCTATCTTACTAATCCAGTGACAATATCACCGTGGAACCAAAGAAAGGATTTGCATTGGCATGGCACCTTGTGCAAATTCAGGAGGTCACAAAGCATCTTCTAGATATTATATTGCAAGAAATGCAGGAGAGTCCGAAAGCCCCTGCATTGTCAGTTATCTGCAGTCAAATTAAGACTGTCAGTAACCATATTCATATTCACTATTTTTATAAGTGTTCCTCTGGGAGCCCCCAGTCCAAAATGTTCGCCTAATATTTAAAATCTGTGCCTCAATGTTAATCCCACCACTCCACCAAAAAGGGCAGGAGGAGGCCAGTAGGCTGGCTATACCCTAAAAAAAACCCAAAATGCAACTCCAATCTGCTGACTGCATGGTAGTCCAGTGGTTAGCACTGCTGCCTCACAGCGCCAGGGACCCAGGTTCAATTCCCAGCTCAGGTCACTGTCTATGTGGAGTCTGCAAATTCTCTCCGTGTCTCCCCGTCTCCAGGTGCTTTGGTATCCTCCCACATTCTGAAAGACATGCTGGTTAGATGCATTGACCAGAACATGTGCTGGATTGCGGCAGCTAGGGGAATTTTACAGTAACTTCTTTGCAGTGTTAATGTCAGCCTTACTTGTGACTAATAAACTTTATAAACTAAACATTTGCCATCTTCGCAATGACGGGAAGCAATGCAGTGCATTTCACTATCATATTCAAATCAGGCTCTGGCAGTGCCATTGGGAGCCTGATTTAAATTTATCTGTTACCACACGAGTTTCCCAGGCCGCAGGAAATCCTCAAGCAAAATGAAGGTGGGAGTTGCCAGCTCCAGTTCCTTTGACAGCACTTCTTGAGGGCCAGGAGGTCCGGGGCCATTATCCCAACCACTAAAAGAATCATTCGGACTCGCTTCTGCCAATCACAGTCTCTCTCTGTCACTACCACCACCCCCTCCAATCCCCTACACCCATTGTTCCAATCAGCAACTCCCCACTCTTAACTTCGACCTGTGATGATTCCCAGTCACTGCTCCTCAGGCTGCTTTGCCAGCTCAGCAGTCAGCCAACAGCCTGGTGAGAAACAGAATTCAAACATATAAATGAGATGCTTCGGACGGCACATGGCACAGTGATTAACACTGCTATCTCACAATGCCAGGGACACAGGTTCGATTCTCAGCTTGGGGCACTATCTGTGCAGAGTCTGCATATTCTCTCCATAGAAGCATGGGTTTCCTCTGGGTTCTCCAGTTCCCTCCCACAATCAGGAAGACGTGCTGGTTAAGTAGATTGGCTATGCTATGTTGTCCCTCAGCGTACACAAACAAGTGTCGGACTGTGGCAACTAGGGGCTTTTCACACTAACTTCATTGCAGTGTGAATGTAAGCCAACTTGTGCCACTAATAAATAAACTAAAACTAAATTCCACATCTCTAATATCACGGCATTTTTCTGGTCAGTCCCAGTTCCATCCTACCATCCTGCTAAACATTGGGACCCCAATCTCTAAAATTCTCATTGATCCACTTCAGCTAATCCATGACCAGGTTTTTTTGCACAGAATTGCACATAACTCTCCTAAATAGTCTTTGCATTAGCAACTCAAAGATCCTGTAACTCATAACATTCAACAGTTAATATTTTACAACCATGAGATCAAAATGAAACTGTTATTGTCATTCCTGTGTTTTAAGCTTGTCTACATTGCTACGTCAATGATGATGAGATTGTTAAAACTGCCTCATCCACTATAACTTGCCCAAGAATCGCCAAGCACCCGATATTCCCATATTGATCACAGGGTAGTCTCAGACCCACAAAATGATAGACTGCTGTCAAACTATAACAACTTTGAGACTGTGGGGAAGCTGAGGAGGCAATGGTTATGTCAAGACATCCATCCAACTCTGTTTGCCTGCAGGCATGTCGAACATACTCACAGCCAAACTAAAATATAAAAAAGATCAGAGCCAAATCCAACAACTAACTTATTGTACAGTCTACCCTTTCCTTTTATTTAGTTTGGATTGACCTCCAGGGCTTTGATACCATAGCAGGATCTACAACAAAAAAGCCTTGACTATTAGGAAGAACCATTGGTAGCTAATTATGATTGACAGCACAGAGTAGGAATGTCGCAGGCAATAGTGCTGGTAGTGTATGAAAGCTCTGTGAAGGTCCTACATAAAAGAGGTGACAAGAATAATAAACTCTCAGAAATTGCCAGTTATAAAAAAAAACATCTGAACTAACTTTTATGAAGTGTGATGACAGCCAGACACAATATTCCACGTGTGGTTTCACTAATGCTTTAAAGAGTGTCAATTTTACTTGTTCGCATTCACCTTCTACCCATGTTCCAGTGTTACAATGCCTTTTGCAAATGCTCCCTCAATGATGATGAGATTGTTAAAGTTGCCTCATCCGATGACCCAATGTGCAGAACCATTACTTGTCTAAGAATCACCAACGACCCAATACTCCCAAGTTGAGCACTGGGTAGCCTCGGACCTACAGAATGACAGACTATTGTTGAGCATTCTCACCACCAGACCATCCAGTAACCTCATAACATTGATCGCTGGACTTAGAAAACAATTGCCAGATCAGTACTGGGACCCTTCCAAACAACTAGACTCCAAAACCCTGTTGCTACTGTTATTCATATTTTAATTTGCTACAAATTGCAAATCTTCAATGTTTTACTCATTGTTCACCTGGTTTCCATCCTGCATAAAGCCCAATTCATCCAAAAAGAAACATCATCCTTGTTCTCATGCAATTCCACCTGTTCCCAAAGCACCAAGTTAAAAATCCTTGTCCTCAATTTCAACTCACAACATTCCCTCACACTCTTTGCAATGGATGTTCAATTAACTTCAAGGCCTCCTGTAAATCCTACTTATGTCTGTTACCTTATCAAACTTGGAGCCTTTAGCCATTGTGACTTTACATTATAGAACTTCCTCCTTTAACCATTTCCTTTCAGTTTTTTTGTCTCCTTGTAAAGCCTGCTCAAACATGTATCTTTTCACCATTTGTTAATTTTTGATCCCCATATATTTCTTTCCTGGTCTTACAATTATTGGGGTGTTTAAAAGCCTGTGGTTGACATGCCTCTATAAAATTTTAAATGAGCAGTTAAATATTTTTAAGCAGCACAGTGGTTACTGCTGCTGCCTCACAGTGCCAGAGACCTGGTTCAATTCCAGTCTCTGTTGACTTTCTGTGTGGAGTTGGCACATTCTCCTCATGTCTGCGTGAGTTTCCCCCAGGTGCTCCAGTTTCCTCCCACAGCCCACAGATGTGCAGGTTAGGTTGAGTGGCTGCGTTAAATTGATCCTTAGTGTCAGGGAGATTAGCCGGATAAATACATGGGGAAAGGGCATGGGGTGAGATTAAGACAGAGATAGAAAGGTTCTTGATTAGTAAAGGGATCAAAGGTTACAGGGAAAAATCAGGAGAATGGGGTTGAGAAACTTATTAGCCATGATTGAATGATGGAGCTTGATAGGCTGAAAAGGCTAATTCTGTTCCTATATCTTATGATCTTATGGATTGTTGTAGGAGCAGGCTTGATGGGCCAAATGGCCTCTTTTGGCACTGTAAGGACTCTTTGGGCAGGATTTTCTGGCTTCGCTCACCACAAGACTGGAAAACTCCACCCGAAGTCAACGGACCTTTACATGGTCTGTGCCCCACCCATTATGATTCCCATGGCGGGCTGGACGGGAAAAATTCTGCACTGAGATCCTATAATGCATGAACAATAGCTTAAATATACAGGCCCCATCATCCTTTCTTTGCTAACTCCTTTCTTCAAAGAACAATTAAAGACTGGAACAATCTTCCACAAACCTGAATCTCCATGCTCTCTAAGGATTCATTTAAGACAAGGTTGAACTTTTTATATCAATGTGATCATCAACTGCACTCAATGCGTACCCCCTGTGAAACATCCCAGTTGGAAGAATACAGAGGGAAACCTTATTAAGCTCCAAGTACCAAGCACCCATAATCAAATGATAGCCAGAAATGAATCATGATGACTAATTTATTTTTACAAACAAACAGCAAGTTAAAATATAGAATAAAAAATACATAATAACTGTTCCATAATAACAAAGTTAATTTATTTCATACAAAAGCAGAAAAAGCCGGAAATATTTCAGTAGTTCTGGCAGCATCTGTGGAAAGAGAAACAGTTAATGGGAGCAATTTAGCAGAGGTGACTGGTTGAAGATATGATGGCAGGGTAACCAGGAGAATCAGGCAGGAATATTCACATCAGATTCCTGGGATTAGGAACTCTATCTCCAAGTAAATTAGGAAGGGCCTGACACCAAATTCCCACCCATCATACAGGGTGTCAATCAGGATCATCAATAAGTCATTCGACAGCAATTATCACCAAACTGTACAGGCCCCACAGAAAAAGACTGTTCTACGCACCGAGACTGTGCTGATAATAATCCCATTCAGGACTTATTGCTGTAATCCTATGTATTTACATAGAAACATAGAAGATAGGAGCCGGAAGAGGCCATTTGGCCCTACGTACCTGCTCCACCATTCATCACAATCATGGCTGATTATCCCATTCTTTGGCCTAATCCCACTTTCTCCTCATAAACACTGATCCCGTTCGCCCCAAGTGCTGCATCCAGCCACTTCTTGAATATATTTAATGTTTTGGTACCAACTACTTCCTGTGATAATGAATTCCACAGACTCACCCCTCTTTGGGTGAAGAAATGTTTTTTCATTTCCATTCTAAACAGTCTACCCTGCATCCTCAGATTACCCTATTAATCTCTCTGATACTAAGAGGCAATTTGGGCAATACACCCAAGCTTTGGATTGTGGGAGGAAACTGGAGTACCTAGAGGAAACCCACACAGACACAGGGAGAACATGCAAACTCCACATAGACAGTCACCCAAGGTTGGAATTGAACCCGGGTCCCTGGCACAGTGAGACAACAGTGCAAACTACTGCTCCACTGTACCACCCCCAAGCCCACCAGAATTTAACGATGATTCGGGGATTTCATGGGAATCAAACAATTCTCCCAGACTTCCTGGAGACTGATCAGCATTCGAGTTTGCTTATGCTCTCGTAGGAGGGGTGGCTTGGTTTCAGACCCCTGGCGAGCAGTAAAAGGTTCCAGCAATGGAAAGAGTTCAATTCCAGCCTTTGGTGATGTGTCTGCGTGGGTTTCCTCAGGATGCTCCGGTTTCATTGCACAGTGCAAAGATACGCAGGTTAGGTTGATTGGTCATGCTAAATTGTCCCTTAGTGTCCCCAAACACTAGGGTTAGGGGGATTAGCAGGGTAAATGCATGGGGTTACGGAAATAGAATGGGGATGTGCATTGGTGAGATGCTCCATCAGAGAGCTGGTGCAGACGTGATGGGTCGAATGACCTCCTTCCGCACTGTCGGGATTCTAGGATTAAGTTGGACAGATGGGCTCCTGAAACCAACCTGCCCATCCCTCTTGCGATCTTCCATCCACAATTTCTAATCAGGTTGGGAATTATCCCCACAGGGGGCTTAATTGCATGGAAGACTCAACATTACCTGAGAGAATTTAAATCACCTCCCACAGAGGGAAGCAACACAGGACTCACACCTGTTCTCCAACTGTTAGCACTGTTCCCACGTCACCAGCATTGAACTCCAGCCAACATTTCAGGTCAATGACCTTTTGATCAAACTGGGAAAAGTTAAGCAATGTTATCGACGTTAAACAGGTCACAAAGGGGAGGCTGAAAAAAGAACAAAAGAGCTGGAGAGATTAAATGGCAAAAGGGTTAGGGAGGAAGATCAAAGAGAGAGTTAATGGAACAAACAAGGAAACAAAAATGTATCCAAGTAAAGGTATGAATGGTAGAATAATGAACAG